>CM040119.1:265201099-265874859 GCA_022559845.1 Amorphophallus konjac | reverse complement strand
TAAGGGCCGCTTCGGGCCCCCGAGGGACCCGAGGTACCCGATGTCGCTGAGGGAGGTGAACACGGTCTGGTAGGTGCTTGGTTTTCCCTCTCTTTGATCCATTTTGAGTTTTGAAGCAAGCCGTGCGAGGGGGGAAAGGGTTCGGCGAGTGTTACACTTAAATGATGGATGCATCCTAGATAGGGGACGCGTTCTTTTTGACTAATGTGGGACCCTCTTCTTGGTGCAGGACATGGCGAGGACGCTGGGCCTGGCCGATGAGTGGGCGAGTGCGGACGAGCCGAGCCGCGTCAGGAGGGAGAGTCGCGGCAAGGCGAGGCTCGAGGACTGGCACGTACGTCTCCCTGGATAGCAAGGGAGTGTATTGGTGCAGGACAGCGCCGAGTTCCTGTGGCGGCAGAGAGAGAGTTATGCGGGGCTTCCCTAAGCTGGGGACACGCGTGGGGTTGGCGGCTCGCGTGCCCAACTGTCAGAGGCTAGGCGGCAGCTGGCCGTCGCTCAACATGAGCTGTCGCTCCTGGTAAGTTACGTGCCGCACTTTTATCTTCAGATTTGGAGTTTCACTGACGACCGTTGTTTATTTTGTTCCAGCGTGCCCAGCAGACAGCGACGGCGGGGATGATTGGTGGCGCATCTTCTAGTTCCTCGGCCCCTTTTCTCGAGATTGCCTCCCTCCGAGAGCAACTTGTCGGTGCGGTGGCTCGGGCGACCCGGGCGGAAGAGGAGCGTGATGCCTGGGTGGCGACTGTAACGGAGCTGCGGCATCGTGGTGAGGAGAGGCCTTCTCCAGACATCCTGGAGTTAAGGGTTCTTCTGCATATGATGAGGAGGGAGGCAGAGAGAGAGAAAGCCGAGAGAAGGTCCGAGCGACAGCGGGATCAGACCGAGAGGAGGGCCTTGGAGGCCCAAGTGAGGGAGCTCCAGCTGGGCCTTCAGGTCGTCGTGCAGAGGCTAGGAGGGATGGAGACGCGCTACGAGAGAGCGCGAGAGTTCAGGGAGCGACTGCGCCAGTCTGGTCGCTTTGCCGCTAGTGGCTTCTTTGCCACGCCAGGGGAGGAGCAGCGAGTCACTGCTGCGGAGCAGGCGCCAAGAGGCGAGGCAGGTGCGGCTGCACGAGGATCGCAGAGGCTTCTGAGGGACCCGCACCTCAGGGGAGAGGAGGGGAGCGCTCAGAGAGATGAGTGATGGTGAGGATCGGCGAGCTGGTGGACTCGCCTCCTCTCTATGATTGTAGTGTTTATGACAGCTTATGTAGAATTATGAATGGAGTGATTTGATTTTCTGCTGCTCGTTTGTTCTCTTGTGCATTCCTTCTTCCCTACACTTCCTCTCCTTTGCACTGTTCCCATGTGATGGGTCTGCCGAGATTCAACGCCGAGCGGAGAATCGCGTCTTGTTGTGACCATTTTCCACGCGAATCTGTCGTCGAAGTCAATAATGACGGCCCTAGCCCCTTTTCTCGGATGTTGTGTCAAATTTTGTGGGCGTCCTCCAAAACATGATAGGGTTTCCCTAGACAACATAGGGGGCTAGTCGTCATATTTTTCGTCCAATCAATCACCATGTGCGAGCGGTGAAGTGACACACGGGACCGCATGGCAGGTTCCTAATTGCGAGGGCTATCATTAACAGGTGATGGAGGCAATCTTGGCCCGCACTCCTTCCATTTCTATAAATTCTTGTCCCTTTTATCTTCCCAGGTATATCGAGAGCTAACTCGAGGAGCACAAGTTTTCACGGGAGAGGAGGAGTTCAAAATTCCGAGGGTTGGATGGAGGGCGAATCTTCCCACTCCTCAAAGAGAAGCAGGTCTAGTGGTAGTAGTTCCAGGAGGCTTTCGGACCTCGAAGGACACTTTAGCGAAAGGGCCCAATCACAACTCGTAAGCCAAGTTTTCTTGCCCTCTTTTCCATTCTTTTTTTCTTCCTTTCTTTCTGACCAAACCTCCTCTCCATTCCCTGCATGCGTAGAGTGTGATGAAATCACAGATCTCATGGGAGTTGGTAGTGGCAGCATACCGAGGTCTCCCAGATTTTCAGAAGGCCAGGCTAGACGTGATGGGTTTTGGCACCTTCCTTCGGATCGAGCCGATCCAGCCCGATCTGGTCCTGATCCAAGCCTTGTGTGAGAGATGGGACCCAGTGAGTCGGGCATTCCTGATGCCCTGGGGACACATGGTGCCCAGCTTGGAGGATGTGGTCCGAATTACGAGTCTCAAGGTGGATGGCGAGGCAGTGACCGGAGTCACTTACGCGGACTACCGAGAAGGTGCCCAGAAGTTACTGGGTTTAGACCTAGATGGTCGGAAAAACAGGTCGGTAGCTAGGGCGTCCCTCATGGATGCATTAGGGCTCACCGACACTCGTCGGCGGGACGATGAATCCTCAGAAGAGTTCATGGAAAGGATGGAAATAGGATGTCGTGCCGTGTACTGCACAGATTTCGGCGACTGGGAAAGATGCAACATAGATTTGAGGAGGTTTCTCCTCTTCCTTTTGGGGAGATTGGTACTTAGCTCGAAAGGGGACGGTATCCAATGTCGCTTCCTGGAGCTGCTGTCAGATCTTGAAAGAGTAGGGTATTATGCCTGGGGAGCCGCCATGCTGGCACACTTGTTTGCAGGCCTATTCCAAGAAACGGATCGTGAGATGACTGTGAGTGATTTTACACCATTCATCCAGGTATTTTTTGGTTTTGCTTGTTTTGTATTTTTTTTTTGTGTTTTTTTTTTTGCAAGGTATTGATGACCTGTGCCGAGCAGCTATGGAGCTATTATTACCTCCCTATGGGGAGAGCTCGGCATTGGCGACCCGTGATGCTGCCGCTAGCTAGGCGGTGGGAACCCATCATGAGTGCGGCACCCCTAACCTACCAACTGATGGTGCTAAGGCGGGAGCTACAGGAGTTCCCTGCAGCGATGGTAAACTGGAGGCCCTACTCAGACATTGTCGATGCCGACCAGCCGTGGGTTCTAGCAAGTCGTGCCCGGTTCGGACGGGAACTGTGGATGCACTGCCTGAATGAAATCGAGCCGCTTCGGCTACGATTAGTTATGAGGACTTTAGGACTGGCTCAAGAATGGGTGGATTCAGCTGCGCCACCTCGTGTCGGGAGAAAGACGCGGGGACCGACGACCTGCATTGACTGGCGCGTGCGGTTCCCTGAACAGTATGAAGACTGGCAACGGGGTGGCACGATTGTAGAATCACAGGCGCGGGACAGCGAGGACTACTTGCGTCTATATAGGACAAAGTACGCAGAGTGGTTCCAACCCCGGGGACTTGTGGAGGTAGGTTTCCTCTTTTTCTCTTTTCTTCTTTCTCCTTTTCCTGGTTTTGGTGAAAATGCTGACTCGTAAGGCTGCAGGATGTCCGGGATGCCATGATAGCGAATTTACGAACTCGCTTGGCAGAGATGGAACAATTGGGTAATACCCGCGGAGCTACGAGCGCCTTGGTAGGTGTACAGTACGTTCCTAATTAAAACCCCAGATTCCAGATGTTGGCTGCTAATTCACGCGGTCGTAGCATGCCCAGATTGGCGCGGCTTCCCCAGCGACGGGAGTAGGTGGTGCCTCTTCCAGCTTGTGGATTCCCACCTCAGAACTTGACTTGCTTCATGAGCAACTTGCTCATGCCACGCAGCGTGTTGCGGAGGCAGAAGGGATGCTCCGTATACAGGTAAAAGTTTCAGTGTTGAGTTCTCTTTGTTTACGCCTTATCATGTATCTAAGATGGTACACTCGGCAGGAAAAGGAGACGGAAGAAGCGCTCGGCCAAGCTGCGCAGAAGGAGGCTAGGATAGCAGAACTGGAGAGGGAACTGCGGCGTCATCCTGATAACGACTCCTCTAGGGATGCTGTGGAACTAAGGATCACTCTCCAGTTGGAGAGGGAAGACCGCGAGAGAGAACGTGCAGAGAAAGAAAGAGACGCAGAGAGAGAAAGAGCCAACAGATTGACTGAAAGGGAGGAACGAAGGGCCATGGAGGCCCAACTATTCGAACTCCGAATCAGCCTTGGTCTTGCTGAACAGTGGCTGAGAGATGGTGAGGAGCGCTACCGAAGAGCACGAGAGCGTGGCTTTCGTGTTGGTAGCTTCTCTGCTGCTTCCGTAGATCAACGCCGGGACGTGGGAATAGGAAGAGGAGTACAGAGCGGTAGGAGTACCGCTTTTCGTAGTTGGGTAGCACCTTTGAGAGCGTTTTGCCCGGAGAGTAGTGGGACGAGTAATGCGGAGAGAGAGGGCGAAACTTGATGTAATTTTTTTGTTTTGGAAAGGAATAAAATACAAGGTTTGGTCTGTTTGGTTTTCACCTTTACTTTTGTCGCCTCGAATCCCTGCACACATCACTGAAACAAACAAATCAGAATCTCTGTTCTGACTTGGCCCCTTGCTCAATAAGCAAATGGTCACATTGACTGTCCTTGATAACTGGTCAAGGGGCCAAGCCTTTATTTAACGAAGGCAAGGGAAAGATGTGGTGATGATAAATGCGACAGGCAAGCACACGAATGCAAGCGGTATTAAAAGTGAGATGCTGCACGCAAAATGCAATCATGTAAAATTGATTTATTTTTCTTCTTTTTTTATATTTGGCATTTTTTTTGTTTTATCATAAAAAAGATTTTTTTGTTTGCAAATATGTACATTTTCTCTTTTTCCTTTTTTGTTATTTTATCATTTCAATTTTTTTGTTGCTAACGCCCGGCAAGCACCCAAATGGCACCTAACCTACGTGAGAACATGGGTTTCTTACTAACCTCCCAGGTATCCTAAGTGCACATCTAGGTTGATTTGGGCCTCTAGACCCCTCGAATGATGATCCCGCCGGCTAAGACTTACCCTAATGACAATACCGTCATGCCATGCTTAGGCTCCCAGTTGCTTCCGACCACAGGGATTCACCCAAAAGGTGTTCGAGGTAAATGATTTGCCCGACCCGGGTCTGTTTCCTCACAATTCTAGATGGTATATGATGGAACACCCTGGAACCCTAACGACCAACTGCGCGACGCTGACCCGGAATCAGACGCCGTCGCACCCATAGGTGACGCGCTTGCATTGGCCTAAGCCCGAGGTTAAACAAGAAGACATCAAGGTGGTAAACAGGGGTCTTGACCAGCCAGAAACACGGAGACTCCTTCACAGCGATAGCTTTTGCTTTTCAAAGTAGGCAACCAAATGTGTATATTAAAATAAGGTCGCAGACCCTGGGGAGTTTTCACCTTTCAGAAACCCCATCGAACCTTCATCTTTAGAGGAAGAAGGAAGAGCGTGGGGGATAAACCTCCTGAGAGGATCAGCAAAACCGTTAACCCGGCGAGCGAATAAGGGCCCATTAACTCTTTCCTTTCGGACAACTTCGGACCAAACCTCGAGCATTTACATTCCACGGCCCCTTTTGTGGATTCAGACTTTTGCTTTGAGGGGTTCCGTTTATCGCAACAGGCACGGTCACGACCAGGGTTTTCTCTTGATTTTGATTTTGTATTTCTTTTTGTGAGGGAGATATAGTCGTTTGACGTTTGTGGGCTCCCTTTTTGTATGCCTGCGGGGACACTGCCCTCTTCTCATGCTCTGATCGATGCTCGAGGAAATGGATCCTACTCTTGCCTTTGGGGTTTGAGTTTTGGTTTCTCATGCTCAGCGTTTTAAGGGCGCCGACTGTCTCATTTGGTCGAAGAGAAAAGAATAAAGATTATAGCTTCCGGGGATCTTCTGGGTGACGCTCCACCGTAGGTGATGCTACCGACTTTTTTTTTGAATAAAATACATAAGTGAGCACATGTTAGCTTCCTTCGAGCGAGCATAGGCCGACGTGGCCGGACAGGGATCTCCACGGTTCTGGCAAACCAAGACCCGGTGACTACCAAGCCTTAATGGGCCCTATCCTAACATGAAGGTTAGATGCAGGAACTTAACTACATGGTGACTGCCAGGCATCGGCATTTTGAATTTTTCATATTTTTAGTGGTTTTCAATATTTCTTTGTTTTTGATGTTTTTTATCTTTTCATCATTTTTTTTGTTTTGTGCTAAGGGTAGTATTTCTTAAGATAAAGCCCATTCCAAGGGTGGGATAACTCGGTCCCTTCGGCGTTGACTAGCTTGTAGGCGTTGCCAGGGTACACGGCTTGAATTACAAATGGTCCTTCCCAATTGGGTTGGAGCTTAGAACGCGGACCTCCAGGTTTGACAAAAATTCTTTTTACGACCATCTCACCGACTTTGAATTTTCTCTCAACGACTTTCTTTTGGTAAAAGCGAGCGAGTCTATTTTGATACACACGCGCGTGTTCGGCAGCGGCCAGCCGCTTCTCATCCAAGAGTTCCAACTGGGCGAGGAGTGAATTACGACGATCGTCGAGGTGAAATTCCTCGTCCAATTGTACCCTGAGAGAAGGGATCAGAGTCTCGTACGGGACTACCGCTTCCATACCATAAGTAAGGGCAAATGGAGTCTGCCCGGTGGGGGTACGGATTGAAGTGCGATAGGCCCATAGAGCTTCGATAAGCTTTTCTGGCCAGTCTGAAAACTTACTAGACTCGCAGGTTTTTTTGATGATTTTGAGCAATGTTTTATTGGTGGCCTTCGCTTGGCCGTTACCTTGTGGGTAATAAGCCGATGAATGATGCAATGCAATTGCGTACCTTTTGCAGACGTCCTGTAGGTCCTGAGAAATGAACTGTGGCCCATTGTCGGTGACGATTGTGCTTGGGACGCCGAATCTGGCGAGGATGTTTTTCATGATGAACTTGCAGACTGTTGACGCCTTGATTTCTGCGTAAGCTTCGGCTTCGGCCCATTTGGTGAAGTATTCCGTCGCAGTAAGGATGAAAGATTTCTGCTTGGTGAGGGAATTGGGATCACCTAGGGGACCAATGATGTCGAATGCCCACATGGAGAAAGGCCACGGGGAAGATATTGGATGAAGTGAGGAAGATGGTGAATGGATTTTATCGGCGTGAAGTTGACACTTGACACACTTACGGACATAGACAGCACAATCTTCTTCCATAGTGGGCCAATAAAAGCCTTGGCGAATGATCTTCTTGGCGAGCATCTGACTATTCACGTGGCCACCGCATACGCCCGAGTGCGTCTCCTCTACACATTTCCAAACCTCATCGTCACCAAGACATCTTAACAGAATACCAGTAAGGCTTCTCCTATAGAGTAGACCTCCAACCAATGTATATTTCTGAGCCACCCTTCTTATGGCTTTCTTGTCCTCTGTGGTGGCCCCTTCAGGATAAGACTGATCTTGGCAGTATTTGACAATTTCATAGAACCATGGTTTCTCTTCATCAGCCAGTTCTTCTTCAACCTCTGCCAACATGATCTCCCTCTTCTCAAGGATATCTTCCTGCAGGATCTTTCTTGCTATCCTGTCTTTGATATTTACGTAGGAAGCATCATCGATTGCAGGGGCGTGAAGTTTGTAGATGGAAATGGACTTAAACCATCTTCCTAGAGGGAACCTTATGGATGATGCCAACGAGGCGAGGGCATCGGCGAGAATGTTCTGATGACGAGGGACATGAACAAAGATCAGTTTTGTGAATAGTTTGGCAAAGGCAGCAGTGAGTTCTTGGTATGGCTTGAGTTTGGGATCGCGAGTGCGATATTTAGTGAGCACCTGGTGAAGGATGAGTTGACTATCACCTACGACTCGCAACTCAGTGATACGAAAAGAATGAGCGAGTTCTAGGCCAGCTAGAAGAGCTTCATATTCGGCTATATTGTTGGTGACTGGAAATTTGAGTTGGTATGCCAATGGGAATGTGAGGCCTTCAGGCGACAGGAGGGCGATGCCGATTCCTCTCCCTTGAGAATTCAGAGCTCCATCAAAATATAGCGTCCACATTGGCTCATCTGATTGGTTGACGGACATTAGTTCCTCATCTGGAAACTCTGATTGGACGGGATCGAACTTGGGAAGAGGATGGTGAGCGAGATGCTCGGCTATGACATAGCCTTTAATCGCCTTTTGCTGGATATAGGTGATGTCGAACTGAGAGAGAAAACTTTGCCAGCGTGCTAGCCTATCCGTAAGGACGGCTTTCTCCAGAAGGAATTTGATAGGATTCATTCGAGCAATCAAGTGGACCTCATGAGCCAAGAAGTAGTGCTACAATTTCTGCACTACCCAAACGAGGGCAGCACATGTTTTCTCCATGACGGTGTACTTCTGCTCACAGGGTTTGAGAAGTTTGGACAAGTAATAGGTTACCCGTTCCTTACCTTCTTCATCAGCTTGTGCGAAGACGGCTCCCACGGAGTCATCCAAGACTGAGACGTAAAGGATCATAGGTTTTTCTGGTTTGGGTGGAATGAGAACGGGTGGACTAGCCAGATATCCCTTCAACCCTTCAAAAGCTTTCTGACATTTAGAATTCCAGTGGAATTCTACTCCTGGATTGGTCAACTCGTAGAGAGGTCTACACCTTTGTGAATGTTGAGACACAAATCGACGAATAAACTGTAACCTCCCGATTAAACCTCGGACTTCCCTCAAATTCTTGGGAGGCGACATATCCCTGATAGCCTTAGCTTTATCGGGATCTATCTCGATCCCTCTTTTGCTCACAATGAACCCCAGCAATTTACCTGACGACACACCAAACACACACTTCTTCGGGTTCATTTTCAGTTGGAACTCCCTTGACCTCTGTAAGACCTTAGCCAAAACTTCTGGATGTTCCATCCTGATCCTTGATTTTACCAATAAGTCATCCACATACACTTCCAGATATATGTGCATCATGTCATGAAATATGGCCATCATCGCTCTTTGGTAAGTAGCTCCAGCATTCTTTAATCCGAACGGCATGACCACGTAACAATATGTTCCCCAAGGGGTAGTGAATGACGTCTTTTCCTGATCCTCTTCTGTCAAACGAATTTGATTGTATCCTGAAAATCCATCCATGAATGAGAGGGTTTCGTAGCCTGCCGTGTTATCAATCAACACATCAATGTGAGGTAAGGGAAAATCATCTTTTGGACACACGCGGTTAAGGTCCCGGAAGTCGATACAAATCCTGACTTTCCCATCTTTCTTCATGACCGGGACAATGTTCGCCACCCATTGAGGATAAAGAACGACTCTAATGAACCTGGCTTTGTGGAGCTTATCGACCTCTTCTTTCATTTTCAAAGCCATTTGAGGGTGAAAACGCCTTAACCTTTGTTTTACCGAGACGGACCCTGGTTTTAGGGTTAAATGGTGTTCGACCAAGGTTGAATCCAGACTCGGCATATCCTCGTAGCTCCATCCGAATGTGTCCTTATATCCCTTGAGAACCTCAATTAATGCCTCTTCTTTAGAGGGTGGTAGGTTGTCACTTATGAGGATGATCCTAGGGTCTTCCTTAGTTCCCAAGTTGACTTCTTTGGTGGATTCTTCTACGGCAGTTGACGGCTCGTCGAATCTCCTTATTCCACTAGCGTATGCGCCCGCCGCATCCTCATATTCTTCACCCTCATCTTCAGTGGGGCATTCTTCATCCGTGATTTCGTAGACTCCATACCCTTCATCAAATACACAGTCGCCCTCACATTCTATTTCCGGTAGCCGGATGGGATTTTCTAGCAACTGGGGGATGGCAAGAAGGGCTTGACACCTGGCGGCTAAATCCAGAAGGAATCGACGAGGGATCTGCCTACCCTTGGATTTCTTCCTAGGTACTACCCTTGGCCTATCATTCCTAGATTGACTGACAATATTTACAGAAGAAGAGGAAGACGAAGAGGATGGTGTAGAATGTACAGGAGAAGACCCCTCAGAGGAGGGGTAGAAAAGGTCGCTCATCGGACCTTGGACGGGTGGTCCGCAAGGCGGTACGCACCCGTGGGAGATGTAGGAGGTTTCCTCAACGAAGATGTGTTGTTGGGGAGTTTGAAAATTGACGTTTTTTTTTCGTTTTCATTTTTAATGACAAAGCAGTGAAAAGAGATTGGAGGAGAGAGAAAAGTGGTTATGGCTAGAGGATTGTGAGGCTCATAGAGCAGATCATGGTTGAAGACCTGGCGCGGGTTGAAAAGCCCGCATAGGTATGTAAACAGAGAAGGGGATCTGGGAAGATCATCAGACAATTGTCTGGCCCAGGAAGAAGATATCAGCAAAGGCTGAGACGAGTGGATGGAGAGGATGGCGGCTAATGAGCCGTCGACGGCAATGTTGAGGACGGATGAAGATCCGTCGATGACAGAGTCCTTCTGGCGAGGACGAGGATAGTTTGGAACCTTGGCAAGAGTGGTAATATTCTCTGGTATTCCGGAGATCAATGGTGGTCCTTCAAGTTGCGGAGACGAGAACATCCTTTCCAGTGCAACGGAAATGTTCTGTATGTCGAACCATTTGTTCCACTCGCATTCCGGATCTTTGATCTTGCCTCTTTTGGTGATCCTCGGACATTTTTCAGTCAAATATACAGCATGTGATCCCCCATATGCTTCTCGTGGGTAATCTCCCATCTGAACAACGGGCCCTCTGTTGAAGTGGTTTGATAGAGTCCATGTGAGGGGCTTCCAATCCGCCCTGAACGGTCCTTTGAAGCCTAGGCCAAACCTACGGTTCAGCCTAATTTCCTTTGGCGGTTTGAGCATCCCCTGTAATTGTGCGCCCAGACCTTTACCCTGTTGATAGCCGATGTTCCTCAAAATCTCCCAACCTTTGGAGTGAAAAGGGAGACATGATGTTGCGGTTGTCCTGACCGGCTCCTTTGGTGCTAGCAGAACGTGAGATGAATCACGTACATCCAGTAGTGACAATATGGGCCGATGAGACGGCCAAACAGAGGGCAGAGAGGTGTTGATAGCATCCACTGTGTGAAGGACAGGTGTACTGACCACTTTAATAATTCTCCCATTGTAAGGAAACTTCATGCACTGATGGTTGGTGGAAGGCACAGCGTCCATGTCTTCGATGTAACGGCGACCCAGTATAGCCTTGAATGTGGGGTCCATGTCGAGGACATGGAATTCCGTGGGAATTGACATGGGGCCTAGTTCTGCCTTCCGAATAATCATCCCCTGCGGCGGCCTTTTGCTATTGTCATAGGCCGTGACCGTGATCGAGGAAGGTCTTATTTGTTCCTCATCGATCCCACACAACTGAAGAGTGCTTATGGAGATCACATTTATGGACGCACCCGTGTCCACAAGACACGGGTTTATGGATACCCCATTGATTTTTATTGAAATGCACAATGCATATTTCTGAGCTTCCTTGGGAGCGAGCTCGTAGTTGTGGAACATGATGGCCGGTTGTGTGTCTGTTGGGGTCAG
Source organism: Amorphophallus konjac (assembly GCA_022559845.1). NCBI lineage: Eukaryota > Viridiplantae > Streptophyta > Magnoliopsida > Alismatales > Araceae > Amorphophallus > Amorphophallus konjac. The sequence goes on along the minus strand of CM040119.1, from coordinate 265,863,565 downwards.
GACGGTCGAAATCTTCTCCACGGGGAGGTCTTCATTAACCATGACTCTTTGAAGGTACTCCATTAAGGTTGCCTGATGGGATGTGGATCTTTGAAGAAGCTCCAGGATGGAGATCCGAGCAGGCGTCTTGTCCAAATATTTTAATAGATCATACTGTGTTCCAGGGATAGCTCTTTCTGGTTGTTCTCCATCATCCTTCTCTGGCTGAGATTGCTCAAGATTCTGACTGTTGTGGGGGAAAACCCTGTGGAAAATCCTTCCACTCCGGAGCACCATTGCCTGCGGCTTTTGTACCTCTGTGGGGGTAGCAGTGGGTTTTAACAGAGGTTTGAGGGGTAGTGGTGGAGGAATGGTCGATGAAGCAGGGGTGATGACGGGAGCAGGGATTCTGATGAGGGGTTTGTTAGGTGGAGGCATGGTGAAGGTAGAGGGGATATCGCGCGGATTATGAAGGATAAGGGGTCTGGAAGGTGGAGGTGGAGACGAAGTAGAAGTGGGTAGGGCTTGAAGTGGGCAATGATTTTGAGGTGGGCGATGAGTAATGAGTGGTTTTGAAGGCATTAGTGGTGATACGGTGGAGAAAGACGGGGTTATGTATGGTTGACGGATGATAAGGGGTTTAGAAGGCGTAGGGGTAAATGTGGTAGAGGTGGATGGTAAAGTGGGGGAGTGAGAGAAGATGAGAGGGTGTGAAGGCGTAGTGGAGAGTGTCGGTTGATAGGAGATCGGGGTACGGATGAGGGGGCGTAATGGTAGTGGAAATGGTGAAGGCGATACTGACGCGGGTTGATGAGAGAGTGGTGCTACCCGGGCAAGGCAAGGGTGTTGCGTGATGATAGGATTGGCGGTAGAAAGAATGGAGGTACTTTCCTGGTGCCACACCTGCTCTCTCCCGACTTCCGGGAAGGAGGAGATGAGGTTAACCTGATGATTGGGCTGTTGGTGCTCCGGTAATGGATTCTGGATTATGCCCATGTCGGGCTGTTGTCGTGGGGCTTGCTGAGGCTGTTGTTGTTGTTGTGGTTGCTGCTGCTGCTGCTGTTGTAACTGCTGTTGTGGCCTATGAGGAGGTCTCCTAGCCTTAAGAGCGGCGACGTATCGTCTCATTTCATCCCAATCTATTTGATGTTCATCATTCATATCATGGATGTAATCTTTGAAATGGAAGCAGTAATCTACTGTGTGTCCTGGCTGCCTGTGGTAGACGCAGTATTTGGAGGTATCAACATTTGGGGGCCACACGGGCCTTTCTCTGGGTAGGGCGAGTTGGTTTGATGCCATGAGGGCATTAAAAATGTCTGCTAAGGTTTCTGGCAATGGTGGATAGTAGGCTCTCTTGGGACCGAGCGGCCTCCTTTGTTGCTGTTGGGGACCATAGTTCCCCGGGGGTGGAACTTGGTTGTACTGAAGCGGTGGTTGTTGTTGCTGAGGTTGTGGTTGTTGTTGCTGGGGTTGACGTAATGGAGGCATATTATCCTGGGGTGGATTATTTTGGGGTGGAGGACGAAGAGGGAAAGGACCTGGTTGGAGGGGAAGTCGGGGCATTTGTGGAGGCCTTGGGTTGACCGCATAGTTGGCATTGTTGACCGCACCCACTTGCTCATTTGTCACGACCCCTTCTGTGGCTCCGCCCGGGACACCAGCGCCTGTCTTTCTGACCACTTTGGGCTTCGACGACTCAAACATGTTCATAATGGGGGAGTCTTTTAACTAGGTTTGGATGTATCGGGCCCTTTCATAGAGTTCCTCCATTGTAGTAAGTTTATTCATGGCCAGGACGTGTCTGAACTGTGGGGTTGCATTAGACACAATCATCTTCACTTGTTCGGGCTCAGAGAGGGTATCCCTTATTCTTTCCGCCAGAGACCTCCATCTATCAGCATAGCGGACAAAATCCTCATCGGGCTTCATCTTTTCGGCCACTAGGTCGGTAATGGAGAGTGAGGGACCGACCCTATCCCTATATTTCTGCAAGAACCTTCTCTGGACTATTTCAAAATTCTCGGCCTCGCGGGGCTCTAAGGAATAGAACCACTCAAGCGCGGGACCATCCAATGATCTCCGAAAGAGGTATGCCAGGGACCTCTGATCGTTTTGCCAATAGGAGGATTCATACATGAAATCCTTGAGGTGAATGAAGGGGTTGCCGGTACCATTGTATCTGCGGTACGTGGGCATTTCGGAGGGAGGAAGATGAATGACGGGAAGGATTGGCAAAGCAACCTCCGGGGTGGCTTTCACGTCCACCATCCTTCTCAGATTTTGAAACTGCTCGTCCATGCGATTGAACCTATTGAGGAGTGATTGGGCGAGCTCCTCTGGAGGTGAAGGTGGCACTTGCCACTGGGGGAGAAACTGTCTCCCGGAGACTTGAGGGGGGAACCTAGAATGAGAGGGAGCTATCGGACCGCCGACAGTTGGCCCTGGCTGAAGCGGTGTGTGGGGAACAACGGGAGTTTGAGATTGTGACGGGAACTGGAATGAGGGTGGTTGTTGGCTCGCTTGTCCTTGAAGCGAGGGAGACTGGATGGCTTGCGCCAATGAAGGAGATGGAATGGCCTGCACGGACTCTTGGAGAGGTGCGATGGCCGGAGTTGATTCCTGGGGCGTGGGGGAAACAGATTTCCCCTTCAGAATGGCCTGGAAGGCCCAGAGCTGTTCAGAGGTAAGCTCCGTGTTGGCGAGGACGCCCAGTAAGGAAGAGATATCCTGTGGTGGGGACGTGTCCCTGGTAAAAACCTGCACCTCATGCGAGAGCTCATGAGAAGGACCCGAGTCCATAGCATAGACTCGCGGGTCGGCTGACAAACCACGACTAGGGTGGCTTTCCTCAAAAGACTCGTGAGCCATGCTCACAGTTTTTCCAGAACGCAAAAACATACACTAGCAAGCAGGTAGCACAGATTATCAAACAAGTGGATGCCTTTACGCCTTTTTTGTGTTTTGATTTTGATCATTTTTTTGTGTTTTTAGCGAGATCTGAAGTTCACACAAAATGGGCACCCTAGTTTATTTTTGTTTCACCGCCGTGTCAGCTAGGGTCTCTCGTCTCACCACGAATGAAATGACTAACTTCAGGGAACTTCAATGGTACAACCAGCCCAGTGAACGAAGAGGAGATTCTTCAATGTCGGGGACTTACGGAGGTCCCAGTGGAGGAGATTCTAGTCCGTTGAGAGGAATTCTCAAACAGAGAGTCCTTCCTTCACCGGGAAAGGGTGATCCTCAACAAAAATGAAAAAAGGATAGAAAAGAGGGATGGATGCATGCAATGAAATGCTGACAGAGGTATGGAGTGGGAAAATAACAGACATATAATAAACAAACAACCAATCAAAACTGACGGTGCTGCCGTGAGCACAACGGGGGCACGCGCGGGCGCCAAGGTGGAGAGGCACGGATGGTGCCGAACTTGCAAGGGTAGCCGAAAGGAAACAGTAGGGGTCCCACCGTGATCGCCAATCTATGAGCGACGTCACGCGGTTAGGGGTGCGAAGAGGACGCGGAGCGCGCGGGCTCCTTCTTTTTGTTTGCTGCAACACAGAAATAAGAGAAAAGAGAAGGGGGCACCACGGGAGATTGCTCCGGCGGGGCGAGCGTGACAAATGTGATATAGCAAGATATGGGGTTAAACGGCCATAGCGGGAAGTGACTCGCCGCGACCTCGGGGGACGGGAATGGTGCAGAAATTAAATAGCAGGAATTGAAACGGCTATTGGGGAAGTGACTCGCCGCGGCCTCGAGAATATGAGCAGATAAGAAGATAGCAGAATATAAAGAGAATATAAAGAGCGAGAATTTAAACGGCCATTGGGGAAGTGACTCGCCGCAGCCTCGAGAATATGAATAGATAAGAATATGACATGATATAAAGAGAATTTAAATGGCCATTGGGGAAGTGACTCGCCGCGGCCTCGAGAACATGAATAGATAAGAATATAACATATAAGAACGGGAATTTAAACGGCCATTGGGGAAGTGACTCGCCGCGGCCTCGAGCATACGAGCAGAATATAACAGAATATAAAGAGAATATAAGAACGGAAATTTAAACGGCCATTGGGGAAGTGACTCGCCGCGGCCTCGAGAACAAGATGTGATCGCCAGGGGCCGAAAGACCCCAAAATGAAGAAAGTGATCGCGCCTACCTCAAGAGCGGGAGATGGCAGGTTGCTTCTTCCTCCCCCTTCGGCCAGCCGACGGAGAGGGCTTTCCTTGGGTACCCTTGCAAAACAACGATAAACAAGTAACGAGTGGATTAGAAAGATGAAGGTGTAGTATTCAAATCCTTGCGATAAAAAAAATAACGAAATGATGGTAAGACACACACCTGGTTGGTGTTGTCTTTTAAACCCCTCTCGGACTCGAGTAGGAGGAAAATGAGATGATGGATGCAAGAAGTATATAAGAAGAGGCACCCTTATGAAGGGGGATAGATGATGCGAGATGATGAATGCAAAAGAACTAGGAAGAAAAGGAAAAGATTGGCTTATTGGATGTGCCGATGGTGAAATCCAGCGGAGCTCCGGCAGCGTAGGGATGGCGTGGAAGCGCGGTGGATGAAGACGACCCTCCTCTCGCGAGCGTGGGCACCCGAGAAGCCGGCAGAACCTCCACCTACAAAAGATCCCACGGGTTAGAAAATCACTCCGGTAGCCTCTGGGCTCCGGCAGCCTATCGGATCTCTTCGAAGCTCCTCCAGAACTGAGGGGGTGGGCCTCTATTTATAGGGCTCCGGAGGGTGGAGGCGTCCAGGACCCTGGACACCTCCATCAGGGCCGAACTAATATTTTATTTTATTTTTATTAATTTTTTTGGAATATTTTTGTGGAGGCGTCCAGGGCCCCGGACGCCCCTAACAGGTCCACCGAACACCACCGACGGCCGCACGCGGTTTGACACAACGCGTGATTTTGTGAGCGGCGCCTCGTGATTTTGAAATGGGCGCGTCCAGCGGGCTGGACGTCTCCATAATTTGGATTTTTTCACACACGACAAACCGTCGTTCGGTGGGCGGCGCCCGTGAGGAAGTTGATGGAGGCATCCAGGGGCCTGGACGCCTCCATTAATATATTATTTTTGTTTTTGTTTTGTCTTTTTATGCCAAAGCTGGTATTGTATATATATTTATTTTTGTTTTTATGGAGGCGTCCAGGGGCCTGGACGCCTCCATTAATATATTATTTTTTTATTTTGTTTTGTCTTTTTATGCCAACTGGCATATATATATATATATATATTTTATATTTGTTTTTATGGAGGCGTCCATGGGCTTGGACGCCTCCATTAATATATTATTATTTTATTTGTGTTTTGGGTTTTGAAAAATAAAAATAAAATAAATTAAGAGAATGGGGGCGTCCAGGGGCCTGGACGCCCCCATCAAGACCCACCCGGGTCCTCGGACAAGCGTTGGCGGCCGCCCGGCAGACACCCTTCTTGGTTCCGGAACCTCCTGATGCGTCTGACTGGTGTTGATGCCGTCCGAATGCCGTGACGAGACGATTCCGGATGCCGAAAAGGGCGGAAGAAGACTCAAGAAAAAGGAAGCACTCGAGCGATTCAAAATGCGTAAGCCGTTGCGGGGCGTTGTATAGTAATATGAGACTTTCTCGGGAGACGTCAGGAATGGCGTGTCTACAATATGCGGTCCACTAACAGCCGCGCATATCTCTGTTAGTCCAATTAGGACTATGACTCATATCACATCAGTTCGATTGAGTCCAAGTTCAATTGTAGGGGATTATAATGGTTCAAGATTAACGGTTCAGGTATAAGGTTATAACAAGTATAAACCTAATAGTCATTTCAATTATAAATGATTCACAATTAAGATTGACATTTATTGGAAAGATGAATCAATATCAAGCTCAAATTAAATAAATCAGCAAGAATTATTTACTGTCATGAATTACAGTTTATTAGGTGTGTTGCTAACATGCCATTTACCACTAACATAACATGCTATAATGACAATTAATCTATTCTGTTATAGATGTGCAGTCGGGCCTGGACCTTACATCTCCATAAACGGTCACGGACAGGCCGTGCATGCCCCCTCAGGTCCGAAGGCCTGCAGGAGATGGACGATCGGTGGGGGGCCACTGGGAGGGATGTACGATGAGGGACTGGCCGTAGGATAGACATGCGGTTAGGATTCGGCCACACGTTCCAGGGAAACGATCAGAGATAGAAACATATAAACGGTCAACTACTGGCCGCCTGTCTTGGACGTACGGTCTATCGTGTGTCCGCACAAGTCCAGACAGATCGTTGCCCCTTTGCCTTGCCCGACTCCGGTGAGGTTTCTAGGGTTAGACTAAAACATGGAATTCGCATGATATAAAGCATGAAGTTTGGGGCTTTTACTACCAACAAAAAGAGCACGAAAAACTCTACAAGATGCATGAATCAATTTTATGTTTACAGCCTGAAATTACTACTTAATCGAAAGGGAACAGCTATAACCCTAGATGTGACATGCTTCTACTAAAACCAGAAATTCTCGCAGAACACTTGATAAAATTTAGAGCTTTCTACATCAATGAAAAGCTGACACGATGATGCTTCCAACCATATATTATTTGTAGGGTTTGGCTTGCTATCACCTACCTGAATCGGATGAAGAAAGAAGGAGAAGGAAAACCCGAGGCGCTTGTACACGCAGCCCCTAATCGTCAGAGATCTCCCTCGATCCAACTCCTCTGTAGCCGCCACTGGTTCTAAACGATTCTAGGGTAAGAGAGCTTCATTTTTATAGGTCGCACGCCTTCTAGAGGTTTCTTTGCGCGGAGTATTCGTGCACGCAAGTTGGGTTAATGTGAACGCTGCCGTAATTATTGACGCGATCCAATCTTCACCGATTGCATCTCCTAGGGTTAGGGTTTCGGGAAAATAAGAGAGGGAAAAATAATCCTCTCATCCCTTGCCACTGGTTTGGGCTCATTTGATGGAGTATTGGGCTCGAATTTAGCGTTACAAGGTATGGTTAACTAAGTGTTTATTTTGGGCTTAATCCACTAATTCGACCTATTTTCAGATTTTATTTGAGTTGGTCACAGGAGACAAGTTTGTTAAACGTGTTATCCTCTACAAGAATATAATTTTCTGGATTTTTATAAAATGGTCAAAATTTAGCTTATTCTATTTATTAAGGAATTTCTAAGTAATTTCTTGAAAAATCGGGGTATTACACAAGTAGATTTGAAAGAGTTGACTAGTTGATGTATTTGAGTTATTCTCCTTATTAATAAAAGTGAAGGTTTGAGTAACTTATTGTGCAATTGCATTTTATGTGTGATTGTTATTGCACTCTGATTATTCTTGCTTGCAAGAGACTTACCATACCGGCTGTTCATATTTCCCGAGATCGTCTTCCGCTATAATAAAATCTCGGGACGTGACATATGGCATGTAATTTTCATATTTTCTTTGAGTCATAATTATGTGATTTTCTTTTTATTTGAGTCAAGTCCCTAGGTTAACGAGTCATCTACCTAAGTTAATTGTCATTAGGTTGGTTAGGTTGGTTAATTGGCTCAATTAAGTGGGCTAGGCCCAGGGACGCCCCCTTCCCCTTGGTTTCTTGTCATTAGTCTAAAAGTCAGGGACTTATTGTAAATTATGGGATCTCTATAAATAGGACCCCATTTCTTCCATTTGAAGCTAATGAGATATTGAGAAAAAATTGAATTCTCATATAATTTTATTCCTTGGAGTGAGAAGCTCCCTCCCTCCCTCTCTCTCTCTCTCTCTCTCTCTCTCTAGAAGGGGCGACCCATTCTCTCTCTCTCTCTCCTCCCCTCCCCCAATTTTTGAAATTCCCTCTCTCTCCTCCCCATTCAACTCCCATTAAGAACCCTCTCCCTTCCCCATACCCCATTTAATCCGACCATTACTCTCTCTCCTCCCAAGACAACCCTTGACCCTCCCCATACAACCCTTCACTTCCCAACACAACCATTCCTTTTCCCAAGCCACCCCTTCCCTTCCCCAACACACCTCTCCATCTCCCAACGCACCCCTCTACATCTCCAAGACCCCAATTGACTACCCACATTAAACCAAAATCCAAAAACTAGTGAAACTTCCCCTCCCTTGGCCATTTGTGCCCTGCTCTCTCCCACCCTTGGCAGACCTGCGACCCCAACCCTCCACCCTATGCTAGCTCTTCCCCCTCCCTCTCCCAGCCACTTCCACCAACCCCTAATACCCTCCCCCATCCCCAACACCCATTAACCATCACCCCTTGATGTATTTCGCCCCCCCTCCTACTCCATTTACCATCACCAAGTTGTAGATCCTGTAGCAGCTCGCATGTAGCAGAGAAACTGCTGACTGCAGAGGCTGTCCCGTCGTCTCCACGAGGAACCTGGTGGCAAATCTTATATTGCTGGAAAGATCATCAAATCAGCTTCGCAACAGAGGTGGTCTCGCCATCAACCGACTTCGGGGCTGCCCAGAGGAGCCGATCTCCCCAGACTACGCATTCCCTCCCAGGCAGATGACCAGCAACGACTTGCAGAGGCTTCCACGACCAGCACCCTGGGCTTCTTGAGGCGCCATTTGGCTAAGGGCTTCTCCTGCAAGTCACCTGCCATCTCCGAGAAGTAGAAAAATTTTTGGAGCTCGGAGTCAAGAATTCCAGTTTTTCTCCCCGAGGTGCGCAAGGTCAGCTCCCTAGAACCTGGTTCGACCTCCTTCCACTGATCCAGTCATCGCGGTTAGCTCCGACCTCCAACGACGGTCCCGTTGGTCTTCGCTCGAAGAAGACTAGACCACGAACGCAGAGGTTCTGGTCCCGCATCAATCGGACCCCGAACGTAGCGCCTTTGTCTTCCTGCAGTAGCCCTCTGGGAGCAGTCAGGGTCAGAGCAGTTCGGCCCTGTTCCAGACCCTGCCCCACCCACCGTCGACGTCAGGAAATTCCCTCAAAATTCAAGCATCCTCCTGGGTCAACTCAGAAAGTTTTGGCACCGGTCTCGACCTCTTCTGAGCTCGACAGAGCCCGTGGTGGCGCCGTCTGTTGAGTTATGGTTTTGATGATTGCTGTGATTGTTAAGTTATGGTTTTGATGATAACTAAACTTAATGTGTGATTAACCGATGATAACTAAACTTGTGGTTGATTACTCATGCTCTGTTATCTATGCATGGTTGAGATGGCAAATGGCAACGGTTACATGGTCTTGATCCTTGGTTTGCATATGTTGGTTTTACAAGAGGCAAGAGGTTTCATAACCTCTTTACTGTCAACAAGCATGGCATTAACCCTAACTATCTTGCATGCAGGATCAAACTCATGGCAGTCACCTGGTGAACCAAAACTCTGCTCCTCTACAATCCAAAACAGGTGGTATATGTCATTTACTGTCAAGAACCATTGGTGAGACTATTACCTTGTCTTAGCATCGATCTCACCTTGTGTATCTCATATATACACCTCATTCACGCACATTAAACATGAAACCCTTCTGGCCATCGTGCGCCCTCGCCCGCATATCGACCTGCGCAGTCAGGTCGCGGGGATCGACCTGCCTGGTTAGGTCGCGGGGGTCAAGGGGGCAGCGCCCCTTGCGGGGGTTTCCGGGGGCGGAGCCCCCGGAACAAAAATTTTGATAAATGCTCAAATGGATTGCATGAACTTCAAGCATTTATTATATGGATGGTTGAGCTATAGTTCTAATCAATTATCCATGTGTTTGCAGGTCAAAGACTAAGTTGACACCTTCAAGACTATCAAGGTTGATGTCACATATGAGAACGGGCTGCTACAGGAGTTAAGCGACTGAGCTAGATGGTTAACGGAGTGAACCGGGGAAACTCAGATTCTGCCCATCTGGCGGTCGACCGCCAGCACAGGGGCGGTCGACCGCCCCTGCCAGCAACCCCCAGTCTACCGGTCTCTCTGTGGCGGTCGACCGCCAGCCCAGTAGCGGTCGACCGAGATTCCCAAGAACCATCCTTCTGCAGGTTTCTCAGTAGCGATCGACCGCCAGCTTCCACAGGTTGACCGCCAGCCCCGAGCCATCAATTGTTGACTTTGTTTTCCACTTCGAGAAGAGCCATTCTCCATGGATTTCTATAATCCTAAAGTCACCCAATCACCCACAAAATGTGGATCTGGTCTGGGGGGTTTCGATAGACCATTCAAATACTATAAAACACATACAAGAGGGTTAGAAACCCTAATGCTTCAAGGGGATCAAGAGAGATCAAGGGAGGCTAGCGGAGGAGATTCACGGGTACTGTAGCACCTCCGTGAACAGTGCTTCGAGCTCAAGTTCTTCATCCATTCCAAGTGATTCAAGCCTAGATCTGAAGCCTTTATCCTCCCATGAAGTGAAGAAACAAGCATCCAACCAGAAGAGATCGAAGGAGAGCCCATCAACCAAGGAGTCTATCAATGGAAGAAGAAGAAGGCTGCTACAAGGAAGAAGGAATCTCTTCATCCATCTGAAGGTATGCAAGCTCCATTTTGAATCCAACAACCTCAAAGGAAGAGAAGAAGCAAGCAAGGATCAAGGAGATCAAGGAAGTTGTGCAAGCAAGAAGGAACTACTATTGTAGCCGTGAATAGTGATCCGTGGATCAACTCTTCATCCAAGAGCTAAAGATTCAAGGTCCATCTGAAGCCATCAACTTCCAATAAACTGAAGAAGCAAGCATCACTCAAAGATCATCAGCATACATTCAGGGGAGCCAAATCAGGGGATTTCTAAACTGTGCCTTATTGTGTTTCAAGCCCATATTCGTGTGTTGTACAAACTGTGAAAACTTGTGTGTGTGTGTGTGGATCGTTCTGGATCCGTGGTTGTGTGTGGTTGTCGTGGTGTTCCATTCGTGTGTGTGTGTGTGTAGGTCTTCCTAGATCTACGTGTGTGTGTGGTTTTATTCAGATCTTAGTGTTTGTGTGTGTGGAGTGTTGCACTTGTCACAGCATGTGTGTGCTTTGTTGATCCGCTTGTTGGATCGTGTTGGAGACCTCGTCTCCGTGTGTGCGTGTGTGCGTGTGTGTGTGTGTGTGTTGGGGCGCGTCCCCGTGTGTGTGTGCAGGCGTCGTCCTGCGTGTGTGGTTGGGGTGTCGTCCTGCGTGTGTGGTTTGAGCGTCGTCTCCGTTTGGGGATTTATCCCCGAGTGAAGCCTCACCGAGTTTGGTGAGGGGTGGACGTAGGATTACCGTCGTTGCATCCGAACCACCCTAAAAACCGCTGTGCATTGTGCTTGTATTATGTGATTTGCTCCATTTCCACTATCTCCATTCTACATAAACGTTAGTTTAAATTGTTGTTCTGGATTTATCTTCGTATATCTTGCATAATCTATATCTTATCATATAAAGTTTGATAAATCCAATTTGTGTTCAAATAGCTTTGAATCTCTTAACTAGCTTTGTATCACATATTTTATAAAAGGCCAAATATTTTCTTAAAATTGGTAAACACCCAATTCACCCCCCTCTTGGGTGTCATTGATCGCGGGACTTCACCGTCATCGATCGACTGCCTGTCAAGCTGTTCCTGAAGCTGGCAGAACCGGCGGAGCTCGGCAATTCAATTTCTAACTTAGCTCCCCCACCCCGCCTGGCCGGTTTACAGTCCCTCCCTGCGTGGAGGTAGTGTTTGGTTGTAATTAGACTTCCCCACCCCTAGTCCAACCCCTCTGCAAGGGAGTAGTGCATATACTAGTAGGTCTTCAGTCGAAGCGTCATCGGCGCGACGTGCGGGTAGCCCACGCTTCCCCGCTCGCCCTAGTCTCCGGCCGGGATCGGCATCTTCACGCCGATGAGGTGAGCACCTGGTCTCATTCCTCTGCTGGACATTATCTTTACTTGTTTAGTATTGCTTCTAAGTGCCGTCGGATGGAGAGTGAGAGCTCGGCCCACATTGCCATCCACACGAGTGACCACCGCGGGTGAGTTGTGAGAGCAACAACTTAACCCACGCCCTCAGCGTGTTGGCCTCCGGTGAGTTGGGCATGTTGAAATTAGATGGAAGGCTCTTTCACCACATAATGTGGATCTAGAGGGGGGGTGAATAGATCAGCTGACCAATAAAAAATTATGCCTAGATTCAGATGCGGAATTAAAAGAACACAGATCAGACACAGTCAATGCACCGGATAATAGAGATAAGATCTGCTAGACAGACAAGCAAACACACAAGAGGCACAAAGAATTTTAGGTGGTTCGGTCAATTCCGACCTACGTCCACCCCACATTCAACTAGAATGTGGATTACTGCTGATACATAGCTTCAATCTGTTGGGCACTACAGCTTGCCAACAACGGCTGGGGCTTACAGCTTATCCCGACCAGAGGAACCTCCTCTGCAATAGCTGAGCTTCACAGCTTGCTCTGCTGGGCTCTACAGCTTAGCCGACCAGAGGTAACACCTCTGCACACCGCTGCCTCATAGCTTGACACCACTAACTAACAGCTTGATCGAACAAGAGTTTTCAAAAGAAAAATAACAAAGACTGAAAAGCAAGAAACGCAGAATCGAATGGAATGAAAACCAAAATGACTGTAGCTTAAATTGAGCAATATCAGCTCTGGTATCTGAACCAAGAGACTGATTCACAAGCTCTCATATAACTCTCTCAACTCATCTCTCTCACTTTCTTCTTCTCTCCTTTTCTTCTTCTCTGCTTTTCTTCTCTTTGGATCTCGGTGGCTCTCTGTTGCCTCAGGTTTGTCTCACTGTATAGACTTGCCACTGGTTGATCAGCCTTCAACAGAAGATGAAGACTTCTATATATATCAGCAGCAGATTGGATAAGGGCGCGTGGCTTCCACGTTTTCTCGCCCAAGGAATTCGCCAGATCCGAGGTGCTTTCATCCACGTGGCAGCATCTGGTCACCTCGTCCTCCTGGGATCACGAGCCATGTCAGCAATCTCAGTAACAAATCCCTGTCAGACAGAGTATCGGATTATCAGGTTAAGTGAAGAACTCTGTACAGACTTTGTAAGATGAAATACCTTGTGTAGACTTCATGATGTATAGACTTTGTGAAACGTGAATGCAATGTACAGACTTCGTGAATGGAAATGCAATGTATAGACTTCAGTGTATAGACTTTATGAAACGTGAATGCAATGTACAGACTTCGTGAATGGAAATGCAATGTATAGACTTCAGTGTATAGACTTTGTGAAGGCTAGTGCAATGTACAGACTCCATGAGACTCTAATGAAGACAGACGATGTATAGACTTCAGGACTGATGCACGATGTACAGACTTCATGAGAATCTAATGAAGACAGACGATGTATAGACTTCAGGACTTATGCACGATGTACAGACTTCATGAGACTCTAATGAAGACAGACGATGTATAGACTTCAGGACTGATGCACGATGCAGACTCATCTAATGTAGACACTTGCTCGTTGTTCAGTCTTCACGAATGATGTTCAGACTTCCAATGTGTAGACTTTGGCAAGGCAACGTCGGTAAAGCAACCAATGTATAGACTTACTGAACTGAGCGTAGGTAAAAGATATGAGGAATATATAGATTTACTCGGTTCAGTTCAGAACGTAGGTAATAATCAATGTATAGACTTAACAGTCACCTTGGCTGTACAGACTTGGTCACAAACTGAACAGTCGGTTGTATAGACTTGCACAAACCAAAGTCTGTACAGACTTGAAATGAAAACCAATGTATAGACTTCGTGAGCGCCTAGAGGATGTACAGACTTAGTGACTGTACAGACTTGGAAGGCTCAACGAAGGATGTACAGACTTGGTAAGCCCCAAGCGATGTACAGACTTGGCACCGACCAATGTATAGACTTGACAATGTTGAATGAACGAATGAGTAATGTATAGACATTGGGTGCCACAATGTGCAGACTTCACGATGTATGGACTTGAGTGTTTGTGTGAGCTGCACTGTATAGACTTTAACAAAATGCCTAAGATGCTGCATGAGACACAAGACAGACAGACAGTGTATAGACTTGCACTCTGGGGGTGTCGACCCACCTGAGAAGGGGGTCGACCCACTACTGTCCAGACTAAACAAGGAAAAGTATAGGCTCTATGTTCATGCTGCAATGCACTGTGTAGACCTGTGAGTGTGTGCATAACAATATATAGACTCTGACTGCATTATATACACAGACAGCCTGATAAAAATAATTTCATCAAAATAAGAACAGTTGCCAATCAATCAAAACAAGCTGTTGTCAATGAAGTAAAACTTATTGTCAACATCATCAACACAGAGGGGTCACAACAATCTCCCCCTTTTTGATGATGGCAACACCCTATTATATAGAATAGCAACATCCTGTTATGCAGATGCATTTTTGATGAAGGACATGATTTGTTATTCAGATTTGTCATGCAGATGCTATGAATGACATGCTGAGACATGAACACAACTCTCTGCTTACAAGATCTCCCCTTTTGACATGCTGAGACATGAAGCAAACACTTCCCTGGAATGAATTCATCAAGTAGACAATATATTCTCCCCCTTTGCCATCAACAAAGAGGAGGGAAAGAAAATGCAAGGGAAGGAACAAGAAGAATCAGCTGACTGGCATTCTTAGCAAGTAGTTCAGAAATTAAGCAGCTAAAGCACAGAACCTTCAGTCATATGAATTGAGAAACTGCTTAGAAAGTGAAGTTCTGGTTTAAAGGTTATACAAATGAGAGTTCATGCACTACATTCATTGGATAAGGTAGCTGTGCATGATAAAATAATAAACCAGAATCATATTTACATGAGAGATTCAGTTTCAAAATATCTTACTTTCATAGACTCAGTAGAATGTGCTAAGAGATACCAGGTCATGTATTGAAATTAAACAAATTGACCTCCATGAAATTTCTTTTGAAGGAACAGCATTTTCAATATTATTTCATTTAGGGCATTCAGGTACCATAAGTCTTTTTCGTAAGGGTATACGTTTATCAGACGCCAATACCCCTAGATACTCAACATGTTGGGCCATTTTGCCTATGATCAAACTCAATAGAACTGATTTACACCTTTTTGTGTGAGGGTACACGTTTATCAGACGCCAGTTACCCCCAGGTACTCAGTGAAACCAACCTACTGTTTTGATCATTTTATACAGAGATAGCTGATACACCTCATGACATGAGTGTTGTCCACTTCTTTGATGGATCACTCAGTTTCTCAGTGATTTACCAGTCATTGCTCTGCCAATGCTATTTTCAATTAATTTTAATATTTTTCAATATCTTTCTTAGTTGTCCTTTATTTGTTTCAGAATGACTTGTTTAAGGACAATACACATACTTAGTTTCTCTAACATGATTTCAGATGAGTTTTCAGATTTCAGATATAATTAGCTTTGTCTGACATGAAATAAGATGAGGGTTGAGTGCTTTATCAATTTTCAGCATCCTTATTTACTGATTGTAGTCTTTCAACTCTAAATATTATAAAATTTAAACCATTAAGTCCGTCTTTAAGCAATTAAAGTTCTTATGAGGGAAGAAGTCTGTTTTCTATTGCTTAATATTAGAACTGACTAAAAGATTACCATACTGTCAGACTCAACTCTGAATCATATGTAATACTCCCCATGTCTATGTGCATGTGGTTTTGCAAATGATTACTGAACAAATGATTTTGAAGTTCATGCTTATTCAGACTGCACTATCATGCAATATAACCCATGGTACTAGGCGGAGAACTTGGTCACAAGGACCATCTCACACATAGTAAGAACCTCCAGACAGATTTCCCTGCCCTTTAGTAGTTTACCATTTGAAATACCAGGGTTATGTAGAGAAATGTAGTGCAAACCAGTTCTATATGCATGTGATTTTAGACACATTCATGACTAAATGATATGCAGTGATGATCATGAGAAAATAATATGAGTGTCATGCATGATCATGAGTCTGTTGCACCATTCAACCTTCACAGAGTTTTATACAAGCTATCAGACGCAAATCCAAATCAGAAATTTTATTCAAAACAGCTGAAAATTTTATTCATCATGCTGAAACTTACACAAGCCAAGTTCTCTTCTAAGAAATTTAAACTTTTCATTTCCAAGTGACTTAGTAAAGATATCAGCAATTTGTTTGTCTGTTTCAATGAAATTCAGTTCGATTTCCTTTTTATTCACAGCATCTCTAAGAAAATGGTGTTTTATCTCTATGTGTTTAGTCCTAGAATGATGAACAGGATTTTTAGCAAGGCATATGGCACTAGTATTATCACATAAAATTGGAATACATTCCAGTTTTATCTGATAATCATCTAGTTGGTGCTTGATCTATAGTACTTGGGCAGCACAATTACCAGCTGCAACATATTCAGCCTCAGCTGTAGACAAGGCTACATTGTGTTGCTTCTTAGATGCCCAAGATACTAGACAGCCACCAAGGAATTGACAATAGGCACTAGTGCTTTTTCTATCTACTCAACACCCAGCATAATCAGCATCAGTGTAAGCTAGAAGCTCTAACTCACACCTAGCAGGATACCATAATCCTAGCTCTTAGGTGCCTAGCAAATATCTAAAAATCCTTTTTACTGCTTTAAGATGAGTTTCTTTAGGACTGGCCTGAAACCTAGCACATAATCCTACAGCAAATTGAATATCAGGCCTAGATGCTGTTAAGTAGAGAAGGGATCCGATCATACCTCTGTATAGCTTTTGATCAACAGGTTTACCTTTAGTGTCCTCATCCAAGCTTGTAGAGGTACCCATTGGAGCAGCTATCTCATTGAGGTTGTCCATCTTGTATTTCTTGAGTAGATCCCTTGTGTACTTGGACTGAGTGATAAACATTCCATCCTTTGTTTGTGTAACCTGTAGTCCAAGAAACAATTTGAGCTCACCCATTGAGCTCATTTCAAACTCATTAGTCATTGTTTTAGAAAATTCCTCACACAATTTGGGGTTAGTTGACCCAAAAATAATGTCATCCACATAAATTTGTACAATAAGAATGTCAGAATGACTCACCTTTGTAAACAAGGTCTGATCAACTACTCCTCTAGTGAAATTTTGATCAGTAAGGAACTTGCTCAACCTGTCATACCAAGCTCTAGGAGCTTGCTTAAGACCATAGAGAGCTTTATTTAATTTGTAAACATGATTAGGGAAATCTAGACATTCAAATCCAGGGGGCTGTCTTACATAGACATCCTCACTAATTTTCCCATTCAAGAATGCAGATTTTACATCCATCTGCTAGAGGATTATTCCCAGGGAGCATGCATAAGTCAATAAAATCTTAACCGCTTCTAATCTGGCTACAGGGGCAAATGACTCTTCAAAGTCAATACCAAACTCCTGGTTATACCCCTGAGCAACAAGTCTGGCTTTATTTTTAACAATATTCCCTAATTCATCAGATTTATTCCTGAATACCCACTTAGTCCCTATGACTGTTCCATGATCAGGAGGTGGGACCAGGTGCCACACCTTGTTCTTGTCGGACTGATTAAGCTCCTCATGTATGGCATTAATCCAATGCACATCCTTGAGGGCACAGTCAATGGACTTGGGTTCAATTTGAGAGACAAGAGCATATGTATTCGATTCATCCTGAATTCTAAAGTGACCTCTAGTCCTAGGGGGATCATTCAGATTGCCAATGACATTATTCACATGGTGATCTTTAAGATATCTGATATTAATAATCTGAGTTTCAGGAATTTCACTTACCTCCCCCTGAACTTCAGGTTCTTCTTCATTCTGCTCCTCTTTTTCTTCCTCACCATCAGACTGGTCTGCAGAGTTATCATCTTTTAAAATGTTCTCATCTTCATTCCTGCAATGACCATGGTTAGTTTCCATCAAGGATTCATCAAAGATAATGTGTGGAGATTCTTCAACAATGTTTGTGTTTAAGTTGAACACTCTATAAGCTCGGGTGTTTTCAGAATAACCAAGAAAAATTCCTGGTTCACCTTTTGGCTCAAATTTATTAAGGTCCCTCTTATCATTTATATGTATAAAACATTTACAACCAAAGACCTTGAAATGGGCAATTGAAGGTTTCTTACCTTTCAAAATCTCATAGGGGGTTTTCTAGGTAGAAGGTCTTACCATTGCCCTGTTAATTACATAACAGGCTGTGTTGACTGCTTCAGCCCAGAATTTTCTTGGCAGTTCACCTTCAACTAGAAGTGTTCGGCCCATCTCCACTAGAGTTCTGTTCCTCCTCTCGACAACACCATTCTGCTCAGGTGTCCTGGGTGAGGAGAACTTATGATGAATCCCACTAGACCTACAAAATTCTTCAAAGTGTGAGTTTTCAAACTCACCTCCATGATCAGTCAAAATATTTTCAATTTTCTGATTTATTCTAATACAGAACTCCTGAAATTCTGAAAATGCATCATTCTTGTGTGACAGAAAATATACCCAAGTATACCTAGAAAAATCATCTACTAAGACAAACCCATACCTCTTCCCTGATAAACTGACAGACCTGGTTGGCCCAAATAGGTCCATGTGTATCAGTTCATAAGGTTTAGTGGATAGGTTTTCTGTCTTAGATTTGAATGATTTTCTAGACAACTTGGACTGAATGCATGCATTACAAAATTTATTGTCCTTTTTAAAAGAGACTTCAGGGAGTCCTCTAACCATGCTATGCTTGTTTAGTTTATGCAAAACAGTATAACTCGCATGGCCTAACCTACGATGCCATAAAAATGCTAAATCTTCTCTACTGACAGTAAGACATAGGTTAGAATGCTGAATATCATCTAAATCTATCATGTATGTATTATTTATTCTTTTTCCAGAAAATTTGACAATTTCAGAATCAGGTTCAAAAACCTTGCAGCATTGAGAATCAAATAAGACTTTATGTCCTTTATCACACAACTAGCTGATACTGAGTAAATTATAAGCTAACCCTTCAACCAGCATAACATCATCAATGCAGCAGGTAGAACACTTACCTACCTTACCTGATCCAATGATCCTACCCTTTGTGTTGCTTCCAAAGGTGACAAGGCCTCCTAGCTTCTCAGTCAGCATGCAGAACTTGGCCTTATCTCCTGTCATATGTCTGGAGCAGCCACTATCCAAGTACCACAAGTTGCTCCTGGCTGCCAGGCATACCTGCACACACAATTAGGGCAAAAAGTTTGGAACCCAAGTCTGTTTGGGCTCCAATGCAGATGAAGTGCAAGTAAAGGAAGAAAGCATGGCTTTGGGAATCCACATTTGTTTAAAAGAACTTTGTTCAGTGGATTTTACAGATTTCCTTCTGTTATTCTTTCTCTTATTTTTGTTGTTTTTCTTTTTATTTCCACCAACAGAGTTATTCACAGAATTGTTGTTGTTGTGCCAATGCTTCGGCCAGGTTGCATTCATAAAGTTTTGGTCAAGGTGATATTTGGGCTGGCTGAAAGATTGGAAGTTTCTAGTTGTTCGACTACCATACCCATTACCCCAATTTCTGACATAGGGTCTGTAAAATTGTGTAGGTTGATGAACGTACCCTGTATGCATCCCTTGAGTTCTAGTCCACCCAAACCCATTAGGATAGATTGACTGTGTGGGGTAGTAGGACTGGACTCTAGGTGGATTGAATTTGTTGGGCTGACTCCTGAAAACATTTTGTCTTCCCTGCACCCTTGACCCTGCTGACCTGTTCATAGGTTTTTGTTGGGTCTTTTTCTGTGATGGTGGTGGTGAAGACTTTTTGGCATTGACATGGGGTTTGTTTACCTGAGCAGGCTGACCCCTAGTCTTGGATTGAGCACTAGAGCTAGGTTTGGAAGTGCCAATTCTACTAGGCTCACCAACTTTCTGTTTGCCCTTCTCCTCTGCATTGGGCTTTTTTAGATTCACATTTGTTTTCACAGCATTATTAGAATTCATATTAATCAGAGGTCCTTTCTCCTTTTGTGCAACAAAGGAAATAGTTTTCATTCCAAAGCTCTTAGTTGCACTAGAGTTGAATCCTAGGCCCTCTCTCCTGAAATTAACCTTTGACCCCAATAATGCATCTAAAATTTCATATCCTTGAGTCATTTTCTCAATGGTTTTCAGCTTATCCTCATTGTCTTTCTGAATTTCATCAATAGACTTTTTCAATTCATTATTTACATTGAGGACAGCTTCATATTTTTCAGAAGTAATTTTTATCTCACTTTCATAATTCTGAATTTTTAATTTCCATGCATCAATTTCATTGTCTAATCTCACATTTTCTTCCTTAAAGATTTTCAGTTCTTTCTTGATTTCTTAAAATTCATAACATGTGAGTTTCAGCTTACTATTCTCATTCTCTAAGCATGCAATTTTATCAGACAATGAAGTATCATTTTGCATGATGTTAATTTTTCTTCGTAGATGCCTATTTTATTTTCTGACATCATCTACTCTATCAGCAAGTTCATTATAAGCATCCATCCAATCAGCAATAGTAAAGTTTTCAAAACGAGAGGATACCTCATCAGATTCTTCCTCTCTATCTTCTGAGCTGGTTGCCATGAGACAGATTGGCTTCTCAGCTTCAACTTCAATGTCCGAAGTGTTGCTCAAGGATCCCTCGTCCTCATCACTCTAGGTACTCACCATAGCTTTCCCTCTTGTGTTCTTTTTCTTGGACTTGTCCTTGAGGTTCTGATTTGTCGGACATTCAGCTTTAAAGTGACCAGCCTTTCTGCATTGATAGCAAACATTAGTCTCAACTTTCTTTACAGGGTTTGATTTGTACCTTGTGTCTCGGCGGCCACCACTGGGATTTCTTCGGCTGAATCTTATTCCTTCTTTCTTGAGAAAACGCCGGAATTCCCTAGTAATCATAGCAATATCATCATTTGCCATTTCTTCTTCAGACAAGCTCTCTTCAATTGATGATCCGTTGGGGCTAGATCGACTGGATTTGCTAGCACCAGCCTTCAGAGCTATTGGCTTCCTCTTTCTATCAGCCTCCTCTATCTTCGGCAGATTCATCTCATATGCCATTAGAGATCCGATAAGCTCATCTGCCCTTGTATTGTGCAGATCTCTTGACTCTTCCATAACAGTGGCCTTGGTGTGCCAAATTGGAGTCAAGGATCGCAAGATCTTTCTGACTATATCATACTCAGAATACTTCTTCCCAAAACCTCTGAGACTATTTGTGATAATAGTCAATCGAGCATACATTTCTTTGATTGTCTCGTTTGGCTTCATCTTGAAGGCCTCGTATTCTGAAACCAGTAGATTAGTCTTGGTCTCTCTAACTTGTGAAGTCCCCTCGTAGATAACTTCAAGTGCATCCCACATTTCCTTCGCTGAAGAGCAAGCAGATACTCGTGAGAACTCGGTGGGATGCAGAGAACACTGGATTGCATTGATTGCACTTCAGTTGAGCGTGGACCTTCTAATTTCCTCCTTGGTCCATACATCTTCATTAGGGGACAGCTCGAAAGGTCCCTTGCTAACTACCTTCCAGATCTCATAATCTTTAGCCCTCAAAAAAACCTGCATACAGTTCTTCCAGTATGCGTAGTTGGATCCATCGAAGTACGGGGGCTTGGATGTGGAGTGTCCTTCAGCTATCATCCCTCTTCTGTCCATCTGTACCTTCCTCTTCGGGCTGTAAGTCCCTACATAAGAGTTAGGCTCTGATACCAAATGTTGAAATTAGATGGAAGGCTCTTTCACCACAGAATGTGGATCTAGAGGGGGGGTGAATAGATCAGCTGGCCAATAAAAAATTATGCCTAGATTCAGATGCGGAATTAAAAGAACACAGATCAGACATAGTCAATGCACCGGATAATAGAGATAAGATCTGCTAGACAGACAAGCAAACACACGAGAGGCACAAAAAATTTTAGGTGGTTCGGTCAATTCCGACCTATGTCCACCCCACATTCAACTCGAATGTGGATTACTGCTGATACACAGCTTCAATCTGCTGGGCACTATAGCTTGCCAACAACGGCTGGGGCTTACAGCTTATCCCGACCAGAGGAACCTCCTCTGCAATAGCTGAGCTTCACAGCTTGCTCTGCTGGGCTCTACAGCTTAGCCGACCAGAGGTAACACCTCTGCACACCGCTGCCTCACAGCTTGACACCACTGACTAACAGCTTGATCGAACAAGAGTTTTCAAAAAAAAAATAACAAAGACTGAAAAGCAAGAAACGCAGAATCGAATGGAATGAAAACCAAAACGACTGTAGCTCAAATTGAGCAATATCAGCTCTGGTATCTGAACCAAGAGACTGATTCACAAGCTCTTATATAACTCTCTCAACTCATCTCTCTCACTTTCTTCTTCTCTCCTTTTCTTCTTCTCTACTTTTCTTCTCTTTGGATCTCGGTGGCTCTCTGCTGCCTTAGGTTTGTCTCACTGTATAGACTTGCCACTGGTCGATCAGCCTTCAATAGAAGATGAAGACTTCTATATATATCAGCAGCAGATTGGATAAGGGCGCGTGGCTTCCACGTTTTCCCACCCAAGGAATTCGCCAGATCCGAGGTGCTTTCATCCACGTGGCAGCATCTGGTCACCTCGTCCTCCTGGGATCATGAGCCATGTCAGCAATCTCAGTAACAAATCCCTGTCAGACAGAGTATCGGATTATCAGGTTAAGTGAAGAACTCTGTACAGACTTTGTAAGATGAAATGCCTTGTGTAGACTTCATGATGTATAGACTTTGTGAAACGTGAATGCAATGTACAGACTTCGTGAATGGAAATGCAATGTATAGACTTCAGTGTATAGACTTTGTGAAACATGAATGCAATGTACAGACTTCGTGAATGGAAATGCAATGTATAGACTTCAGTGTATAGACTTTGTGAAGGCGAGTGCAATGTACAGACTCCATAAGACTCTAATGAAGATAGACGATGTATAGACTTCAGGACTGATGCACGATGTACAGACTTCATGAGAATCTAATGAAGACAGACGATGTATAGACTTCAGGACTGATGCACGATGTACAGACTTCATGAGACTCTAATGAAGACAGACGATGTATAGACTTCAGGACTGATGCACGATGCAGACTCGTCCAATGTAGACACTTGCTCATTGTTCAGTCTTCACGAATGATGTACAGACTTCCAATGTGTAGACTTTGGCAAGGCAACGTCGGTAAAGCAACCAATGTACAGACTTACTGAACTGAGCGTAGGTAAAAGATATGAGGAATGTATAGACTTACTTGGTTCAGTTCAGAACGTAGGTAATAATCAATGTATAGACTTAACAGTCATCTTGGCTGTACAGACTTGGTCACAAACTGAACAATCGGTTGTATAGACTTGCACAAACCAAAGTCTGTACAGACTTGAAATGAAAACCAATGTATAGACTTCGTGAGCGCCTAGAGGATGTACAGACTTAGTGACTGTACAGACTTGGAAGGCTCAGCGAAGGATGTACAAACTTGGTAAGCCCCAAGCGATGTACAGACTTGGCACCGACCAATGTATAGACTTGACAATGCTGAATGAACAAATGAGCAATGTATAGACATTGGGTGCCACAATGTGCAGACTTCACGATGTATGGACTTGAGTGTTCATGTGAGCTACACTGTATAGACTTTAACAAAATGCCTAAGACGCTGCATGAGACACAAGATAGACAGACAGTGTATAGACTTGCACTCTGGGGGGTGTCGACCCACCTGAGAAGGGGGTCGACCCACTACTGTCCAGACTAAACAAGAAAAAGTATAGGCTCTATGTTCATGCTGCAATGCACTGTGTAGACCTGTGAGTGTGTGCATAACAATATATAGACTCTGACTGCATTATATACACAGACAGCCTGATAAAAACAATTTCATCAAAATAAGAATAGTTGCCAATCAATCAAAACAAGCTGTTGCTAATGAAGTAAAACTTATTGTCAACATCATCAGCACAGAGGGGTCACAACAGGGCATCCCTGGCCTAGTGGGGTCCTCCCTAGGCTGGCCAAACCCCTGGAACACCTAGGTCCAACCTCGGACCCTCACCACTATCGCCGATCCACCTACGGACCCGGGTGTGCGTGTCACGGGTGAGTCCGCTTGAGTGAGTTCGCCAACTCGGTTGTTTGCTTGCAATTTAGGTCCAAGGAGTCTAGAGAGTCACACTCCCCCCTTGAGTGAGCTCCTTGGCAGCTAGTGTGGTATATCAAAAGACGTCATCGGAAAGATCGGTTACGTCGGCCCGGAAGGTGGCCTTTCTAGCGTCGAGGAAGCCTTCGGGCTCATCCTTCGCCTCGTACCACCTCGCAGTCTTGGGTTCACAATTGGGCGACCATATAGGGCCCTTCATCCACCTAAGTCCTAGGTCGTGTCACATCAAGGAGGGTGTATATGGGAGATTGTGCCGCTTCTCTAGCTACTTAATTTTCCCCCCTTTAGAGTCCTATGTTTAATTTGGGTGATTGTGATTGTGTGTGTGTATATATATATATATATATATATATATATTTATTTATTTATTTATTTATAGTCATATATGAGATGAAAGTGACAAGCCCTCCAATTCTTCTCCATCTCTAACTTAATTTTTTTATAGGGTGTTTGGTTGTAATTTTTATCTCTTTTTTCTCTCAAAATAAAAATTAGAATAGATAACTCTTTTAATCACGTTTGGTAAGATCTCTTTAATTTTTTAGGATGTAATCTCGTTCTGTTATAACTTCCCCTAAAATAAAAATAGGTCTTACCATAATTTTTTTTGAGAGAGGAACTAGCATCTCACCCCGACCCACCTGATGTCCTCCGATATGGCGTACGACTTGCCGTATGTCCTCAAGAAGCTGGTGAAGTGTCCCTCCGCGTTCATCAGTGCCTCGCCCCCGTTGGCGGTAGCATCTTCCCAGGTATCCTCGCCTCGATCTCGCCACACCACTCCTCCTCGGTGACGTGGTGGAACTCCACCAGCGCCGTCTCCAAGACGCGGTTCTCTTGCTCTGTGCACACGGCCAGCCATAGGGGAGTGAATCCCTGCCCGTGGTGTGGGAAGAGAGGTTGAGCGGGGAGGGATGGGGAGAAGCACCCCGAAAAGCGGCGGTCCATTGGGAGTGCCGCCCAAAGGCCGTCGCTGCCGCCTTCTCCGAACATGGGGAGAGGAGGAAGAAAGAGACGGAGTAGGGGGAGATGTGGCTCCAGTGAAGAGAGAAAGGGAGAAGGGGAGGGACTGGAGCTGGCTTGGAGAGAGAGGGAGGAAGGGAGGGGGGATTTGCAGGGTTCATAGGCTTGGGAGAGGAAGGGAGGGGGAGAAAAGAGAAGAAGACACGGAGAGGAGGAGGAAGACAAGAAGAAGAAGACGACGGGGAAGAGAGAGAGGGGGGGGAAGCTCGGCATTCAAGAGGATGGGGAAAGTCTAACAAACAAGTCTACTTAAAATTTAAAAATTATGATATTTTTATCAAAAAGAGAGTGACTCATTTTCGTCAATTTTAAAAATTAAGTTAAAAATTGATATGTCATAAATTTTAAGATAGAAAAAGATTTTTTTAAAAAAATGCTCCCAGACATCCTATTATTGTTCTCCTTCTCTCTTTTTCGTTAACAAAAACGTAATAGAGAAAGGAACTGCAGAGGGGGGAAGATGTTAATTAGTTAAACTCGTTGTGTCACGATAGTTTTCTTTTCGATCGATCGCTTGTCAGTCTAATATGTCTCAATTAGTACAGCTTCAATTCTTCACGGAGGCTGAACCACGTGGATTTAGAAAGACGAGGACATTGGTTATTGGCAGCATTTTCGGCTCTACCTAATAAAAAGGCTCATGGAAGTTGGAACAATGAAGTAGCTAACAGTTTCACGGTTATGCTTTCGATCTCATCCGGCGCGCAGTTACCTAACTAAAACAGTACATGAGTGAACAGTTACTATCAAATTCATGTGCCACTGGCCTTTTGTCATATATATATATATATCTACTTTTTGTTATTATCTCTTTTTTTTCTGTCGATCGACCATCCATTTTGAAAAAATAGACGACAAAGCCATCTGTATTTGCAACCGGCTTCGCAGCGATCATTAATTAATTAGTTGGACAGCTAGCTCTCAAGAAAGTACGTCCCGTTAATTCGTTGCCGCATCCTAAAATTTTCTTTCTCCTTTTTCTTCCCCCCACAAAAATCTACGAAATAAAAATGTATAACTTGACCGTTAAGGCGACGACCACCGGCCAGATTGTGATTTCTCTAGAAAATGTGGATTCGGAAACACGAAGGAAGGTGATAAGCCGTAGCAAAATATTAGGGGGGACGAAGGTGATAGGAAAGAGAGAGTAGGAAAGCAAAATTGACGGGCCGGGAAAAGGAGGTCTTCGGTGGGTCATCTCATGCGAAGTGTCGAGGTAGCACGTACAAACCCTCCCGCTTTCTCGATCGATCTTTTTACCCATCATTCTCATTTGATTCCTTACTAGCTAGCTAGGATGGTAATTAAGCGTCACCCTCAAGCCTTTAAAGCATGCGCGCAGACACGATCGACGAGTCCACCTCGATCAAATTGCAGGTGAACACTCGTTAATTAACCTCGATCGCATGCGGTTAAATATATATATATTGAAAGATACCCAGAACCCCACCCCGATAATTAATTAACGTCCGTGTCGCCCCCACACTATAAATTGGTGTGCCCATGGACCTCACGAACCAAACGAGAGCTCCTCTTCTCTTCAACTCTCCCTCCTGTACTTGCTGGTCCTAGTTAATTAAGCCAGCTAGCTCTCAATAAATTAAGGCGGTTCTCGCGCGCGGGGAGAACCCTTCAGAGGGGGATGGGAAGAAAGAGGAGGTCTCCATCATTCTTCTCCATGTTCTTCAAGTTCTCATCAGGGAGCCCGCACACAGAGAGGGTCGTCGAGGCCGTCGAGCCGAGGCACAGAGCGAGGGTGTACACTAGCGACGAGGACCGGGGACAACGGTGGTTCGCCGAGCCGGACATCGACAGGAAGGCGGCGGAGTTCATAGAGAAGTACAAGCATCGTCAGTGAAGCATGAACGTGCGTGGACGTACGGCACACGGTTCCATCCCTGCAGCTATGCATGGGTGTTCTTCTCTGCGCCAGCTTATAGCTAGTTCCCCTCGTACCTCCACCAAAATCCCACATATGTTTTCCGTTTCATATGTAGCTTCTCTCCAGCGAGTCTGTCGGCAGTTCGCATGAGAGCAATAAGAGATCTTGTGATATGAGAAGAAGTGTTGTCTAAATCTTAATTGTCATGGGCCTTGCCTTCGTAACCTTTGCTGTTTCTTCTTAGATTTGTGTGTGTTCATGATTGTCTTGTCATGCCCATGTGTGAAGCTGGTGGGTACGTATGCACACGGTACTTCAAAGGGTACTGCAAGGATAATCTCATCATGTCAAGGACGAAGACGGTCGATAAGAAGACGATAGATCTTGTTAATTATAAGTACGTACCAGATAATCTCAACATTTGCTATTAGCTGCTCATAATTAATATGGCTGACGATATGATCAGCTATCTATATAGGCTATTAATTTGCTATACGGATGGTATGTCTTGGTCGTGATAAATGATTTTTGAAACTTCCAAAGAGATCATCAGTGATGCCGTACGCAGTCCAACCGTCCGCAATCTCCTTGTGACACACGTCGCTCATTTCTCAATGTCATTTGCAAAAGATGAGATCAATGCAAAGGACTATGTACGTAGTGCGTCTCCATGTAATTGGGGACTGTTCAATCGGCTACGCTCCTACGTCAAGAGATCCACATCCAACTCGTATCACCCAAAATGGCTTTGCAGGTTAGGACAATATCAGGACTGGAGAGGGGAAAAATATATCGCCCATGAGCACCGTCCAACTAGGTCAAATGTGACCCAACCATACTCAGCTATCTAAAGTGACAGCTTCTGTCGGGGCCCACTTACTTAAAGCCCAAACAGTCACTCGGAACAACACTTCCTAGGCGGCCTTAGGTTCGGAAACCTAAGCAATGGATCAATCGGGAAGACCCCTATGAGGGCCCAGAACAACCTGCCCGAGCTATGTGCTTATCGCTCGGGATAATGTCCCAAGCAAGAGTTTAGGCTCGGGCCGACCGTTGGAAGCTCATCTAAATGTCCGTTACGTACCCGGCAGAGACAGAGAACTCCAAAAGATAAGGGAGAGCAAGAGTCCTTGGGCTATAAAGAGTCCGCTACAAGGACGTAACCTCCCCGTAATCCTCTCGACTCTTGGGACTCAAACGCACAACGGGCTACAATATAGATCCCATGGAGACCCTCCGGAGAGATAAGGCATAATCCTGAGGAAGAGCCACCACACCTCTTGATGAAGAGACATCTCGCGCCCCTTTCTTCTTCTGCCACCTTCTCTCCGTTTGTGCTCTACCAAATTTGCTGACTTAGACATCGGAGGGTTATCCCCAGGGACTCCTCCCCTGGGCACCCCTGACCTGCTTCCTTCCTTGCAGTTACTCAAGCGTGGTGATCGCAACCAAAGATCCTCTACCTCAGGGCAGGCGTGAGATCGCCCTTCTTCATCTGGCGCCGTCTGTGGGAAGCGAACAAAGAGCCATCATGGTGAGAAGAAGTTCCGGTCTAGAAGGACCACCGGCGATAAGGGAAAAGCCGTGGCAGTCGAGGGAGAGGAGCATGTGCCTAACCCCCCCGTACAGGCTCACTCCGTCAACGACCTCATCGGCGAGCTGCCTCCTCCAGCCTACGGGGGACTACCCCCAAATGGGAATCCTGACACTCTCCAAACCCTCAACGCAAAACTGGACATCCTCGTAGAATTAATGAGGACCCAGGCGGCCAGGGAAGAGAAGTCATGACCCCCCCGGGAAAGCCCCCCTCGCGGAGAAGCTTCGCAACAAACCGCCGGAGGCCGCTTCACTCTTCGGGGACGACGGCTTATATGTAACAAGTCCGGAGGACCCTCTCACGTCCCCCCGCCAGAGCAAGAAGCCTCCTCCACCCCGAGGAGAGGAAAGACCAAGACGCGTCAACCGTTCCCGGAAAATGACGCCCCCGAATGGAGACATGGCAGCCCGCCAGGGCATCCCCACAGTCCCTCGGTCCAGCGACCACCGGAGTTGTCCCTCCAACTGCGAGACTTTGAGCGACGTTTCGCAGAGCAAGAGCGCGCCCTCCACGCCTTGCAGAAAACCTCCACTAAGGAGGACGAGGAGCAATCCCCGTTGTCCAATCACATCTTGAAGGCTGAGATTTCTCCTAGAATCCCATTGCCGACCTTCAAATCGTACGACGGCCAGGGAGATCCCGCCGACCACTACGATAGTTTTGACGTCCTAATGACGCTGCACGGGGTCTCTGACGCTGTCAAATGTCGAGCATTCGTGACCACTTTAGTTCAAGGCGCCCAAGCCTGTTTCCGAGCTCTCGCCCCAGATAGCATCCGCGACTTTCGTCAGTTCGGGCGAATATTTAAGGAAAGCTTCGCCGGCAGCGGCCCTCCGAGGTCAGTAGCGGGATTGTTGGAGCTTAAACAGGCACCTAGGGAAAAACTCCGGGCTTACATCAACCGATTTAAATCAGAAGCCCTACGCATCCCCCGCCTAGACGTCGCCTCAGCCATCACTGCGCTGACCGGAGGTACCCGCAACGAGAACCTCCGAAGGGAGTTGGTCCTCCATCCTCCTACCTCCCTCGCCGATCTAATAACCCTGGCCATGCGTCACGCGGAATGCGAGGAAGTCCTCAACGCCTGCCGCATCCAATCGGGCTCGGGAAAAGACGGGGACAAGAAGCGACCTTCCGAGCAGGGCTCGGGACCAGGAAAGCGGAGGAACCAAGACGGGGACGAAGGGAACCCCCCAGAAGTATGAGCGATACACCCCCTTTGACCGCCCCCGTCTATGAGATATATGAAGACATCAAGGACTCGGGTATTCTCCGCCAACCCGAGCCTATGAAGGCCAAATGCCGCAACCGCCGCAGGCATTGCCAGTTCCATAATGACCACGAACACCATACCGGAGATTTTCACCAACTCAAGGACTAGATCGAGCATCTTGTCCGCAAGGGAGACTTATCTTGGTACGTGTCCGAGCACCAGAAGGAGGATCGTGGCATCCCGGAGGAAATTGACAATCAGCCCCACGGGGTCCACCATCTCCGACGGCGTGGCATCAGGAGGAGACAGTAGCCGAGGAAGGAAGCGTCATGCGGAGCGGGCGAGCCAGGCTTCCGAGCCCCCCAAGACCCCGCCAACGGATGGGCAGCATGCCGTGTTATTTTCCGACCAAGACCTGGAAGGGCTATCCACCCAGCATGACGCCCTTGTAATATCGGCTACCATAAACCATTGTAACGTAGATAGAATATTGGTTGACAATGGTAGCGCTCTCGACGTACTTTCGTACGAATGTTTTCTCAAGATGGGTGAAAACCCATCCAAGCTCCGCCCTATTCGAACCCCCCTTTGCGGGTTCAATGGCCAGGCAACTTATCCCGAGGGAGCCCTAAGTGTGGTAGTTACCCTCGGCACCCCTCCCAAGATCGTTACTGTCATGGTTGACTTCATTGTGATTAAGAGGATGGCGGCCTATAATGCCATTTTCGGTCGAGGAATCCTCAGATGGACAAAGGTAGTGCCCTCCACTTATCACCAAAAAATGAAGTTCCCCACTAAATGCGGTATCGGGGAGGTCCGAGGTAACCATGCAATAGCTCGAAGGTGCTGTATTATCTCGGTTGAAGCTGTAAGGCCAGAGGGAATGAAGAAAAAAATCATGGGAGTCGAAGAGGAGCTAACAACATCTGAGTCTGGTGGCGAGCTGTTGACGATCTTCCTCAACGACGACCCAGCCCTCGGAGTAAAAATAGGAGCTGACCTACCCTCTGATATACAGAGGCAATATAAGGAATTCCTTTCGGAGTATATTCAGGTCTTTGCAAGGTCTGATGAGCATCTTCCCGGAATACCTGGGGAGACGGTGGTACACAAGCTCAACCTCGACCCATCGGTGAAACCCGTCCAATAGCGAAGAAGAAAGCATGCCCCGGAGAAACAGGCGATCATCAAAGAGCAGATAAAGAAGGGAAAAAAATCGGCCTATTTCGCCCGGTCCTTTACCCGACATGGCTTGCTAATGTCGTCCTGGTACCCAAAGCTTCAGGCAAATACCGAATGTGCGTGGACTTCACCGACCTCACACTACAAGAAAAATTGAAAATAGCGACGGAATTTTTCGACGAAAAAAATTTCGTCGAAAATACGTCGGAAATTCTATTACTTTCTGACGAAAAATAATATGTCGGAAATCAGTCGGTAATTACCGACCTATTTCTGACAATTTACATTGGTCGGAAATACGTCGAAAAGTTTCGACGAAATAAAATTGTCGAAAATACGTCGGAAAATTCTGACGTATTTCTGACCGAATTAAATTTCGTCGAAAAGTCTTAAGTTGCACCAACAATTTATCAACACTTTCAAACGAAATAGAATATGGTCGGAAATACGTCGGAAAGTTTCGACGTATTTCTGACTAAATTATATTCCGTTGAAATTTTTTGACGTATTTTTGACTAAATTCTATTTCATCGGAAACTCTTCAAATCTTTTTTTGATTAATAGAAATATTTTTTGACGGAATAAAATTTCATCAAAAATACGTCGAAAAATTTTGACGTATTTTCGACCGAATTAAATTTCGTCTGAAAGCCCGAAAGTAGGAGGAAGGTAGGTGAAAATTTACCAACAGTTTCCGACGGAATCGAATATGGTCGGAAATACGTCCGAATTTTTTCGACGTATTTCTGACTAAATATATTCTGTTGAAATTTTTTGACGTATTTCGGACTAAATTCTATTTCGTCGGAAACTCTTCAAATCTTTTTTTGATTAATAGAAATATTT
Organism: Amorphophallus konjac; assembly: GCA_022559845.1. Taxonomy (NCBI): domain Eukaryota; kingdom Viridiplantae; phylum Streptophyta; class Magnoliopsida; order Alismatales; family Araceae; genus Amorphophallus; species Amorphophallus konjac. The sequence goes on along the minus strand of CM040119.1, from coordinate 265,831,777 downwards.
TCCGTCGAAAATACGTCGAAAATTTTTGACATTTTTTCGACCGAATTAAATTTCATCGGAAAGTCCGAAAGTATGAGGAAGGTAGGTGAAAATTTAACAAATTATTTCCGTTGAAAATTTTTCGACATATTTTTGACAAACCATTTTTCCGTCTGAAAATTCTGAAATATTTTTTCTTTTAATAGCATTATTTTTCGACGGTATAAAATTTTATCCAATATACGTCGAAAAATTCTGATGTATTTTCGATCAAATTAAATTTTGTCGGAAAGCCCTAAAGCACGAGAAAGTGTACGTAGAAATTTATCAACAGTTTCCGACGGGATCGAATTTGGTAGAAAATACGTCGGCAAGTTTTGACTTATTTTTATAACTTTGTAACTATACTTAAATTATATTCTATTTAATATACTTATATATAATTTAATATAATTAATTAGTAATACATTATACTTAATTATAATTAATATATCATATATATGATATAAAATTTGATTAAGCCCTTGAACACGTTCGAGGACTTACAAAAATGTTATGAAAAATCTGTGGATACTTTACCCGAAAATCTGGTGCGGTCGCTCTCTCCCACTCTATCCCAACCAGTCGGCAGAGACCGCCACTATCAGGAAGAGGCCTCGTCACCATCGGAGCCACGAAGCCCTCGTCACCGCTGCCGTGAGGAGCCCTAGCTCCCCACCGCCAGTGCTGCTGCTCTCTCCACTCTAACATTCGTGGGTTTCAGAGCGTTCCAGTGGGTCTGATGTTACGTTTTCTAAATAAAGTAAAATTTTTCTAAATTATAGATCTTCGGATCTCTAAATAATAAATATTATTTTTTTCAGATGTTATGATATTTTATATTGAATGATATTGTATCTTATTTAAAAAATGAACGAATGAGAAAAAATGTAGAATGAATGAATGAAAAAAATAATGAAAATTATAATAAAAATAGAAAAGAAATAGAGAGAGGGAAAAATTTTTAAAAAATGAAAAATTTGGGGGCAGGCCCATGCGCTAACCCCTCCTCCTTCCCGCTTCCGCCTCCTCTTGATCTCCCTCTCCTCTCCTCCTTCCCGCTTCCCCCCCTCTCAATCTCTCCCCCTCTCTCTCTCTTACCCATCCACCATAATCACTATATTCTCCCTCCCCTCTTCCGCCCGCGACATACGCGACAACCCACCTGCATGCGTAGCCTCTGCTCCAGTGCCGGCGTCCCAGAGCTAAGAAGCCGCCGCGGCGGCCACGGCTCTGCACCGATATGAATGTCTATGTGAATTAATTTTTTTGACAGGTGTGAATGCCGCCGATATGAATGTGTATGTGAATGCGGATATGATTGTTTTTTTCAGAAAATAATGTCAATGTCAATGTGTGTGTGTGAATATAGATGTGAAAGTGGATATGGATATGAACGTGTATGTGAATGCAAATACTAATTTTTTGTTTGCAAGTGATGATGCCAATGTGAATGTGTGTGAATGTGGATGGGAAGGGGGATGTGGATATAAATGTGTGTGCGTAAATGTGGATACACTACTAAAAACTTACAAATAAAAGGTGAAAAATAAAAGGCAAAAATAAATTGTGACTTATATTTTAAAGATTAAAAGGTAAAAATAAAACCTACCTTCTATTTATATTAAATATGTTCTATTGAAGGCATAATATTAAATTAAGTCTTATAAAGTCTAATAAATAAAAGGCACTAATAATTTATGTCTTTCATTCAATTGTAGCAGCTCTCGAATTTGGTTTCCCTCTTAGACGCAATTTAGTTCCCTCCATCTCCTTACCTCCCTACCACCTCTCTCTCTCTCTCCCTCTCTCCCTTTCCCAATGTGGAAAGACCCATCCCAGCAGAGCGGTGCGGGTTGCTGCCCTTTCGCCCTCTATCGCCATTGATACGAGTCAATGATCATTCTTTTCTCAGTCTCATCAATAGCAGCAACATCGGAGAAAAATAAGAGAGAAAAGGAGGTTGAGGGTTTGGGGAGGGAAGATACATCATACATGGACTTGGGCCTAGTGTTTGAAGAGGGACATAGGAGGCTGAAGATGAGGATACTCTCTTCATTTTAACATGTGCATGGAACATTCTTCAAAATATTATGAGAACACTCCATTTTTCAAATAGATGTTAATTCTAGGGACCTTACTTTAGATCTTAAGCAGAATTTACAAAGTAATAAGGAAATAGATAAAATGAAGAGTATGAATCTAGTGAGAATGAGGAAGATGACGAAGATGAGACTGAGTTTGATATATCTTCAGCATTTGAAGATGAAATAGATAATGATTGCATGTATATTTTGTAAGGAATTTAACATATATGCACTTCTTATCATTATTACTTACCACCTCACCTCGTAATTAGTTGTGGACTAATATGCACTACTTTTATTGTTGTCAATAATTAGATGGTTCGAGGTCGTACCGCGACTTCGAGGAGAGGTGGCTGTGGGAGGGATTCTACTGGTATGTTTATTTAAATTCTTAGATAAATGAGTACTGATTATGTACTTTCTTTTGCTCACGACATTTGATGTTTATATGTCCGAGTGTCTCCGCACCAGTTACACCGCCCCCACCACCTGCTGCTAGTATGTTTATTTAAATTCTTAGATAAATAAGTAGTGATTATGCACTTTATTTTGCTCATGATATTTTATGTCTCCACACCAGTTACATAGAGTGCACCGCCCCCACCACCTATTGCTAGTATGTTTATTTAAATTCTTAGATAAATGAGTAGTGATTATGCACTTTGTTTTGCTCACGATATTTTATGTCTCTGTCCACTACTAAAAACTTTTATATATATGGCAGAAAATAAAAGGCAAAAATAAATTATGTCTTATCTTTCAAAGATTAAAAGGTAGAAATAAAATATGTCTTCTATTTATGTTAAATATCTTCTATTGAAGACATAATATTAAATTATGCCTTATAAAATTTAATAAATTAAAGGCACTATTATAATTATGCCTTTTATTCAGTTTTGGAAACACTTTTTTCCTTTTTTACCCCCCGCCTCCCTTTTTGTCCCCGCGAAACTGAACCCTTCATCCTTCTCTTCTCATCGTTCTTCCTCTCCCCTTCCCTTCTTCCCCCTTCCTCTTCCTCCCACCTACTGGCAGCCGTTGGCGGATACGGGAGGGCGAGGCGGCCGGCGACGACTGCGACTGTGGGTGACAAACGCGACGGCAGGCAAGGGCATGACAGCACGAGCCGGGCGGCTCTATGGAGGGGCAAGCTTGCGACGTCGGTGGGGCGAAGCAGGGGCACGGTAGGAACAACGGTTGACGGCGGCAGCTGGCGCTAGCAGGGGGTGAGCTATGCAGCACTAGCTTGCTGGTGGCAGGAGCTGTTGCCCCTTGTCACCTTCTCACCTTCACCTAGGGTTTCTCATGCCAGTGGCAGTTTGTCCCCTTCCCGAGCACCTAGGCTTGTCTCCAACACCTTGGATGGAAAGTATTTATTCTTATTTCAGGTTACCTTTCTTTTAATTTTTCCTTCTATAAATAATTAAGATTTTAATTCCCTTTCTTTTATGAATCAAGTGGGGAGGCATATCGTCTGAAGAACATGATGAAGTTATAATGCTTGAAGTTGCAATGTTTGGTAGGATTCCAGAGAGGACTGCATATAACTTTCATTTTCTTTTGATAAACTTTAATCAAGTTTGTGTCACATCCATATGTACCCCTATGTGGGTATCCTTTTTTCTTATACTGTGTTATTGGCGCTACTAAAAATTTGCATATATAAGATGAATAATAGAAGGTAGAAGTAAATTGCAACTTGTATTTCAAAGATTAAAAAGTAAAAATAAGATATGTCTTCTATTTATATTAAATATATTCTATTAAAGATATAATATTAAATTATGCCTTATAAAATTTAACAGTTAGAAGACACTATTAAGATTTGCCTTTTATTTACTTTTGGACTTGATTTTGGATTTCCCTCTTCAACCAAATTTCCTTCCCCCACCTCCTCACCTCCCCGACCTACCTCCTTTCTCTCTCTCCCTTTCTCTCTCGCTCTTTCCCACAGTGGAAACATCCTTCCTAGCAGAGCCGCCGTCACGATCATCGCCACTGCCACCGGAGTCGCCGCTGCCTGGCATCGTCGCCACCGGCACTAGAGTCACCGTTGCCTGGCCCCCTTCCCCCTATCGAGGACACACCGGCTCTAGGGAGGGCGCCCAACTGCCATCGCTCTCGTCGCACATCGCGGTGCTGCTTCCCCGCCCGCCCTACCTACAGCAATGGTGTCGCGTGCCTTCACCAGTCGTCGTTGCTTCAATGCCCATTTGTAGTAGCCGCCTGCATCGACACCGCCTTCCCTGCCCGCCGGTAGCAGCTGCTCCTTCCCTGCCTCTGGTAGCAGCCGCCTGCTTCCCTACCCACCAGTAGCAGCCGCTCCTTCCCCACCTTCGATAGCAGCTGTAGCTTCCCTACCGCCTGTAGGAGCCATCCGCACAGTCCACAGAGGTTGTCTGCTTCCTCGCCCACCCACCAATAACAGCCGTCGCTTCCCCATCCACCGGTAGCATCTGTGTCAGTAGCAACCCAGAAGGCTTTTTTCATAGAGTCTTATATCTTTTATTACCCTGCTTTGCAAACTCAACTAATCCTAGACCAACTTTGTGATCTTGAAAGGAAGGTCAGATAGAATGATTTGGTGGTAGCTCAAGATGATTGGTGTGGTTACCCTCACTGTTTTACCTATTTCTAACATGGATGATTCTCATCCTATCGAATTTTGAAGCAGAAGGTGAAGTTTCCTTATTTGTGCTGTAATTGATTTCTCCGACATGAATGATATTTGCTAACAAATGGAAACTCCATGAGAGCAAAATTGCTTGAAGAATTAACCTAATTTATTATTATGATATATCTCATCTATTTAGATAAGCAAGAAAAGAAGTGGATATATCTTGGTTTGTCCATGGTCCCACAGAATACATCTAGAAAGGAATAGCTATAGGGTCAAAGTAGGTAAATCCAAGGCTGTATATGGTTTGAAATCAGGGCCATGAGGGTCTACATCGAAGGAAACATAAGCAAGTCCATAGTTATGCCGAAGATTGACCCTAAAGAAAGCATGCTAAACAGGACTATGAACTCCATCCTCTAGCATTTCTAGCACACTTAGCCCCCACATGGGGAAGGTCAAAGCAAAATCACACATCCACAATCCCACTGGAGGAACCTATCAGTTACTTATTTTTACATGCTTTATCAGAACCATGAGTTGATCTGTTTGGATGTATCGGTGAATCATATATCCTTAGTGCCATGCCAGATATGGAAAGGAGGACAAGTTCATAGATATCTGTTTGATTGGAAGCATATATATATAACTTGGAAACATAGAAGTGTAAAATCAAAAAGAGTTCAGAAATTACTTCACATGTAATTTATTCAATGCATAGTAGCTCTCTCTTCCTCCAGGTAGATGACCAAAGAGTTCATAGATTATTTACCTCTGTTTATTCTATTTACCACTGTTTATTCTATTTACCTCTGTTTTCACATGTTACATAGAAATATGGAATAGACTATGATCAAACATAGAAATAGAAATAAAGCCTATACATAAAGTGAAAACTCATCTGTAGGTCCATTTTTCAGATATTGCCTCCAACCAATTCTGCAGGGTGCATTCACGAAGTTGTAATAAATTTCCTACTGCATTCTGCTGGCAAGGAGTTCACTCTACAGATCACTGCTCCACCAGGTTGTTTACCACAAGATATGCTAAACATGTTACTTATTTAAGTACAAAAAATTGGATTGTATTGTTTTCAGTTTTAGGATTTCATTTTCAGTTGTTACTAAGAGTAATTAGAGAAGAGGATAGTGTGTAGTGAAATATCACACCATATCCATCTTCTTTGTTTTCTTTATAGAGTCATCAATTTGCAGGTGTGTAGTGATCATATAATATACTATTTTTTTTAACCACAGGTTATCCATCATCTGCTCTCTGTGTTTGCAATATCCTATGCCATGTACTCTGGGGAAGGCCAATTATACACATTCTTAGTCCTCATTTCAGAGACGACCACTCCAGGAATTAATTTGAGATGGTATTTTACTGCTTTCTACTTTTGAGTTCATAGCCAAGTCCTAGACCTGTGGTTACTAACTCCACATTTTCTGTTTTATGAAGGTTTCTTGACACTGTAGGAATGAAAAGGTCCAAAGCATACCTCATAAATGGAGTTATGATGTTTTTTGCTTGGGTGGTGAGTCAAATAGCGTACATTAGCTGTCTAAGCTGGCTAAATCTTCATATCTTTATACTGTTAAAAAAATCAGGATTCATGACGAAATAAGTTGCTAATCTGATAATTGGGACAAATAAATACTAAAAATAGTGATGAATATAAATGTGAGTAATTTCTAGCAGTTGATTGCCATTTCTGTAGATTAGTATCTTGTTGTTATTTGACTTCATTTCTTCAGTGAAATTAGTCATTTGTTGTTAAGATTCAATATAAAATAATATATGTCAAGTGTTTAAGCAATAGCCATTATCTTATGTCATCTTATTTGCCTTCAAGTGTTTAGAAGTTTACACTGGTTTCTGAATGATTCCTTCCGTGCAGGTTGCAAGAATATTATTGTTTATTTATCTGTTTTATCATGTCTACAATCATTATGATCAGGTAAAATGCATTCCATGTATGTATTGAATCTCTAGAGTGTTGTTCTTAACAAATTCACCATGTGTAAATTGCCATATTCTTCATCTTGAGGGGGTCAGTTGGAACTTGATTTTTGGAGCTGATTGGTACAATAGAAAATCAATGCTACTATGATAGTTTACTATGCCACTGTACATCTCGAAATTTCCTCATTCACCATATCTATACTTTCTCATTCTGCAGTTACATGCTCATGGTTTCCCAAAAAAAAGAATCAAAAAAGGAATTTATTATTAAAAAATATGCCTTCTTTTAACTCATTGAAGGATTTGTGGGGGGTGATCTGTAAAGACAGTAAAATGGAGTATGCAGTATTGGATAAATGGTCATTTTGACATCTCCTTGCAGAAAAAACAATTATAAAGGCATATTAGCAACAAATAGTTTAAATTGTAATCTGTGGCCACATAATCTGACCTTTTTCGGAGAAATCTGGGAAATGTGCAGGAGATAGATGTTATGTATGCCTGAAACCCAAGATACAAAAGAAGAGGAAGTGATAAAAAAGAAGGCCAGCCAATCCAAATTGTTGGAAAGTAGTTTTTGATGTAAAATTCCATGAAACCATTCCTGAGAGTACGCATAGAAGATAGTCCAATAGAAGGCAGAATATAATTCGCCCTCTTTTTGCCTTCTAATAGAATAGATGGTGAATTTTGACACTTTAAAAGGCAGAATAATTTTGCCTTATATTATTATTTTTCTAGTAGTGTGGCTTCCCTCCATAGTTGAACCCCAACAACTGGGGATGGGTTCCCAAGTGGAGGAATGTGAGCCCAGTGAATTTACTCTCAACGAGGAGACCTGCACATCCAGTTTGGTATCTGCATGCAAAGTGACCAAACCTGCTTCCCAGCTTTGCAATCTTATATTGACATATTGTTGATATTAAAATGGTTTCATTCTTAACGTCTCATTTTCTTCTAAGTTTTATGCAGGTGATTAGACCATATTTTCCTTACTAGTAGTATTTTGGTCTGTTTATATTGCAACACTTTCATTTCTTTAATAGCTCTTGTATGTCAGTAGCTAAACAATTCTCTCCCCAAAAGCAGTTGCTCCAAGCTTTGTCTCTGATCATTAGTTATGATTATACTATGAAATGGACAGGTGGGTTGGCCTCGAAGGCCACTGTGAAAAGTTGTTGCTACTCTAAAAAATAGCTACATGGTTGTCACACTGCACGCCATAACCAAGTATCCTGACACAGGTACTTTGCTTAGTTGACATCTATTATCATGGCAGCTTTTTTCAACTTGTCTGAGCTGATACTTCAGGTTCCAAAAAATTGGAATTATTTGTAGCTAAAATCTGTTTAGATGAACAATGATCATCTTATTATATGTGGAGAAGTTATGTGACAGAGGGGAATGATCAAAGGCAGCTTGTTGGTATGGCTCGTGCTACATCAGATCATGCCTTCAATGCTACAATTTGGGATGTCCTCGTTGATCCTTCCTATCAGGTAAGACATGACTGTGACTGCTAACTGGAACTCATTGTAGACTAACCTAGATTTATGCAGTCAGCCAGTGAAAAAACAAGTGCTAGGTAACATGCGTGTCTGGAATAGCCAGTGAAAAAATAAATGCTAGGTAACATGATAGTTGGATTATGTCTATGTTTACTTTTCTGAAGTAACTAGCCTACAGAAAAATACTTTGAAATGTGGGCGCCCAACTCACCATCCACAACTTGTTGGAGCTTTGATGCGCTAACCATCTTGCACCCTAACATTGTTTACGCCCCCATGTTGCGAGGTATAGCCCGATAGTGCTCTCACTTTTGTTCATTAAGGAGCTTTTCTTCCTACTCTTCACCATCTTTGTGGCACTTCTTAATTTTTTATTATTTTTTATTTTTTGCATACTCCTATTTATGTCTGCCACCTCTTGACTGAAGCTTTGTACTTTTCCTGACATTGACTAGGTGGAGGCCTCATTGACTGCCATCCTACCATATGCCTTCTATATTCTCAGGCACTTCTCTTAATTCTAATTCTTGACACAGTAGGAAGCAGGTGCCTATCCAGCAATCCAATGATAAGTGATGTCCTATGGTTGTTACTTCTGCTGATATTGTTGGACTTCAGCACCTTCTTTTTGATATAGGTGTCAAATCTACCATTCTTACATCCGTATATTGTGACAAGCAGAGTGCTCTGTAAATCTCAAGCAAGTTGGTCTTCCATGAATAGATAGAGCATATTGATGTCTGTTACCATTTTGTCCATCAACACTATCTTTTTGTCACACTTACTTCGTCACATCTCATTTCTTGAGTTGGTTGCTGAGCTTTTCGTCAGGTCCCATATTGCACCACCCTTCATCACTCTTGGTGTATGAGTTTGAAGGGGGGAGGGGCGGTGTGTCGTAGTGTTCTATATATAGTGTATTGGGTGCATGGGACTTGTATATATTCTGTTTAGGTATGGTTACTCACCTCACAGCAGGGGATGTCCTATTTTCTCTTGTACATAGAATGGGCTCCTGCTGTTTATCAATAATCCATAGAGCTTCCTTTATATTAGTGGAAAATTTTATCTAGTTTGGTCCAAGGCTAAAATTCACTGAAGAAGGCTGCTATTAAATCCTTCTACAGCATCAAAAATCAGTAGGGAGCCTTGCTGTTTTGCTGTCTTCCACAGTTTCATCCTAGATAGGGCTCTTTTCATCTATTATATGTGATGCTAGTTTCTCATTAACACAGAGAACAACATCATTATTATTTTTTGGACTCATTTCTTGCTGCTGCCCTTTTGGTTTTCTCCAATGAATAGAACAATAAAATTGGATTCATAGGATTCGCTTCCACTTTTTTGTAATCAATGTGCTTAGTTTTCTGGTTTTGCAACTTGCTTTACCAATGAGACACTGATTACTTCTAGTTGGCCTCCTATACGTGTGCACAGATTGTACTATGACAATGTGATAGTTTAATTCGATTTCTTTTGCATAAGATGCAACTAACTAGTAGCTTAGATACATACTGAATATTCAATTCATTTATCTACAATAATTGCAGAGGAGTTACTGCAAGAGCTTTGCATCTTTCTCGAGGTGTGGAGAAACCAAGTGGGGGAGTTGCATACATGGTTGTCTTGGAAGGTGTGTGCAGGTTTGGTGTTCAGGAACTTAGTGCGAGAGGAATGTATTATTCTGCACATGTATCTCACCATGATATGACAAAGGCTGGTAAGCCAGGCAACTTCTCCTTTATGGGATACAGCTTTTAGCTATTTTTATGATTGCTGCAATGGTCCTCATCTATAGGCATTTTCATGACTTACAATCTCACAAAGATGGGTTTTGCTGCCTGTGTCTGAAGTTTTTATATTCTTAGAAAGGGTAGCTAGAACTATACTAAAACTGTGGATCAGTTTCTCACTTTATCTTATTGAGAATGATGAAAAATGGAGATAATTTTACTTGAATTTTGATTAAACGTTTTATATAATTAATTATGTCAAAGATGACATTTGTTAGTGTCATGTCAGCTCTTATTCAATTGCCTTCTGTGTATGTATAGTCTCTGAATCTGGAGCTCTCGGGATGTCTAAACTAGCAAATTTTTATTTGAAGAAAATTACTCACATACTGAAGAAGCTTGTTTAATCTAGCGACATAAATTGTTTGTCCTTGATACTGCATTGTTCAGGATGGAGCATTTTCATGAGTCTTTGGACTCGAAAACTTGCTGAAGGAATTTCTCTATTTACTTCTGATTCAGTCATCATATTTCAATGCATCTATTGGATACTGCTGCCAGACATGTGGGCACTTAAAAAAATACATGATATCAGCCTTGGATTAAAATACAGGGGATGCACTTAAAAAAACACAAAACTGTCACTTGAGTAAAATTGGCAATTCTTATAAAAGAACATATGGAACACCTGCTTTGAGAATGGTAAGATTTGCATATCCATGTGCTTGGTTAAACAATAACAATCCAGGTCAAGTTAGTATTGGTCTTCCATGTTGCAAGAAGGTTGTGATACGAGAGAGTGGATGGGGTCTCTTTGAGGAAGATATAGACCCAAGTTTTGCTATTTAGTAGAGTCCTCTCTCTCCCTCTGGCGTGTTCATAGTTAGTAAAATCCTTGTTTTCTGGTGTGAGTGTAAGGTCTTTAACATTGATTTTTTTTAGAAAAAAATATTATCTGTGGACAAAGGGTGAGATTTGATAAATGGTCTTCCACTCCTGAAGTATATTGTCTTGCATCTCCTTAAGCATCATGCTCATGTAAAACTTGTTATTTTGTGGTATTTCATAAAAGCATTTATTGTGATACCATTATTCTTTTGCAACTAACTCATTTTGGTGAATCTCTCGAAGATACATTGGCTTGGTTAGGTCAAGAAAGGATGTGGCCTCAGTGGTGCAAATCTCATCCCATTGGATATACCGAGTACATGGAGTGCAATGGAGAAATTGTATGATGACGGCAAGGCTCGTGCAATTGGTGTTAGCAATTTCTCTTGCAAGAAGATGTTGAGTGTATTGGCTATTGCACGTGTGCCTCCAGCTGTTAACCAAGTGGAATGCCATTCTGGTTGGCAACATCCAAGCAGATTGTAATGGTTGTTTACTCTCTGGATCCGAAATTAAGTAAGAGATACTCGGTATAATTAAATGATTTCTTATGCCACTGTATGTATTTTATAAATTTTATATAAAATGTGTCTATTTCATAGTAATTTTTATAATATCTTTTTAAAAATAGTTGTTGATTTTTTTAGGTACTTTCAAGAGAAGATGATGAAGAATACTTATAAAGTTATGAAGATTACGTGGTTGTTATCTTTTGATAGTTGTGGATATTTTTTTTAAAGATGTATAAATAGAGTTGTATATGTCAAATGTACTTTGAGTGCATATTATCATAATCATATGGATATCATACTGTGGATGTCATATTATGGATGTCATATTGTGATTTATGACTTTGTATCTTTTTGTCATCTGATATTGTATTTTAAAATTTGTAATCTTCTTTCGGTGGAAAATAGTTTCGTTCTATATTTAGAAATTTATATTGGTTCGTAAAATTTTATTCGTGAGAATTTTTTAGAAGAATTATTATTAAATATAACAAGTTATATGGAGAATGAGACTCTTTTTAAAAGATAATAGTTTATATTCTGAAGTTAGTATAGGAGGTAGAAAATTTTGCCTTCTAGTGATTTTTTTTGACAACTTATAAGGTAACAAAATTTACAACCTAAAAGGAATAGAAAATAAAAATATCTACCTTCTATATATAGATCTTAGAAGGCAGAAATTGTTGTCTTCTAAAAAATAATAGAGGGCGCATATAAATGACTTCAATCACGAGTTTATATGGCAAAAAAAAATTGCCTTCTATAATTTTCATTTCTGCCTTTTAAAGTTTTCGCCTTCTAAAATTCACTTTCTACTTTTTATGTACATAGAAGACAGTTGAATAGAAGGTAGCATATAATTTGCCCTCTTTCCGCCTTCTAATAGAATAGATGACAAATTTTGACACTTTAAATGATGTGACACCACCTATGGACCTATTTTGCAAGCATTCAAGTTTGAGCAGCGGACTCACACTAGCGAGCTCACCCGTATGGCGCACACTAGTACCCGATGGCGACTAGGCGATGTTGGAGAGGGTCTGAGGCGGGACCTTTAGGCTCCAGTGGTTGGTTAGCTTGGGAAGAACCCCAAATGGGCCTAGGATGTCCAAATCATGGGCGGCCAACACACCAAGGGTGTGGGTTAAGTGGATGCTCTCACAACTCGCCCGCGGTGGTCACTCAATTTGGTGGCAATTTAAATCGGACACTCTCATTACGCCGACGGAGTAACTAAAGCAATACTAAGCTAAGCAAGTCCATTACAGCAATGAGGGATGTTCAGGAGCTCACCTAGCCGGCGTGAAGACGCCGACTCCGGCCGGAGACGGGGGCGAGCGGGGAGGCGAGGGTATGCACCCGCACGCCGCGTCGATTGAAGCTTCAAACCTGCGACTTAATAATGACAGGAACTACACCCCATGCAAGGGGGGGATCTCGGGGTGAGGATTAAGTGAATTACAGCCAAAACTACCTCCACGCAGGGAGGGGCCTTCAGCCGGCCAAGCGGGGTGGGGAATTATGCAAAGAGGACCGACTTTCCAAGCTCCGCCGGTTCTGCCTTTCTTCTGTATTTCTGGACACGGGGTCGATGTTGACGCTGCCAAAAATTCCACCGAGCTCAGAACCCGATGAGACTTGCGCCAAAAGCTTGCTAACGGACGAAGGATGATCTCTGAATTTTTGCTGAGCCTGGTACAGTAGTTGCTGGCCGGGGCAGAGTCTGGAACCGGACTGATTGGTTCTGCCTCTGTCTGGTGCAGAACAATGTGGCTGGTTGCAGAGGGTGCCACGATCACTACCAAGCTCTGATTGAGGCGAGACCTGAACCGTTGGAACCGTGGTCGAGTCTTCTTTCTGTCGGCACCAACGGCGAGGTCGGCAGATGTCGGAGAAGACCGGGACGATCAGATGAGTAGAGGGGTGTCGGTTCTGGCTCCTGTAAACTGACCTGACACACTTGGAGTATAAAATTTGTAACTTGAGATGCCGATGTCCAAATGCAGCTCTGCTTCTTGAGGATGAAAGAGGACTTGAGAGGGAAGAATTTTGCTGAAGAACACTTGTTCTGAATCCCAAAAGGTTCGCCGTGGCCGAGCTTCCACTCTCGCTCTGGCTCTCTGCCTGGGGTCTTCTGCGCAGTCGAGGGAGATCGGCTCCTACGGACAGCTCCGACCTCGGAAGCTGGCGAGACCACTTTTGTTGGAAAGCTAACTCGCAGACGATTCTAGCAATGTAGGCCTTGTCACCTGAATCTGTGAGGGACGGTCGTGGCTGCCTCTGCAAGTCGCTGCAACTCTGCTGCCTGAAACAGAGATAGAATGAGGAGATGTGCAAGGGGAGAGCAAGGGGGAGGGGGGGTGAACTTGGTTTGACCAAGGGGGAGGTGGGGGGCGAATTTGGGAGCTTGGGGGTGGGGGAAGATGAAAGGGCACAGCCCAAGGGGAGGGAAATTCGAATTTGGGCTTAGGGAAGAGCCCCTTCAACCTTGGGGAGAGGAAGGGGTGCTTAGGAAGTGGTGTTGGGTAGTTGGGGGTTGGGAGGTGGGGTGTGGATTGGAGGATGCCACCTTGGGTTGGGGGGGGAGTTAAATGAGTGTATGGGGAAGGGGAGAGGTCTTAATGATGGGTGAATGGGGAGGAGAGAGAAAATTCCAAAAATTGGGGTGGAGAGAGAGAGAGAGAGAGAGGGGGGGACCCCTTAGAGAGAGAGAGAGGGATAAAGAGAGAGAGAGATATTGAGAGAGGAAGCTAGAGGGATTTGGAGTTTTTCTGGAATTCAATATTCATGCATTAGTTCTTACATATGAGGAGTGGGGTGGCCTATTTATAGGCACAAGACATTTCACATGACCATACTGACCCTGACAACTGACATAATGACCAAATACTCCAAGGGAGGGGCGCCCTTGGGCCTAGCCCACTATTTGGGCCCAATAGCCTAATGAACCAACATAATGACACACGACTTAGGAAAATGACTTTCTAACCTAGGTACATGACTCAAATAAAGGGAAAATTACATGATTAAGACTCAAATAAAAACAAGGAAATTACATGACTTGACTCACTAACACATGAGGAACATAATGGCGTACACCGATGATCAATCCGAGCTTCAGAAAATGTGGAGGGGCAAGGGATGTCCCCATCATACCCTCGGGGTGGGGAAAACTCGACCCTGTCGAGTATGGGTCCACGGGGGAAGTAGCACACCGAACTGCGGCTCTGGGCGATCCACGATCTCCATACTCAACCCGCGACCATAGTCGGGGAACGGCGCTTCAGCTCGACAAAGTGGCTCGGTCATACCCTCATGCTGGCTATGATGTCTTGCTTGCCTAGTATTGCTGCCGTATGCTCACGTCGGGCTCTCGGGCTAATTTGTGGTGGCACTCCGAAGGTGTCTCTCGCAAGGATAGGTGTAAGCTCAAGGCACTCACTAGGATCCACCGCGGTGCCCCTAGAGGGTGCTGGATCCGCCACATGAGAGATGGGGAGAATCTCAAAAACCCTTTTGAAAGTTCAACCCATAAGCCGGGTTGCCAAAGCCACTCGGAACTTGGCAAGGTCCAAGTCCTCGTGCCCTCAATTTGGAGGTGACCCCAGGGTAGAGCCACTCCAAAATCATCATCATCAAGTTACCAACTTGGAGTTTCAAGTGGCGCTCACGAGTTTTTGCTTGCTTATTGTGAATCTCACCGCTTGCTACTTGATATTTGCTTGGATGCATATGCCATGCTTTATGATGCGGTGAGAGTGGACAATGTATGGTATGTAAAGGTGGTCCGGGGCAGCCAAATGTAGTTCGATCATGCTTTGATGCCATGAAGACTGTGACAGACTTAGGGGGCCCGGGACATCCAGAGATGAACCTTTTATGTATGGGTAAGACAAATGTCGGGGGACCCGGACGTCCATGTATGCTCTTCTCATGTTTAAGACTCGTGATTAATGAAGGTGAGCCAATGTATCCAAATACGGTCCACTTATACTTCCTACTTGACATGTGGGTGATGTGAATGAATGTTCCCGACTTATGAATCATGCCAAGTGGTATTGTATGCCAAGACTTATACACTATTGTGACAAAGATGTCTCCTAGGTGTGGACTTTTTGACTTCCATTGGAATGGGTCAAAGGGGTCTAGGAAGGTGGTTATGGGGTGGGGCATTTCCTCAATCCCGAGGTGTTTGTTGCCTAAGGTCAATGCTCTCATGGTGTAACCCAATTCTAGGAAGGGAGGAGTTTGGGTTAACATGGGCGGTATGGGTAGGGTGAGGTGGGTGGTGAATAGGGGGAGTGGGTTACATGGAGATTTAGGCTCCCATAGAAAAGGGTCAAAGGGATCATGGTAAGGGTCACCTAGGTAGGGGTACTCCATGTTCTCAAGGTCCTCAAATGGTGAGTCATCCTCCTCCAAGATAATTGGGCCAAGGTTGCTAATGGGTTGGCCAATCAAAGCACTTGGGATCTCAATGGTTGGGGAGTAGACTAGGATATGTTCTTCCTCCATGGGAAGAAGGAGGATGATCTCACTAGTAACTTGGCCATTAGTGTAGATGGAAGTGATGGAGCCAATGGTGGGATATGCTAGGCTAATGGTGTTAGCTTCGGACGGCCTCATGGCTAGCATATTGGTCAAGTGAATTTGCCCATGTAGGTAGTTCACTAAGTCTCCCAAATCTTCCACACAATAGGAAGTTTGATAAGTGACATGTGGCTGTATGGGAATGATTTGGGATTGATATCCCATGGGTAGGTGGCATGGTTGTGAACTAGGAATTGTGAGACCTTTCTTGAGCCATTGGAGTATGGACTTATCTATGGTGAGGTTGGGTGTCTCTAGAGGAGCTAGGCTAGAGGTGTGTGAGTTGTTTGGCCTTTGGATTTCCTCTTTGTTGGGAGGTGGATTCGGATGGGCATCCTTCTCCACTTGGGTGGGTGTGTGGGTTGCAACTTCTATTGCTAATGGAGTAGGGGGATCTATGGTGGGTGGTTTGGTGGTAGCTAGCGTATGACACACCCGGGGTGGTGAACAAGCATGGACTTGGGTTGGGATAGGAAGGGGAAGTAGAGGAGGCCTAGGTTGGGGAAAGATTGGTGTAGGAAGTGGGAGGTGGATTGGGTGAGGGGTTTTGGGTTGATTTGTTTTGGGAGATGTGTCCCTTTTTGGGGACGATGGTGGGTTTGGGGTGGTGGTCAAGGGGGCTTGTGGGGTACGGGTTTGGTGAGGGGTTTTAGGTTTGGGGGTGGTGGCCATTATGGGCCTAGGTGGAGGGGTGGACACGGTGTCCACTTGGTTTTGAATGGTGAGGGTTGGATAAGTGGTGGTCACCATGGAGGGAATTGGGTCGGTTAGGGGTCTCTTGTCCTTGGGATCGTTTGGGGTGGAAGTGGGGGCTAAAGAGGCTTGACTAGTGTAGGTTAGGGAAGGGGGGTTTGGTTGGGGTGTGGGGGCCCTCATGGGGTTAGGTGGGGAGGTGGAGGCCTTAGACACTTGGGTTCTAGTGGTAAGGGTTTGGACGGGTGGGGTTGGAGGAGTGGGAGTGCCCCTCGAGTTTTGGTAACCCGGGTAGGAGGGAGGAGGTCGGGGAGTGTAGACTTTCCTAAGTTCGGCTTTCATGTTCTCCCATGTGTTAATAGGCTCTAGCCTCATAACCCTCCTAAATTGTTCAATGAACTTCCACCTATCCTCGGCATGGTACACAAGTCGACTCTTGGCAAGGTAGATTCTCATGGGTTCAGTCATTGGATTCCTCTTAAAGTATTTGTCCATATTTTCCTCCCACTCTAAATATGCACTAGGGTGGTATCCATTAAAGATAAGGTCCTCAAATAGGACTATGCCCAAAGGGGTGTCAATCGGACCTTTGCGGAGGGCCGAGTGAGATAGATGTGACTTACATGAAGTAGCCATGCTAGTGGACAAAAGAGATGCAACCGAAGACTCTAAATGCATAGACACGCCCTAGGACCAACTTGATAGAGACAAGTTGTGAACTTGCTCTGATACCACTTGATGTGACACCACCTATGGACCTATTTTGCAAGCATTCAAGTTTGAGCAGCGGACTCACACTAGCGAGCTCACCCGTATGGCGCACACTAGTACCCGATGGCGACTAGGCGATGTTGGAGAGGGTCCGAGGCGGGACCTTTAGGCTCCAGTGGTTGGCTAGCTTGGAAAGAACCCCAAATGGGCCTAGGATGCCCAAATCATGGGCGGCCAACACACCAAGGGTGTGGGTTAAGTGGATGCTCTCACAACTCGCCCGCGGTGGTCACTCAATTTGGTGGCAATTTAAATCGGACACTCTCATTCCGCCGACGGAGTAACTAAAGCAATACTAAGCTAAGAAAGTCCATTACATCAATGAGGGATGTTCAGGAGCTCACCTAGCCGGCGTGAAGACGCCGACTCCGGCCGGAGACGGGGGCGAGCGGGGAGGCGAGGGTATGCACCCGCACGCCGCGTCGATTGAAGCTTCAAACCTGCGACTTAATAATGACATGAACTACACCCCATGCAAGGGGGGGATCTCGGGGTGGGGATTAAGTGAATTACAGTCAAAACTACCTCCACGCAGGGAGGGGCCTTCAGCCGGCCAAGCGGGGTGGGGAATTATGCAAAGAGGACCGACTTTCCGAGCTCTGTCGGTTCTGCCTTTCTTCTGTATTTCTGGACAGGGGGTCGATGTTGACGCTGCCAAAAATTCCACCGAGCTCAGAACCCGATGAGACTTGCGCCAAAAGCTTGCTAACGGACGAAGGATGATCTTTGAATATTTTCTGAGCCTGGTACAGTAGTTGCTGGCCGGGGCAGAGTCTGGAACTGGACTGATTGGTTCTGCCTCTGTCTGGTGCAGAACAATGTGGCTGGTTGCAGAGGGTGCCACGATCACTACCAAGCTCTGATTGAGGCGAGACCTGAACCGTTGGAACCGTGGTCGAGTCTTCTTTCTGTCGGCACCGACTGCGAGGTCGGAAGATGTCGGAGAAGACCAGGACGATCAGATGAGTAGAGGGGTGTCGGTTCTGGCTCCTGTAAACTGACCTGACACACTTGGAGTAGAAAATTTGTAACTTGAGATGCCGATGTCCAAATGCAGCTCTGCTTCTTGAGGATGAAAGAGGACTTGAGAGGGAAGAATTTTGCTGAAGAACACTTGTTCTGAATCCCAAAAGGTTCGCCGTGGCCGAGCTTCCACTCTCGCTCTGGCTCTCTGCCTGGGGTCTTCTGCGCAGTCGAGGGAGATCGGCTCCTACGGACAGCTCCGACCTCGGAAGCTGGCGAGACCACCTTTGTTGGAAAGCTAACTCGCAGACGATTCCAGCAATGTAGGCCTTGTCACCTGAATATGTGAGGGACGGTCGTGGCTGCCTCTGCAAGTCGCTGCAACTCTGCTGCCTGAAACAGAGATAGAATGAGGAGATGTGCAAGGGGAGAGCAAGGGGGAGGGGGGGTGAACTTGGTTTGACCAAGGGGGAGGTGGGGGGCGAATTTGGGAGCTTGGGGGTGGGGGAAGATGAAAGGGCACAGCCCAAGGGGAGGGAAATTCGAATTTGGGCTTAGGGAAGAGCCCCTTCAACCTTGGGGAGAGGAAGGGGTGCTTAGGAAGTGGTGTTGGGTAGTTGGGGGTTGGGAGGTGGTGTGTGGATTGGAGGATGCCACCTTGGGTTGGGGGGGGAGTTAAATGAGTGTATGGGGAATGGGAGAGGTCTTAATGAGGGGTGAATGGGGAGGAGAGAGAAAATTCCGAAAATTGGGGTGGAGGGAGAGAGAGAGAGAGGGGGGGACCCCTTAGAGAGAGAGAGAGGGATAAAGAGAGAGAGAGATATTGAGAGAGGAAGCTAGAGGGATTTGGAGTTTTTCTAGAATTCAATATTCATGCATTAGTTCTTACATATGAGGAGTGGGGTGGCCTATTTATAGGCACAGGACATTTCACATGACCATATTGACCCTGACAACTGACATAATGACCAAATACTCCAAGGGAGGGGCGCCCTTGGGCCTAGCCCACTATTTGGGCCCAATAGCCTAATGAACCAACATAATGACACACGACTTAGGAAAATGACTTTCTAACCTAGGTACATGACTCAAATAAAGGGAAAATTACATGATTAAGACTCAAATAAAAACAAGGAAATTACATGACTTGACTCACTAACACATGAGGAACATAATGGCGTACACCGATGATCAATCCGAGCTTCAGAAAATGTGGAGGGGCAAGGGATGTCCCCATCATTAAAAGGTAGAATAATTTTACCTTATATTATTATTTTTCTACTAGCACAGAGTGCACCGCCCCCACCACCTACTATTGGTATGTTTATTTAAATTCTTAGATAAATGAGTAGTGATTATGCACTTTGTTTTGATCACGATATTTTATGTTTACAGGTCCGAGTGCCTCTACACTGCTTCCATCACATTCTACTGGTATGTTTATTTAAATTCTTAGTTAAATGATGAAAACTCTATATATTTACTTGTTGAATAAATAGTTTTTTTAATAATTCTAAATCCTGATTAACTACTTCTATTTTACTTATAACAGGTACGTCGGGCACACCACCTACGATTGTTGGCTCGTCTGCCCACCCGAGCACACAACCGACAGACGATGATGTTAGCCATCACGAGGATGAGCAGGTAGTGTGCCCGACAGTAGTGGTAAGATTAGTATGTGAGCGAGAGAGCTCTCTCGGTAGTGGTAAGATTATATACATGCACATTTCTTTTCTATTTCAATTTTTAAATATGATTGATTAATATGAAATTTATAATATTTTTTATTCAATTTGTAGGAGTCATATGACAGGCATATGACTGAAAGGTATGGGGAGGAGGAGACGCAGCGGCCGCAGTTAGATCCTGAGGCATGGGTAGCAGCAACCGGACCACCGAAGAAAGGACGAGTATACGGTTTTGGGCAGAGCTTGGACACCAGCCCCATTCTAGCATCTTGTGCTAGCTCAGCTTCGTCCTATCCCAGTAGCAGTTCCTTCTCTACTCCCTCCACCGGCACTTCTACGAGCCATATTAGATCCATCATCCGAGATTAGATAGACGGCATCGAGACACGCATCGAGGAATGCATTACCCGGGCGGTTGCTAGCCTCCTCTCCCAAACAGGGATTTTGACACAATGACCACCCTCGAGCACGACACAGCCCCCTCATGTGAGTATTTAATTTAACTTTTAATTTCGTAGACTTTAAAGTTATAATATTACTACTTAGTTCAAAGAATTCAATTTTGAAAGTCTAAGATTTGAAACATGAAATAAAAAATTGATCCAACATAAAAGACCTGGGGTTTCCGAGGTGTAAGATGTAAAATATTAGTCTGATCAGTGTGTCGATTATTCCAACACGACCTGTGTGGGGAGTGTGACTTAGGGGAGCTGATGAAATCCAAAATGGATACCCAGTTTGGGCTCGGCGCTCAAACTAGCCATTTCCAAACTAATTTAGTTTGAAATAAATCCAAGGTTAGGAGTTTCGTGGGTCCAATATTTGAAATATCGATCTGATTGACATGTTGATTATTCCAACACGACCTGGGTGGGGAGTGTGACTTGGGGAAGTTGATGGAATCCAAAATTGATACCTAGTTTGGGCTCGGCGCTCAAACTAGCCATTTCTAAACTAATTTAGTTTTAAATAAATTCAAGGTTAGGGGTTTCGGGGGTCCAACATATGAAATATCGATCTGATCGACATGCCGATTGTTCCAACACGACTTGGGTGGGGAGTGTGACTTGGGGGAGTTGACAGAATCTAAAATGGATATCTAGTTTGGGCTCGGCGCTCAAACTAACCATCTCTGAAGAGGCGAGATCTCGCACTGGATCCTGAGCGGGCTGTGGATCACCAGAAGATGAATCTGCAAGAGAGGGAAACGTATCAGAGGGCCCAGGGGATCTCCCTGGGGCAAAACCCTCCGATGGCTAAGTCAGTGGAGCTATGGTGGAAGCGATAATGGGGGGAGGAGAGAGCTGATGCGCGAGAATCCTCTCCACCAAAGGGTGAAGCGAGTCGTGCTCAGGAGCTTAGGGTGTGTGAATGCCTTGTTCATCTTACCTTCTTCCGGAGGGTATCCCTTGCTTAAATAGTGCGCCGCCTTCAGGAGTCCTGTAAGCTGAGGGGTTCCCGGCGGGAGTTACGTCTTTAACGGGGGCTTTCATGGCCTGATCGTGGGAACGTTATCCCCTTGGAGTCCGGCGGCTCCCCTGACTCTCCCGCTGGCGGAGGACTCTGAACGGCTGCACCTGCGGATTAATCAACCGGCCTTACCGAGCTTCGGGGATGCTAGCTCTTGCCCGAGCGATAGGCATGGCCCGGCGAAGGTGGGGTCGGATAGGTCGGCTGGAGCCTATCTCTCTCGGACGGGGAGAGGGCTTTAGGCCGGACCTTCCTTGGGACCTGACCGTTGTCTCGGGCCCTCCGAGCCTAGAAGGCCGCCGGGGAGAGTTAGTTCCTCGAGTCTTATTTATTGGGCTTTTCTTCCCTAAGTGGGCCCGGTGGGCTATCACTCGGGTGGGCTCGCTTGGTTGGACCTTGTGGGTCTTGTTGGGCTGCCTTTGTGGTGGGCTGCGGAAATCCCCCTCTCCACTTGTCCCCCTCCTACTCCCGAGCCAAGGAGGCTCGGATGAGTAGTTTTTCGAGGCTTTGGACCGGCGTGGCTCAGGTGGGTGGAATTCCATTGGCGTTATGGAGCCGCTTATAGCGGTCACCGAGGCCCGTAATGATGATCTTGACGGATTCAAAGCGAAGGGCCCCCCCTTTTTCTCAGAGCACGGAACGGCGCGCCGCCACCCTCAGGGGTTTTTAGGGGGCGCTGTTCATCGTTCTAGGCTTCCAGGGTTTTAGGCTTTCCTTGCTTCTTGATGCATCGTGAGAGCACGACGGAGACGCGGAGCCTTGCGGCGGCGTTCGAGGAGTTGGCGAGGATAACCGCAGAGGCAGTCCGACAACTTCCCTCTCCCCCGGAGTCTTCAAGCTCGTACGAGGGATCTTCTCTCAACTTGATGGCGGATCAGAGCCCGGAGCTTGTGCCGGTGAGGCGGGAACCCGTCCCCAACTGTAGTGAGTTGGGGGAAGCGGAGGTGCAGAGGCTGGAGCATCGTTTCCGCCTGCCTCTCAGATACAGCTTTGCTGCCGCCACTCCGTACGAGACGAGTCTGGATGATCGCGATGAGCACATTTGCACCTTCCTTCTGGCTTGGAAGAGTGGATTTCGTCTTCCTTTCGATCCTTCTGTGCTGCAGCTTCTTAATTTTTTCCGGTTGGCGCCTATTCAGTTGGTGGCCAACTCATATCTTCTTCTTTCGGCCTTCGGGATTCTTTGTCGTCAGCACGACATTTTTCCTTCTTTGGACCTCTTCCACTTCTTTTTTGAGTTGAAAGCGCACCCGTCGGCGGGGAAATGCTTCTACTTCATCCAGGCGCGGAGGAATAGGAGCTGCATCTCGCTTGCGGCGAAGGACTCCTCGCACAAGGGGTGGAAGACCCAATTCTTCTGGGTGAAGGCGGTGGCGACGGACGAGATCTGGAGATGCCGGACCTCGCCCAACTTTCACCCGAATCTGCCCCCTCACCAGGAGGAGTTCCCTCCCCACGTGGAGCAGCAGGCTGCCCGTCTGCTGGAGAACCGTCAATCGACCGAGGAGCTGGTGACGCCGGAGAACATCGAACGGTGTCTTCTCTCACGATTGACGTCGACAGGTACAGCTCTTGAGGCTCTTTTTCGGGGGTGGTAGCTCTTTTCCTCCTCCTGACCGGGGCTTCTTCTTGTTGCAGACGTGAGGCGGGAACCTCTGGAGGAGACGGCTGAGGTCATCGATCTGGGAGATGACTCGACAGCCGATGAGCCTGATGCCTCGGTGGGTCGCGTCCATGCCCGAGATAAGGGCAAGGGGGCGGCCCCCGAGGGGACTTCTCGATCGACCAGCCTGAAGCGCAAGGATCCCCTGGCGGGGAAGTTGCGGGAGGCCGCGAAGGCCAGGAAAAGGGCCAAGAAAGCCGGCTTTCCTACCGCCGTCGGGGGCGATTCTGGCTCGGCGGCGCTCCCCCCTCGGGGGCAGGATGGGGCCGACCCCTCCGGGCTGGCTCTCCCATCTGCCGGGCGAGAGGGGGCCGAGGAGACCAGGGGCCCCGCAGAGGGAGGTGATGGGTCGGCTCTCCCCTCTGTGGGGGCAGAGGGGGCCGGTGCCGGTGTGGCCGGCGCTGGGACCGAGGGATTGGTCGGCGCGGATGGGGGTTCGCCCGCGAGGGCGTCGCAACCCCAAGTGCCGGCAGTTTCTGGTGCGGTTGATCCCGTGGCGCCGGTCGAGGGTGGGGGTTCGCCCGGGGAGGCGTTGCAACCCCAACCGACCGTGGCGCGCGGGGCGGTCAGCTTCGCTGCCCGAACAGGGTCTTCTGGCGGGGGGCCCAGGGTGGAGCAGTCCCCTTTGCCGGAACCTCTGGTCAGGCTCGGTATCTCGGGCGACTTGTATCGGCTCTGCCGGTCGATCGCCGAGAGGACGAGGGGGGGAGAAAGGCGCAGCACTCCCGCCGGGGTCCTTGACGTCCTGATGGAGGGCGGCCTGGTCATAGCTCGGACAACGGCCGTGATGGCGGAGGCGCACGCCCGGACGGAGGCGGAACGGTCGAGGCTTGCTTGGACCCTTGGTGGATGCGAGGGAAAACTGGCTCGGCTCGAGGGGGAGCATGAGGGGCTCCGTCGGGAGTTCCTCACATTCAGGGAGTTGCCGCGGTCGAGCCGACGGGAAGCCGAGGCGCTGGTCGAGCAGCTAGCAAGGGCCCAAGAATCACTCGAGAGGAAGAGCAAACGTCTAGAAGACGAGCGTCAACGTCACATTGAGCTGGATGGCCTCTGGGAGCGTGAGCGTGCCGAGCTGCAGGATCGGGCGGAGGACGCGGAGCGCCTTCGCGCTGAGGCCGAGGCGGACCGAGCCCGGGCGGAGGGTCGGACGATCGAAGCCGAGCGGAGGATGACCGAGCTAGAGGAGCATCTGGCGAGGGCGGAAGAGTGTGCGGCCGAGGCGGAGCGGGCTCGGGACGGGCAGGTCGAGGCGGAGGCGATCGAGCGCTACAAAGGCTCGGAAGCTTACTCGGCCGACCTGATTGAAGCTGCCCTACCCTATTACGAGGTAGCGCTCCGCCGGGGTGCTCGAAAGGGATTCAGGCAGGGCTATCGCTGGGCGATGAGCTATGCCAAGGAGCACCTTGCCGGGGGTGATTTTCCTTATGGCCAGAGTTATGACTCGGACGAGTCAGTTTCCAGCTCCTCATCTTCGGCCGGGGAAGAACCGGAGGAGTCACCTCCAGCGGGGTCACCAACTTCGGAGACTCCGGGAGGGCTCACGACCAGGACAGTTCTCGCACAGGCGAGGTCAGTGTCCGGGCCGGCCGTCACCGAAGGTACCGGGGGTGACGCGTCCCCTACTGCTGTTCCTGAGCTTCAAAGTGGGCCCGAGGCCTGATGTATTTTGCTTTATTTTGCCCCTTCCCCTTTTTGTCTATTTTTCCTTCTGTAAGAGGACTTCTTTATGGGAGGCAATAAAGGACTTACTTTGTTTGATCGCTATCTTTGCCGTGATTTGGCTGGCGTATCGGGGGCAGTTGGAAAGTGCCGATATTCTTTGCGCCGTTTTCGCATGCCGATTCGGGAGGCTTCTGGCGGGGCGCCCTTTCGTTCCACCATGCCCTGGAAGTCGAGGCGCTTCGCGAATCCCGCTAGGGCGGGGGACCGAGGAGTTGGAGGTGACCTTCCAAGGGAGGTCCTATAGCGTGTTTTCGAGGGGGGAGTCATTTAAGGCGCGTGGCCTCCCTTGGCCTATAAAAAGGACCGAAGGGTGCTCCTTCCCTCTTAACACTTAGGACTCTCACCGGCGGTCTGCTCTTATTTCCTCGTCCTCGCTCTGCGTTGCGCCGCCGCGATCGGAGCATGGAGGGCCCTTCAGAAGATGACGCCGCAGACGACGGGGAGCGGCCGGTTCCAGCTGTCCTGGAGTATCGGTCGGGTCCCACGGTCGCCGCGCGTGCATGAGACGGGTCCGACGGTCACCGCGCGGATCTAGAGAGGGCTTCGACGTGCGGGGGCACGCCGTTTGCCTCCTCTTGGCTCCGGCGAGGCTTCCGGGCGGACGCCGAGAGGGAGGGCGGATGGGGGAGTTAGGGATGCCGGCCGCCATTCCCCTCCGTGGGAGGGGAGGAGGCGGCGCAAGCTCCCTCCTCACCCCTGTCCGCAGCCTCTTTCTCTCTCTTTTGTTCTTCATTTCTTTCACTCTTCGGGGGCTACTTGCTTTCTGTTCGCCTCCGAGGGGTTGGTGGATTGGCAGAGGGGAGACCTTCACGGCGCTCCTTTTTCCAGGTTGTTGCCAACTTGGAAGGTAGCCTTCCTCTCGTGAAAGGTGGCCTTCTCCTTGCCGTCCCTCTGTCACCCTTGTCACGGTCCACCCGAGCCAACTGGGTCGACCATCTCTTGTCCGAGCCAGTTTCTACGCGAGGCAGAGTCAGTGGCTGGATGCGAGGAGGTCAAGACCGGGTCGGCCGGGCGATGGCCGTTTGCCGTGGTGCTAGAGGGATTTTGCTTTTCACTATGTAATGTATTGGCAGTTACCTTTCTGATGTGCCAACAATTATCTTGAATAAATGCAAAAAGGGGGTTTATTTTATCCGATTTGTTGATACAGTTTTCAGAAATAAAATCTGCGTAGTGTGGTTGCGTTCCATGTCCGGGGAATGGGTTCCCCTTCCATTGTGGCTAACCTGTACGCACCTTTCCCGAGCGTCTCGATCACTCGGTAGGGGCCTTCCCAGTTGGGGGATAGCTTGCCCGCCGCCTCCAGTGGTCGAGACGCTTCGGTCTTCCTGAGGACGAAGTCCCCTGGTCGGAATTATCTACCTCGGACCTTGGTGTTGTAGTACCGAGTGAGGCGGCGCTGGTATTCCGTAGCTCGGACGTTCGCGATCTCTCGGAGTTCGTCTGCCAGGTCGAGGTTCTCGAGTAACTTCTGCTCGTTTGCCTCGGGTGAAAAGCTGATCACTCGGAGAGACGGATTGGCGATCTCTAACGGAACGACGGCTTCGGTGCCATATACCAACTGAAAAGGGGTCTCACCGGTTGCCGTCCTGGGGGTCGTTCGGTGCGACCATAGTACGCTAGGCAGTTCCTCGAGCCAGCTACCCTTAGCCTTGCCGAGTCTGGTTTTTATGCCCTTCAAGATGACCTTGTTGGCATTTTCAACGAGCCCGTTGGCCTGAGGGTGGGCGACCGAAGTGAAGTGGTTGCGGATATTTAGGTCGGCGCATCTGTCTCGAAGTACCGAGAGTCGAATTGCCGCCCGTTATCGCTCACTATCACTCGGGGGATGCCAAAGCGACAGATGATCGATTTCCATATGAAACCCCAGACGACTGTCTCGGTGATCCTTGCTGTTGCTTCAGCCTCGATCCACTTGGTGAAGTAGTCGATGGCGACGATGATGAACTTCTTCTGGGATTGAGCCGTTGGGAATGGCCCAAGGATGTCGATCCCCCACCGAGCG
Source organism: Amorphophallus konjac (assembly GCA_022559845.1). Taxonomy (NCBI): domain Eukaryota; kingdom Viridiplantae; phylum Streptophyta; class Magnoliopsida; order Alismatales; family Araceae; genus Amorphophallus; species Amorphophallus konjac. Next base: position 265,804,884 of record CM040119.1, on the reverse strand, counting down.
AAAGGGTAGGGCTCGGTAAGGGTGATAAGTTCCGTGGCCGGCTGATGGACCAAATGGTCGAACCGCTGGCAACGGTCGCAATGTTGTGCGTAAGCCGTGCAGTCGCGCTGTAGGGTCGGCCACCAGTACCCCTGCCTTAGCAGGATTCTGGCCAGCGACCGACCTCCTGAATGTGCTCCGCACAGGCCTTGATGAATCTCTTCAACAGCTTGGCTTGCTTCGTCGGGACCGAGACACTTCAGAAGGGGCCCAGAGAACGATCTTCGGTAGAGAGCGTTGTCGAGGATGACGAAGCGCCGAGCTTGGTACTTCATTCGGCGGGCTTCCCGAGGGTCGGAGGGCTCCCGGGAGTCCCGTAGCCAGGACAGGTAGGGGGAGCGCCAGTCGCCGGGAGTGGCCGAGTCAATGGCGAGGAGCTCCGAGTCTATGCTCGGGCGCTCTAGCTCTTCTAGGAGGACCGATCGTGTACCTTCCGGGTCTAGGGAGGAGGCCAGTCAGGAGAGGGTGTCCACCCGAGAGTTTTGCTCCCGAGCTATTCGGACTACCTCGAACTCCTCGAACTGCTGGGCCAGGCTCCGGACCAACTGTAGGTATTTGATCATAGGTACCTCCCGAGCTTCGTACTCGCCATTGACCTGGCTTGCAACTAGCTGGGAGTCGGTGTGGATCCTGACTCGCTCGGCCCCCAACCGTCGGGCCATGCGGGCTCCCGAGATAAGGGCCTCGTACTCGGAAGCATTGTTGGACGCCAGAAAGTTGAACTTTAGGGCGTATTGCAACTCTATTCCTTCGGGGGACTTTAGGAGGATCCCTGCGCCGCTGCCGATCGAGTTGGACGATCTATCGACGAACAGCTCCCAGGTTGGCCCGGTTGCTGTCGGAGGCCTGTCCTCGACCGGAACGGTGCTCTCGACGATGAAGTCGGCGAGCGCTTGTCCTTTGATAGCTGATCGCGGCCGGTACGAGATGTCGTAGGCCCCGAGCATGATGGCCTATTTAACGAGTCGCCCCGAGGCTTCGGGATGGGCCAGAATCTTCTTCAGTGGCTCGCCGGTTAGCACGGTGATGGGATGCCCCTGGAAGTAGGGTCGGAGGCGCTTTGCGGAGGTAACCAACGCTAGCACGAGTTTCTCGGTTGCGGGGTACCTCCGCTCGGCCTCGTTGAGCACCTTGCTGGTGTAGTAGACCGGCCTCTCGATTCCCGAGTCATTCCTGACTAGGACCGAGCTAACCGTTGATGGCGTCGCCGAGAGATAGAGCAACAAGACCTCGCCCGGGATGGGCTTGGAAAGCACCGGGGGCGAAGCCAGGAACTCTTTGAGCTCGGCGAACGCTGTCTGGCATTCCCCATCCCATGCGAACGTAGCAGATGCTATCTTGGGCCCCCTCATCAGCTTGAAGAAGGGCAGCATCGTTCGGCCGCACGGGACAGGAAACGACTGAGAGCAGCGACACGCCCCGTCAGACGCTGGACGTCTTTAATGCACGTGGGCGGGCGCATGTCCAGGATGGCCTGGACCTTGTCGGGGTTGGCTTCGATCCCTCGCTGAGTGACCAGGAAACCCAGGAACTTCCCGGATCTTACTCCAAAGGCGCACTTGGCGGGGTTGAGCTTCATGCAGTACTTCAGGAGGGTGCCGAAAGTCTCGGCGAGGTCGGTGAAGTGGTCTTGGGCCCTCGGGGTCTTGACGAGCATGTCGTCGATGTAGGCCTCGACGTTCTGACCTAACTGTCCCTCGAACATATGGTTGACCAGTCGCTGGTATGTGGCTCCAGCATTCTTCAATCCGAAGGGCATCCGGGTGTAGCAGTACACGCCGTAGTCGGTGATGAAGGCGGTCCTCTCGACATCTTCAGGGTTCATTCGGATCTGATGATAACCCGAATAGGCATCCAGGAAACTGAGTATCTCGTTGCCCGAGGTTGAGTCAACCAATTGGTCGATGCTCGGTAGCGGATAGCAGTCCTTGGGGGTGGCCTTATTCAGATCGGTGAAGTCTACGCACATTCGCCACTTGCCTGTAGTCTTCGGCACCAGGACGACGTTGGCTAGCCACGTTGGGTACAGGACCGGTCTGAAAAGACCAGTTTCTTGTCCCTTGGTGACCTGCGCCTTGATGATCGCCTGTTTCTCGGGCGCATGCTTCCTTCTCGCTGCTGTACGGGTCTCACGGTGGTATCGAGGTTGAGCTTGTGCGTCACAGTCTCCTCTGGTATACCAGGGAGTTGATCATCGGACCAAGCAAAGACCCGAACGTACTCAGAAAGAAACTCCTTGTATTGCTGCTGTTCCTTTGGTGGTAGGTCGGCGCCGATCCTTACTCCTAGGGCCGGGTCGTCGTTCAGGAATACCGTTAATAACTCGCCACCGGGCTCGGTGGTCACGGCTTTTCCTTCGACTCCCCTGGGGCCCTTATCCTTCCCGTCCGGCCTTGAGGCTTCTACCGAGATATTGTAGCACCTTCTAGCCGTGGCCTGGTTACCTCGGACTTCCCCTAACCCGTTTTTGGTGGGAAACTTCATTTTTTGGTGATAGGTAGATGGTACGGCCTTTATTCGGCTGAGAATTTTTCGGCCGAAAATGGCGTTGTACGCTATCATACCTTTAATCACTATGAAGTCCACTATGACCGTAACGGTTTTGGGTGGGGTGCCGATAGTGACCGGCAGGCTTAGGGCTCCCTCGGGGTAGGTGGCCAGGCCATTAAACCCGCAAAGGGGCGTTCGGATCGGGCGGAGCTTGGATGGGTCTTCCCCCATCTTGAGAAAACAGTCATAAGATAATACATCGGGGGCGCTCCCATTATCAACCAAAATCCTGTCTGCATTACAGTGATTTATCGTGGCCGAGATAACGAGGGCATCGTCATGCGGGGTGCTCAGCCCTTCCAGGTCTTGGTCGGAGAAGACTATGACCTGGGGCTCCATCGGCGGGCCTCTGGGGGGCTCTAAGGCTCGGCTGGCTCGCTCGGCATGACGTTTCCTCCCTCGACTGGTGTCGCCGCCCGATGCCGCTCCTCCGGAGATGACGTTGATGTGAACCCCTCGGGGGGCGTTGTCGATATCCTCTGCGGTGTCTCGGTCTTCTTTGTCCCGATCGTGAACCGGGCTAGGTGCCCCAGACGGATGAGGCGCTCGATCTCGTCCTGGAGCTGATGGCAATCTCCGGTGTGGTGCCCGTGGTCGCCGTGGAACAGGCAATGCTTGTCCCGCTTGCAGTTTTTCGACCTCATTGGCTCGGGCTGGCGGAGAAGTCCCGAGTCTTTGATGTCTTCATAGATCTCGTAGACTGGCGCGGTCAAGGGGGTGTACCGCTCGTACTTTCTCTTGCGCTCTCCTTCTCGATCGCGCTTCTTACCCGAGCCAGGGTTTGGCTCGGAGGTCCGCTTCTTGTCCCCCTCCCGACCCGAGCCGGTTGCGTCTCGGCAGGCGCAGAGTACTTCTTCGCACTCGGCGTGGCGCAGTGCTAGAGTCACTAGCTCGGCAAGGGTCGAGGGAGGGTGGAGGACAAGCTCGCGGCGGAGATTCTCGTCCCGGGTGCCCCCGGTCAGTGCGGTTGTAGCTGAGGCCACATCCAGGCGGGAGATCCTGAGGGCTTCTGATTTAAATCGGTGGACGTAAGTCTGGAGCCTCTCCCCTTGCGCCTGTTTGAGAGCCAGGAGCCCCGCCACTGACCTTGGGGGGGCTCTGCCGGCGAAACTCTCCTTGAAAACTCGCCCGAATTGCCTGAAGTCTCGGATGGACCCAGGGGCGAGGGCCCGGAACCATGCCTGAGCACCTTGGACCAGGGTGGCCGTGAAGGCTCGGCATTTGATGGGATCCGGCGTTCCATGAAGGGTCACCAGGGCGTCGAAGCTATCGTAGTGGTCGGCTGGGTCGCCCTGGCCGTCGTAGAGCTTGAAGGTCAGAATGGAGGCTCTGGGAGAGACCTCTGCCTTCAAGATGTACTCGGAGAAAGGGGATTTCTCCTCGTCCTCCGGGAGAGAGGTCTTCTACAGGGCGCGGAGGGCGCGCTCTTGCTCTGCGAACCGTCTCTCGAAATCTCGCAGCCGGAGGGACAGCTCTGGCTGCAGTCGCACCGTGGGGCTGGGGGGGCGTCTTGGCGGTCTCCCGGGGCACTAGTGCCCGGGCGCGGCGGCCTCGCCCTCTGTTTCCCTTTCCTCGGCGTGGAGGAAGCCTCTTGCTCCGCAGGCGGAGCATGCGAGGGTCCTCCGACGTCGTTGCGGAGGAGCTGTCGGCCGCGGAGGGTGAAGCGGCCTCCGACGGTGTGCTGCGTCGCACTCCTTCGAGGGGGACTTCCTGACGGGGCGCGGTACCTTGCGTCCCTAGCCGCCTGGGCTCTCACGAGCTCCACGAGGATGTCCATCTTTTCGTTGAGGGCCTGGAAGGCGTTGGCGCCACCGTCGAGGGGTGCCCCTGTCTCCGCCGGGGGGGGTGGTGGCCTGTTGGTGGGGATGCTGGCGTTGGAGGGGGGGCTCTGTGAGACCCTAGAGGGGGCGCCTCCCGCCGCCGCCACAGCCTTACCTGCCCCACCGGCGGATCTCCTCCCTGAGCTTCTTCTCACCATCTCAGCTCTTCGTGCGTTTCCCACAGACGGCGCCAGATGAAGAGGCGAGATCTCGCGCTGGATCCTGAGCGGGCTGTGGATCACCAGAAGATGAATCTGCAAGAGAGGGAAACGTATCAGAGGGCCCAGGGGATCTCCCTGGGGCAAAACCCTCCGATGGCTAAGTCAGTGGAGCTATGGTGGAAGCGATAATGGGGGGAGGAGAGAGCTGATGCGCGAGAATCCTCTCCACCAAAGGGTGAAGCGAGTCGTGCTCGGGAGCTTAGGGTGTGTGAATGCCTTGTTCATCTTACCTTCTTCCGGAGGGTATCCCTTGCTTAAATAGTGCGCCGCCTTCAGGAGTCCTGTAAGCTGAGGGGTTCCCGGCGGGAGTTACGTCTTTAACGGGGGCTTTCATGGCCTGATCGTGGGAACGTTATCCCCTTGGAGTCCGGTGGCTCCCCTGACTCTCCCGCTGGCGGAGGACTCTGAACGGCTGCACCTGTGGATTAATCAACCGGCCTTACCGAGCTTCGGGGATGCTAGCTCTTGCCCGAGCGATAGGCATGGCCCGGCGAAGGTGGGGTCGGATAGGTCGGCTGGAGCCTATCTCTCTCGGACGGGGAGAGGGCTTTAGGCCGGACCTTCCTTGGGACCTGCCCGTTGTCTCGGGCCCTCCGAGCCTAGAAGGCCACCGGGGAGAGTTAGTTCCTCGAGTCTTATTTATTGGGCTTTTCTTCCCTAAGTGGGCCCGGTGGGCTATCACTCGGGTGGGCTCGCCTGGTTGGACCTTGTGGGTCTTGTTGGGCTGCCTTTGTGGTGGGTTGCGGAAATCCCCCTCTCCAATCTCTTTCCAAACTAATTTAGTTTGAAATAAATCCAAGGTTAGGGGTTTTGGGAGTCCAATATATGAAATATCGATCTGATCGACATGCCGATTGTTCCAAGACGACCTGAGTGGGAAGTGACTTGGGGGAGTTGATAGAATCCAAATTGGATGCCTGATTTGGACTCGACGCTCAAACTATCCATTCTTTCCAAACTAATTTAGTTTGAAATAAATCCAAGATTAGGGGTTTCAGGGGTCCAATATATGAAATATCTATCTGATCGACATGTCGATTGTTCCAACACGACCTGGGTGGGGAGTGTGACTTGGGAGTTGGTGGAATCCAAAATGGATACCTGGTTTGGGCTTGGCGCTCAAACTATCCATTTCCAAACTAATTTAGTTTGAAATAAATCCAAGGTTAGGGGTTTAGGGGGTTCAAAATGTGAAATATCGATGGGATCAACGTGCTGATTATTCCAACATGACATGGGTGGGGAGTGTCACTTGAGAGAGCTGACAGAATGTAAAATGAATATCCGGTCTCGCCTCGACGCTCAAATCAAAACTAATTTGAAGAATTCATCGGTCTTCATATTATCTACTTTCAAATTTAGAAAATCAAAAAAATTAATTAACTTTATCATTAATTATTTTTATTTAAATCTATTTAATATTATTTTTTGTGATGTAGGATCCTCTTGCAACTAGTGACGGTGGAGATGTTACGAATGAGGATGATCCAGCGGATATCTCTTGATTTTTTTAGTGATATTGTAAAAAAATAACACATTTGAATTAATGTAATTATAATTTTTTTATTCATTGAGTTATGTGTTGTGGATGTTGTTTATTATATGTTGTGTGGATTTTATCCTATTATGTGTTGTATAAGTTTATTACGTGTTTTATGCTGAGTTGCGTGGGTTATGTGTGTATAATTGTAGTTTTAAACAGATTTTTTTTTAGAAAAATTCAAATATAAAAAAAATGGTGACAAATTTTTTGACGAAATTTTGATGTTCAGTCGAAAATACGTCAAAAATTTTTGACGTATTTCTAACAAACTAATTTTCCGTCAGCAAACATTTCCGACGGAAACCTATTATGTCGGAAATGCGCCGAAAAATTCCGACGAAAAAAGGTTTGTCGGAAATATTTGACATATGTAGGTGAGAGAAATTTCCGATGAAAAAAGGTTTGTTGGAAATACGTCGGAATTTTCCGACGTATTTCCGACATAATAGGTTTCTGTCGGAAACATTTTCTGACCAAAAATTATTATGTCGAAAATACGTCGAAAAATTCTGACGTATTTCCGACGGAAAAAGGTTTGTCAGAAATACGTCAGAATTTTTCGACATATTTCCGACATAATAGGTTTCCATCGGAAACAGTTTGACACATAGATTTTCGACGGAATAATTTACTGTCGGAAATACGTCGAAAAATTCCGACGTATTTCTAACCATCTAAAATCCCGTCGTAAAAAATTGAAATAATTATCCATTGTTATTATTTAGGGTTTTTTGCATATTAGTCCCTACAAACTTAGTGAATTACCGATTAGTCCCTCCATTCTGAATATTATTTTAATAGTCCTTATAATTTTAGTCGTTACACGTTTAAGTCCCTACCGTTCATTCAGTTAACTAAACTATAGTTACCTCGTACTAAAGGTAATGAAAATACTAACTTACCCCTCGGTTAAGTGTGAGAGTGTGAGAGAGAGATAGAGAGAGGGGTGCCTCCCACCCTCCCCTGCGACCTCCCCCTCCACCGCCGGCCACCCTCCCCCTTCCCTGTGACCTCCCACCCCGGACAGCAGGGCAGCAGCAACTGGTGGCTGGCAGGAGGAGGTGGGATGATCGGCAAGAGCCTCAGGAGGGCAACCGGACACCGCAGTAGGAGGAGGAAGAGGAGAGGAGGGAGCTAGGTGGCGAAGCAGGTTGGGGTGGTGGCAGTACGTGGAGAGCGTGATGTGCCTGGTGTTCGTGTGCGATCAGGAGACGGTGGTGGGGAGCGAGCAGGCGCCCGGGAGCTGCCCCTACTGCGGCAGCAAGGTGATGGCCACCGACGTGGAGAGCCAGCGGCGGCTCTGCTTCCTCCCACTCTGCTTCAAGGCCAAGCGCCGCTACACCTGCACCCTCTGCTCCAGGCGCCTTGTCCTCTACCCCATCCCCTGCAGGGGTGTGGGGAGAGGTCGACTTCTCCATCATGGAGAGGTCGGCCTCTCCCCCCTCCCCCTCCCCATCAGGCCTCCGTCCCCCCCTCCCCCTCCCCTGCTATCTCCCCCCTCCCCAGTCCTCCGGCCCCCTCCCCTGCTTGTATTTCAAGATATCTCAAATTGCCATAGAAAGGTAAACCAGATGGTACGTGATGTTGAGCTGTTTATGTCACCCGTGGCTTTGTGTATGTAAGTGCAACATGAATATGAAAACAATTGTTCCCTCCATTTTGCTTGGGAATTATTTTTATTTTATCGTTTGCAATCATTATCATCATTTTAACTGACAACAGTACTTTCGTTTGCAAGGACTACTGAAAGATTGACATTTTTGATGTGAATGGCAAACTTTCTTCACTCTGTTCACACCTTGAACAGAAACATTTTTCCTTTCTTATCAGCCAACTTATCTGCCGAGAAATTTTCAGATATACTTTTGGAGCAGGCTTGCGGGGTGTATTTTGGATGGGCTAGATTGTCAACGAGAGGCATCTACAAGATGGTCATGAGTATTGGCTGGAATCCATATTTCAACAACACTGAAAAGACAATAGTGAGTGGGCTCTCTACTTGGGAACTTTTAATGGCCGTCTGCTTGTTTTCTGAGCCATGTTACAAATGTTTGAACAATGAAGGAACCGTGGCTACTACATGACTTTGAGGAGGATTTTTATGGTGAGGAGTTACGTCTTGCAATTGTCGGCTATATACGACCAGAGGTAGCACAGGCTATATCAACCAAATTCTACGCTGTGCTGCTTTCCTTCCACATGATTTTGGTGACCTTGCTTTCTACCTGATGTGTAGGCCTCGTCCTCAGTACCCTCGAGATTGTCTCACAACGTCGGCCACGCGGACTCTGCGTGGAGCTGATCCGAGCAGCGAAAGGAATGAAGGAAGCCGCAGTAGGAGGAGGAAGAGGAGAGGAGGGAGCTGGGGATGGAGGGGTGTCGACCCCTTGGGCAGAGGAGTCGACACCTAAGGTGGTGTGAAAACCACAGAGCATGTTTGGGCAGCAGACAACAGACCTGGCAACATCCAAAGCAGGCCCTTCGGAGATGCTGGCAGAGGCAGCTGTGGAGGCACTCAAAGGTAGTGCGTCGATGCAGCTGCTAGGAGCACCTTGCAGATTACCCGGCGGGCGATGAAGCAATGCGGAAGCTGTTGCAGGGTCCACGAAGGCAGGCTGAGGGGCATCCACAGCCTTCAGAGGTGCGCTCAGAGGGCCGGCCGGAGTGGCAGCAGAGGTCGGGCAGCAAGCATAAGACTGGCAAAGGGCGGTAGGCAGCCCACCGCTTGAGGACGTAACTGCAGGCTTCCTAGGGAGGACAGAAACCTTAGCAGACGGAGGCACTGCAGGCTTTGCCATTGGCAGGGACGAAGCATGGACAATAGCTTGGAGGGGGGCTCCTAGGCGATGGCCAGGAGTGATAGGGCAGGCGCCGGCCGCTGCCGTGACTGACGGAGAGGAGCAAACAGGGGGATGGCCGGACAGTCCCTGAAACAGAGCATCGTTTCGCGGGGCAATCCCATCATGAATAGTACCCCCAAGCTGAGAGGAAGCAGGGTCATGCGAGCACGATGGTTCCACCGAGGAGGAGAGGGGTGCAGGCCCAAGAAGGCTAGAGGTCGTTGCAAGGCCACTGACCGCGGCGATAGCCAGTGGAACAGAAGAGCTGCCAGAGGAAGCTGCAGCACCCACTGTAGGCACGCCAACCAGAGGGCAGGGGGCCGGCACAACACTCCCCGCGCTGGAGGGATGGAGGCCGGTAGCAGGCTACAAACCGCCAAGCTCGAGGGGGTGTTGCCCAGAGCCAAGAACAGGCCTCGGGGGAGCAAGAGTCGAGGACGGCGATGGTCCAGGAGCAACGTCCAGGCCACCGGGAGGACCTACAAGAGGGAAAGGAGCAGCAGCAAAGCTTCCCAGGGAGCTGGACGGAGGTGGATCTTCCACGCAGAGATCTGTCGCTTCCACAAGGCCAGCCAAGGAGACAAGCTTGGGGGACACGGCAACGTCCGTACCTACGTGGCTACCTGCAACCGGCTCCGTGCAGACGATGGGGACCGGGGAAGGAGCAGGGACGCCATCAGCCTGTGAAGGCAGAGAAGAAGGGGGACCAGTAGCAGGGCCTTGCCGGCGGGAGGCCGCCTTAGCCCTCCCGCGGCCGGCCATGGCCGGAGGCCACGGGCGGGAAACCCTGCGCTAGTGGTGCTCTCGTTGTTGCCCCGCCGCAGAACCACCTACTCCGGTGGACAGCCCCCCTCCGATCCCCTCTCCCTCGACCTCCCTCAGAGAGAGAGAGAGAGAGAGAGAGAGAGAGAGAGAGAGAGAGAGAGAGAGAGAGAGAGAGAGAGAGTCAACATTCAACAGGGGTATTTTAGACTTTTTACACACATTTGATGGAATATTCTACGGAATATTCTTTTCTATGGACGGCAACAAACTACAGAGATTCATTTGTAAAATGTTAAAAATTATAGGGACTTTTAAGACAATAGTCAGATTTGAGGGACAAATCGACAATTCACTATGTTTATAGGGACTAATATGCAAAAAACCCTATTATTTATTACCGACGTTTTATCGACGAATTTTTTTTCCGTCGATAAAATTTCTGACGTATTTTTTGACCAAAACATTTGTCCATCGAAACGTTTTTTAGAATTTTTATTAATGAAATTTATATATTACCGACGAAATTCTGATGAAAATAGGTTCCGTCAAAAATTTTGCGATGTATTTTGCGACGGAATTATTTCTGTCGAAAATATTAATTAAATTTCTTATTGTTAAAAGTTATTAATTACCGACATAAAGACCGACGAAAATATCGACGAAATATGTTTGTCGGTAAGTTTTGACGAATTTCTGACGGAAATATATTACATCAAAAATTAGTGACCTAATTTTTTCGACGCACTAATTCCGTCGGAAATACGTCGAAAATATGTCGGAAACGTCCGTTCCAACGTATTTCCAACATATTTCCGACGGAATATGTGCGTCGAAAATTATGATTTTTCTTGTAGTGTCAACAAAGTCACCCCGAAAGACTGCTACCCACTACCGATCATTGAACAACTAGTCGACTCAACCTCCGGCAACGAATTGCTTAGTTTTCTGGATGCCTATTCCGATTATCATAAGATCCGGATGGATCCTGAAGACATTGAAAAGATAGCCTTCATCACTGACTTCGGCGTATACTGCTACACTCGTATGCCCTTCGGACTGAAAAATACCGGAGCAACATATCACAGGCTGATCAACCACATCTTCGAAGGACAACTTGGTCGGAACGTCAAGGCCTACATTGACGATATGCTCCTCATGACACCTAAGGCCGAGGATCACTTCACTGACCTAGTAGAAACCTTCGACACTCTCTTGAGGTACCATATGAAGCTCAACCCAGCTAAGTGCACCTTTGGGGTCCAGTCCGGAAAGTTCCTGGGTTTCTTAGTGACCCAATGCGAGATCGAGGCCAACCCCGACAAAGTACAACCCATCTTAAACATACAGCCACCCACTTGCGTCAAGGACGTCAAGCGCCTGACTGGACAGATCGCTGCACTTAACCGATTCCTGTCTCGAGCGGCCAAACGATGCCTACCCTTCTTCAAATTATTAAGAGGGCCCAAATTGGCATCTGCCACGTTCGCCTAGGATGAGGAATGTCAGAAGGCTTTTTCAGAGCTGAAGAAGTTTTTGACTTCGCCACCGGTATTGTCCAAGCCAATCCCGGGAGAAGCACTATATCTCTACCTTTCGTCGACCCCCTGCACGGTGAGCTCGGTCCTGGTTCAAGACGTTGCAGGAGTACAAAGACCGATTTATTACACCAGTAAGGTGCTCGGCGACGCCGAACGACGGTACCCCGCAACCGAGAAACTCGTGCTAGCGTTGGTAACCTCGGCCAAGAGCCTCCGGCCCTACTTCCAAGGACACTCCATCGTCGTGCTGACCAATGAGCCTCTAAAGAGGATCCTCGCTCACCCTGAAGCTTTGGGTCACCTCTTCAAGTGGGCTATAATGCTCGGGACCTACGACATCTCCTACCATCCCCGCTCGGCCATCAAGGGACAGGCGCTTGTAGATTTCATCACTGAGAGTACTGCCCCGACCGAAGAAGTTCATCCGCCAAAGCCCGGGCCCACCTGGGATCTTTTCGTCGACAGATCCTCCAACTCTGCTGGCAGCGGCGCCGGTGTTCTTCTCTGATCCTCGGAGGGAGCAGATCTGCAATACGCCTTGAAGTTCAACATCCCGGCATCCAACAACGTCTCCGAGTATGAGGCTCTCATCTCGGGACCTAGGATGGCGCGATGATTGGGGGCCGAACGAGTCAGAATCCACACTGACTCCCAATTGGTCGCCATCCAGGTCAACGGTGACTACGAAGCTCGGGAAGCACCAATGGTCAAATACCTCCAACTCGTAAGAGGAATAGCCCCCTTATTCGAGAGCTTTCAGGTTATCCGGATCACTCGGGAGGAAAACTCCCAAGCGGATGCCCTATCTCGATTGGCCTCCTCTGTTGTCCCAGAAGGTACACGATCAGTTTTCCTTGAAGAGGAAGAACGATCGAGCATAGAAGCGGAGCTCATGACCGTTGACCATGCACTATCAAGCGACTGGCGGACCCCCTATATATGCTGGCTCTGAGATTCCCGAGAACCCTCTGACCCTTGGGTCGCTCGAAGACTGAAGTATCAAGCTCGGCGCTTCATCATCTTGGACGATGCTCTGTACCGAAGGCCTTTTTCTGGTCCCCTCCTCAAGTGCCTCGGTACTAAAGAAGCCGACCGTGCTATCCAAGAGGTCCACAAAGGCATCTGCAGCACACATCAAGGAGGAAGAGCACTCGCAAGGATCTTGTTGCGGCAAGGCTACTGGTGGCCCACTCTCCAACGTGACTGCTCAGCCGACATACAAAGGTGAGATCGATGCCAACGTTTTGACCATCTGGTCTATCAACCTGCCTCGGAGTTCGTCACCCTTACCGAGGCATACCCTTTCACTCGGTGGGGGATCGACATTCTGGGACTGTTTCCCACGGCCCAAGCCCAGAAGAAGTTCATCATCGTCGGCATTGATTATTTTACAAAATGGATTGAAGCCGAAGCCACTGTTAGGATTACCGAGTCGGTCGTGCGGAGTTTCATGTGGAAATCGATCATCTACCGCTTTGGCATCCCCCGAGTGATAGTGAGTGATAATGGTCGGTAATTTGATTCTCATTACTTCAGGAACAAATGTGCCGACCTTCACAATCGCAACCACTTCACTTCCGTAGCCCACCCGCAGGCTAACGGACTGGTAGAAAATGCCAACAAAACTATACTAAAAGGCATTAAGGCCAGGCTCGGTAAGGCCAAGGGTAACTGGGTCGAGGAAATGTCGAGCGTACTATGGTTGCACCGAACCACTCCAAGAACCGCCACCGATGAGACTCCTTTCAGTTGGTGTATGGCACGGACGCCGTGATTCCTTTGGAGGTCGGTAGCCCATCTCTCCGAGTCATCAACTTCTCGCCCGGGGCAAATGAGCAAAAACTGCTAGAGAACCTCGATATGGCAAGCGAGATAAGAGAGATCGCAAGCATCCGAGCCATGGAATACCAGCGGCGCCTTACTCGATATTACAATGCCAAAGTCCGACATAGATCTTTCCAGTCATGAGATTTCATCCACAGAAAAGCCGAAGCCTCTCGACCACCGGAGGCGGCGGGGAAGCCGGCCCCTAATTGGGAAGGTCCCTACCTAGTGGTCGAAACGCTCGGGAAGGGGGCATATCGATTGTCTACCATGGAAGGAACGCCTATCCCCCAGGCGTGGAATGCATGTAAGCAACAAATGGCAATAATTTTACTTTCATTAATGTCTCTTCATACATCAGATAGGCCTCAGCCAATACAGTGCAAAAGCAAAAATACTACATCCGCTGATACCTCAACACGAGTTGATGACTCGGCGCGGACACGGCTGTCACCCTCAAACGGAGCCACTGACTCTACCCGGTGTAGAAACTGGCTCGGATAATGGGGCAGCTGACCTCGTTCGCTCAAGAAACTCAGAAACAAAAAAAAAAACAAGAGGTATCATAGGAAGAAGGGGAAGGAATCCAAGTGAAGGCCTCCTCTATCAACTCTTTGGAAGGCGGACGGAAGCCAAACAGAAAGCAAGCACCCTTAAGTGGTGCGAGCAAGGATGAAGGCATCATCCAAAGAGTGAAAGAAGAGGGAAGCAATTGGGGGAAGAGCAGAAGATGGAGAAAGGGGATGGCGGGGATGAAAGAGGAGGGAGAAGCGGGCTGAGGTGAGGAAGGAGCAGGGCGAGGCTGCCGTGCCGGACGTCCTGCTTCCTCGAACCTCCCTCCGCTTCTACCTTCCTCCTAAGATGGTGGCGGCGGTCCAGCGGTCGGGAACATGCGCTGAAGAAGGGGTGATCTCGCACCTGCCCTGAGGTAGAGGATCTCTGGTTGCGATCACCACGCTTGAGTAACTGTAAGGAAGGAAGTAGGTCAGGGGTGCCCAGGGGAGGAGTCCCTAGGGATAACCCTCCGATGCCTAAGTCAGCAAATTTGGTAGAGCACAAACGGAGAGAAGGTGGCAGAACAAGAATGAGGTGCGAGATGTCTCTTCATCAAGAGGTGTGGTGGCTCTTCCTCAGGATTATGTCTTACCTCTCCGGAGGGTCTCCATGGGATTTATATTGTATCCCGTTATGCATTTGATTCCCAGGAGTCGAGGGGATTACGGGGAGGTTACGTCCTTGTAGCGGACTCTTTATAGCCCAAGGACTCTTGCTCTCCCTTATCCTTTAGAGTTCCCCATCTCCGCCGGGTACGTAACAGACATTTAGATGGGCTTCCAATGATCGGCCCGAGCCTAAACTCTCACTTGAGACATTATCTCGAGCGATAAGCACATAGCTCGGGCAGGTTGTTTCGGGTCCCCATAAGGGTCTTCCCGATTGATCCGTTGCTCGGGCTTCCGAACCCTAGGGCCGCCTAGAAGCGCTGTTCCGAGTGACTGTTTGGGCTTAATGTAAGTAGGCCCCGACAGAGGCTGTCACTTTAGAGAGCTGGGCCTAGTTGGGTCGCATTTGACCTAGTTGGGCGGTGCTCATTGGCGGTATATTTTCCCCCTCTCCACTTGCCCCCCTCCTACTCCCAAGCCAAGATTGGGCTCGGATGAGTAGCGGTTGGAGGATTGGTATTGAGAGCTCGGATGGGGAATTATCTCCAACAGGGGCCACTTAATGCGGCTGTCCTGGGAGTTTGCCTGTAATGATGACTCTTTCGAGTCGATGCGAGGAACCCTCTCCTTGGGTTTCAGATCGTCGCGCCATTTCCCACCAAGCTCATGGGGAGATAAATATCAGGCGTGCTTGCGACCCAAACTGCCTTTGTTTAGGGTTTTCTCTTTCCGCCGCATCAGAATTTCGGAAGGGCCCATGCGCCACGAGAGAGATCGGGAAAAGTAGCGTCTAGCGGAGGCCTTTGCGGAGGTAGCGGAGATTACGGCGGTGGCGATTCACCAACTTCCACCTCCTTCGAAATCATCCAATTCGTCGCTTTCTTCTTCTTCTTCTAGTTCCTCTCTCTCTCTGCAATGGCAGAGCAACATCCTTCGTTCGAGATGCGCGAAGCTGGGCCTGGCACGAGAAGTTTGGAGCCGTAGCCTGAGCATCCTATGCGCAGTTAGCTAGGCGAGGCCGAAGTAAAGAAGATGGAGAAGCGATATGGGCTTCCGTGGAAGTATTTCTTCTCTCCACCGCAACCTCATGAATCCAGCTTGTCTTATCGTCCGTGCCTCTTCTGTACCTTCCTTTTGGCTTAGAAATGCGGGTTCCGTCTTCCTCTTCATCCTTTTCTCGCGCAGTTGCTCCTGTTCTACCGACTGGCTCCTGTCCAGTTGGTTTCCAACTCGTATACCTTCATTTTTTATTTCATCTTCCTCTGCCGCTCGTGTGGGATCTGCACTTCTTTGGAGCTTTTCAATTCTTTTTTCGAGTTGAAAGAGAAGACCCACGCGGGTAGAGGTTTTTTCTATCTTCAGGCGAGGAGGGGAAGGAGCTATGTATCCCTTTCCGCCAAGGATTCTTCTCACAAGGGATGGAAGACCCAATATTTTTGGGTGGGTTCATCCATAGAAGATTCCCCTTGGAATTTCCCGACGGTGGTTAATTTCAATCCGTCAATTGCTCCGAAGTAGGTGGAGATTTTTTCGGAACTGGAGGAGGAGATTAGGGTTCTCCAGGAGAATCGCCGGACGACCGCCGAGTTGATGACTACGAAAAATATCGAGGATTATCCTACCCGGGCATTGTCGTCTCTAGGTAAAGACCTCGAGGTTCCGCGTTGCTTCTGGTGGGCCGGGCATGTAGGCTTTCCTCTGATGTACTGATCTCTGCTGCGCAGATTCCAGGTGGCTAAATGACGGGGGGGAACAGTTGTCGGAGCAGGATATCGTCAATCTGGAGGAGACGCCTGCTCTGAGTGAACCCCAAGTGTCCGGGGATCCTTCTTGCGCGCGAGACCGGGGCAAGCAGATTGCTCGGGGGGATGCCTCCGAGCGCCGCGGAGCCAAGTGCAAGGGTCCAGGGGAGTGGATGCTCCTGTCGTTGATGATGGCCCGGACCGCTGAGAAGGAGAGGTTGAAGAAGGCGGGAGTCTCCCATCTGGCCGAGGATCATGCTCGCCCGCTCGAGGGGCGCGCCCGCTCGATTGAGGAGCGTCCAGGCGAGGAAGTCCGCAGCCAGGATCTCCCACCCGTCGAGCCAGAGGTGGCGATCGCTGGTGGGGTAGGTGTCACCGAGCCCGACAGGCTGTAGACCGGGGTGACAGCCTCCGGAGGTCCACCCGAAGCTGGTGGGGTGCAGGACGAGGCCACATCCCAGTCCGTGCCAAGTGCTGTCGTCTTGGAAGTGGGGACGCTGGGGGGGGCGACTCAGTCCCGGTTCTTCCAGAGGGGATTCCTCCTCCCTTAGCGGGTGCATCCATCGTCCGAGCTTCTCTGTATCAACGGTGCCGGTCCTTGGTGCCCTAGTTGAACCGAGAAAAATCAGACGCGGTCCCCTCTCTATGCTTTTTGAGAGGGTCAAGGAGGGCGGTCTGATCATGGCCAAGCTGGGGGCCGAGATAACCGATTTCTTCGCTTGGCTGGACAGTGAAGAGAGGTCCCTTTCTCGGGCTCGTGCTGAGTCTGACTAGAAGATCGGTCAATTGACTTCCAAGCTTGAAGTCTCTCGGCGGGAGGCCACCTCACTTCAGGCCCAGCACCGGTCGAGCCAAGAGGAGGCTGAGACGCTGGTTGACCAGTTGACCCAGGCTCGTTATATGGCTGACCTAAAGGGAGAGCTCCTAGAAGAGGTGCATCAGTATCAGGTCGAGCGCTCCGAGAAGTGGAGGGCCGAGTGGGTGGAGCTTAGCAACCAGGGCCGGGGGGCCGAGCGAGTGCGGGAGGAGGCCGAGGTCACAGGGACTGAAGTTGAGGCGAAGCTGTCCAAGACCGAGAGGAAGTTGTTCGAGGCCGAGCAGAGAATAGTCGAGCTTGAGAAGGAGGCTGAGCGAGCCGAGGTGAGGGTGATCGAGCGATACATAAGCTCGGAGGACTATCGCACGGCTCTTGAGGAGGCCACCTTCTCGTATTATGAGCCAGGCTACCGTTGGGGGCTACGGAAGGGATTTGCCTAAGGTTAGCATCGGGCAGTCGTTGAGGCCCAGCTGCAGGTGACTGATGAGCTTGTCTTTCCTTCCGGGTAGCGTTACGACTCGAACGCGGAGACCACATATTCTTTATCTTCGACGTCAAGCGAAGGAGGTAGTGGGGATGCCTGCAGCTCGGCTGAAGGATCGCCAACTCCGGTCACCTCTAGATGGCTCGCGGCCAAGACAGTTCCCAAACAGGTGGGGTCAGTGTCCGGACCGGCCGTCACCGAGGGTACCGTGGGCGGATCTCCTGGCGCTGAGGATCCTCCAGCTGTCGAACCCCAAGAAAGGCTGCGGGCTTCTCAGAGTCATCCCGATTCCATAGGCTAGGAGGAATTGTCCCTTTTCCTTTTTGTGCAAGGTTGGCCCTTGCGATATGTAATGGCGATAGTAATTAATACAGAGTTGACTGTTTCTTACCGCCTTTGGCCACCGTATCTACAGTTGCTGAAAAGGTGGAAATCTTTATTTACGGATATCTCGCGTACAGTGACTGTCGTAGTACTGGCGCCTTTCCGACTTTCCATGTCTTGAATGAGTTGCCATTTCACGTGTCCCAGGGGAGAGGTCATTGGAGGGAGAGCAACTGCTCCTTGGGGAAGGGTTGCCGCCCTTCGCATTTTTTTGAGGAGAGGGTAATTTAGGCAAGCATTCCTCCGGCCTATAAGAAGGGTCTCGGAGGGTGCCCTCCTCTCTTCAACGCTTGAGGCTTTTCTTCTTGTAGTTCCTCCTCTTTCTCTCTTCTTGCGAGTTGCTCGTCTCCGTGCTGGGAAGTTGTCAGCGAAACATGGAAGGCGATGCGGAAGATAATGAACCTGGCGGCTGCCGTAAGAGCTCGTGCTACTTCGGCGTGGAAGAAGGGACATCGATGGGCGGTCAACGTGCAAGAAGGGACAGCGCGTAACAGCGCACCTGTTCCCGACTGTTGGACCGCCACCACCATCTTAGGAGGAAGGTAGAAGCGGGGGGAGGTTTGAGGGAGCAGGGCGTCCGGCAAGGCTGCCTCGCCCCACTCCTTTCTCACCTCGGCCCGCTTCTCCCTTATCTTCCACTACAAGAAAAAGTGATTTTAGCGACGGGAATTTGCGACGGATTAATATCCGTCGCAAATTCCACCTGTGTTTCAGGCATACTATACGCTGTCTGGATATACGTCTCAATTTGCGACGGATATTCAGACGGAAATATTCCGTCCCTAATTATAGACGAAATATGTTCTGTCCGTATTATCGTCGCAAAATTGAGACGTATATTCAGACGGACAATAATCCGTCTGAAATTGCCGTCGCAAAATTTACCCCAATTCGCCCCCCCGCCCCCATTTCACCCCCCCCACTGTCCCTCTCACTCTCTCTTTCTCCCATTTCACCCCCCACTCTCCCTCTCACTCTCTCTTTCTCCCATTTCACCCCCTCTGCTCACCGTCATCGCCGCCAGAGCTGCCGTCCTGCCGTCACCGGAGGCCCCCACTCTCCCCCCCGCCGCCCCCCATTTCACCCCCCCACTCTCCCTCTCACTCTCTCTTTCTCCTCTGCTCGCCGTCGTCGCCGCCAGAGCTGCCGTCCTCACCGTCGCCGGAGGCCCCCACTCTCCCTGTCCCTCTCTCTTTCTCCTCTGCTTGCCGTCGTCGTCGTTAGAGCTGCCATCCTCTCCGTCACAGGAGGCCCTGCCGTCCTCGCTGTCGCCGCCAGCCTCCCTCCCTCTCACGATCATCATCGTCGTCGTCGCCGCCATCCTCCTCCCATCCTCGTCGTCGCCGCCAGCCTCCTCCCATCATCGCCGTCGTCATCATCGATAAGTGCTCTCTCTCTCTCCCTCTCCCTATCTCCCTCCTCCGCTCCCTCTCGCCACTCTCCCTATCTCCCTCCTCCGCTCCCTCTCGCCACTCTCCCTCTCCCTATCTCCCTCCCCCTCTCCTGATCCTGTTCCCCTCCCTCACTCAATCCCTCTCCCTCTCCCCTGTCCCGCTCCCTCACTCCCTCTGGCCGCCCTCCCCCACCCCCCCCACCGCCCTCTCTTCCCCTGTCCGTGGCCCCCCTCCCCCTCACAGACACACACACACGCAGACACAGACACACGCACACACGCCTCAAGCCCCCCGCTCCCTCTCCCTCTCCCTCTACCGTTGGCCCCAGGCCCCCCTCTCCCTCTCCCTCTACCGTTGGCCGCAGGGCTCCCGTTGCCGCCCCCCCCCCTCGCAGGCACACGCACACACCCGTCTCACACACGTAGATAAAACAATTTTTTTATTTTATTTAATATATTGTTGTACTCATCGTAGGATAATCGGCCGAGGGAAAGGGAACGAAAGAATCTAAGAATTTTTTACAAATAAACAGTAAGTAAAAATTTAATTTCATATTTATATGTTGTTTCATTTTATTTTAATTTATGTAATCTTACTCAGACTTATTGTTAGGATGTCTTGTTTAATATTAACTAAATTAGAGAGGGGGTGGGGCGTTGTGGGCACTAAAAAAAAAGAAAAAAAAGGAACATGATAGCGAGAAAATCTATTTGGTGGTTCAGTGGGAGCAGGAGGGGGGGGGGAGCTCGGTGGGAGCAGAAGGGGGGGAGGAGGGGGAGCAAGAGGGGGGAGCTCGGTGGGAGGGGGAGCTAGGGGTGTCAATGAATCAGATCCGGATCGGATTCTTCATGATCCGAGTCTGTATCCGATAACATGAGATCCGAACTTGATTCAAATCCGAAATAAACTGATATCCAGTGTGGAAATGGACCAGAGATGGTGAAATTTCAATCATTTCTGTCCATGGATATGGCCATCAGCATAATAAAATAGAATAATAAAAAGACATTAAGGCTACATGCTTCTTTTTTTTTATGAAACCCAGTCATCTAATGGAGTACGGGAGAGTGCACCCCCATTCCAGAGGAAGGGAATGTTCTCACTCCACCAAACAACCATTAGATGCTATTTTATTGCTTATTCAAAAGGAATTACATCATCAGAGAGAGGCAAACCTCTTATCTACAAATATGTAAGAAAACTGGAAACAATGCCTATACATGTTTCACCCTAAAATTAGGTAAGCCTTTAGCATCAGCAATAGCATTACCCCTAGCTAACAATGGCAGCTCACGGATATGATGATACTCTTTGTTATCCCCCACATACACTGCATGGTTAGCTAAAGCGTCAGCAAGCTGGTTGGCCTCTCTATATACATGAATGGCTGGATATTGGAGTGTATTGTACAGCTGCAACAGTTGTTGCCACCAAGGGAGCAGGGTCCAAGGTGGATCTTTTTTAGATATCAGCAGGCCTATCAAAACCAGAGAATCAGATTGGATCATAGCTAGAGAGATGTTGTGGAAATGAGCCAATCGAAGACCATCTAGCAAAGCTCTACATTCAGGAACCATGTTTGTGCCAAGGCCATAATAGTATGAAAAACCCAGGATGAGCTGGCCATGTTGATCTCTGATGCAACCTCCTCCCCCGGATTGACCAGGATTCCCTTTACAAGCACCATCAACATTTAAAATATACCCTTCTGCAGGAGCAATCCATCGGATCATGACGCAAATTGTATGGGCACAGGCAATAGTTATTCCAAAACTTTTCAGAACTCTTAAAAATTCCCAACTGGTACATTGCTTAAATTTCATCTTACCAACCGAGCAATTAATCTCAGCAGAAATGTTATCAGCTATTCTCATTGGGCTTGTATGTTTTCCTTCATACCTAGCACAGCATCTGCATTTCCAAATTTCCCAGATGATCATTAACATAAGCATCAGCCGAATGAAATCCTTGGGTTTACTTAACACTGTCCTGTTTATAGTGTATTCCAGCCTGTTGATAATGCTTTCAACATTCATACAGGTGTTGCTAAATATAGGGGCAAATCTTCTCCAAAGACAGCTGGCAATTTCACTCTTTACGAATAAGTGATCTTCATCCTCTGTATCATAGGAATTATGACAGCAGTCACATTTGGAAACTAGGTTGATACCACTCTGCTGAATACGGCTGTCAACTGGGACATCATGATTTAATAGTTTCCAGCAGAATAATGAAGCCCTTGGGGGAAACTTGTTATGCCATAGCTTCTTCAGATTCATATTAGGCCTGGCAGACTGCCCTTTTATAAAATTATAAGTAGAACTCAGACTGAATGTGCCTGTATTGGAATGAGACCATATGTGAATATCATCTCCAGCAAAGGTTATGAATCTCTGAACCTGTTCCCTCAATTGCTGGTCTTCTAAACTGTCCCATACAGGGTGTTGGAGATCTGCCAGAGCATCTTTAACAGAACAGTCAATAAGCTCCGATTGATTTGGTATAAGCAAACTATCAGCTAAGGATCTTTCCTTATACCAGCTATCCTTGAGAAAGTTAGTTTTAGCCCCATCACATACCATCATTCTTGAGCCAGTCAAGAAAATAGATCGAGCTTTTTCAAAGTCATGCTTTTTAATCCTGTAGGGAAAGGGATTTTGCAGTTAAGAATATGCTGATTATGTAAATATTTGTTCCTTATGAAGCTGGCCCAGGGGGATTTACTGTGTATAGAATTCCAGATGAGTTTAACATAAAAACATAGTTGAATGTCAAGAAGGCCTCTGATTCCTAGACCACCTTTAGGAACCGGACTGCAGATTTTCTCCCATGATACCCAGTGCTTTCTGTGCATAGTATCAAGTCCCTGCCAAAAGAAATTAGAACATATTCTCCCAATATGTTTAATAACAGTGTATGGGATAGAAGCAGCAGCAGCAGTGTATATTGGAACAGCTGATAAAACTGATTTGATAAGCACCATTCTTCCAGCCTGTGACAGATACTTGCTTTGCCAACTTGCAAGTTTGCTGTTGACTTTGTCAATAAGATACTTGAAATGAGGGACCTTGACCCTTCCCTTAAAAAGAGGAATACCAAGGACCACTTTTATGTGTATATCCTGTGAGCTGACTGATGCGAACTATGGTTCTATGTGACATTAGCTTAGCAACAATGAAACTGCTTTTGTGAGCATTTATCCGTTGCCCCGAAGATGCTTCATACCTTCCAGAAAAAGAAGTAGCTTCTTAATTGAGTGGACTCCACCATTCATAAAGATTAAAGAATCATCAGCATACAGCATATGTGAAATGGGTTGCACTCCTCTGGGTAGGTGATAATGTTTACATAGTCCCACAGAGAACAAGTGGTTAAGACCCCTACTTAATACCTCTTCTGCAATGATGAATAGGGCAGGAGCTAAAGGATCTCCTTGCCTAATGCCTCTTGTGGATTTAAAGTAACCACAAATTTTTCCATTGAAAGATAAAGAAAACCAGCAGTTTACCAGCAGTTGAGCAATCAGAGAAATAAACCTGTTGCAAAAACCAAATTTTCTCAAAGCCATGATTATAAAATCCCACTCCATTCGGTCATATGCTTTGGCCATGTCCAGCTGAATAACCATGTTATGACCTCTAATCGGTCTATCAAGTTCCATTAACATCTCTTTAGCCAACAAAAAATTATCAGTGATGTTCCTTCCACCAACAAAGCCACTCTGCTCCTTGGAAATGATCAAGGGAAGATTAGATTTAAGTCTATCACATATAATCTTTGAAACAATTTTGTATGTGAAATTGCAAAGACTAATTGGTCTAAAGTCAGCATATGAAATAGGATTTTTGACCTTCGGAATGAGGCTAATGATAGTGGAGGTAACCCCTTTTGGCAGGCCCCATCCTTGAAAAAAACTCTGAATTGCTTGGGTTACATCATTTCCTATAATATCCCAGCACTGAGAGAAAAAGGCTCCAGTGAATCCATCCGGCCCTGGGGAACTATTGCCAGACAAAGAAAATATGGTAGTCTTGACTTCCTCAGCTGAAGGGATTAAGCACAATGAGTGATTTTGATCTTCATTGATCAAGGAAGGAATGACAGCAAACAAACTTTCATCAATTGTGTGATGTTCAGAGGATAATAACCCTTTAAAAAATTCCACAGCACCATTAGCCAGAACATCCTGATCATCTATCCATTGCTCATTGATTTTCAACTTCTGAATGTGATTTTTCTGCCTTTTAATCTTAGTGTAGTGATGAAAAAACTGTGTGTTTCTGTCCCCACAAGAAATCCACTCCACCCTGGCCTTTTGGTACCAAAATAATTCTTCCCGAGATAAAGTGAGGCGCAATTCAGCATTTGCTTTATGTAGATTCATACGGTTATCAACGAAGGATTCTCATCAAAAAGGTTTTGAGCTTGCTCAACAAGTGCTTCAGCCTATTTTTTAGCCTGAAAAATGTTTCCAAAGATTTCCTTGTTCCATTTCTTTAGGTCAGCCTTCAGATACTTTAGCTTTATTTGCAAGCTGGCAAAAGGGTGACTATCAGCTAGATGATAATTGCTCCAATGGACTCTGATAAAATCCAAGAAATTGTCATGCGTGTGCCACATTAGCTGATACATAAATCTCCCAGGGGAAGGCTGATTAGACTTAAGAGATAATAACATTGGGGAGTGATCTGAAGGACCTCGGATTAAATGTCTCACTGACAGAAGATGAGTTGAGTGAACCCATAATGAATTGTAAAGGACCCTGTCCAAACGGGCTTTAATTTGATTTGATCCAGCTTGGTTATTAGTCCAGGTATACTTAGCTCCATAATAACCAGCATCAATTAAACCTGTTGCTGTTAAGAAGCCCTGAAAGTCACCCATGGCAGCCATGGATGAGAAAGATCCTCCACTTTTTTCTTCAGGGGAAATAATGCAGTTAAAATCTCCACCCACAATCCAGGGAATATTTACAGATTGACTGAAAGCCATAAGAGAGGTAAACATGTCTCTGCGCTCACTAGTGCTGCAAGAGGCATATATAGCAGTAAAGAACAAAACAGCATTATCATTGTCCTTGATAGCTACAGTCAAATACTGTGGATGGGCCTCTATTGTCTCAAGGCAAATATGAGGCTTTGAAAAAATCCAAATTCTGGAAACTTCACCATTATTGCCCAATGGGGCAGGCATTCTAATGCTCCGAGCTACATGCTTCTTATTCCATTTAAATTACTTTCATTAAAGTTGTCCATGGATATGGCCGTCAATGTTGACACCCGTGAGCTGAGGTGATTTCAAACTTTGTGGATTTTAATTGCATATAAATGTGTTTTTAGATCTGATTTTAACAGAAATTTGATGTTGACCTGACTCAAAAATGTGGATTGTTTAGCTTTGATGTTCTTCATTTGAGTATTTTTTTAAATTAGATATTATTTAGACGGATATATGCAGAATGATAAGTGCGATGTTATTTAATTTTATGTTATATAAACACATGGGGTATTCCATGTGAGCTGAGGTGCGTGGGTGCGACCTAACATTACACGCACCTCAGGAGAGCGTGTTAAACCCGTGTCAATGAACCTTCCCGTTCAAGACTTTGGGATTGATGTGTATGTTCTCATTTTTTTTATGAGAATGTATATATCTACCTCAAAGTCTTGAATTGTCCCGTTTGGACAGTCTGTGAATGTTTGATCGCACTTAGGCAGTCATTTACTATATGTGTTTGTATGGTTTGCTGAAAATGTCGGTTGCGTCTCCTCACTCTTCTTCGATATACCTTTATTGATTTTGAGTGTTTTCTTAACCACTTACTTATAAGTGTTTAAGAAAACTTTAAAATCAATAAATATTTTTGGTATATCGGAGAAGTGTGGGGAGATGTTGCCGAAATTTTCAGTAAATTGTGCAACACATATAGTAATTGATTGTGCGATCAAACCTTCATGGATGGGTTAAAAAGTGATAATCTAAATAATAGTCCTCATCCAACTACAAATGGTCTGCGACCAACGATGTGAGGAATGGGTCGGGTTTATTTTCAAGAGTAATGATTTAAACGTTACTTGTGTATTAACATTTATTGGGTGCAGGCGAAATGTTGACAGATCGTTCATGGATGTATCGTAGAATAGTTGACCGGGTGGTGTCGGATGATTTTAAGCATGGAGTTGAGAGTTTCATTCAGTTTGCATTGGGGAATCCAAACGCATCAATAGACCGCGACGGTCACATTCGTTGCCCTTGTTCAAGTTGTAGAAACTTGAGGTGGCGTTCACCATGGGATGTGCAACATCATTTGTACAAGAAAGGGTTTGTGGATGGTTATACGAATTGGACGTGTCATGGTGAGGAATTCTGGAGGTTTGAGCCTGACAATATTGCAACCAGAAGTTCTTACGTGGATATGGTTGTGGATGCAGCTGGTCCTAGTTTTAATGTTAATAGCGAACATGCATATATAGAAGAAGTGCCGAATAAGAGAGTCGGAATATTTTATCAATTACTTAGTGAATCTGATGAGCCACTTTGGGATGGTTGTGAAAAGCACACTCGGTTGTCTGCAGTGTCACAGTTGTTGAACTTAAAATCTGAATTTCACATCAGTGAGACTTGTTTTGACCGTCTCCTCCTCTTGATCAAGAGTATGTTGCCTCGAGACGAGAAGTTGCCAGAAACTTATTATCGTGCAAAAAAGATGGTCAATGAGCTAGGACTTGGATATGTGAAAATAGATGCATGCCCGAATCATTGTATGTTATATTACAAAGATGATGCAGATAAGATATCATGTTCTATTTGCGGCCATGACAGATTCAAACCTAAGGGAGGTGTCAATTCAAAGCGAAAAGATGTACCTTACAAGGCATTGCGATACTTCCCTCTTGTGCCTAGGCTGCAGCGGCTGTATATGTCCTCAAAGACAGCTCTACATATGACATGGCACAGTGACAGAGTACGCCGTGCCGATGATATAATAAGTCATCCTGCCGATGGTGAAGCTTGGACCCACTTCAATCGTACTCATCTTGCTTTCTCAAAGGAGCCACGTAATGTTAGGTTGGGTTTATGCACAGATGGTTTTAATCCATTCGGTGGTTCAGTGGCATCTTACTCTTGTTGGCCAGTGTTCATGACACCGTACAACCTTCCGCCAGACATGTGCATGAAGCGAGAAAATCTATTTTTGTCTTTAGTAATTCCTGGTCCAAAAAGTCCCAGAAAAATTTGGACATATATCTCAGGCCGTTGATTGATGAGCTCAATTTTTTATGGACTGATGGAGTTGTTACTTATGATGCACGTAGGAAGCAAAATTTTATTATGAAGGCTGCACTGATGTGGACAATAAGTGACTTCCCTGCATATGGAATGCTATCTGGTTGGAGCACACATGGGAGGTTAGCATGTCCCTACTGTATGGAAGATACCAAATCATTTGTATTGAAACATGGTGGAAAAGCATGCTGGTTTGATTGCCATCGGCGGTTGCTACCAAGTGACCATCCTTTTCGAAGGCAAAAAGACTCTTTTAAAAAAAATACTGTTGAAGTAGATGAAGCAGACTTGCAACGGGTGTCGGGTCGACATATGGCGACACGGGTGCAAAATTTACCAGATGTAGTACAATTGTCTGGTAGCACACGACAACTGAATAGTTTTGGAAAGGATCACAACTGGAACAAGAAAAGTATTTTTTGGGAATTGCCTTATTGGTCAACTCTTCTTGTACGACACAATCTAGATGTCATGCATATCGAGAAGAATTTTTTTGATAATGTGTTCAACACGGTCATGAATGTTAAAGGCAAAACAAAGGACAACGCCAAAGCGC
The DNA here is from genome assembly GCA_022559845.1 of Amorphophallus konjac. Taxonomy (NCBI): domain Eukaryota; kingdom Viridiplantae; phylum Streptophyta; class Magnoliopsida; order Alismatales; family Araceae; genus Amorphophallus; species Amorphophallus konjac. Next base: position 265,777,917 of record CM040119.1, on the reverse strand, counting down.
GCATGGATTTAAAGATGCTTTGTAAACGTCCAGAACTGGAACTACAAAACATAAATGGAAGGGTTGTGCAGCCAAAAGTAACTTACGTGCTTAATGATACACAGATCAAGGAAGTGTGCCAGTGGGTGAAACAATTGAGATTTCCAGATGGATATGCATCCAACATAGCCCGTTGTGTGAATGTTAACGAGGGAAAAATATATGGTCTGAAAAGTCACGACTGTCATGTGTTCATGGAGAGGCTACTGCCCATTGCATTTCGTGATTTGTTGCCGAAGCCTATATGGGGAGCACTGACCGAGCTGAGTCAGTTTTTCAAGATTTTATGTGCATCAGAACTCAGACTTCGGGACGTACAAACTCTTGAAGAAAATGTGGTCAAAACTATTTGCAAGTTAGAGAAGATATTTCCTCCGGCATTCTTTGATTCGATGGAGCACCTGGTCGTCCATCTGCCATACGAGGCTATTGTCGGAGGGCCAGTACATTTCCGATGGATGTATCCATTTGAGAGGTATGTGAGAATTTGATTGAAGACATACATGTTGTCCATGGTCGCTACATGTCATTGCCATCTGAATTGTTGTTGTAGGTGCATGCATGAATTGAAAATGAAAGTTCGCAACAAGGCAAAGGTGGAAGGTTCGATTGCTGAGGCATATGTTACTGAAGAAATTTCAAACTTCTGTTCCATGTACTTTGAGCCAGATATTCAAACTCGTCATACTCGACCTCCACGTAATGATGATGGGGGAGTTGATGATTTGTCAGATCGGCTCTCTATATTTAAGCATCTTGGACGTGCTTTCGGATGTTGCTCGACCCGCACGCTCGAAGATAGAGAGTTGTATGCTGCTGAGATATATATTCTTCTGAATTGTACTGAGATTGAACCTTATGTTGAGTAAGTTCTTAACTCACATTTCCAGCAATGCCATAACTTGTTCATCCTTCTTCTGTAGTTCATTTAAAGTAGTAGTGTATTTATATTGCAGACAATTTGATTCAGAATTAACACAAAAATGTCCAAATATCCAGGACGTAGAGATTGAAAAAGAACGTGAGAAGTTTTTTGCCAAATGGTTGAGATATCAAGTTAGTGTCGATCGTTCAATATATATGATTGCAGTTACTAATGTTGACGTAATTGTTCAAAAATATTTAACTACTCTACTTTACTTATAGGTTGAACAAGGTCTCATTAGTGATCAGAGAGTACAAGAGATAAGTTATGGCCCCTCCAACGTTGCACGTGCCTATCCAGGATATATTGTGAATGGATACAGATTTCATACGAGGGATTATGGATGAAGTAAGTCTACGATGAATAACGGCGTATCTGTTAAGGGAAGTGTATACAATGAAGTGGAATTAGACTACTATGGTATTCTTGAGGAAGTCATAGAACTTCAGTATTTGGGACGAGACAATCATGTATACCTATTTAAGTGTCATTGGTTTGATCATAATTCAGTTCGACATGACACGTCTACTGGGATTGTCGATGTCAAACATAGGTACAAACTTAATACCTATGAACCGTTCATTTTAGCCGCACAAGCCCACCAAGTGTATTATTCAAGGTATCCATCGTCCAAGATTAAAGATTGGTGGGCAGTTTGCAGGGTTAAAGTAAAATATTTTCCCACTTATGAGTTAAATATGAGTCAAAATGTCTCAGAGCTTGGCAGCGTCGAATATTTTCAATCAGATGAAGTTGGCCTTATCGGCTCCACACATGTTAATCTGGATGAATCTGATGAGCCACTGTCATTACGTAAGGAAGATGAAGTGGAAGAAATCGATCCGACGGAGTTAAATGTTCATGTTAGAGGGGAGGAGGAGTCAGATGAAGAGGAAGAGTTCCAATCTGATGAGACTACGATGGATGACGAAGATGATGATGATGACCTAGATATATCAACATGAGGGAGGCATGTTTTGATTTTTTTTTATAAGCACCGACCAACAGAGTTAATGTCCAGTCGAGTGCACCATCCCCCAGCAGGGGACAGTGTTCTCACTCCCCCAGACTAACACTGTGGCCATAGAATTTTATTGATTTTTTTGTAATGAATACAGGCTCATCGGGGCATACCCCTGAACAGTTACAGTTTGCAGCCATGAAAGTCTACAAACCGTAACCTATTACAAAAGTTGCAAAAATGAACAAAGTGAAGTCTATACACTGCACTCCCTTTAGCTGTTGAAGTCTGTACATTATGATCCATAAGCTTTGGTGCAGAGTATGTGAAGTATGTACATTGTTGAAGTCTGTACATTGTATGAAGTCCATACTGTGAAGTCTGTTCATTCGCTGCTGAAGACGGTACAGAGTGTGAAGTCTGTACATTGTGGTGCATAAGCTTAATTTGTGAAGTCCATACACTGCATTGCATAAGCTTTGTGAAGTCCATACGTGAAGTTTGTACATTGTACTGGAGCTTTGTGAAGTCTATACATTACATTGAGAAGTCTATACATTGCATTCCCTTTCGCTGCTGAAGTCTGTACATTGTGAAATGTGAAGTCTGTACAATGTGAAGTCTGTACATTCATTATGAAGTCCAGCAGAGTCTGTACATTGTGGTGCATACAAAGTCCTGCAGAGTTTGTGAAGTCTGTACATTATGAAGACTGTACATTGTAAAGTCTATACACTGCCCTCCCATTCGCAGCTGAAGTCTGTACAATGTATTGTGAAGTCTGTACATTGTTGAAGTCTGTACATTGTATGAAGTCCATACTGTGAAGTCTGTTCATTCGCTGCTGAAGACGGTACAGAGTGTGAAGTCTGTACATTGTGGTGCATAAGCTTTGTGAAGTCCATACACTGCATTGCATAAGCTTTGTGAAGTCCATACGTGAAGTCTGTACATTGTGCTGGAGCTTTGTGAAGTCTATACATTGCATTGAGAAGTCTATACATTGCATTCCCTTTCGCTGCTGAAGTCTGTACATTGTGAAATGTGAAGTCTGTACAGTGTGTGTGAAGTCTGTACAATGTGAAGTCTGTACATTCATTGTGGAGTCCAGCAGAGCCTGTACATTGCGGTGCATACAAAGTCCTGCAGAGTTTGTGAAGTATGTACATTATGAAGACTGTACATTGTAAAGTCTATACACTGCCCTCCCATTCGCAGCTGAAGTCTGTACAATGTATTGTGAAGTCTGTACATTGTGAAGTCTGTACATTGCCCTCTCTTATGCTGTTGAAGTCTGTACATTGCCCTCTCTTATGCTGCTGAAGTCTGTACATTGCTGAAGTCTATACAATGCATTGTGAATTTAGTAAGCTGATTCTTACTTTTTAAGCATAATTTTAAATAACATTTGTCTAGCCTTATATAATTGTGGATTAATATGTATTAATTGTTTTGTTATTAATAAGGAAATGGTGCGAGGAGGTCGTACTAGGAGTGGGAGGAGACAAGGCAGTGAGAGGGGCGCTACTCCCTCCTCGTTAGCATCTTCTTCAGACACATGTATATTTGATCAATAAGTTAGCTATATGAATATTTTAATTATTTACTAACTTAAAAGAATTTTTTTATAGGTCCAAGTGTCGGCTCACCACCACATGTACAGACGCCACCACCACTTCCCGCTAGTGCCCTCCCACCACCTCCCGCTACAGGTATATCTATTTTAATTTTCAGTAACATGTTACATTTACTTATGAAAATTAATATTTTTCCACCTATATATTTCTTTGAATTTCTAGCAAAATATTCATTTATCTAATGTGAATTAATTCTCACAGGTCCTAGTGCTCTCCTACCACCTGTCCCGACGCCACCCCCACCACCTCCCACTACAGGTATATCTATGTTGCATTTTCAGTAACGTGTTGCATTTACTTATGGAAATTAATGCTTTCCCACCTATGTATTTCTTTGAATTTTCAGCAAGGAATTCATTTATCTAATGTGAATTAATTCTTACAGGTCCTAGTGCTCTCCCACCACCTGTCCCGACGCCACCCCCAGCACCTCCCGCTATAGGTATATCTATGTTGCATTTTCAGTAACGTGTTGCAGTTACTTATGGAAATTAATGCTTTCCCACCTATGTATTTCTTTGAATTTCCAGCAAGGAATTCATTTATCTAATGTGAATTAATTCTTACAGGTCCTAGTGCTCTCCCACCACCTGTCCCGACGCCACCCCCACCACCTCCCGCTACAGGTATATCTATGTTGCATTTTCAGTAACGTGTTGCATTTACTTATGAAAATCAATGCTTTCCCACCTATGTATTTCTTTGAATTTCTATCAAGGAATTCATTTGTCTAATGTGAATTAATTCTTACAGGTCCTAGTGCCCTCCCACCACCTGTCCTGACGCCACCCCCACCAGCTCCCGCTACAGGTATATCTATTTTAATTTTTAGTAACGTGTTGCATTTACTTATGGAAATTAATGCTTTCCCACCTATGTATTTCTTTGAATTTCCAGTAAAATATTCATTTATCTAATGTGAAATAATTCTTACAGGTCCTAGTGCCCTCCCACCACCTGTCGCTACAGGTATATCTATTTTAATTTTCAGTAACATGTTGCATTTACTTATGAAAATTGGTTCTTACAACCCTCCCACCACCTCTGACTTCTACAGCCCCCCCCCACCACTCAGCAGCCAGTTGACGATGCCAACAGTCATCACGAGGGAGGCACTGTCCATGATGGACGTCGCCCCTGCTGGATCTCCGGGTATATTTATAAGGCTAGTTTACATTCATTAATTATTAGCGGTAAGTTTCTAATATGAATACTTTGACATTTGCAATTGCAGGAAAAAATTAGAACCTTCCACTGCTGTCCATCATGCTATTAGCCTAGTAATGGCACATGTGCCCGGGCCACATTTGTCTTACAAAGTATTTTCGATGGGCGTCCGCGATTCATTGTTCGACATGTTCTTAGTAAGTAACTATGTCATTTAATTCAAGTCTTTTCCAAACTCAATTCACAACAGTCTATTAATTGTGAAGCTTAATTTATTTACAGCGGACTTATCGATTCACTGGTGGACATGATGCGGCACGATGTCGTTCTACCTGGGAGTCTACTGTGAAGACAAATTATCGAAAGAGAGTATATGCGGCTCAGAAGAAGGCCAAAAAAAATGCTGGTGGGAGTGAAGACCGACAGCTGTGGAAGGAGCACCGTCCTCTATGGATGAGGAAGGAGGATTGGGACATACTATGTGACAAATTTGCCGACCCCAAGTGGATAGAAAAGTCCCAAAAAGCCAAATCAAATAGGGCGTCACAGCCGGAGGCAAATTTGCATACATGTGGGTCCGTCTCTTTTGCGACTCATAAAAATAAAATGGTAAGTAATGTTTCAAATCTTCTTACATTTTATTAACATATATGACAATTTTTTACTATGAACTATATAACAGGCTGTGGAGCTTAATCGAGCTCCGACGTTCCTCGAGGTGTTCGACAGAACACACAAAAAGAAGGCGACATGTCAATTTGTGAGTACGAGAGCTCGTTCAATAGCGGTAAGTTTATCTTCGTGTGCAACTTCTACCGTTCATTTAATTCAGATTGAATCATATGAAATTGACTAATTATTTTATTTTATTTGTAGGAAACATATAGCAGAGCTGTGACAGAGAAGTACGGGGAGGGAGAGGGGGAGCAGCCAGAGTTGGATCCGGCAGAATGGGTGGCCGCAGCTGGTGTACCGAAGAAGGGCCGAATATATGGTTTTGGGGACAGCATAGACTCTAGCACGGTGATATCATCATGTGCAAGTTCGAACTCTGCCCAAACCAGTACTTCTGCCTTCAGTATACCTCAATCTGCCCCCAGTACTTCTGGTAGCGACGTCAGAGACATCGTCCGATCGGAGATGTCTAGCCAGATTTCTGATTTGCAGCTGCAGATGCAGCGGCAGTTCCGAGAGGAGATGTCTACCCAGCAGGCAGCCATGTTGCAGGCACTCACTGGCCTGCTCTCCCAAGCGGGAATGCTCCCTCATGCATCCACCACCACGGCACAAGCGGCACAGGTGATTTTTTTCCATGGGTCTTTTCTATGAGTTCAGTTTCTATGAGTTCAGTTTGGCACTTGGTTTAAAATCAAAGCAGTCGGGGTCCGGGGGTCCAGAATGTGAAATACTGATCCGACCGGCATTCCGATTGTTCCAACATGACCTGGGAGGTAGACGTGACTTGTCAGAGCTGACGGATTCCAAATCGGACATCCGGTTTGGGCCCGACGCTCAAAAGTGCATTTTGTAAATGCACTTGGTTTAAAATCAAAGCAGTCGGGGTCCGGGGGTCCAGAATGTGAAATACTAATCCGATCGGCATTCCGATCGTTCCAACACGACCTGGGAGGTAGACGTGACTTGTCAGAGCTGACGGATTCCAAATCGGACATCCGGTTTGAGCCCGACGCTCAAAAGTGCATTTTGTAAATGCACTTGGTTTAAAATCAAAGCAGTCGGGGTCCGGGGGTCCAGAATGTGAAATACTGATCCGATCGGCATTCCAATTATTCCAACACGACCTGGGAGGTAGACGTGACTTGTCAGAGCAGGCAGATTCCAAATCGGACATCCAGTTTGAGCCCGACGCTCAAAAGTGTATTTTGTAAATGCACTTGGTTTAAAATCAAAGCAGTCGGGGTCCGGGGGTTCAGAATGTGAAATACTGATCCGATCGGCATTCCGATCGTTCCAACATGACCTGGGAGGTAGACGTGACTTGTTAGAGCTGACGGATTCTAAATCGGACATCTGGTTTGAGCCCGATGCTCAAAAGTGTATTTTGTAAATGCACTTGGTTTAAAATCAAAGCAGTCGGGGTCCGGGGGTCCAGAATGTGAAATACTGATCCGATCGGCATTCCGATCATTCCAACACGACCTGGGAGGTAGACGTGACTTGTTAGAGCTGACGGATTTCAAATCGGACATCCGGTTTGAGCCCGACGCTCAAAAGTGTATTTTGTAAATGCACTTGGTTTAAAATCAAAGCAGTCGGGGTCCGGGGGTCCAGAATGTGAAATACTGATCCGATCGGCATTCTGATCATTCCAACACGACCTGGGAGGTAGACGTGACTTGTCAGAGTTGACAAATTCTAAATCGGACATTCGGTTTGAGCCCGACGCTTAAAAGTGCATTTTGTAAATGCACTTGGTTTAAAATCAAAGCAGTTGGGGTCCGGGGGTCCAGAATGTGAAATACTGATCCGATCGGTATTTCGATTGTTCCAACACGATCTGAGAGGTGGACGTGACTTGTCAGAACTGACGAATTCCAAATCGGACATCCGGTTTGAGCTCGATGCTCAAAAGTGCATTTTGTAAATGCACTTGGTTTAAAATCAAAGCAGTCGGGGTCCGGGGGTCCAGAATGTGAAATACTGATCCGATCGGCATTCTGATCATTCCAACATGACCTGGGAGGTAGACGTGACTTGTCAGAGCTGACGGATTCCAAATCGGACATCCGGTTTGAGCCCGACGCTCAAAAGTGTATTTTGTAAATGCACTTGGTTTAAAATCAAAGCAGTCGGGGTCCGGGGGTCCAGAATGTGAAATACTGATCCGATCGGCATTCTGATCATTCCAACACGACCTGGGAGGTAGACGTGACTTGTCAGAGCTGACGGATTCCAAATCGGACATCCGGTTTGAGCCCCACGCTCAAAAGTGTATTTTGTAAATGCACTTGGTTTAAAATCAAAGCAGTCAGGGTCCTGGGGTCCTGAATGTGAAATACTGATCCGATCGGCATTCCGATCATTCCAACATGACCTGGGAGGTAGACGTGACTTGTCAGAGCTGACGAATTCCAAATCGGACATCCGGTTTGAGCCCCACGCTCAAAAGTGCATTTTGTAAATGCACTTGGTTTAAAATCAAAGCAGTCGGGGTCTGGGGGTCCAGAATGTGAAATACTGATCCGATCGGCATTCCGATCATTCCAACACGACCTGGGAGGTAGACGTGACTTGTCAGAGCTGACGGATTCCAAATCGGACATCCGGTTTGAGCCCCACGCTCAAAAGTGCATTTTGTAAATGCACTTGGTTTAAAATCAAAGCAGTCGGGGTCCGGGGGTCAGAATGTGAAATACTGATCCGATCGGCATTCCGATCATTCCAACATGACCTGGGAGGTAGACGTGACTTGTCAGAGCTGACGGACTCCAAATCGGACATCCGGTTTGAGCCCCACGCTCAAAAGTGCATTTTGTAAATGCACTTGGTTTAAAATCAAAGCAGTCGGGGTCTGGGGGTCCAGAATGTGAAATACTGATCCGATCGGCATTCCGATCATTCCAACACGACCTGGGAGGTAGACGTGACTTGTCAGAGCTGACGGATTCTAAATCGGACATCCGGTTTGAGCCCGACGCTCAAAAGTGCATTTTGTAAATGCACTTGGTTTAAAATCAAAGCAGTCGGGGTCCGGGGGTCCAGAATGTGAAATACTGATCCGATCGGCATTCCGATCATTCCAACATGACCTGGGAGGTAGACGTGACTTGTCAGAGCTGACGGATTCTAAATCGGACATCCGGTTTGAGCCCCACGCTCAAAAGTGAATTTTGTAAATGCACTTGGTTTAAAATCAAAGCAGTCGGGGTCCAGGGGTCCAGAATGTGAAATACTGATCCGATCGACATTCCGATCATTCCAACACGACCTGGGAGGTAGACGTGACTTGTCAGAGCTGACGGATTCCAAATCGGACATCCGGTTTGAGCCCCACGCTCAAAAGTGCATTTTGTAAATGTACTTGGTTTAAAATCAAAGCAGTCGGGGTCCGGGGGTCCAGAATATGAAATACTGATCCGATCGACATTCCTATCATTCCAACATGACCTGGGATGTAGACGTGACTTGTCAGAGTTGACGGATTCCAAATCGGACATCCGGTTTGAGCCCCACGCTCAAAAGTGTATTTTGTAAATGCACTTGGTTTAAAATCAAAGTAGTCGGGGTCCGGGGGTCCAGAATGTGAAATACTGATCCGATCGGCATTCCGATCATTCCAACACGACCTGGGAGGTAGACGTGACTTGTCAGAGCTGACGGATTCCAAATCGGACATCCGGTTTGAGCCCCACGCTAAAATAACTCAATTCAAAACTATGTTAGTTTTCAAAACTTAGTTTAGAATAATTTAAAAAAGTAGGTTCTACGATTGATATCTTTATAGTCATCGATTTGATATTATGTTTTATTTAAATTCATGTAATCTAATAAAATATTTAATTTATCTTTATACTAATTTTAATTTTTTTATCTATGTATATATTTTTTAATATAGGAGGATCCTTCTGCGAGCGATACCAGAGGGGATGAGCAGGGGGGGTGAAGATATGGACGATCTGGAGGATATTTGTTGATTTTGTTGTATTTTTTTATGTAACGCTAATGAATTTATTCTGATATTTGATGTAAATTTAATTAAATTTAATTTTTTATTTTTGTTCGTATGTATTTTTTTTCGATGATTTTGTAAACAGGTTTTTAATACAAATATGTTGTTTTAAAAAAAAGATGAAAATATATTTCGGACGGATTTTGAGACGGATCCATCTCAAATTTGAGATGGAGTTAAGGGCGGAAATTAGGCTATCTCAAATTGAGGATGGAATTTAAGAGAAATTTCAGACGGATAGGTAGACGGAATTTACGTCCGTCTCAATTACCGTGAGTAATTTGCGACGGAAATAACGACGGAAAATAGTTGCGTCGGAAAAGTTGAGATGGATATTTAGACGGAATTTTTCCGTCGCAAACTTCAGACGGATTTAAAGACGACACTTTCCGTCCGAATTTGTTTCATTACCGACGAAATTTGTGACGGATTTTTATGCCGTCGGAAGTTTAGGACGGATTTTAGGACGGAAGAAAATCTGTCGGTTATTTCTGACTCTTTTTTTAAGACGGCCCTTTTCCGTCCCAATTCGGTCGCAAATTCGTCGCAAAATCGATTAGCAACGGATTTTGCGACGGATTTGGGATGAAATAGGGCCGTCGCTAAAACCGCTTTTCTTGTAGTGTTCCATCCCCGTCGTCCTCTTTCTCCCTCTTCTGCTCTTCAACCAACTTCATCCCTCTTCTTTCACTCTTTGGAGGATGTCTTCATCCTTGCTCGCACTACTTGAGGGTGCTTGCTTTCTGTTCGGCTTCCGTCCTCCTTCCAAAGAGTTGGTAGAGGAGGCCTTCACTTGTATTCCTTCCTCTTCTTTCTCTGATACCTCTCTCTTTTTATTTTGTTTTTGAGTTTCTCGAGCGAACGAGGTCAGCTATCCCGTTATCCGAGTCACTTTCTACACCGGCTAGAGTCAGTGGCTAGGTCTGAGGGTGCCAGTCGTGTCCGCGCTGAGTCATCAGCTCGTGTTGTGGTATCAGCGGATGTAGTATTTTTGCTTTTGCACTGTATTGGCTGAGGCCTATTTGATGTATGAAGAGACATTAATGAAAGGAAAATTGTTGCCATTTGTTGCTTACATGTCTGTGAAAAGCTCAAAAGTAGAACTTTCGTAATGTTGTTGCATTCCACGTCCGGGGGATAGGCGTTCCTTCCATGGTAGACAATCGATACGCCCCTTTCCCGAGCGTCTCGACCACTCGATAGGGACCTTCCCAATTAGGGGCCAGCTTCCCTGTCGCCTCCAGTGATCGAGAGGCATCTACTTTTTTGAGGATGAAATCTCCTGGCTGGAAAGATCTGTCTCAGACTTTGGTGTTGTAATATCAAGTAAGGCGCCGCTGGTATTCCATGGCTCGGATGCTTACGATCTCTCTTATCTCGCTTGCCATATCGAGGTTCTCTAGCAGTTTTTTCTCCTTTGCCCCAAGCGAGAAGTTGATGACTCGGAGAGATGGGCTACCAACCACCAAAGGAATCACGGCGTCCGTGCCATACACCAACTAAAAAGGAGTCTCACCGGTGGCAGTTCTTGGAGTGATTCAGTGCGACCATAGTATGCTCAGTATTTCCTCGACCCAGTTACCCTTGGCCTTACCGAGCCTGGCCTGAATGCCTTTTAGTATAGTTTTGTTGGCATTTTCGACCAGTCCGTTAGCCTGCGGGTGGGCTACCGAAGTGAAGTGGTTGCGATTGTGAAGGTCGGCATAGTTGTTCCTGAAGTAACGAGAATCAAATTGCCGACCATTATCGCTCACTATCCCTCGGGGGATGCCAAAGCGGTAGATGATCGATTTTCACACGAAACTCCAGACGACCGACTTGGTAATCCTAGCAGTGGCTTCGGCTTCAATCCATTTTGTAAAATAATCAATGCCGACGATGACGAACTTCTTCTGGGCTTGGGCCATGGGAAATAGTCCCAAAATGTCGATCCCCCACTGAGCGAAAGGATTTGGCTCCGTAAAGGTGATGAACTCCGAGGTAGGTTGATGGACCAGATGGTCAAAACGTTGGCATTGGTCGCACCTTTGTACGTAGGCTGAGCAGTCGTGTTGGAGAGTGGGCCACCAGCCAGTAGCCTTACCGCAACAAGATCCTGGCGACCGCTCTTCCTCCTTGATATGCGCCGTAGATGCCTTCGTGGATCTCTTGGATAGCTCGGCTGGCTTCTTCGGTACCGAGGCACTTGAGGAGGGGACCAGAAAAAGACCTTCGGTACAGAGCATCGTCCAAGATGACAAAGTGCCAAGCTTGATACTTCAGTCTTCGAGCGACCCAAGGGTCAGAGGGTTCTCCGGAATCTCGGAGCCAGGATATATAGGGCGTCCGCCAGTCGCTTGATAGTGCTTGGTCAACGGTCATGAGCTCCGCTTCTATGCTTGGTCGTTCTAGCTCTTCGAGGAAAATCGATCGTGTACCTTCTAGGGCAACAGAGGAGGCCAATCGAGATAGGGCGTCCGCTCCGGAGTTTTCCTCCCGAGTGTTCCGGATAACCTGAAAGCTCCCGAATAGGGGGGCTATTCCTCTTACCAGTTGGAGGTATTTGACTATCGGTGCTTCCCAAGCTTCGTAGTCACCGTTGACCTGGATGGCGACCAATTGGGAGTCAGTGTGGATTCTGACTCGTTCGGCCCCCAATCTTCGCGCCATCCTGGCTCCCGAGATGAGAGCCTCATACTCGGAGACGTTGTTGGATGCCGGGAAGTTGAACTTCAAGGCGTATTGCAGATCTGCTCCTTCCGAGGATCAGAGAAGAACACCGGCGCCGCTGCCAGCAGAGTTGGAGGATCCGTCGACGAAAAGATCCCAGGTGGGCCCGGGCGTTGGCGGATGAACTTCTTCGGTCGGGGCAGTACTCTTAGTGATGAAATCTACAAGCGCCTGTCCCTTGATGGCTGAGCAGGGATGGTAGGAGATGTCGTAGGTCCCGAGCATTATAGCCCACTTGAAGAGGTGACCCGAAGCTTCAGGGTGAGCGAGGATCCTCTTCAGAGGCTCATTGGTCAGCACGACGATGGAGTGTCCTTGGAAGTAGGGCCGAAGGCTCTTGGCCGAGGTTACCAACACTAGCACGAGCTTCTCAGTTGCGGGGTACCGTCGTTCGGCGTCGCCGTGCACCTTACTAGTGTAATAAATCGGTCTTTGTACTCCTGCAACGTCTTGAACCAGGACCGAGCTCACCGTGCAGGGGGTCGACGAAAGGTAGAGATATAGTGCTTCTCCCGGGATTGGCTTGGACAATACCGGTGGCGAAGTCAAAAACTTCTTCAGCTCTGAAAAAGCCTTCTGACATTCCTTGTCCCAGGCGAACGTGGCAGATGCCAATTTGGGCCCTCTTAATAATTTAAAGAAGGGCAGGCATCGTTCGGCCGCTCGAGACAGGAATCGGTTAAGTGCAGCGATCTATCCAGTCAGGCGCTTGACGTCCTTGACGTAAGTGGGTGGCTGTATGTTTAAGATGCGGTGTACTTTGTTGGGGTTGGCCTCGATCCCGCATTGGGTCACTAAGAAACCCAGGAACTTTCCGGACTGGACCCCAAAGGTGCACTTTGCTGGGTTGAGCTTCATATGGTACCTCAAGAGAGTGTCGAAGGTTTCTACTAGGTCGGTGAAGTGATCCTCGGCCTTAGGTGTCATGAGGAGCATATCGTCAATGTAGGCCTTGACATTTCGACCAAGTTGTCCTTCGAAGATGTGGTTGATCAACTTGTGATATGTTGCTCCGATGTTTTTCAGTCCGAAGGGCATACGAGTGTAGCAGTATACGTCGAAGTCGGTGATGAAGGCTGTCTTTTCAATGTCTTCAGGATCCATCCGGATCTTATGATAACCGGAATAGGCATCCAGAAAACTAAGCAATTCTTTGCCGGAGGTTGAGTCGACTAGTTGGTCTATGATCGGCAGTGGGTAGCAGTCTTTCAGGGTGACTTTGTTGACACTACAAGAAAAATCATAATTTTCGACGCACATATTCCGTCGGAAATATGTTAGAAATACGTCGGAACAGACGTTTCCGACATATTTTCGATGTATTTCCGACGGAATTAGTGCGTTGAAAAAATTAGGTCACTAATTTTCGATGTAATATATTTTCGTCGGAAATTCGTCGAAAATTACCGACAAACATATTTCGTCGATATTTTCGTCGATCTTTATGTCGGTAATTAATAACTTTTAACAATAAGAAATTTAATTAATATTTTCGACAGAAATAATTCCGTCGTAAAATACGTCGTTGGATGCCAAGAAGTTGAACTTCAAGGCGTATTGCAGTTCTACTCCCTCTTAGGATCGGAGAAGAACACCGATGCCGCTGCTAGCAGAGTTGGAGGATCCATCGACGAAAAGATCCCAAGTGGGCCTAGGCATCGGCGGATGAACTTCTTCGTGTCGAGGCAGTACTCTCAGCGATGAAATCTGCAAGCGCCTGTCCCTTGATGGCCGAGCTGGGATGGTAGGAGATGTCGTAGGTCCCGAGAATTATAGCCCACTTGACGAGGCGACCCGAAGCTTCAGGGTGAGCGAGGATCCTCTTCAGAGGCTCATTGGTCAGCACGACGATGGAGTGTCCTTGGAAGTAGGGCCGGAGGCGCTTGGCCGAGGTTACGAACGCTAGCACGAGTTTCTCGGTTGCGGGGTACCGTCGTTTGGCGTCGCCGAGCACCTTACTGGTGTAATAAACTGGTCTTTGTACTCCTGCAACGTTCTGAACCAGGACCGAGCTCATCGTGCAGGGGGTCGACGAAAGGTAGAGATATAGTGCTTCTCTTGGGATTGGCTTGGACAATACCGGTGGCGAAGTCAAAAACTTCTTCAGCTCTGAAAAAGCCTTCCGACATTCCTTGTCCCAGGCAAACGTGGCAGATGCCAATTTGGGCCCTCTTAATAATTTGAAGAAGGGCAGGCATCGTTCGGCCGCTCGAGACAAGAATCTGTTAAGTGCAGCGATCCGTCCAGTCTGGCGCTGGACGTCCTTGATGCAAGTGGGCGGCTATATGTTTAAGATGACTTGTACTTTGTCGGGGTTGGACTCGATCCCGTGTGGGGTCACTAAGAAACCCAAGAAATTTTTGGACCGGACCCCAAAGGCGCACTTAGCTGGGTTGAGCTTCATATGGTACCTCAAGAGAGTGTCGAAGGTTTCTGCTAGGTCAGTGAAGTGATCCTCGGCCTTAGGTGTCTTGACGAGCATATTGTCAATGTAGGCCTCGACGTTCCAACCAAGTTGTCCTTCAAAGATGTGGTTGATCATCCTTTGATACGTCGCTCTGGCGTTTTTCAGTCCGAAGGGCATACGAGTGTAGCAGTATACGCCGAAGTCCGTGATGAAGGCTGTCTTTTCAATGTCTTCATGATCCATCCGGATCTGATGATAACCGGAATAGGCATCCAGAAAACTAAGCAATTCATTGCCGGAGGTTGAGTCGACTAGTTGGTCGATGCTCGACAGTGGGTAGCAATCTTTCGGGGTGGCTTTGTTGAGGTAGGTGAAGTCCACGCACATTCGCATTTCACCTGAAGCTTTGGTTACCATGACGATATTAGCGAGTCATCTCGGGTAAAGGACCGGCCGAAATAAGTTGATTTTCCTTCCCTTCTTTATCTGCTCTTTGATGATCGCTTGTTTCTCCGGGGCGTGCTTTCTTCTATGCTATTGGACGAGTTTCATTGATGGGTCGAGGTTGAGCTTGTGTACCACCGTCTCCCCAGGTATTCCGGGAAGATGCTCATCAGACCATGCAAAGACCTGAATATACTTCGAAAGGAATTCCTTATATTGCCTCTGTATATCAGAGGGTAGGTCAGCTCCTACTTTTACTCCGAGGGTCGGGTCATCGTTGAGGAAGACCGTCAACAGCTCGCCACCAGGCTCGGATGTTGTTGGCTCCTCTTCGACTCTCTTGGTTTTTTCCTTCATTCCCTCTGGCCTTCCAGCTTCAATCGAGATAATATAGCACCTTCGAGCTATTGCCTGGTTACCTCGGACCTCCCCGATACAGCATTTAGTGGGGAACTTCATTTTTTGGTGATAGGTGGAGGGCACTGCCTTTGTCCGACTGAGGATTCCTCGGCCGAAAATGGCATTATAGGCCGCCATCCCCTTAATCACAATGAAGTCAACCATGACGGTAACGATCTTGGGAGGGGTGCCAAGGGTAACTGGCAGGGTCGGGGCTCCCTCGGGATAGGTTGCCTGGCTATTGAACCCGCAAAGGGGGGTTCGAATAGGGTGGAGCTTGGATGGGTTTTCACCCATCTTGAGAAAACATTCATACGAAAGTATGTCAGGAGGGCTACCATTATCGACCAATATTCTATGTACGTTACAATGGTTTATGGTAGCCGATATTACAAGGGCATTATCGTGCGGGGTGGATAGCCCTTCCAGGTCATGTTCAAAAAATACCACGGCCTGCTGCCCATCTGTTTGCGGGGTCTTGGGGGGCTCGGAAGCCCAGCTCGCCCGCTCCGCGTGACGCTTCCTTCCTCAGCTACTGTCTCCTTCTGATGCCGCACCACCGGAGATGACATTGATGTGGACCCCGCGGGGCTGATTGTTAATTTCCTTCGGGATTCCACAATCCTCCTTCTAGTGCTTGGACACGTACTGAGACAAGTCTCCCTGGCGGACAAGATGCTCGATCTCATCCTTGAGATGGTGACAATCTCTAGTATGGTGTCCGTGGTCATTATGGAACGGACAATGCTTGCGACGATTGCGGCGTTTGGCATTCATAGGCTCGGGTTGGCAGAGAATACCCGAGTCCTTGATGTCTTCATATATCTCATAGACGGGGGCGGTCAGAGGGGTGTACCGCTTATACTTCCCTGGTCTTGGTTCCTCCGCTTCCCTGGTCCCGAGCCCTGCTCGGAAGATCGCTTCTTGTCCCCGTCTTTTCCCGAGCCCGATTGGACGCGGTGTGCGTTCAGGTCTTCCTCGCATTCCGCGTGGCACAGGACCAAGGTTATTAGATTAGCGAGGGAGGTAGGAGGATGAAGGACCAACTCCCTTCGGAGGTTCTCGTCGCGGGTGCCTCCGGTTAGCGCAGTGATGGCTGAGGCGACGTCTAGACGGGGGATGCGTAGGGCTTCCGATTTAAACCGGTTGATGTAAGCCCAGAGGTTTTCCCCAGGTGCCTGTTTTAGCGCCAGCAATCCCGCTACTGACCTCGGAGGACTGCTATCGATGAAGCTTTCCTTAAATATTCACCCGAACTGACGAAAGTCGCGGATGCTGTCGGGGGAGAGAGCTCGGAATCATACTTGGGCGCGCTGAACTAAAGTGGTCATGAATGCTCGGCATTTGACAGCATCAGAGACCCCGTGCAGCGTCATCAGGGCGTCGAAAATGTCGTAGTGGTCGGTGGGATCTCTCTGGCCGTCGTACGATTTGAAGGTCGACAACGGGATTCTGGGGGAAATCCCAGCCTTCAAGATGTGATTGAATAATGGGGATTGCTCATCGTCCTCCTTAGTGGAGGTTTTCGGCAAGGCGCGGAGGACACGCTCTTGCTCTACGAAACACCGCTCGAAGTCTCGCAGTTGGAGGGACAACTCCGGTTGTCACTGTACCAAGGGACTGTGGGGGCGCCCTGGCGGGCTGCCATGTTTTCCTTCGGGGGCATCATTCTCCGAGAACGGTTGACGCGTCTCGGTCCTTTCTCTCGTTGGGGTGGAGGAGGCTTCTTGCTTAGGCGGGGGGATGTGAGAGGGTCCTCCTGACCTGTTACGTATAAGCCGTCATCCCCGAAGAGTGAAGCGGCCTCCGGTGGTTTGTTGCGAAGCTTCTCCGCGAGGAGGCCTTTCCCGGGGGGGTCGTGACTTCTCTTCCCTGCCCGCCAGGGTCCTCATTAATTCTACGAGGATGTCCAGTTTTGCGTTGAGGGTTTGGAGAGTGTCAGGATTCCCATTTGGGGGTAGTCCCCCGTGGGCTGGAGGAGGCAGCTCGCCGGTGATGTCGTTGGCAGCGTGAGCTTGTACGGGGGGGTTAGGCACATGCTCCTCTCCCTCGACTGCCACAGCCTTTCTCTTATCACCGGTGGTCCTTCTGCCGGAACTTCTTCGCACCATGATGGCTCTTTGTTCGCTTCCCACAGACGGCGCCAGATGAAGAAGGGGCGATCTCGCGCCTGCCTTGAGGTAGAGGATCTCAGGTTGTGATCACCACACTTGAGTAACTACAAGGAAGGAAGCAGGTCAGGGGTGCCCAGGGGAGGAGTCCCAGAGGATAACCCTCTGATGCTAAAGTCAGCAAATTTGGTAGAGCACAAACGGAGAGAAGGTGGCAGAAGAAGAAAGGGGCACGAGATGTCTCTTCATCAAGAGGTGTGGTGGCTCTTCCTCAGGATTATGCCTTACCTCTCTGGAGGGTCTCCATGGGATTTATATTGTAGCCCGTTGTGCGTTTGAGTCCCAGGAGTCGAGGGGATTACGGGGAGGTTACGTCCTTGTAGCGAACTCTTTATAGCCCAACGACTCTTGCTCTCCCTTATCCTTTAGAGTTCCCCGTCTCCGCCGGGTACGTAACGGACATTTAGATGGGGTTCCAACGGTCGGCCCGAGCCTAAACTCTCACTTGAGACATTATCCCGAGTGATAAGCACACAGCTCGGGCAGGTTGTTTCGGGTCCCTATAAGGGTCTTCTCGATTGATCTGTTGCTCGGGGTTCCGAACCCTAGGGTCGCCTAGGAAGCGCTATTCCGAGTGACTATTTGGGCTTAAAGTAAGTGGGCCCGACAGAGGCGGTCACTTTAGAGAGCTGGGCCTGGTTGGGTCGCATTTGCACTAGTTGGGCGGTGCTAAGGGGCAGTATATTTTCCCCCTCTCCAAGTGCGTTGTTACGCGCTGTCCCTTCTTGCACGCCACCTGCCCATCGCTGTCCCTTCTTCCACGCCGAAGTAGCACGAGTGCCTACGATAGCCGCCAGGTTCATTATCTTCCGCATCACCTTCCATGTTTTGCTGACAACTTCCCAGCATGGAGACGAGCAACTCGCAAGAAGAGAGAAAGAGGAGGAACTGCAACAAGAAAAGCTTCAAGCGTTGAAGAGAGGAGGGCGCCCTCCGGGACACTTCTTATAGGCCGGAGGAATGCTTGCCTAAATTACCCTCTCCTCGAAAAAATGCGAAGGGCGGCAACCCTTCCTCAAGGAGTAGTTGCTCTCCCTCTAATGACCTCTCCCCTGGGACGCGCGAAATGGCAAGTCATTCAAGACATGGAAAGTCAGAAAGGCGCCAATACTACGACAGTCGCCGCACGTGAGATATCCGCAAATAAAGATTTCCACCTTTTCAGCAACTGCAGATACGGTGGCCAAAGGCGGTAAGAAACAGTCAACTCTGTATTAATTACTATCGCCATTACATATCGCAAGGGCCAACCTTGCACAAAAAAGAAAAGGGACAATTCCTCCTAGCCTAAGGAACCGGGAGGACTCTGAAAAGCCCGCAGCCTTTCTTGGGGTTCGATAGTTGGAGGATCCTCAGCACCAGGAGATCCGCCCACGGTACCCTTGGCGACGGCCAGTCCGAACACTGACCTGACCTATGTGGGACCTGTCTTGGCCACGTGCCCTCTAGAGGTGACCGGAGTTGGCGATCCCTCAGCTGAGCTGCAGGCGTCCCCACTACCTCCTTCCCTCGACGTCGAAGAGGAAGAATCTGTGGTCTCCACGTTCAAGTCTTGCTGCCTGGAAGGAAAGATAAGCTCGTCAGTCAGCTGTTGCTGGGCCTCAACGACTGCCCGATGGTAACCTTGGGCAAATCCCTTCCGCAACCACCGATGGTAGCCTGGCTCGTAATACGAGAAGGTGGCCTCCTTGAGAGCTGCGCGATAGCCCTCCAAGCTTCTGTATCGCTCGATCACCCCGCCTCGGCTCGCTCAGCCTCCTTCTCAAGCTCGGCTATTCCCTGCTCGGCCTCGAACAACTTCCTCTCGGTCTCAGACAGCTTCGCCTCAGCTTCAATCCGTGCGACCTTGGCCTCCTCCCGCACTCGCTCGGCCCCCTGGACCTGGTTGTTAAGCTCTTCCCGCTCGGCCCTCCACTGCTTGGAGCGCTCGACCTGATACTGACGCTCCTCTTCCAGGAGCTAGCCCTTCAGGTCAGCCATATAACGAGCCTGGGCCAGCTGGACAACCGACGTCCGAGTCTCCTCTTGGCTTTACCGGAGCTGGGCCTGAAGTGAGGTGTCCTCCTGCCGAGAGACTTCAAGCTCGGAAGTCAATTTACTGATCTTCCGGTCAGACTCAGCACGAGCTCGAGAAAGGGACCTCTCTTCACTGTCCCACCGAGCGAAGAAATCAGTTATCTCGGCCCCCAGCTAGGCCATGATCAGACCGCCCTCCATGACCCTCTCAAAAAGCATAGAGGGGGGGGGGACCGCATCTGATTTCTTCTCGGTTCAACAAAGGCACCAAGGACCGGCACCGTTGATACAGAGATGCTCGGATGATGGACGCACCCGCCGAGGGAGGAGGAATCCCCTCTAGAAGAACTGGGACTGAGTTGCCACACCGAGCGTCCCCACTTCCGGGACGACAGCGCTCGACACGGACTGGGATGTGGCCTCGTCCTGCACCCCACCAGCTTCGAGTGGACCACCGGAGGCTGTCGCCCCGGTCTACAGCCTGTCGGGCTCGATGACACCTACCCCACCAGCGGTCGCCACCTCTGGCTCGACGGGTGGGAGATCCTGGCTGCGGACTTCCTCGCCTGGACACTCCTCGACCGAGTGGGCTCGCCCCTCGGTCGGGCGAGCATGATCCTCGGCTAGATGGGAGACTCCCACCTTCTTTAACCGCTTCTTCTCGGAGGTCCGGGCCTTCATCAAAGATAGGAGCATCCGCTCCCCTGGATCCTTGCACTTGACCCTGCGGCGCTCAGAGGCATCCCCCCGAGCAATCTGCTTGCCCCGGTCTCACGCACAGGAATGATCCCCGGACACTTGGGGTTCACTCAGAGCAGGCGTCTCCTCCAGATTGACGATATCCTGCTCTGACGGTTGTTCCCCCTCATCATTCGGCTACCTGGAATCTGCACAACAGAGATCAGTACATCAGAGGAAAGCCTACATGCCCGGCCCACCAGAAGCAACGCAGAACCTCGAGGTCTTTACCTAGATACGACAACGCCTGGGTAGGATAATCCTCGATATTGTTCATAGTCATCAACTCGACGGTCGTCCAGTGATTCTCCTGGAGAACCCTAATCTCCTCCTCCAGTTTCGAAAAAATCTCCACCTGCTTCGGGGGAATGGATGGATTGAAATTAACCGCCGTCGGGAAATTCCAAGGAGAATCTTCTATGGATGAACCCACCCAAAAATATTGGGTCTTCCATCCCTTGTGAGAAGAATCCTTGGCGGAAAGGGATACACAACTCCTTCCCCTCCTCGCCTGAAGATAGAAAAAACCTCTACCCGCGTGGGTCTGCTCCTTCAACTCGAAAAAAGAATTGAAAAGCTCCAAAGAAGTGTGGAGCCCGCACAAGTGGCAGAGGAAGATCAAAGAAAAAATGAAGGTATACGAGTTGGAAACCAACTGGAGAGGAGCCAGTCGGTAGAACTGGAGCAACTGCGCGACAAAAGGATGAAGAGGAAGACGGAACCCACATTTCCAAGCCAAAAGGAAGGTACATAAGAGGCCCGAATGATAGGATAAGCTGGATTCATGAGGTTACGGCGGAGAGAAGAAATACTTCCACAGAAGCCCATACCGCTTCTCCAACTTCTTTACTTCGGCCTCGCCTAGCTCACTGCGCATAGGATGCTCGGGCTGCGGCACCAAACTTCCCGGGCCATGCCCAGCTTCGCGCATCTCGGATGAAGGATGTTGCTCCGCCATTGCAGAGAGAAAGGAGCTGGAAGAAGAAGAAGAAAGCGCCGAATCGGATGATTCCGGAGGAGGTGGAAGTTGGCAAATCGTTGCCGCCATAATCTCCGCTATCTCCGCAAAGGCCTCTGCTAGACGCTGCTCTTCCCGATTTCTCTCGTGGCACATGGGCCCTTCCGAAATTCTGATGCGGTGGAAAGAGAAAACACTAAACAAAGGTAGTTTGGGTCGCAAGCACGCGCGATATTTATCTCCCCACGAGCTTGGCAGGAAATGGAGCGACGATCCGAAACCCAAGGAGAGGATTCCTCGCATCGACTCGAAAGAGTCATCATTATAGGCAAACTCCTAGGACAGTCGCATTAAGTGGCCCTTGTCGAAGATAATTCCCCATCCGAGCTCTCAGTCCCAATCCTCCAACCGCTATTCATCCGAGCCCAATCTTGGCTCGGGAGTAGGAGGGGGGCAAGTGGAGAGGGGGAAAATATATCACCCATGAGCACCGCCCAACTAGGTCAAATGCGACCCAACCAGGCCCAGCTCTCTAAAGTGACAGCCTCTATCGGGGCCCACTTACTTAAAGCCCAAACAGTCACTCGGAACAGCGCTTCCTAGGCTGCCCTAGGGTTCGGAAGCCCGAGCAACGGGTCAATCGGGAAGACCCCTATGGGCGCCCGGAACAACCTGCCCGAGCTATGTGCTTATCACTCTGGATAATGTCCCAAGCAAGAGTTTAGGCTCGGGCCGACCGTTGGAACCCCATCTAAATGTCCGTTACGTACCCGGCGGAGACGGGGAACTCCAAAGGATAAGGGAGAGCAAGAGTCCTTGGGCTATAAAGAGTTCGCTACAAGGACGTAACCTCCCCGTAATCCCCTCGACTCCTGGGACTCAAACGCACAACGGGCTACAATATAAATCCCATGGAGACCCTCCGGAGAGGTAAGGCATAATCCTAAGGAAGAGCCACCACACCTCTTGATGAAGAGACATCTCGCGCCCCTTTCTTCTTCTGCCACCTTCTCTCCGTTTGTGCTCTACCAAATTTGCTGACTTAGGCATCGGAGGGTTATCCCCAGGGACTCCTCCCCTAGGCACCCCTGACCTGCTTCCTTCCTTGTAGT
The DNA here is from genome assembly GCA_022559845.1 of Amorphophallus konjac. Classification (NCBI taxonomy): domain Eukaryota; kingdom Viridiplantae; phylum Streptophyta; class Magnoliopsida; order Alismatales; family Araceae; genus Amorphophallus; species Amorphophallus konjac. The sequence goes on along the minus strand of CM040119.1, from coordinate 265,755,544 downwards.
TACTTAAGCGTGGTGATCGCAACCAAAGATCCTCTACCTCAGGGCAGACGCGAGATCGCCCTTCTTCAAGGACTGTTAGGTACCCCAGAATATAATAAATAAAATAAATAGAATTTTATGTATAAGGATATAACTTTGCAGCAAAGTGGAAATATATATATATGTATATATGTATTAAATTTTTACTCGCAGAGTCAGAAAATGACTACTAGAGTCACTTTCAAATGTCCACACTCCAAGTCCAAGGCTTAAGGTGACTTTCCACCAGAGCTATTTTACCCTTTTATCCTTCCACCGTGATAGCTTCAGTGAGAGCCGCCGCTCTCTCCTTTTCTCTCTGTTTTCTCCCCCCCTTTCACACAGCCACTGCCAATGCTCTCTCTTTCTTTTCACTGCACCCCTCGTTACCGTTTTCACTATTTTCACTGCCTCCGGTGCTTTCTTTTTTGCTGTGGCTGTTCTCCTTTTATCATAGTTAAAGAACACATGGGATAAAGACAACGCGAGGAGGGAGAGAAAGGGGATGAGGACGCTGTGGAAGGTGCCGCGTGGCACCCCCGCACGTCCCCCGCACCCCGCGCGGGCGTGCGGCACGAATGGGTCGGTCGGCCCAATGGGCAGGCCATTTAACAACTCCCATTTGCCCATTAGGGTCGACAGTGCAGATTCAGACATACCGAATGCATCCAAGCTCAACGGTCATACAGGAAATGGAGTGTGCAACCTCCGCGAGATTCTTCAAACAGTAGAAGGGTGTTCCATTAAGTTGTCACCTAACTAACAGAGCACACAAAATATCTCTGTGTGTATCTCAGACATTTAATATTCACCTAATTTGACACTCCGAATCTCTAAAAAATAGGCATTGTCATACCCCCAAATGCTAAGTTCCCATGACGTTATCACCACACAGACAATAAAGCCTTCAGGGATATGAGCAACTAAGCATGGTGAAATATAAAATGACTTCCTTATGCTGCTTATGTCAGTCGAATTTATTTTGACCGCTTTCCTAGACATGTTCCACTGAACGATATTAATCATCGCCCTAAGTAACATGCTAAAGTAGCGACATCAAGCGTCATTTTCATGACATAGCGTTGTAGGTCATTGGGGATACACTAGGAATCACATAACTGTGATTCATGGGCTCACACAATGATGAAGAGGTATCCATTCATCATTCTCATATGCGGTCGTATATTACACATGCGGTATGACACGCATGCCGCAGTGTTCTTTCATTTTCATGGGCATGTCACTAATAAAATATGATTATTAAACACCACACAGATAGAAGTCTAGTTGCGACTTACGCAGCTAACCCGAGTCTCGCAAACCAGTCACTCCCACTCAGCGCCTTCTTGCGACTCACGTATCCGGAATTTACAGGTTTCATGGGATTACTATGAAATCCTCATGGTCGATCTACATCAGATCTCATCTTAGTCCTAAGCTAAGGTGGCATATAAAATTTGTTTGAGATATTCCCCTCACTCCCTGACCTCTAGGGTGCCAGGAATATCAGATGTCTCATCTTTGTCGCTTTCGATAAGTGCCAAAGGCGAATCACCCGTGTGAGTAAGTCGATTCTTAGCCTGGTGACACTGACGATGTGTAAAGCATTCTCCTAATGCACATAACATAATGAGCAAACATTAATGATGTCAAAAATTCTAACAATTATAATTTACAAAGGCCCATAGACTTACAATGGCCAACAAAACTTTCTCTGGCTATTTACTTCGTTAGTGGATTAGCTACCATACAACCAGAACTAATCTGTCGCAGCACCACTAACCCTTTTACAAGCAAATATCTTATGTAGTGGTAACGAATATCAATGTGCTTCGTTCTGTCAGGATATTTAGGATCCTTGGCGAAAGTAAGTGTGGAAGTGCTATCAATATATAGCAGTACACCCTCATCTCCATGAGGTGTAAGCGCCAGGCGCTGCATCAAATTTCGTAACCACGCTGCTTCATTGACTCGCCGGAGAATAAGCCACATATTCTGCCTCCATATATAGTGGATAGGGCAATGCAAGACTGCTTCTTGCTACACCACGAGATAGCTCCGCCAGCTAACAGGTGTACACGAAGCCTGAAGTGGACTTTCACTCATCTCGGTCACCAGCCCAATCCGCGTTACTATATCCCACTAGCTTTAGGTCACCTCCATGGTAACATAAGACATAGTCTGACGTCCCTTGCAAGTAACGAAAAATTCGTTTAACTGCCTTCCAGTGTGGGGGACCGGGGTTACTTTGATAACGGCTAACCAAACCTACTGCGAAGCTAATGTCCGGCCGAGTACACATCATGGCATACATTAGACTTCCAATCGCAGTGGCATAAGGCACTGTAGACATTTCTCTCTTTTCTTCTTCATTCTTGGGGCATTGGCTAGCACTCAGAACACATCCTTTTTCAAGTGGAGTATCAATGGGTTTCGAATTGTACATTCAAAAATGCTTGTGGACACACTTTTCGACACACTTATTTATTTGTCCTTTGTCAGGTTTATTATGTGCATTTATTCGTTTATTAAGTGCGTGGGCGTGCCAGTCACAAAGTGACGATTTATTCGGACTTTGTGGAAGCCCTAGTACGCGCTATTTGACTAATCAGACGATTGTGTAGTTCATGTCGGGACAGGAACCCGCCGTGCCATAAAGGTCACGGCGTCATTTACATCTCCCGAGAGGGGAGAATACCCTTGATTAATGGCCGAAAAAAGAGGGCCCCCCGGCCTAACGAGTTGTGGATTAAGTGAGATGAAGGATGCCTGGAATTGTACTAAAAAGTTTCATGCTGATGGTGCAATTAGTGAAAATGTGTCGATCACTCGTGGACCATTTTATATTCGGACGGGTGTTCGTTTCAAAAAAAATACGATGAAAGCGGGAACAAACTCGTACAGATGTCTACCGAAGACACGACAAGTTCAATGTTTAATTCGAGAATGGGTCGGATTGAAAAAGGATGTTGGCCCAAGCAAGGCCGGCCTATGGCCATGCCAGGGAGTAATCCCCGGGGTCCATAGTCAGTCAGAGGGGCAACGTTGATATTCCCTCTACGGGGTCCGAGGGGAGAGGAGGTCTCCGAGAGTACATGCCATGAGGTTGCAATTTTATTTTTGTTAGTTTAATTCCACTTCCATGTGAGTTTTATTCCATTTACGTTTCTTTATTACTTCCTCGTTTAGGTAACAGTGCAGGAATATCTGAGGTCGACGCAGGCGGCAGTGGGGCTGAGGAGAGGTCGACGCAGGCGGCTGCCTGAGGTCGACGCCAAAAGGGGCTGAGGTCGACGCATGCCGCGGCTGGGCTGGAGGGAGGTCGACGCAGGCGACAATGGGGCTGAGGAGAGGTCGACGCAGGCGGCTGCCTGAGGTCGACGCCAAAAGGGGCTGAGGTCGACACATGCCGCGGCTGGGCTGGAGAGAGGTCAACACAAAGGGGAGGTCGACGCAAGGGAAGCTAAGGTCGACGCAAGCTTGGCTCGGGAAAGGTGAGGTCGATGTAGGCATACGAAAAATGCAACTATGCAATCATATGCCAAGGAACATGGTCTCTTTTATTCACGATATGCATGTGTGAAATTTCAATTAATTCCCTTCTTTGTTCATGATGGATGCTCATGCTCGTGCTTGTCAATGTAATGCGGCAATGCTATACCTGACTCTCTTCGTGTCTTTCGCAGTTTTTAAGCCTTAACAGGGGTGTCTCGTTGCTAGTTATTTCATTTGTTTGTTGCTTCCTTTTGTATTTTAATATGTGTGTGATTTTGGTAGAAATTCGGCAGCATCTCCCCCTGACCCGGATACGGGAGGGGTAAAGCTGGTACACATCCATAAGGAGTAACGTAACCCAAAGTAAATGTGCACACCGTAGTTATGACACCTCGGAGGGACCCACAAACCAACGGACGGAAGGCTCAAACGCACGATTAAGACACAAGGCATGGGAGAAGATCCCACCGGGTCAGGGAGAGATGGTGGCTGGGCCACCGGATTAAAAGGGACCGGGTAGGCCCGCCATCGGATCGACCGGGACAGTGGTAGCCACCGGATTGGAAGGGGCCAAAGGCCACCGTATCAAAGGCCGAAGGACGCCACCGGGTGGAGAAAGGCCATCGGATGGAGAACCCGCCAGAGCACCACCGGATCAATGGCGTGAGCGGGGCTACCGGATGGAAGCCAAGTGAAGCCCACCGGATGGGGAGAGGTGGGATGCCACCAGTTAGAACCGCCAAGCGAGCCACCGGATCAGGCGGGTTGGTGGGCCACCGGATCGCTAGGGCTGGAGGACACCAGATGACCAGACTACGGTAAGGCACATAGAAGGGGGAAACAAGACCCCACGCGTTCAAGTGATGGCAAGGGCCACCGTATCACATGGTGATGAGGGCCACCGGATGAGGTTGTGGCAAGAGCCACCGTATCAAATGGTGGCAAGGGCCACCGTGTCAACGGGATGGCAGAGCCACCGAATCAAGGTGGTGGGCGAGCCACCGGATCAAGAGGGTGGCAGAGCCACCGGATCAAGTGGTGGTAAAGACCACCCAGTTTGAGTAGTGGCAAAGCCATCGGATCAAGGGGAACGGAGTTTAACCCTGACTAAAGGGGGAGTTCTGTAGAATCACAGGAAAGATAGTGAGGGAAGACCATGAAATCAATGGAACTTCAAGAAGGGGCCTCACCGGGTCGAGAGGAACAGGCGCCACCAATTGAACTCTGAAAGTCTATGCCGGTAACCGATCCACAAGCTCAATGCAAACAGAAAATGCACTACATCCCCAAGCTTAAAAGGAGAAGCGACATGTTATCTCCTCGAGGGCATGAGGGGGGACCAATGGGCACTGACACCTCCTCATGGAACCTTCAAAGGAGGGGGAAGGATGGCTCTTACAGGAAAGGAGGATGAAAGAGACAATGGGACTTTGAGAAGTGATCTCTAAAGAAACTAGCATCAGGGCCCTACCCATCACATTGGATGAACCCCGTGCCCTTCTCTGAGAAGAGTTACATGGTATGAAGGAACTACGTGGTGTAGAGAAGCATCAAGCTGGCATAGAGGAAATACGCACGCACCGTGGACGCTTGACGAGCACTTCTTTTCATGCTTTAAAAAAAAGGATCAACGCGGAGGCTAATACATCGTAAAAAAGGGAAAAATAGAGAAAAGAACAAATACAGTGGGTAGGGAATAGAGCATTAGCTCCTCCCCTCCAAACCTCACCTCTCTGCTCTCTTCCCCCTTACTCTTCTCTCTTCTTTTCACAGGCTCTCTTCTTCTCTTCCTCTCTTCTCCCTTTTTTACACAGGTGGCGGTCGCCGGGGTAGCAAGTGGAGTAGCCGGAAAATGCCGGGAGTCGAGAGACCCTCTTTTTGTTTCTCTCTTCGCACAGGCGGTCATTCTCTTCCTCTCTTCTGGCTGTCTCTCCCCGGGCCTCTTCTTCTCTTCATCTGTCCCCCTTTATGTCCATGGATGTGAAGTCTTCCTTTCGTTCGATCGAGGCAAGGGCTTCGAACGTGCAGTGCCGCATCCGTTGGTCCAACGGCTGTGCCGTGGATAAAATAGTTTTTGCCGGAAGCGGGAGTGCACCGCCGGTCGCCCCTTCGAGTTGCCATCTTCGGATTGGTGCAACAGTCGCCATTTCGGGGAGCCTAGGCTCCATATCGCCCAGAGCTTCCAACTTTTGCAGCGTAGCCCATGGCGTTTCCGCATTGCCGTCGCCACCGGATGAGCAGAGAAAACAAGCCACCGGATGAAGAGGCTTGGGAAGCCACCGGTTTAGCATCGAGAGGGCGCCACATAAGGTGGGGAGTTCCACCGGATCTGCACAGGGGGCAATGCCACCGTTTAAGTAGGGAAGATGCCCCACCGGTTATGCACATAAGAAGCCCCTCACCGGATATATCATGTTTGAGGCCCACCAGATATAAGAGAATAAGTCTCACCGATTATATATGTTTAGAGGCCGCTGGATATTACTTTTGTAGTTTGGAGCTACCGGATATGCAGCACACTCTTTCCGTTTAACGCCATTGTTGCTTAAAAGATAGAACTCGGGCTGCCGTTTGAATGAGCATCTATGTTGGTCAAATTTCTTAGCTGACATTTAATCATCCGCTGCCGTTTAAGGCTGCTCCTGCCGGGTGGAAGAAGGGCTACAATATTAATGTTGCCTTCCTGCAAAACTAAGTAGGCTTAGCACGTTCTCATATGTAACACAAGTTAATGAAGTGGCAGGAGCATTTTTAGTGACGCGATCCCTCCTCTTCTGAATAGTTCTCAGAGCATCATAGGATCTAGCATATGGTTGATTTGGATGCCCATGTGTTTGAAGCTGCAACCTTATTTTCACAAGCCGAACAGGATTTATCCATAAACAGATCAATGCATTTTCTTCAGCAGTAGAGTATCGTCGCTTTACTTCAGTACAGAAAAAGGAGCATAAGCTCCAGGAAGCTGATGATATGAGAACCGCAGGAGAGAAACCTGAATAAAGGCCCCCTAAAACCCTCCGCACTGGCGATGGTGTAGAGAGTGTGCACCATGTTTCTTTGCGAGGGGAGATAGGACACCCGTCCGTTGCTCACTCGGAACCTGGCTTTCATGACGTCCAGAGGGTGCATGGCGGCGACGGAGCAGAGGGAATGAAATGGGGCGCGAGAGTTATCCGGTGGCGCGGACGGGAATGTGTGATACGGTGGGAAGTTGAGGGTGATCCGGTGGGGCTTTTTTTGGGTGTTATCCAGTGGAAGGGTGGAGTTGACGAGGTGATGGGTGAAACGGTGAGAGTATGTGAGGAACGGGGATATGGTGGGAGGTGGTCGCGCGAGTCGGTGAGGCGGTTGGAGCGAAATGGTGAGGTGTGTAAGGAGGTGATGCGGTGAGGTGGAGGAGTTGTGCAGTGATACGGTCAGGTGGCGTGGGAGCGATCGATCCAGTGAGGTGGAGGGGTTTTGCGGTGATACGGAGAGGTATGAGGTGGAGTGTGGGTGAAACAGTGAGGTGGCATAGGAGTGATCTGTAATGCCCTTGGTCTTTCGGATCCTTATCGGAGAGCTTTCGGATCACTTTTGTGGGTCCTGAGTTGTGTTTTACGATCCACGCGGGTTTTCTCTCGTACAGGTTACGAAATCCAGTGGAGAGTTTATTATTGAGTTCATCGACTCGAGGATGATATAATTGCGTTGTATTCTTTCCGAGGATCGTTTAGACTATTTTTTCGTATTTTTCTGAATGGGGTGTGAGACGTGTTTGCCTCTTTTGGCGACGGTTTCTAGCCTAATTAGTGTTGTTGGAATCCCAGGCATGTCTTCATTCCATTCCCACTAGTTTCATCGTGATTGGTTGTCATTTAGGACCGGTGTGAGCCCGGGAACACATGTGACTCATTTTGGATTGATTCGGTAGAATCGCCCGTTTCTTGTGTTTTTGGATGCGGTTTGGACCCCTTCCGGTCTGTGGAAGGTTTATTTGGCCATTAGGGTTGTTTCCACTTCGTTTAGAAGTGAACGGGGCATGGAACGGTCGGGATCGGCCATTCCCCTGTTTTACCAGCCGTGACGCCTAAGCGGTCGTACCAGTGACCGTTTGGGTGCCCTTAGCGGTCCAGTCGTGACCGTTTGGGTTCTGTCGGTTCTATGTCGGTTACAGTCTAAGCAGTCATGCGATAGACCATTTGGGATGGGTAGCGGTCCATTGGTAGACCACTAAGCCTTGTGAAATGGTCTATTGTAGACCGTTTGGATCGTGAGTGAGTGTCTGTTTGGCCAAGCGGTCACGCGATAGACCGCAAGGCTGGCCCTGGCGGTTCAGTGGATGACCGCTAGGCTTCGTTATGTCGGTTCAACAGGTTTTTATGTCGGTTCGGGCTAGCGGTCCTAGCTCCGACCGTTTAGCATTGTTAGCGGTCCTTTGAGAGATCGCTTAGCTCGTTGACTGGGTTATGTCCGTTTGGGGGTTGACTGGGTCTAGCGGTCGGGTCCATGACTGCTACGGTCTCCATGCAGCCCTGCGATAGACCGCATGCCCCTATTGTTTTGAAGTTTTGTTTGTTTGAGTCTCTGAGTGAAGCGGCCATGTACGTCTTAGACCGCTTAGCTCAGTGAGACGACCTTTGAATAGTCCGTTATGTGTTGGTGCGGCCCCTTCTTGACTACCCAGAGTCGATATTCTTTGTGTGAGGGTTGCGGCCTCTGGCTGACCGCTTGGCTTACCTAGCGGCCTGGCTTATGACCGTTTACTTCCCAGAGCTTTGTTTTCCTGGTGTTTGGCCTCCAATTGTCGTGGCCTTATCTTGTTGTTTGCCCGTTGTGTCACGTCCTGAGCCTTTATTACAGCGGAAGACTAACTCGGGGAGCGCGGACAGCCGGCTGTTGACACTGAAAATATTTCTAACATTTCTTAAACTTTTTACTTTTGCAAGTATGGAGCCCTGGCCGAAGTACCCCTATGCCGATAAGAAAAGGAAAGAAGGAAAGGAGTGACAGAAGCCGAACAAAGACGAAGAACAAAATAAAAGAGAAGAAAAGAAAAGACGCTCGGCTCCAATGGATAGTCGCTGAAGCAAGACCCAAGAGCTCAGAAAAGGCTCGGGACCATCCCCGAACGAACAAGATAAAAGTTCAGACAGCAAGACAAGTCAGCCGATGGGTCAACCCTCACAAAAGAAGAAATGAGCGCAAATGGGCCTAAACAAACAAAAATGGGCCAAAAGATGCTAAGAAATGAGCTGAAACCGGCACGAGAGTGAATCGGCACAGAAGTGAGCAGGCACGGGAGTGAACTGGCACGGAAGTGAACCGGCACGGAAGTGAGTCGGCGCAACATTACAATCGGCATGCAAACACCAATCAGCGCGCCGATTCCTCTACGCGCCGATGGAAACAAGGCCACACCCTCTATATATATAACCCAAGTCTTCAAAAGAGCAAAGGGAGAGCGGTAGAAGCCAGAGAGAAAAGAGCAGAGAGAGGTGATCGAAGCTAGAGCAGCCACCGAAAAAAAAGAGACACGAGAGCCCGCTGAAAGGGATCTAAAGAGGGGGAGAGAGCAGCAGAAGCCCGGGGAAGGAGATCCAAGGTGGGGTTCGCCTATCAAGCGTCTTCAGGAGCTATATTCTCCCCTTCCTCATCTTTGTTTCGCTCTGTTTTTCTTTCTTTTTTTTGATATGCTTCCGAGCGCTTTTCCTCCGTTGATATCAAATGTCGGCATAGTCCGGTAGATTGTAAAGGGGCATCATCTGCATGTAAAATTTTGTAGTGTGATTCCCCTTCCTTGCTGAATGTATGCGATCCTTTGAATGAAATGAGATATGGGATTCTGAGATTTTCCTCTCTCTGCCTCTCTGAAATTTATTATATCCGATCGCCGTTGTGAGCGAAATTGGTTCTGTTGTATGCGCGTCCCTCAGATCATCTGATTGGTTTCTGTTGTATCATCTCTGTACTTTCAACCTCGCAATCACGATGAGAGCCTGGGACAGTCCATCTCATGGCTTCTCATTCGTGAAATGGTGAGGGGTATGTTCGAGTCAAAGCTCACGGGATTCAATCAATAACTTGCCTCCCAGTGAGGCTCCAGAGTGAAAGCCATCTTCTCCTCGGAGTGATTTCTTCCAAAACCATCCTTAGTTGCCATCTGAAAGCTCGTGAATAACCCCCCCTAAAGCCCTGAACAAAGCCTCTCAAAGCCCTTGAATAAAACCTCCCAGAACCCTGAGGTAAAAACCCCAAAGATCCACAACATCATAAACCCTTAAAACCCCCTCTGAAACCTCCACTATCGGCACAGGAAGGCCTCCCGGCGTGGCCCTCTCTCGACGCGGGTTCTGCGCCGAGTGATGGGCGCGCTGAGGAACACCAGCGTGTCGACCACCTTTCAAACAGCTCCCCAGGCCGATGGCCCTTTGTGTTCTCTGTCGCGCCGAGACTAGCCGCGCCGACACCTTCATGCCAACACCCTCATGAACCCCTCAGCTTGATCATCTCCAGTATAAAACCATCACCACCCCGGGAGGAGTAATATTCCTTCACTCAAGCCCATGGGAACTAAATCAATGGGGTTAACCCCCTACATTCTACTGCCCCACTGGCCTATGGAGTTCTGCCACTGCATGTTCTCCCATCGCCTCTTCAGGGGGATATTAACAAATACCATGATGAGTGGACACCGTCCCGTCGGATTACGATCCTTTTGGATCCCGGGCTACGCTCATCTCTATTATGGATTCCGTCTCGGCTCTCCGTGGACGGTTTCCTATATACCCCATCAACCCTCCGAGTACAGGGGAGATGCTGCCGGATTTTTGCCAGACATGCAGACTAACTGTTGAATTGTTAATAAAATAAAATAAATAATAATAATAATAATAAATAAATATAAATAAACAAAACAAATAATAATAAAATAAAAAATGAAAATAAATAAATAAACAAACAAACAAACAAAATGGCATAAATAAAAAAAATACAATAATAACAAGTAAATAAAAATACTAAACAAAATATAAACTGAGAATCGGCCGGGGGGACTCCCCTCGGCGCCATTGCTTCTCGGCGTCAAAAGCACGCCGAAGCCAATGCGCGTCGAGATGAAAGCCACACCGAGATCTCCCCACGTATACAAAAAAAATAAAAGGGGCAGCACGGTCGCGCCGAGGGTGGGTGTGTGCCGATGGCAACCCCCTGCTGGTGCCAATCGGTGCCACCCCCATTCCCTACATGTATATAGTAGTAAAAGAAAAAGGATAAAACAACTTCAACAAAGCTAAAGCAAAGAGACAACGCACAATGCAATAAATGCTAGACATACTTAACACTCCACTAAATATGCTTAATATATAAGATAACACCATGAGATCAACTACACACGTGCATATTACATGCCCCATTCAACAAAACACACACCTATGTAATCAATTCACGTTATGTGCATTCGTAACCAAAAACGCATACAACGAACATATGTCCACCCTCACATATAAAAATCCTATATATGCACATTCATATAAACACAAAAAAGAAGAAGCAAACAATAGAAAGAAACAAGACATTCCCCCTTCAAAAGATAGAGAAATAACAAAAAATAGTTAAAAAAAATACACAATAAACAAGCAATGGAAAAATAAATCACAACAAACAAAATAAAAGTGACAAATAAACAATAAAAAATAGTGAATAAACAAATAATTGTCAAACAAATACTAATAAAGAAATTAAAAAGTGCATGCATCCCATATAAGAGGATATAAAATAAATAAATAAATAAATAGTAAATAAATAATAAATGAGCAATAAAAAAAAGGGAAGAACATAAATAAAATGAGAACAAAGACAATCACGTGTCTAAAATAATAACAGGAATAAATAAAGAACAATGAGCATGACTGTGCCTACTCTGGAGCCTTCACCTTCCCTAGACCCCGGGTATGGGATATTAAGGATGTTCCGACGAGTCGTGCCTGGATCTCGGGATTTCCCCCCTTCTGTAGCCAAAGCACGACTTTGTCATTGGCCAATAACTCACCGAATTTGATTTCTCCTGATCGGGCTTCAACCGTGCTCCTACGATTCCTGAACAGTAAATTTACCGTACCCCGGCATACATTGCCCCAATAATATGTGCTTGCCCAAATACGGTTACACTCGGCTCACTTCATGGGTCCATGTGTGTGCACCGTAATGTGATGCACAGCTTCAAAATAAAAAAGGCCATAATGCCCCTCGGAGTAGGATGGCGTTGCCGAAATCTCTCTCAAAGTTATAAATAAATGATCAAGCAAATAATAAATGATAATATTGAATACTGTTATCTTGCATGCTTGCATGATCCGATTCTCCGGTATATCAAATGGTGATTTGCGGAAAGCCGGGTTATGCCCGACCGGAAGCTATCACTATGCGTGATGATGCTCCTCGGACCTAAGTTCTCCGCCTCGTACCGGGAGTCGATTTAATAAATAAGTACTACCCTATTGTGTGCTTGCATGCAATTGCATCTTTAGTTATATGGGCCCCATGGTCTTTATTTTGACGATTAATCAAGGGTTGTCTCTCTTTCGGAGAGGCGTAATTAACGTCGTAGCCTTTATGGTACGATGGGTTTTGGGTCCCGACACGATCACCCATGATTGTCTGATTAGTCAGATGAGCGCATAATAAATTGTCACGACAGTGGCTGGCACGCCTAATTAATAAACCAAATAAACAATTCAAAATAAACAAATAAATATATCAAATAAAATATTCTAATAAAAAATCTCATCTCCCACAAGCTGGCACGCCCGGTGGGACTTAACCTCCCTTCATCTTTTCGCCAAAATAGAGGGACCATGGGGCCCCCACCCAACTACCTCAAATGCTAATTATTCATTCGTCTTGTTTCTCCTCTTGCAAGGTTGAAGTGATGGCGAGCGGACTGTCTGGAGTTGTTTTCGGTCCCCAAATCGTGGCCGACCATGCTGCATATGGCTACCTTGCCGTACCCACTCCCTTCGGCAACTTTTCTCCGGTCGTTGGCTTCCCCAACTTCTTGGGAGTTGCATTCGTGGATCTCTTGGAGGTGGAGAGTTATGAACCTGCGAAGTTGAAGAACGACAAAATTGCAACTCGCCGAAGTGAGGGCCATGTCAAGGAAGCTTTGCTGAAGAGCCCGGTGGTCGTGAGCTGCCACGTCTACCATACTGTTTGCCCAACTGCGGCACATGAGAAGAAGCCAGCTGGGGGCAACAAGAAGAGCTCCAGAGGAAGAATTACTGCTGATCCTCGGAGCCAACTTTCAGCCTCTCGGAAGTCCATGTTGATCGGGGACATCCGAGTCTACTTCAATGGCCTTGATGCCAAAATTCTGCCAGATCGGATCGCCCCGACTATGCCCACTCACAACACCTTCCAAGTGCTAGCAAGCCGGAGGGTGAATTTTAATGACAACAAGCAAGGGAGGCCGACCCCAAATCTCTTAAAGTTCAGACAAGTCTGGGTTCCCAAGAAGACCCGAAACACTACATCGGCCTCGCAGAACTTCAACAATTCTACCGATGTCCCCAAAAGAGGGGGCAAAAGGGATGCCCGTGCAGAAGATACCATGGTTGTGATCCCTTCACCCACCATCGGGGTCTCCGCAAGACAAGCCCACATCTCCAAATTATCGAGGAATTTCGATCAAGTGGCCAAACTGACACGGCTTTCATACATGCCGTCAGCCCGAATCCAAGTGCTACCTTCTGCCATCTCTACAGAATGCAGTCGAGAAGACACAATGAGGATGGTCCGGGAATATATCCATGGCTTTAGAGGTCCCATCATGGGTCGGCAAAGGTCACCTCGAGTCATCAGGGCCGAAGAGGAAGAAAAAGACAAGAGGGCACCGATTGAGGTGAATGAAGAGGGGAGGCGAGCCAAAGCTAGAAGCCTTGAAAGGCCTCCACAATATGAAAAGATGAAAGGAGCTTCTATATATGAAGAGTCGACTTTCTCCCATCGGGCTCGAAGGGGAGTCAGAAAGCACAAAAGAAGAATGCAAGTTCTTACTTGCAATATGACTGGGGTAATGAGTACACCTGGTCCCCTACCAAATGAACAAGAAGAGTCGGCCGAGATTGCCATGAGAATAGACCCGGTGACAAGATGGGGTAAAAATGAGGCTGAGCTACTGCTAACCACAAAGGGCAAGCAGCTTGCTGAAGAAAACATCACTACTGTCACCGCTAGAATAGTGGCATCTGAGCAAGGGGGAGCATCCCCACCTCCTTCAATTGAAGCTCCTTTGTGTAACACGCTCAAGGGCATCAGTAATAAGACAACAATAGACCCTGCCGCCCTGATGTTGCTGCAAGGATACCAACAAGAGATAAAATTGCTGAAGAGAAAACTAAATGAAAAGGCTGAACATGCTGTAGCACCCGAGCAACCGGGGGCATGAGCTGAGCCGCCACGGGAAGGTTCCGACCCCACGGTTGCTCCTTCACCAGCTGTCCTACAAACTGCTGATCAAAAATGGGCCACTCCCCAACATTATTCCCAATGGCTCCAGCCAGCATGGCTAACGCCTCCTCAAATGCAGCAGCAGGTACCCTTGTCAGAGCCCTTGCCACCTCATGTTGCAGTTAAGGCTGCACGATTAGTGCGGACCGCCCACCTCTACCCTCAACCAGCAGATCCAGTTATGATGGACAAATGGATGGTGGAGCAGATGATTGAGGCAAGGCTCGCAAAGAGGGTGGTGATGATTACGCCCCCTTCGACATATATGAAGTGCCATATCCAGCCTACCATGCTGCCAAAAGGTTGCCGTCGGGCATCAATAAACTCCCAAAATTTGACAAATACAACGGGAAGGGCTCCCCGAAAGAACATGTTGCACACTATATAGCAACCATGGGCGACTTGGCGGCAGACGAGTCGTATCTACTGAAGTTCTTTGGGTCTTCATTGACAGGACCGACCTTTGAATGGTACTCTGACCTGTCGGTTGGGTCTATCCACGACTGGCTAGACATGCAGTAGAAATTCAGTGAAAGATTCCACGTCATCGAGGCAGAGATGACCGTGGCTGAGCTGCTGGCGGTCAAGCAAAAAGATGATGAAACAGCTACAGAATACATCAAGAGGTGGAGGGATCTCAGCACAAGGTGCCGACGTCCTCTGCATCCAGAAGATGCAATACAAATATGCAAACAAAATTTGAAGAAGGAAATTCTGGAAAAGATGATCGGAATAGAAATCCGATCATTTGACCAATTAAGTGATATTGCCACAGAGGTTGACGGTTTCTTCATAAGATATCCCTCCATTTCTACTGACTCAAGTCATGAAGCCAAGCAGGTTAATAAACGGCCGATATTGAAAGCGGTTCATGCTGTCAACCACATGGTAAAAAGGCACAAATGGATGCACAATCCTCCTCTCAATGAACCTGTTGGACTTCGGGAGAGGCATCCTCCGCAGAACAAAACAAAGAAGCTCTATGCCTTCCCCCGGGACAAGACTCGAACATTGTTCGAGTGGGCTGTCAAATATAGCAAAGTCATCCTCCCGAAGCCAAAGAGACCAGATGACGTCAAAAGAAGAGATGATCCTTATTTCTGCCCCTACCATCAAATCTTGGGACATCCTATCGAAGATTGCCAAATATTCAAGGACATCTGATGCGGGACGGGACCACGGACACGACAAGCTCGCGATCGTCCCTTAACGAGGGAAGCGTCGGATGTGCGCGGTTGAGGAACCGGCTGTGAGCTAGGGTGGTCGGCTCTCACTTGTGCCCGGATCGGGTCACGGGACGGTAACGCTCTCTCTCGCAGCAGCGGTGATAAAAATAAAAAGTGAGCTAATTACCCTATCATGCTCTCTAGCAGTGGCATAAGCAAGTATATATGAAAATTAAGCAAAATGCCAAGTAAGGGAGCGAATGCGATACCTCCACGCGCTCGGCGTGGGGACGACGGGCCCGGCCGAAGTCGTACTCCCGGAACAATTATACACGGATATTACAGAAATGTAACTCGCTGCCCACTCCACGCAGGGAGGTAAAGGGCTACACAATGGGGTCCGGGAGGACCGAATTCGGGTTGACGGGCGGCTTCTCGCGTTGATTCGGCAACACCCGAACACGTGACGGTGGGGCCCACGTGCTGTCCGGAGGGGCCGTGTGGGATCGGGTGGCACCGCTGTAGTGGTGGATGCACGGAGGGTCGCTCCTTGGGATGGCGGCACGCTGGTTCGCCGGCCGGAGGCCCGGCGGCTCCGTTCGGCACCGGTCGGAAAACCCGATCGAAAATCTGCCGGTTCTGTATTTCGGCGCGCGCTCCGGCGAGAATGGGCGCTGCGATCAGCCCCGATGTCGGATCGACACGAGACTGGCGCCGTTGGAAAGCTAGCTTGAAGTTATTCAACCTAGGTCCAAAGATCTGGCTTGGATCTGCTCGGATCCTAACTTACAGAATTTTCAATCTCTTGTTGTACAGTAACTGAAGACTCAGACCTGCAGAGAACTTGACTGTGGATTACCTTTGACCGCGAGGTAGACGTTCGAATCTGGGGTTGGGTTCTTCAGAACAGTTGTGGGAAATTGAGTTGTAAAGACAGAAAAATTAGTTTGGACACGTTTGGATGTGTCTATAATTTTCTGTGATTTGTTTACTGGACGAAGGTCGGATCTGGGATCTGACTGAAAGTACTGTAGCTCCGGTAGAACATGAATTATTAAAAATAGGTAGATGGATGATAAAAATTTAATAAAAAATGTGGTGGTAGGGGACGATGGACAAAATACCCAGTTAAATTTGGAGGTCTAACATAAATCAAAATGGTGGTCGAACGTGGAGAACTCAAGGCTACTGTCACTGTAGATAGTGACAGAACAGATCTGAGATTGAGAGTTGAACGAAATGGTAAAGATATGAAACGGTGGCTTTTGAACCTGGATTTTTTTGTGGAGAGTGGGATTGAAGATAGGAACTAACCCTCAAAATTTTAAATCGATCTGAGCTCTTGGCTGGCTTCAGAAATTCACGAACTGCACCTCTATCCAGCAGGACAGAAAACCGAAGACAATCCCGTGGCGGCTCGAAGGCGGCACGAACGGCGGCGGCGGCACAAACGATCACCGGAGGTTGAGAGGGGGAGATAGAAGATTGATACACTCTAGAACTTGAGGTTTGAGGAGAAGAACACCAGGGGGAGAGAGGAACAAGGGCACACCCTTCAATGGCTCAAGCCAATTTTACAAATTTTTCTTCATTTATCTCTAATGACACTATACATAGGCTTATATAGAAAATAGCAAGGGGTGGGGGTGCTGATAATTTCATGGGAAATATGTCATTTTCATCCCCTATGTGGTCAAAACTCAAAATAAATAAATTACATATGGATGGGGCACTCCTTTGACTAGGTAGGTAAGGTAGGTGGCCTACCTTTGAAATTTTAACCCCTTTGTCTCCCATGTGGTCAATTAGCATTCAAACCTTCTAGATGGCCACCTAGGATGGTTGACCAGCCCCACATGGATGAGGTGGACCAATGGGAAAGGGGAGAGGGCCCCCTAACTGGACCTACTACACATTTGCACAAAAACCCACACAATCCAAGGGAATGACGCATTGGCTTACAAAGCCGTACAATTGCGCTTATACTTTCCCATGGATATAAAAATAAACTAAATGACACAAATGTAAAATAAAATGTACATGCTCGGCGTCGATTCCCATCAACTCTCCCCGGGTGGGAGGAACTCGACCCCGTCGAGTAGGGGTAAGGATGCTCGAATACTCCGGCGGATCCGTCACCGTGCCAAGTAACGCGGGTACGCTCCACTCCAAGTGACCGTCACCTGCTCATTCCATATATACTTAATATGCACAAACTGCTGTGGGCTAAAGGTGGACACTCCGAGTGGGGTACTCTCAAAAGGGAAGGAAGCAGCTTGAAGACTCACTAGAAATCACCGCTGAGTCCCAATAGGTGACCGATCCGGGTATAGATGTAGAATCGACCCAATACTCATCAAGTGAGTCCACTCGCCTCTTACTCATAAGAGAACGACAACGAGCTTGCACAAGACGCATGTAGACAAACAAACGACACACAAACCATGCAAACAAATCACTCAAAACAAACCACACAAAGAAAAAGCACATTGTTAGTCCGACCCGTACATGGGTGTTGGCGGACCAGGACACCCGAATATGTGCCATGCATATACTAGATGTACACGATGGTTGATGGAAGGGAGGACTACTAGACACCCTAAGATGTACCACTCATGCATTGGTGACCGATGGGATTTCGGTGAAGAAGGGCTAGGAGATCCAAAACTACCTTCGTCATCATCCCTAGATGTAGAGACGGCTTGCTGACTAGACCGAGGGGTATGGGTGGAATAGTGAACTCCTTGGAAGAGGTGGAGGGAATGTGATAGCTCGGGAGCTTCACTAGTGGAGGGGTCAAAAGGGTCAAAGAAGGTATGACCCCGGGAGATGGGTTCCTCCATGACACGGTCCCAATCGTGAAATTCTTGAAGGTGTGAATGCTCACCTTCATCCGTCATAGTGAACGGGACAATGGTCATGTGAAGAAAATAAACTTCCTCCCTCGGGCAAAAGGAAATGAAGTCGGACTCTGCCGGCATCGGGAGGAGTAGAAGAATCTCCATGGTGACACAGCCCATGGTGCACACGGAGGTAATGGATCCTAAGGCCAGATGGGTGAAGCTAAAACTAGCGGGTTGGTCAAAGCCTCGGGCCAAAAGATGCGTCAACTCTCATTGTGAATCTAATCCCATAATAAGGTCATCCAAAGTATCGACATGGTGACTAGACCGAAAAGTTTTGTGGTAGGAGTTGATGGACACCAAAGGTAGGGTAGGGTCCATAGACGGGTAAGGGTGTGGGACCAAGCCATCCTTGAGCCAACTAAGAAGCGGCTCGGCTATGTATAATGTACCCGTTAGAAATACGGGTGGTTCGGGATGAGGTGGCTCCAAGCGCGAATCCGAAGGTAGAGTGGGCCGCTGGGGCTGGGTGGCTGGACATACGGGGTCCCTAAGGGTGATCTTACCGGGTAGGTATGGTGGGCATAAGGTGTAAGTCCTCTTGTCCCAGTCAAGATTGGCCCTTCTCTCTCCTAACCACTTTTGCCCTAAAATGATGCATGAACCAGCAAGTGTGCCGATCCTGCACCATGCGCCATCGGTGTAGAGAATAGAGCCGATCCTCTTATAGAACTCAACACAAGCAAAATCACCATCGCGGACAATCTTGCCTGTCTTAGAGAGAGACTCCACAATGTCAAGAGAAACCCAATTATCCGACTCCCTATCGGTGAAATGGAGTTCCGTTGTGGACCCGTTGGGTAGAGCGGCTTTCATAATGAGAGGGGCAAAACCAAAGGCTCGGTCCATGAGGACATTCATTTTGGCCACAAAAGTTGACCACTCGGACGTATGGTCTTGGGGATCGGCCATGGGTAGTGGACATGGACATGCATACACACAGTGACAAGACACTAGACCGACTATGCAAGTTTGGAATGCATGCACACTAAGGACCCTAGACGTAAACCAAGACTCGGTACGTGGCGGAGATAATCGATCCGAAGATCACTCGCACAAGTGTGCGGCCTTCCCGATAGGCATGGCCTAACGTTCGGACAACACCTTTTGATATACCGAGTAAAGGGATGCAATGCGAAAAGACACTCTTTTTTATGTTTTAAAACAATGATGATCCTAGACTCGACTTAAACCGACTAATGACTCGATGTAAATGACACTCTTTTTTTTTTTTGACACCCTAGACTCAAACTCGCTCTGATACCAAATTGATGCGGGATGGGACCACAGACACGACAAGCTCGCGATCGTCCCTTAACGAGGGAAGCGTCGGATGTGCGCGGTTGAGGAACCGGCTGTGAGCTAGGGTGGTCGGCTCTCACTTGTGCCCGGATCGGGTCACGGGACGGTAACGCTCTCTCTCGCAGTAGTGGTGATATAAATAGAAAGTGAGCTAATTACCCTATCATGCTCTCTAGCAGTGGCATAAGCAAGTATATATGAAAATTAAGCAAAATGCCAAGTAAGGGAGCGAATGCGATACCTCCACGTGCTCGGCGTGGGGACGACGGGCCCGGCCGAAGTCGTACTCCCGGAACAATTATACACGGATATTACAGAAATGTAACTCGCTGCCCACTCCACGCAGAGAGGTAAAGGGCTACACAATGGGGTCCGGGAGGACCGAATTCGGGTTGACGGGCGGCTTCTCGCGTTGATTCGGCAACACCCGAACACGTGATGGTGGGGCCCACATGCTGTCCGAAGAGGCCGTGTGGGACCCGGTGGCACCGCTGTAGTGGTGGATGCCCGGAGGGTCGCTCCTTGGGATGGCGGCACGCTGGTTCGCCGGCCGGAGGCCCGGCGGCTCCGTTCGGCACCGGTCGGAAAACCCGATCGGAAATCTGCCGGTTCTGTATTTCGGCGCGCGCTCCGGCGAGAATGGGCGCTGCGATCAGCCCCGATGTCGGATCGACACGAGACTGGCGCCGTTGGAAAGCTAGCTTGAAGTTATTCAACCTAAGTCCAAAGATCTGGCCTGGATCTGCCCAGATCTTGACTTATGGAATTTTTAATCTCTTGTTGTACAGTAACCGAAGACTCAGACCTGCAGAGAACTTGACTGTGGATTGCCTTTGACCGCGAGGTAGACGTTCGAATCTGGGGTTGGGTTCTTCAGAAAAGTTGTGGGAATTTGAGTTGTAAAGACAGCAAATTTAGTTTGGACACGTTTGGATGTGTCTATGATTTTCTGTAATTTGTTTACTGGACGAAGGTCGGATCTGGGATCTGACTGAAAGTACTGTAGCTCCGGTAGAACATGAATTATTAAAAATAGGTAGAGGGATGATAAAAATTTAATAAAACTTATGGTGGTAGGGGACGATGGACAGAACACCCAGTTAAATGTGGAGGTCTAACATAAATCAAAATGGTAGTCGAAGGTGGAGAACGCAAGGCTACTGTCACTGTAGATAGTGACAGAAAAGATCTGAGATTGAGAGTTGAATGAAATGGTAAAGATATGAAACGGTGGATTTTGAACCTGGAGTTTTTTGTGGAGAGTGGGATAGAAGATAGGAACCAACCCTCAAAATTTCAAATCGATCTGAGCTCGTGGCTGGCTTCAGGAATTCACGAACTGCACCTCTGTCCAGCAGGACAGAAAACCGAAGACGATCCCGTGGCGGCTCGAAGGCGGCACGAACGGCGGCGGCGGCGGCACAAACGATCACCGGAGGTTGAGAGGGGGAGATAGAAGATTGATACACTCTAGAACTTGAGGTTTGAGGAGAAGAACACTAGGGGGAGAGAGGAACAAGGGCACACCCTTCAATGGCTCAAGCCAATTTTACAAATTTTTCTTCATTAATCTCTAATGACACTATACATAGGCTTATATAGAAAATAGCAAGGGGTGGGGGTGCTGATAATTTCGTGGGAAATATGTCATTTTCATCCCCCATGTGGTCAAAACTTAAAATAAATAAATTACATATGGATGGGGCACTCCTTTGACTAGGTAGGTAAGATAGGTGGCCTACCTTTGAAATTTTAACCCCTTTGTCTCCCATATGGTCAATTAGCATTCAAACCTTCTAGATGGCCACCTAGGATGGTTGACCAGCCCCACATGGATGAGGTGGACCAATGGGGAAGGGGAGGGGGCCCCCTAACTGGACCTACTACACATTTGCACAAAAACCCACACAATCCAAGGGAATGACGCATTGGCTTACAAAGTCGTACAATTGCGCTTATACTTTCCCATGGATATAAAAATAAACTAAAGGACACAAATGTAAAATAAAATGTACATGCTCGGCGTCGATTCCCATCAACATCGCCCAAGGCTTAATAAAAAGAGGGGATTTGCAAATGGGGAAGGACAGAGTCGATCCTCCATGCCCTCACGAAGTGCCCGCTACGGGGGCATCAATTAACATGATATCTATATGCCAACAGCTACCTGAAGAAATGCCAGAGGGCTATGCCTGGCACACTCATGAAGACTATATCCCATCGCATGAAAGGGAGCAAGAGAAATGGCGAGCATCGCCAACAAAGAAAGGAACAGAGCCGGCTTATCGCCCGGCACTGGAAACCCAAATTCCTGGCGCCATGGACCAGCCTACTCTGCCTCTTGCAGTCTCTGCCCGCCTTCAAATAGCCTCTCCAATGGCCATCAGAAGGTCAACTGACAATGAAAAGAAGAAACAGACCCCATCACGGGTACATGAAAAAGCTAGCTCAGCCATGGAGCGGTCACAAGCTATTATAAGTGGGCCTGATAACCATGAGCAGCCAAAGAACCAGCCTATGCAGCTCAAAGGGTATGCCCCTCGAGGATGCAATTAGTCCCGCCGGTTAATAAAAAGAACTGAAGAAAAAGCAAAAAAGCTGAATGCATCAAATAGCCCACTGTGGGGGCAGGTGCCGACCATGAAGGGAAATAAAAAGAAGAGTGCAAAGGCTAAAAGGAAGAATCTTGTTTTCTCCTGCAACACATTGTCAGCATCTTCTAGCGGGACGCAAACTGTTGATGAAGAAGATGGGGAAATTTTCTTTGTGCCAAAGGAAGCAACTCCAGCTAAAGCTTCCGCCTATCACCCATCTACTAGGTATGGGAAAATGCCAGAGCAACACTCACCAGCTAATAAGAAGGCTCAATGTCATATTCCTCCACCACCTGAAACCATAAAACACAAGGAGTTCATCTCAAAGGATTTAGCTGTAGCTGGCAATAATGGCAGGAAGCTATTTATCTCAAGCAAACCAAAGGAGGAAGGCAGTAGCACTCCCGGTCCCTTCTTACAAGACCCTGTCATAATGGCACTACTACACCCGAAGCAACATGAGATTGAAATGCTACAAAGGTAGCTGAATGAAATGAACATAAAGCCATATACGTCACAATTGACAATACATCTATATGAGACAGCCCAAGATAGTGCTAGCTCATCAGAAGCTTCAACATGGCCAACAATGCCCCGAATAGTACATGATCATTCAGGGGGCATCCTCCCTCAGCCATTCCAACCCACAGTCCCCTGGGTAAGTCGGGGGGCAACTAAAGCATCTACGGTAATGAGGTCGATGAGGCCGCATATGCAGCCAACTACCGTACACCCGAGATCAGCGGGTCTAGCCACAATGGACAAGCCAAAGGTGGAACGAACAATGAATACAAAGACGGCTGAAGAAGAAGTCACTGAAGTCGAATTACAAGCAGCCAAAGAAAACGATGATGAGTCCGTCAGGGACTACATAAGCAGATGGAGGAGCCTTCGTGAAAGATGTAGGCACCCGCCTAGTTACGAGGAGTCTGTCCAAATTTGCAAAGAGAATCTGAAGATGGAAATTCTGCGATGGGTCATTGACTTCGAAGTCACAACCTTTAAATATCTAAGTGACATCGCAGCAGAAGCCGAAGCAGTCCTTGCAAAGCTTTGCCCAGCCTCCAGAAGCTCGGGTCAAAAGAATAAACCAATCAACAAACCTCCGGCACAAGAAGAAGCTTGCGCCTCAAATTTTGAAGCCTTCGAGCAACAGAAGAAGAAAATGAAAGAGGCGTCTTCCGCCGATCCGACAAAACAAGGGCTCTCATTAAGGGGCAAAATGATGAAACTGTATTCCTTTCCAAAGGATAAGACTAGGGCACTTTTTGAGTGGGCCCGTGAATACGGCAAAGTAGTGCTCCCGGAGCCGAAGAAGCCAGGCGAGGCCGAAAGAAAAGAAGATCCATGATTCTATCCTTATCACCAAATGTTGGGGCATCCCATTGAGTATTGCATGTGTTTAAGGACATTATTGAAGGCCTGATCAGAAAAGGTGAACTACAGATGGGCGAGTATAAGGTGGACCCACCATGCCCTCATCAAATATCCATCCTTAGAAGAGCAGTCCCACGCGGCGTTACTGCCTCAACTGCTCCTCGCAGATCTGGCTGAAGCCGATGTCTAGCAAGCCCGCATAGCTTGAATGCGGATGCTTGCCAACAAAAAGAAGAATGGGAAAAAAAAAGGAAGAAAAAAAAAAGAAAAGGAAAAAGAAAGAAGAAAAGAAAAGGAAAGGAAAAGGGCCTATTCTGAGGGTAGGCACAAAAAAAAAGAAAGAAAAGAGAAGAGAAGAAATTTAAAATAAAATGAAAGAGGCCTTGATGGCTGCGTCTACCAAGGGAGATATCACTCCCCTCATGTCTTGATCCATGTCAAATAAGAAACTATCATTGTGGGGTTGGCGTGGTGGAGTGAACCACTTATCCCCTCTCTGAGGGGGTGAGCGCTCTCCTATGCACCCACTTTGGTCTGTTTAAAAACAAATGGATGAAGGGTGATGGCTCTGCACTGCACTGCACTGTCGACGCCATCTGAGTTGTCCGTTCAAAAAAATGAATGCAAAAGAAAAGAATAATGGAACTTATAAGGTCAGCAAGGCCTCCCCATCCTCCCCATGGGCAGAAGACTCCTTAGTGGCATTGCATGGTGAATGCCCAAGGGAAAATAAAATGACTGCGCCATCTGCGAAGGTGGGAAGACCCTACAGCCGCAGTCGCTAAGAAAAGGGGGCCAAGAGAATGACACTTGGCGGAAGCACCGGAGGCCCGAACCGAAGCTATTCGGAGCATCTCCTGAAGAAATCAATGACGAAAGAAGATAGATGTTGATCTGATGCATAGCTATCATTGAACATCCCCAGGGGGACTATGTGATCAACAGTCCCACTGACGCTAAAGAACTTTCATTGGCCATTAGGCCTCCCGTTTCAAATACGGGTCCATGCTCATTGAGGGGAATGAAAAGAACAAGTTCTGCCGGGTTGTCTACACCCTCGACCCCCTATCAAGCCAGCAAATAAATGCCTTTCGGCTTCTACTGGCCTATCTCAGTACCCCTTGGTTCCGCCAGGATTCATGGTGCTTTACCATCTTCCCATCCTATGGCGGTACTCCCCACTTATCCCAATGGGACTAAGCTTCCACCCTTGATCTGGGACCTACGCTCCCAGCCAATGCATTCTTATTACCTTTCGTCATTCAGCCACAATAATGCCATATTTTTCCCATGGGACTCTCCTATCACTGTCGGTTTGGATTCCTTGCCCAATGTCATCCCAATAAAATCTCCTTTTCCGTGGCATGAGGCGCTCTGCCCTTGTCGAGCTCAATAATTCACCCATCAGTCCCTCCGGGCTGTGTCCATAAAACTTTCCCATGGCTCGGGGCGCTCTGCCTTAGCCGAACTCGAAAATTATCTTCTGTCCCATCGAGCTGAGTCCACAAAATCCTTTCCTTGGCCTGAGGTGCTCCGCCCTCGCCGAGCTCAAAAGTAATCTTTGTCCCACTAGGCAGGATTCGTAAAACCCTTTTCCTTGGCCTGAGGCGCTCCGCCCTCGCCAGGCCCGCTGGGCTCTTGGACATCAATCCCTAGCCCCATCGGCATGATAAATAGTCAACCTCATCAATAGTCCCACCAGACAAAAATATCCCGCACCGTAGATGAGTCTGCACCAGGGAGACAAAAAAAACAAATAAGTAAATAAAACAACAAAAAAAAACAAACAAAAGAAGAAATAAAGAAATGAAGTAATAAAGAAATAAAGATGATAATTTAAAATAAGCTTAATGAACTAATAATCCCAATAAACCCAATAAAAGTAATAAACTCAATGGGTACAACGAAATTCAATAAATCCAATAAACCAAATAAACCTTTATAAACTCAACCAATAGACTAAATAAACTCAATAAGCTCAACAAAGTCAATGAATCCAATAAACTCAATAGACTGAACAAATTCAGTAAACTCAACCAACCCGAACTAATATACCAATAAAAGACCTCTTCGCTCTGTCTCAGACTTTCTATCTTGGCAAGGTTTGGTGATCCCATCATCTCCATGGGTCAACGTACATATTCTATCCTAGCTTAGACCTCCCGTCTCTGCTAGGTTGGTCAATTTCGACATGACATCAGGTTGACATCTTCATCTACTCATTCTACCCTCGTTCCAGACCTTCCGTCTGAGCGAGGTTGGTTGACTCCGACACTTCATCAGGGTTGACATTGATATTTAGCCCTGGGTCTGGGCCTCTCACCCATCTATCATCTATACTACCCTCACCCCAAACCTTCTATCGGGGCAGGGCCCGTTGACTTCGACATGACGTCGGGTCAACATCCACACCCTATATTCTACCCTTGGCTTAGGCCTCACGCCTCTGCCAAGTTCGTTGGCTTCGACAGGACGTTGAGTCAACACCTATCCTATATTCTACCCTTGTCTTAGGCCTCATGCCTCTTCTGCCAAGTTCGTTGGCTTCGATAGGACGTCGAGTCAACACCTACCCTATATTCTACCCTTGGCTTAGGCCTCACGTCTCTACCAAGTTCGTTGGCTTCGACAGAACGTCAAGTCAACACTTATCCTATATTCTACCCTTGGCTTAGGCCTCACGCCTCTGCCAAGTTCGTTGGCTTTGACAGAACGTCAAGTCAACACTTATCCTATATTCTGCCCTTGGCTTAGGCCTCACGCCTCTACCAAGTTCGTTGGCTTCGACAAGACGTCGGGTCAACATTTATATCCTATATTCCTTCCTTGGCTTAGACCCCATGTCGTCGCCAAGTTGGTTGACTTTGACAGTCTGTCAAGTCAACAACCATTTTCTACCCTGGCCCAGACCCTGTGTCTCTCCCAGGCCGGTCGTTTTCGACATGACTTCGAGATGAAAATAGTGTTTCATGTCTGCCCTTGTCTTGGACATACCGTCTAAGTAAGGTTTGCTGACCCCGACATCCCGTTGGGTCAACGTCCGACCATACAACAAAAAGACTCTTCTACCTCTGGCTCGGACCTTTCGTCTAGCCAGTCAATAAAAAGAAAACCTTTCACCGTTGGCCCGGACCTTCCGTCCGACCATACAACAAAAATAAACTTCTACCTCTGGCTCGGACCTTTCGTCTAGCGAGTGTGGACGCGGATTTTTTTCCTCTTATTTAAATCTTATCTATTTATTATTTATTGATTTATTCGTTTGTTGGTTTATTGGTGTGCCAGTCACCGGAGTGACGATTTTATTGTGCGCTCGATCTGACATGGTCAGTCGATTGTGAAGTCCGAGTCGAGACCAGAAATCCGTCATACCCTGAACGCTATGACGTTAATTACGTCCTCCCTAAGGAGGACAACCCTTGATTAAACGCTAAGATAGGAGGAGGACATCGGTAAAGCCACATGCTCAAAAGAAACGGAATTCATTCATTTGCAAGACGCTAAATGGATTAGACGAAGCAGGGGTTCGTTATCTTAGGGGATAGCTCCGACGGCATATTCCCACCAGCTTGAACTATGCCAAGTGGGGAATAGGAAACTACCCATGCGGTGGCAGAGTAGGATCCGGAAAAGATCGGGCATAATTGACCCGGAGTCCGAATGGGGACCGGCGTGACATGGCACGCTCCATGTGGGTGCGATGGCACATCTATATCCCCCTTGGAGGGACCATCGGAGGGCATGCAAAGGCATAACTCCGTGGGCCGACGGGGTTGAGAGGGAGAACATCACAGTCACCCAATAGGATATGCATAAATTTCGGCAGCATGTCCGCTCAACTTGGATTATGCCAAGAGAGAATAGGTCATCATCCACGGAATGCCGGGATGACGACCGAACGAGGATGGGCACCGGGCCCCGGGACATCGCTTGCATTTATGCCATCGTTTAATATCCCCTTGAAATCCCTCGGAACTCATGTAATGACATGGCCCTTTGGGTTCATAAGGGTGAAATCCGGATCGGGAATGAGGACTGTAGGGGAGGTCTTCCCCATTACTGTGTCTTCTCAAGGCATCCATGACGATCTCTGAACATCCCCGGGGCATATGTCTGAAGAAATCAGAAGGTTGACAGATGGCAGTGCAGAGAAGAGCCTCTGACTGGACTTCAATTGGCCAAGAAGGTGGGTCTCGGCATGGCTTTCTATCGGCCAGAGGAGGGTCTCGGCGGAGGTTTATTGGTTGGCCAAAGGGGGGTCTCGGCGGTGGTTTCTTGGCTGGCCAAAGGGCCTCTCGGCGGGGGTTTATTGGTTCAAAAAGGGGGGTCTCGGCGGTGGCTTCCCGGCGCGCTCCTGGCCGCGCCGAGAAGGTGGCGCCGAGAGGCTTGCATGGAGGGGTTTGAATAGGCCTATAGGGGAGGGGGTCTCGGCGTGGAGCTTCTCGGCGCGCTCCTGGCCGCGCCGGGAGCCTGGCGCCGAGAGGCTTGCCATGGAGGCTCACGTGAAAAAGGTTTAAATGGCAGGGTTTGTCGTTTAGCTGGGGGAGAGGGCATCTCGGCGGGACAGCTCTCGGCGGGGAATTTTGCACGCCGAGAAGGTGGTTTTGCGGAAGGATTTCAGGGTTTGATTGCGGTACTCTGTCCGGGAGTTTCTGGGTTTTGTGGCTCAGAGTGAGACCGAATCGGGGGTGCAGGAGGAGGTTTCATGGATGCCTCTGCTAGAGGGATGCCAGGGAAGCTGAGAGACCAAATCATCAGGAGGAGGAGAGGCCATCGTTAGGGCCCTGAGTAGCTTTCATCTATCTGCTGCCAGACGTCTGGGGGGGTCAAGAGATGGCTGTCTCTGATCCCCCAGACTAGCACAGTGGCATCGAAGAAGCAAAACGGCGATGAAAGAACCCTCGGCGTCGGGACTCCAGGTCTTAATCACTAAACGGTTAGAGTGAAGACCCAGGGTTGCGTTCATCTGCGGGTTCAAATACATCTTTTATAGCCGGCAGTCCGGGAAACCAAGAGATTGATGTCTCTGGTTCCCGAACAGCACAAGAGGCTCGAGGGGAAAAACTCGAACGTATACGGAGGGCATACCATTGAGACAGGAAGGGAGAAGAGAATAGAACCCAACGACCCACTAAACAGGGGTGGGAGTTCTATCTTCATCCCTGCTCTAAGAACAGACTCAACTCTGAAGCTTGAATCGTTCCGCCCATGGGGCATTCAGACAAACAATACGCATGCGTATAGAGACAGGGGAAGCTCATATTGCCTAATATCCATCACGGCAACTGCATTTATTTCATCCCACTACCATTATTTACATCGACTGCAGGACTAAAGCCGAGAAACATAAAGGGGAGGAATAGGGGGAGAATCATATAAATAATCGAAGCACTAAGACTTGGACTACTACATACGGAGAACAATGAAAAAGGAACAGCGAACATGGGGGGGGGAGGGTGGAGCATTGACTCCTCTCCCTCCCCCTAGCAGCCCACCTGGAGCCTTTTCTTCTTCTTTTCTTCTGCTTCTTCTCTTCTCTCAGCCGAGGGGGGGTCTCTCTCTCTCTCCTGGCAAGACTCCCTCTCTATTCTTTTTCTATTCTTCTATCCTGTTCTCTTTTTTCTATTCTCTTCTTTTTTTTGTCCGCCCCCTCTTCGTTCGAAGGAAGAGGGTTTTTATATCCATCCTCCTTTTCCTTCTCGGCAGATACTATCACGGCGCGCTTGAAACGGGCTTCCCGGCGCGCTCGAATCCCACCTCTCGGCACAGCTTTGGGCTTCGACCACAGGCTCTCGGCGTGACCTTCACACAGGCCCACTTGGGACTTTTTAAGTGCATCATCACCCGAAAGGGCCTTTCATTGATGACATATCTTGTATCGAGATCATCATTACGGTTTTCATCAGTCCGTAGACAGGGGTTTCATCAGTCCGTAGACAGGGGTTTCATCGGTATTGCCATCTGAATGGTGACAAAACCGGGTATCATCTTATCGACACCGTCACTTGAATGGTGACGAGCTCGGACATCAGCTTTAGTCTGGGAAGACCTCAGCCGGGTATATAATCTGTGGAGACCATTCTTCTTCTGTTCTGACTTTGCAAAAGCCTTTGCAATCTTCATCTGCCGGTACCGGCTTCATCTTCATCTCATATTACATCTGTCAGTAAGCCGACATCTGACTTACCCTGACATATCATCCGTGGATTCTTGGACGAAACGGTAGTACAGCTCTCATTAAAGGGCTGGAAGGTCTCATCAGTCGAGTGACTGCTGCTTTATCAGTGCTGCCGTCTGAGTGACATTGGCACCGGGCATCAGCTTTGCCGACAAGGGTTTTAGCCGGGTAGACAGTTGATGAGCTTCATCATTGGTCTTTCACTGTTGGTCCGACCCTCTTTTCAATTATGTTTTCACCCTTGTTCATTTTCCAGGTGTCAACAAATGCCCCCCACCTGCGGGCGGCGTAAGCGCAGAATAAGCGGCACGGGGCTTGCAGGTGTCTTTCATCATTCGAGGGTATCTTCCTCAATTTGTCTTTAATCGGGTTCTCAGACCTGATCATCTCGTTGCAACAATATTCTGCACACGGATCTTTCATTTTCATATTTTTTTTATCTTCGCATTTTCTTTATTTTCAGCATTTCGGAGCTTCTCAGCACAGGGCACTGACTTCTCGGCGTGAGCCTCTCGGCGCGAAGCTTCTCGGCGCGAGGGACCTCTCGGCGCGGAGCTTCTCGGCGCGGACGAAGGGGGCTCTCGGCCTGGGGCTTCTCGGCGCGCCCTGGCGGAAGGGGGCCTCGGCCAGGGCTTCTCGGCCTGGGGGCTCTCGGCCTGGGGGTTCTCGGCGCGCCTTCTGGCCGACGGGGGCTCTCGGCCTGGGCGGTTCTCGGCGCGCATTTGGCCGCGCCGAGAACCCATCTGCTTCGGGCCCTATATTAAGGCGCCGAAAGCCTTTTTTTCCTCATTCTTGCTTCTTCTTTCTCTTTCTTCATTTCCTTTCTTCTTCTTCGGCCCGAGCGATCTTTTCCTCTCGGCCGTCTCATTTCCTTTCTTCTTCTTCGGCTTTCTTTCATCGGCGGGAGCTTCTTCTCCTCTCTCGGCCGTCTCATTTTCTTCGCCCGTCAGGACGTTCTTTGGGGATTTAATCCCTTTTGATTTCGGGACCACCCCCTCTTGGTTGGTGACTCCCTATTCTCCTTGGGCAGACCCCGAATAAGGGGAGATGCTGCCGAAATTTTCATAGGGTCTCATGTTATAATCTTTATAAGACTGGCTTCTAATTCACACTTTTTCTCCGACTGCAGACACTGCAATGGCTTCCAGTTCTGATGCTGCATCTTCCGGAGCTGTTGGTGCTAGCTCATCGGCCCAGCCCGACATATCACGAGCCAAAGTAAACTGGCTGAACGTGCACAGTCTGGATTTCGGATACGACAGGATTGCTTCAGTCGATGAATCGTCTGACTCTGAGACTGACACAGTGTCGACGGCCCGGGTATACTCCACGGCGACCGAGACATGCTTCAGGCGGGATGGTAGCTACCGGCCAGACCTCCCGAAGGACCGACATTTGATGCCGTTCATCCGGACTTTCACAGTGGGCGGCATGCAAGACTACCGGATAGCTCGCGTAGTTGAAGCTGCCATCCTTGCTGAGCGGGATAGCCTGAAGGAATCAGTGTATCGCAGCAAGGCCATCTATCTTCCTGGGGAAAAGCGCAACTGGGATGCAGTCCTCGGTATATCGGAGCTGGAACCAGAGAAGAAGATGCTGGCCCGGGCCCCGGAATTCACACCTGCCCGGTGGGATAATGCTAGCGGCCGAGTTCATAGGGAGAAGCCCGGCTATGGCATGTTCTTGGCACCATTAAAGTGGGGATATAGCCCTTCGTGCTGAATTGTTCGACCGTTTAGTTCAAGTACCATTTGGCCGCTGGTTGGTTCGGGGATACCAAAATCACTGACGCGCACTTATTCCGAGTAGGGGCAGTGGAGTTCACAGAGTTTGTTCTGAAGGAGTATGCCCCTCTGCTGATCAGAGCCGGGGTATATCACAACATTTTCGCTTCTAGATTTTGATATCCCATATCCAGAGGGTTGTGCTGCGGGATGTTCGAAGTGTTCTGCCCTTTATTCAACACTTTTTATACAGCGGAGGGTGAGACATCCCTGGACCTCTGGAGTTTATCACAGCTCTCCGGTCTGCCCATTGATGGCGAGCCGTATGAGGAAGTTTGCTTGACAGATTCCGAGAAGGATAGCTCTGATGGCGAGGGCAAGTATTCCATCGGCTTCTCATATCGGTATCTGATGAAGGTATACCGCTCCATCTGTCTGGCGTACAACAGAGGGTCCTCCAAAGGCTATCATCCCCGAGAGAAAGGCAGCAAACTGAGGGTCCGGATAGGGCAGTGGCTCCAGTATTTCTTTGACGGTCCCCTGAAGTATGCAGACTTTCCTTCCCTGGGTCCAGTTGCCAGCAAACAGATAAGGGCCCCTCGCTACAAGTCGGCGCTGCCATCCTCATTGCGTCATGCGGGCAAAGGTGGTCCCAATCCGGCAGAAGTAGATCCCATCACACATTGTGCGGCCTATTTCACCTTCTGGTTGTGTACTTTCGCCCTCCCACAAGGGGACGAGACAGTCATTCGGCCAGAGGCCATATATCCAGCTTGTCAGATGGCATGGGGGATGAAGCTGTCGCTTTGCCCAGTGGCCCTGTGTTTGATATATAAATCTTTGGGGGACCTGCACAAGCATCGGACTCCCCGTTCTTTGAGGACCGTGGGTCCTTTTCACTTCTTCAACGCCTGGGTTTGCAGTATATTCCCTGAGTTGGCTCCGAGAACCTTGCAGGCAGATACGGTGTTGCCTAGAATGATCGAATTCGCCAGTGCTGAGTCTGGTCCCTTTTATGATCAGTTGTTTAAAATAAGGGGCCGACTGATAAGGGTACCAGTGGACGCCCCCGGCAGCATTCATTTCTGGAGCTTGGCGGCAGGTTCAGCTCCTTTGATTGATCCTCAGAGAGAGTGCAAGCTGGCAGAGATAGAGACTTATGCTCATCCTGTCACAGGGGCTGAAGTTGCTCGGCCTATTCTGGAGCCGGAGCTAGTCAGATGGGCCATGGCTATTCGGCCCAGTGTTTTAATTTTCAGGAAGGGTGGCCTTCTTCTTTTGGAGCCATACTATCCGTTCCGATTTGGGCGGAACTTCGGCTACGACCAGCACATCCCCACCTCAGCTGCTCAGTTTCCTTTGGATAGCCGGGCCAAGCACGGGTCCGTCATTGTTGGCGAAGGCCGGTTGTGGTGGGATTTCTATCATCGCCAGGACGATGTAGTTTTCAGGGTGCCCACTGTTTCTAACCGTGTTCCCCGGGTAACATCAGAATATATCAAATGGTGGAACATCCGGACCGGTTTTTACAGGGACGGTAGGGGTGCCTTCTGGGATGTGGCAGAGCGCTCTTTCCTGAAACAGCAACCTGGGCCTGTGTTTGATATTCCTGAGGCCCACTTGAAAAAACTTTACTCACAGCACCCGAGGGAGGCGGAGAATTATCTGACCCAACGTCGGGCATTGAAGGAAAAGAGTTCTGAGCCGCTTGTCCCTGTCTTTGCTGCTATCAATGAAGACACTTTCATGAAGACCTTGAAGCATTTGTGCCGTGTGGGAGGCGCTCGCTTGGAGGAGCAGCAGTACCCATTCCCTGTTGAAGAGCCGCTCCCGACAGTAGCTCCTTGGAAGGGTCCAATTGATAAATTTCATCCATATAGGACGTTTGTACGCCGAGAAGATAGAACTCAGACGTACTATAGGCAAACGTCCTGGCTGTTCATTCTGCTGAATTTGCATGGATTATCTGCAGAAAGCCCGATAGCTGGCATATTGAACAAGCCACTGTTTATATCATTTCATTATGTCGATGGTTGGGGCATGGACCATCTTGACTTATTTCGATGCCTTGACTCTCACGGCCATAATGATCTGGCAGCTTTAGTAGAGAAGTGCCAGATATTTGGTGATGTGTGCTGGCTCATCAAGGAGGCTGCTTCCCGCTCCAAGGAGGTAGCTTATCTGTACTGGCCACTTTCTGTATTCTACGACGGCCCGGCAGGTAAGGTTTCTTCTTTTCTGATTGCAGTGTTTTCTGCTTAGCATCTGAATTTCGCACCCACTGATCCCATCACCCTTCTGCCATTTTCAACAGACCGGCCTGATATAAAGCGGCAGGGGCTCTATAGAAAGATTATTGCGCAGGCCGAGAAGCCTACTTATTTTGAAGTCCCGGCTGCAGCACCGACCACTACTCCCCTGCCTCCTGGCAAGAAGAGGAAGGCTTCCGCAGTCAAGGCTGCAGTTGGGAAGGCCAGGAAGGCCAAAAAGGCCCATGTTCAGCAGTCGACTTCGGTGGCGATGGACACTGGGACCCCTCTCCCCAACATTCCCTCATTCGATGAGTTTGAGTTGCAAAGGGAGGCTGCTCAGACACCGGTTCAGGGTAACATCATTAGCTTGCATTTGCATTCTTCATCATCTTTTGCAGATTTCAAAGAAGTCTTCGACTCTGACCCCTTCCCTTTTTGCGCAGCTCAAGAGCCAATTGTGGCACCCTCCGAAGCAGAGACCAGGCTGCCTTCCCCCACGCCGGCTAGTGAGGCGGGGGGTAAGTGTGCTTTCTCATCTGTTTCACACTTCTATTACTTTTTCTACTATAACCCTCAGAGATCGCTTTTCTGTTGAAATGGCAGCCGAGGAGTAGACTGAGGTTGAAAGGATGACAGAAGAGCCGATTCAACCTCCGGAGGGTCACAAGACTCAGTCGAAGCGGGGTACTGTTCCGGCCAGGCGCATAATTACCCGGTCCACATCCCGACATGCTTTAGAGGCGTCCCCACAGCATGTAGCCAGGGTAGAAATATCATCGGGTAGCTCTACAACCGTCTCTGATGAGGAGGAAGTGGCTTTCAGCGGCAGTGAGGGGGATGCTCCTGAATCAGAAGCCCCGCCTGTACTTGCAAAAGGTGCTCTGTCTTTTCAGCCTGCTAAGCTGCTGGTGCCATCTTCCGAGGAGGAGTTGCAAGAGGAGTTTGCCGGGCTCGACACCGAGATCGACATATCTTCACTCTTTGTCGCTTCAACTTCGGAGTTTCCTCCTCTTTCGCCCCACTTCGAGGATGCGAACCCTGCTTCAAAGGTGGGTCCCCTTTCAGGCTTGCTGCTTCATCTGCATCTTCATTTAGTGCTGAAGGTTGTTTTGCTTTGGTCTCAGGGCCCTATCACCGTCAGCTCAGACACAACTGCAACTTTTATGGAGGTTTCTTCTGCAAACTGGGCTATTGTCCCTTTTCTACCTTTATCCTGCATGGGGGCTCCTGAGGTCATTCGCCCTGTTCCAATGCGAATACAGTCTTCAACAGATTTAGCATCGTTGGACCTGGGGGCCTCAGGAGACAGATGCACTCCTATCAGGGCTTCAGATTTCAGAGCCGAAGCTGATCTAGCCAGAAGTTCTGCTTTCATACCGGCCGCAGTGATGACCATCGCTCCTGAGTCAACAATTCCCACAACATCAATCATGGAGGGTGAACCTTTGCCTCTTCAGACTGTGGCCTCCGCGGCCTCGACATTGAAGGAATTGGCCACCGAAGCGGAGATGGAAGAAGGAGAGGTGGCTGCTGCGGAACTGGGAGTATTGCCCGTAACCGCCCCGGACTCTATCTCCATACTTTCAGAATCTGAGGAGGAGGTGCCTGAAGTTGCATCTGGGGGTATTCAGACGGCCGCTTCCGAGGAGATGGAAGTGGAAGATCTCTTGGCCACGCCAGAGGTTGCAGGGAGAGCTCAGTTGGTACCTTCGGTAGACCTCCCATCTTCTTCTTCGCAGCCGGATATCACCCTATGGGCGGACATTGATAGTGAAGTAACCTTTGAAGTAGCTCCTCTTCCTTTGCCTGGCTTTACTTCACCTGAGAGTTTTGTCTGGCAACATCTGGGCATGCTGCGCCAGCTAGTGGAGTCCCAGCCCGGACTAACCTATCCACAGTTGAAGGAGATAGCCGAGCGCTTCACCGCCGGCTTGCAGGCGATGGGATGTCCCACAGAAATATGGGCCCAGCGGGTTCTTTTATTGTTAAAATTTGTTCATCGCCGGGATTTCTTGACACATATCATGTCTGACAAACTGGCGGCTTTGAAGTTGCAAAGAATGGAATGCAAATCCGAGCTGGCGAAGATGAACTCTATTCTTCAGGAGCGACAGTGCCAAATGCAGTCTTTGGCGGAGCGGGAGCAGTTTGTGCGCGACCGGATAACTACCCTGGAAGCTGAACTGTCCGATCTCCGAGCTGAGC
Organism: Amorphophallus konjac; assembly: GCA_022559845.1. Taxonomy (NCBI): domain Eukaryota; kingdom Viridiplantae; phylum Streptophyta; class Magnoliopsida; order Alismatales; family Araceae; genus Amorphophallus; species Amorphophallus konjac. Next base: position 265,719,845 of record CM040119.1, on the reverse strand, counting down.
TGCCGCAGCTAACAACTTCTCGACCGCAGCTCGAGGAAGAAGCAGCTCTATTAGAGGGGCAGGTGGCGTCCTTTCAAGACGAGTCCGTTCGACTGCAGGAGGAGGAGGCTCGTCTTCATGAACTGGGAGCCGCCCCTTATGTGGGTCTTCTGGCTTTCGAGGATATCTTCAGGCAGCCATGAACCATCTTCTCTTTCTTTTTCTTTTGTACTCTTTTGCGATACAACGTCCCCTCGGGGCCCTTTATGTACTCACTTATTAATGAAAAGAAATCTTTGGCTTCACGCGTATCCATTTTCTTCTGCATGTGGTTTTATCACTTTGAGAAGTGGGGTAGCGGTTTTAGCAATTCCTCATGCGAATGGCCCGTACTTGGCAGGAGAGCGTCCACCCCCTCAGAGAAAGGATGGGGAACTCGCTCCACCGCGTGACGGCATCCGGGGAGGTGCTTAAACCGGATTCTGTTGGTAGCAGCAATCGTCCCTCTTGGCAATATGTGCTGCGAGGGAGACAATTTGCAGAAATGTGAAAGAAGAGGCTTCATCGGAATAGACGAAAGGTCTAGACCGGGTAGAGGTTATAGCAAGTGGGACATTGAAAAAGGGTATGGGGTTTTCATCAGAACGGCCATAAAGTCCGAACTGGACAGATTGTATCATTGGCTGGGCGATGTACCGATCAGCCAACGGTTGACTTCATCATCGATATTGAGCTTATATCGATGCAAGGGGGATTTCATATGTTTTATCAGAATAGACGTAAGGTCTAAACTGGATAGGGTTTCATCATTGATCGGGCAAGGTGCCAATCGATCAACAGTTGGTTTCATCATTGATATTGGGTTTATATCGACGCAAAGAAGAGTTTCATCCGCATAGACGAAAGGTCTAAACTGGCTAGGGTTTCATCATTGATCAGGCAGGGTGCCAATCAATCAACAGTTGGTTTCATCATCGATATTGGGTTTATATCGACGCAAAGAAGAGTTTCATCAGCATAGACGAAAGGTCTAAACCGGCTAGGGTTTCATCATTGATCGGGCAGGGTGCCAATCGATCAATAGTTGGTTTCATCATCGATATTGGGTTTATATCGATGCAAAGGGGTTTATAAGTTTCATCAGAATAGACGAAAGGTCTAAACTACAGGATTTCATCATTGATCGGGCAAGGTGCCGGTCGATCAACAACTGGTTTCATCATCGATATTGGGTTTATATCGATGCAAAGGGATTTCATAAATTTCATCAGGATAGACGAAAGGTCTAAACTGGATAGGGTTTCATCATTGATCGGGCGAGGTGCCAATCGATCAACAGTTGGTTTCATCATCGATATTGGGTTTATACCGATGCAAAGGGATTTCATGAGTTTCATCAGAATAGACGTAAGGTCTAAACCGGACAGAGGATTTCATCATTGATCGGGCGAGGTGCCGGTTGATCAACGGTGGGACGTACGTGAAGGTGTAGGTCTCGTCAGGACAGACGTAAGGTCTATTCCAACAGGTTTTATCACAGGTGGGACATTTGAAAGAGGGTGTGTAGATTTCATCAGGACGGACGTAAGGTCTTTCCTGGAGAGGTTTTATCGTCGGTGGGGCATGGAGCCAGATGACCAACAGAAGGTTTTATCAGCGAAGGGGAAGAGAGGTAAAGGTAGCGTGCCTGTTGGCATGGAACTTTTGAATTACCACATTACTGACCCAAGTGCCCTTTCGGGTTTTCATCGGAGCCAGCCCCCTCTTGCTTTTGCCCACGAGCCCTTTCGGGTTTTCATGTGGCGGGGTACCCGATTTTGCCTGCAGTGCCCTTTCGGGTTTTCACCACAGCTGGGTTTTGGCCAATTTTGCCCTTGTCCGGGATATCCGAACAAGCCTGGCGAGGTATCTCCATTTTTAACCCCATTTTTTTTAATTTTTTTTATTTATATATACGTATATATATTTCTTGAATTGGGACTTCAGCACGGATCAGGCGATGTGCTGCTCCATTAGTGACTGCTCTTATCATCGGTATTGGGTTTATACCGCTGCAAGGATTTCATAGGCTTCATCAGGATAGACGTAAGGTCTAGACTGGGTAGGTTTCATCATTGATCGGGCAGTGTACCAATCGATCAACAGCAGGTTTCATCATCGGTATTGGGTTTATACCAATGCAAGGATTTCATAGGTTTCATCAGGATAGACGTAAGGTCTAGACTGGGTAGGTTTCATCATTGATCGGGCAGTGTACCAATCGATCAACAGCAGGTTTCATCATCGGTATTGGATTTATACCAATGCAAGGATTTCATAGGTTTCATCAGGATAGACGTAAGGTCTAGACTGGGTAGGTTTCATCATTGATCGGGCAAGGTGCCGATCGACCAATGGTAGCTTTCATCGCGGTGGAACCTGGGACAAGGTATGAGGGCTTTTATCAGGATAGACGTAGGGCCTATACTGAGTGGGTCTAATCGTCGATCGGGCAAGGCGCCGATCGATTGACGAGGAGTTTTATGGTGGGAGGTGAGGCTTTCTTTGGGATTACCACATTACTGACCCAAGTGCCCTTTCGGGTTTTCACCGGAGCCAGCCCCCTCTTGCTTTTGCCCACGCGCCCTTTCGGGTTTTCACGTGGCGGGGTACCCGATTTTGCCTGCAGTGCCCTTTCGGGTTTTCACCACAGCCGGGTTTTTGGCCATTTTTGCCCTTGTTCAGAATGTCTGAACAAGACTGGCGGGGTATCACTATTTTTAACCCCATTTTTCTTTTCTTTTCTTCTTTTTTTTATTTGGTATGCGAGCTGAGAGAGAGGGCAGCTTGGGCAGGGCGAGATGCCACTGGACCAAGGAGAGGGTAGCTTGATCAGGGCGGAGTGCCATTGACCAAGATGAAGTGGCCTGATTAGGGTGGAGTGCCGCTAACCGAGGAATGGGTAGCTCGGCTAGGGCGGAGTGCCGCTAAACCAAGAAATGAGGTAGCTCGGCTAGGGCGGAGTGCCGCTAAACCAGGAAATGGGGTAGCTCGGTTAGGGCGGAGTGCCGCTAGACCAAGAAAGAGGTAGCTTAGTTAGGGCGGAGTGCCGCTAGACCAAGAACGAGGTAGCTTGGCTAGGGTGGAATGCCACTAGACCAAGAAAGAAGGGTAGCTCGGTTAGGGCGGAGTGCCGGTAGACCGAGGAAGAGGTAGCTTGGTTAGGGCGGGGTGCCGCTAGCCCAAGGGAGAGGTAGCTTGGTTAGGGCGGAGTGCCGCTAGACCAAGGAAGAGGTAGCTTGGTTAGGGCGGAATGCCACTAGACCAAGAAAGAAGGGTTGCTCGGTTAGGGCGGAGTGCCGCTAGCCCAAGAAAGAGGTAGCTTGGTCAGGGCGGAGTGTCGCTAGACCAAGGAAGAGGTAGCTCGGTTAGGGCGGAGTGCCGCTAGACCAAGGAAGAGGTAGCTTAGTTAGGGCGGAATGCCACTAGACCCAGAAAGAAGGGTAGCTCGGTCAGGGCGGAGTGTCGCTAGACCAAGGAAGAGGTAGCTTGGTCAGGGCGGAGTGTCGCTAGACCAAGGAAGAAGGGTAGCTCGGTCAGGGCGGAGTGTCGCTAGACCAAGGAAGAGGTAGCTTGGTCAGGGCAGAGCGTCGCTAGACCAAGGAAGAGGTAGCTTGGTTAGGGCGGAGTGCCACTAGCCCAAGAAAGAAGTAGCTTGGTTAGGGTGGAGTGCCGCTAGACCAAGGAAGAGGGGTAGCTTTTGGCCCGATTACTCGGAGAATGTCGGTTGTGCAGCATGATACAGCTTTAGGTGCCTACCGTTGAGTGGCGAGAATTGGATCTCCCCTCGATGGTTGACAACCATATAGGCCCCACCTTCGTAGACCCTTTGTATCACATAGGGACCTTCCCAATTAGGATTTAGCTTTCCTTTTGGGTTGGACGCCATGACTTCTCTTTTCTTGACCATGACAAGGTCACCTTTCTTGAACTCTCGTCCTTTTACGAGTTTGTTGAATGCAGTGGCCATGCGGGCCTGATACATTTGGATATTCTTCTGAGCTTGGAGGCGCCTCCCTCCAATTCAGCCAGTTCTTCTAATCTTCTTTCTGTATTAGTCTGTTCGCCAGGGGCTAGGTCATATTGGACCGCCACTCTGAGTGACGGGACTTCCAGCTCCAGCGGGACCACTGCCTCTGAGCCGTACACCAATGAGTATGGTGAGCACCCTGTAGGTGTTTTGAAGACGGTGCGGTATGCCCATAAAGCTTCATACATTTTCTCTTCCCAGTCCTTCTTGTTGGAACTGACGACTTTGGCCAGCAATGTACACAAGGTCTTATTAAAAGCTTCTGCCAATCCGTTTGCCTGTGGATTGTAGGGCGTGGAGGTTCTCCATTCAATCTTATACTTCTCGGCAAGCCGATAGATTTTCTGATTTCTGAAATGACTTCCATTATCAGATATTATTCGGTTGGGGATCCCGAACCGGAAGATAATGTTTTGCTTGATGAATCTGGAGACCAGCTCACCAGTCACTTCTCTTAATGCTATAGCTTCCGCCCATCGGGAGAAGTAATCTGTTATGGCCAGTATGTACTTATGTCCGGCCGAGGAAGTTGGCAATGGCCCGACTACATCAGTTCCCCATTGTGCAAACGGCCAGCTAGGGACTGTAGGGTGCAGAACGGCAGGTGGCCTTCTAGGCACAACAGCATGCTCCTGACATTTCTGGCATGACTTTGCAAACTTGCAACAGTCTTCAAACATAGTGGGCCAATAGTAGCCCAGCTTCTTAATCTCTATCTTCATCTTGGGACCGGCCTGGTGGGCACCTGCTGTCCCAGCATGTGTTTCTTTCATTGCTTGCCAAGCTTCCTCAGTAGACAGGCAGCGGAGCAAAATCTTCTTGCGTGCATCTGCCATTATTCGGAACAGAGTTCCATTTCTGAATTCATAAGAATCTTTGATCCTTAGAAGTTTCATCTTTTCTTCTCTTTTCTGCGGCAGCTGTTGGTGTAAAAACCATTGTAGCAGGTGTTGTCTCCAATCAGATGCCTGTTCTGTACTGATAGTAGCAACTTCTTCTTCTTCGGGGCACTCTTCTAGCATGCTGGGGACCTGCCGCCGGTTTATAACAACAATGTTCAGTGTTTCATTTGGTGGGACTGCTATTGAGCTGGCTAGCTTTGCCAGTGCATCAGCTTGGGCATTATGTCCACGGCCCACATGCTTGAGCTCAATATGATAGAATTTCGCCATGAGGCGCACAGCTTTTTGGTGGTAGGGGTTCAACTCCGGCTTTCGCACTTCGAACTCCCCTTGGATTTGCTTTATTATCAACATTGAATCCCCGAATACCTGAAGCATCTGGATACCCATGTTGAGGCTTATACATAGCCCGATTATCAGAGCTTCATATTCGGCTTCATTATTGGTGCAGGGCTTGTTTATAGAACAGGAAGTATGCACAACCTCCCCTTCTGGTGATCTTAGCACAATACCGGCTCCGGCCCGTATTCTGGTCTTTCCATCGGAGTCCGTCTCTGTTCTAGATGCTCCATCAAAGAATAGCTGCCACATAGTTGACTGAGCCTGGCAGGCTTCTAGTGTCTCATCATCGGGTAACTCAGTCCCCAACATATCATTCTCTGGCACAGGATGCTCTGCGAAGAAATCGGCCACGGCCTGTCCTTTTATTGCCCTCTGGGGTATATATGTGATATCGAATTCCATCAGAATTACTGCCCATTTGCCCAACCGGCCTTTCAGTACTGGCTGAGTCAATATGTATTTGAGTGGATCTGCTGCAGATATCAATCTGATTTCATGTGACAGCATATAGTGCCGGAGCTTTTTAACGGCAAAGACTAGTGCCAAGCATGTCTTTTCTATATAGGTGTAGCTTTCTTCAGTTCTAATCAGCCTCCGACTCAGGTAGTATAGAGCCTGCTCTTTGCCTTCTTCATTTATCTGTGCTAGCATTGCCCCCAGGGAACAGTGTGTGGCTGCAATGTACAGTATCAGGGGTCTGCCCTTAATAGGTGCCCCCAGCACTGGAGGGGTCTTGAGATATTCTTTCAGCTTCTCAAAGGCTTCCTGACAGCCATCGTCCCAGAGGAACGGTACATCTTTCATCATGAGCTTGTGAAAAGGGTGGCATCTCCCCGACAGATTTGATATGAATCGTCGGATATAGGCCAAACGCCCTTGTAGAGATCTCAGCTCGTGGAGATTCCTTGGTGGAGGGAGCTCCTGGATAGCTTTAATCTTGGATGGGTCGATCTCAATGCCCCTATGACGGACAATGAACCCAAGGAATTTTCCACTGGACACGCCGAAGGCACATTTCATAGGATTCATCTTGAGTTCATATTTGCGCAGCCTCTGGAACACTATCCTCAGGTCTTGCAGATGATCTTCTCTTCTGCTGGTTTTCACCACCAGGTCATCAATGTAGCACTCTACTTTCTTGAAGAGCAAATCATCAAAGATCTTTGTCATAGCTCTTTGATAGGTAGCGCCGGCATTCTTAAGGCCGAACGGCATTCTTTTATAATGAAATATCCCTTCGGGGTGCGGAATGCAGTGTGCACTCTGTCTTCTTCAGCAATCCAGATCTGGTTGTATCCGGATGACCCATCCATGAATGACAGGGCTTCATGGCCAGTGGTTGCATCGATCATGACTTCAGTGATCGGCACTGGGAAATCATCTTTCGGGCAAGCCTTATTCAGGTCCCTGAAATCTACACATATTCTGATCTGCCCATTTTTCTTCTTCACGGGCACTATATTGGCCAGCCATGTAGTATACTGGTTCTCTTCAACAAAGCCCACATCGATCAGCTTGTCGACCTCTTTGTTGATCTGATTTATCAGTTCGGGGCGCATTCTCCTGGAAGGCTGCTTCACAGGGCTTGCCTCTGGGTTTATCGCCAATCGGTGCTGTGCCACATCGGAACTCAGTCCTGGCATTTCATCATATGTCCATGCGAAGCAGTCTCAGAATTCTTTCAAAAACTGAATATACTGTTCTTTGACAGCTGGCTCCAGCAGTGCACTGAGGAATGTCGGCCTTGGCTCATCTGCTGACCCCAGATTTACTTCTATCAGCTCATCGACGGTGGCTTGGCCTCCGTCTTCAACTTCGGGTGGGGCTTCTTGCAAATCAATAAAGCCTCCCGGGATATAATCTTCTTCATTCTCATGATTTTCTGTTTCATCATACTGATCATCGGCAGATGCTGGTGCATCGTATAAGGCCAATATGGCCGGATTCTGTTCAGTCTGCCCCGAGGACGTGACTGGCTCAGCGGAAAACTTCGAAGTGGAGTCTTTCGTGCTTAGAGGCTCTTCTGATGTGGGCTCCCCTGAGAGGTCATCATTATGTAGAGCTCGGAATTCTTCTAGAATGCGCCCAAACTCCAGGCACTCTTGCAGCTCTCTGGCTACTTGATCTTCATCCGGGGTTCCCGTATCAAATTTCGCTTCATCCTGGAACAGATCCTCCTTGCAAGATAGATCCTCCCAGTACCAATCTCTCTTTATCTCGTCAGGTGTCCCCGTCCCCGGCTGATTGTCTGGGACTTCATTGTCCACTACGGACTAATAAATGATTTCTTCATCTTCCGAAGGGTATTGGTCATAGTCCATCCCGAGGGAATCTTCATGCTGGTAGAAGGCAGAGATGACATCTACCTCAGCTTCATAGTATTCTTGCAGGGTATAACCCAGTCCCGGGTGCTGTGTGATCTTCCTCAATTCTTTATTATCTCGAGGTGGATCCCATAGCTCCTTGAATGCTTTCTTCTGGGTTGCAGACTGTATCGATGGCATTTGCATCTTGGAGAACATCTGCGAAACCCGTTGGGTAGTGTACTCCAGGCCTGTAATTGGCACCATCCGGTTTGCGGTTTCTTCAGGGACCATGCAATCTTGATCATCTTCTTCGACTGCCTCCCCGGTGTAGAATATGATAGGAGGCTCGCAGAAGCGAGGGATTTCCATAGTCTTTAGTGGCAGCACCGTCTGGTATTCTATGCTGGCTATGGGCTTGACTAGACCCTGAGGAACTTCCACCTGTGTGTATTTTTCTTTCATTTTTTCTTCAGTATCATCTGGGTGTATGCCAGGAGGAGTGATCCGAGCAAAATCACCAGCATAAGAGATGTGAGATACTCCATGCTTTTTAATGTAGCCTTTTGGCGGCGGCGGAGACCAGTTTCTTGTCTTCAGTCGCCGGCTTTTTCTGGCTGACCACAGCTTCTTTTCTTTATCCTTTTGTGACACCTCAGTGTAGTAGGATGCATCGAGCATATGGCACTCGAACACTTCGAAGGGATGTAGGTCTGCAAACACCCTTTCTTCTTTTCCTTCATGGCAGTATTTTATGCATTGGTGTAGTGTGGATGGCACTATCTGATATTCGTGCAGCCACGGTCTTCCCAGCAGGGCCTTATACGTGGTGTTGGAGTCGATTACATAGAATCGTACCACGGTAGTGAGGTCGCCCAGTGTGAGGTTGAAATCAGCCACCCCGAGAGGTGTTTCACATTTCTGATTGAACCCTGCAATCTTCATATCTCTGACCTTGGTAAGCTGCAGGTCAAAGTAGTATTTCTGATAGATGCGATACGGGAGATATTTACAGCAGCCCCGGGATCTATCAGTATCCTGCTCAGCGACTGACAGTTCAGGGAGCCCCTCATATACAGCGGTCTGTTATGACCGACATTTGGGATTAGCATATCATCTTCCGTGAAGGTGACCGATGGCCCAGCATTCACTTCTGCCAGGAGTGCTTCACATTGTGCCGGGGACTGCAGGGCATCCACGATTGCTTGGCGAGCTTCTTCGCTCAGAGAGAGAATTTCCCAGATGGAGAATCTGGTAGGGAGCTTCTTCAGCATTTTCATGACTCGACTGCCCACCCGGACATTAGATAGTCTCATCTCCTCTGCCCATCGGGGTCTTGGAGGTTCATGTGGTGCCTGTGGCCTTTGCTGCCCAGTCCCAATTTCATCTTCTTCATCGGTCTCCCGGAAGGCTTCTTCTGTAGCGACTGCCCCTGGTTTTGCTAGAGGGTTACTTTCTTCATTTTCTTCATGCTGTTTCTGCTTTCTAGCTGCTGTCTGCTGGCATTTATTGCTTTTAGCTGGAGCAGTATGAGCCGGTTGCTCATTCTCTAAGCTGGACAGGAACTCCAGGAATGAAGGGGCTTCATCTGCCTTCTTTTTGTCTTGGTACAGACTGGCAGGGGGAGGAACCTGGGCACCTCGTATCTCTGGTTCCGGGATTTGATAGGGTTGCTCCCCTCTGAACATAATATTATGGTTGGCTGGTGGTGGGCGCCCCCATCTTCTCCCAGAACGTGTTGCATGGGCCGAGGTAGAGGCTTCAGCATGGTTAGCTTCTAGCGGGGCGTCGGATGCTTCTGGCTCATCATCCTCCCCGGGCAAGGAAAAGAGTACCGACAGAGTGTTACATTGTACTGTCGTGACTTCTTTCCCTTCTTGGACTTGGGTCGTCTCTCTTCTTCTGGGAATTTGGCTTTGCTAGCTCCTGCCCCCAGAAGGGTTCATTCTCAGCTTTTTCTTGTTCTGCCTCTGGCTGCTCTTTGATTTTCAATTCTTCGAGCTGTTCCCAGAGTATACAGTCTTTCATCAGCAGATGCTTGGGCTTCTTCTGCTCGTACTCATCAAGCTCATTAATATATTGCTGCAGACGCCTGGCTGCAGGGCTTACTTCTTTATGTGTAGGGAGGGGAGTTTGTCTCCTCCGGTTGTGAGTAGGGATCCGGATGACTGGTCCGGTCTCAGCTGTATGCCATACTGGCTTTATTGGAGGCGGCTCGGGCCTTGGGGTAACACCCCGATAACTGCTCCGCTGGTACTGGCTGCAGGAGTCTTCTTTCTGCTTTTTATGGGTATCATCTGCCATCCTTCCTGATCTTTCTGTGGGGTGAGGAAGCAAGCTTCATAGGTGTGCTTGGTGCATTCTTCAACGGCTTCCTTGGGCAGCTGTTGGTAGACTGAGATCATATTGGCAGCCATTCTCCAGGGTGGAGGCTCATGTGGATGGGGCGGCTTTACCTGGTAATCTCCCAGCTGCAGCTCACCTTTCTTGACCATTCCTTCCATGATATCTTTGAAGACATAACAATCTTCAATTGCGTGCCCCAGCGCACGGTGAAATGGACAGAACAGCGGATCATCTTTCTTTGCTGCATCTGCTGGTCTTTTGGGTTCAGGCAATGTTACCTTATTGAACTTGTATGCCCAGTTGAACAGTGCGGCCGTCTTATCTTTTGGGAAGGAATATGCTTTTCTCATCTTGTCTCTCAGAGAGACTTTATCTTTTCTTTCTGCTGTATCTGCCAGCGGGGGAGCTTCATCTGCCCCTTTCTTCCCCTTCTGTTGCTCGAAGGTTCTGAAATCGACGGTGTTGGCCTCAGAGTGTGATGGCCGTCGCTCATTGGATTTTCCCTTCAGCATGGTGGGAGCATTGGCGGTCGGACGCTTGGACAAGAACGTCTCGACTCTGCCACTATATTGTTCAGTCGGTCAAATGTTCTGACATCTGCACCGATCATTTTTTCTAGCACCTCCCTCCTGAGGCTCTGCTTGCATATCTGCACCGCATCTTCTTGATGAGGAGGTCTTCGGCATCTCATGGCTAAGTTCCTCCACCTTTTGATGTAGTCCAGTGCAGTTTCATCTTGCTTCTGCCTGGTTGCATATAGCTCTGCTATCGTGATTTCCTTTCCGTGACATGAAATCTGTCGCGGAATTTTCTCTGCATATCAGGCCAATCAACCACTGACCCAGCTGGCAGGCTTGAGTACCATTCAAAGGCCAACCCAGTGAGGGATGAGCCAAAGAACTTGAGCAGATAAGCTTCATCGACTGCTAGGTCGCCCATGATTGTAGTGTAGTAGGCTATATGCTCCCTAGGGGAGCCTTGGCCATTAAATTTCTCGAACTTCGGCGGCTTACTGACGCCTGGGGGTAGTCTCTTGGCAGCATACTGGGGAGGATACGGTACCTTGTACACATCATAGGTACCAGCATCACCACCAGTCTTTTCTGACAGCTTCATTTCCACAATTCTTTCAATCATCTGCTTGTGGGCTACAGCTGGATCTATGTCTTCTGGAAAGAAGTGAGCTTGTTGCTGGCTGTGAGGAGTTGTCATCACAGTGGCGCGCAAGATGGGCGCGGTAGGCTGTGTCTGAGACACAGAGGGCTGAGCTGCTGTTTGCTGTGGAATAGGTTGGCTCGGTGTCTTGCCCTTATCAGCTAGGAGAGGGTTAGCTGGGATAGCCGTCTCTGCTGAGCTGGATGTCTGCCCCGCAGGTTCAGCTTGCTTTGAGACTGATGTAGCTTCATGTCTCTCATTGAGCTGCCTTCGGAGAGCACTGATCTCCTGCTGGTATCTTCTGAACATCATCTGGACCATAGGATCCAAGGCTGATGGGATTTGCATATCTTCAGAAGTCCCTTCAGCATCATCAATAAGGGGATTGTCCTCATCCTCTGTCGTCACCACATTGACTGTCATGGTGGTGATCTTGCGGGCTTCATCATATTTCTTCATCTTATCTTTTGCGGCCTGGCCTCTTCTTGTGACAGGACCAGGTCTAGTAGCCAACCTGAGCAGTTCATCTGGCCGAGTTGGTAGTATATCTTGCCCCCTGGCAAGTCCAGCCATGTTGCAGGCGAAGATTTGCATTTTTTCTCTCCGCCTGTAGACCTTTCTTTTCACCTGGTCGGGATATTTGAGCCGGTCAAAGACCGATATTCTTTCTTTGGCTTCTCCCGGTACAGGTCTTCTTTGTCATATCCGGCCCTGAGACCTTCTTCATAGTGATTTGAATCGGAGGAAGAGGCTCCGATCATCGTTTCTTGAAGTGTTTCTTCTTTTTCTTCACCTCTGGTGCCCAAGGCACGGGATAGTCTTTGTTGACCGAGGGCAGAGCTCCCCAGGTAGTGGAAGTAGTCTTGGACTATCTGCTTCATCTCTTCAGAATTGTGCCTCTGTGGCTCAGGCTGGAGCATTAGTCTTTCCTGGCTTCTCTGCTGATAGGCCAGTCTTGTTACCTGAGCATTCAAATGCTCGGCTTTGGAATATTTGAACAAGTCGGCCTGTCTGGCACAGGCCCTCGGTCTTCTTGGGATGGCGACCGTGACTGGTTCGCTCATTCCCACATTGCCGTTTCGGCAGCAGTTGACAGCAGCATCATATTTCTTTCTTTGCCATCTTCTGCCCCCAGCCCTGGGACGGGTGACAGTAAGGTCTTCCTTCCTCTCATCCCTTCTGCCCCTCATCATGGGGCGAGCAGCAGTCAAATTTCTTTCTTCATCATTTCTCTCATCTCTTCTGCCCCAGGCTTTGGGGCGAGCAGCAACAGCATTTCTTGTCTCTTTTCCCTCTCTTCTTCGGCTTTCTGCCCTGAAGCGGGCAACAACATCTTCAGCAGCCTTCTCCTCATCTCGAGCTGGAACCCAGCTCTGAATCCTCTTCGGTCGCCAGACCTGTTTGTATTTTGCTGGCTTGGGCGCCAGCGGCTTCCTCTCATCAGCCTCCCAATTGGCCTGCTGGCGGCCAGAGTCTGGAATCTGTTGGTAGTGGGCACCATCGGGATGATCACGTCCGGCTTGACCTCCCTTGGGCAACCATTCATGTTTGCCCGGACACCTCCAATCATCATGGTCTTTCCGGAGTTGGAAAGACGACGGTCAACAGCATCATACCGGCTCCTCCGGTTGGTTCTTCTCCCCTTCTGAGCAGCAGCAGGGACCATGCCCCTTTTTTGGACATGATGGACGTAGCAGGCGACGGCCGTGGGGACCGTTTTCTCTGGTAAGATATTCTTCTGGTCAGTGATCTTCACCGGGGCACTTGCAGCAGTGCCTTGCTCATTGTCATCGACCTGCAGAAGGTCAGTGAAGACGACGCCCAAGCAGTTGGGCAGCCCAACGGCAGGCGGCATTGATCCGAATGTAAGAGGTACCGCCAGGTAGCCCTCTCGCACATGCATGTCAATCGGTTGCTGGTCGAAGCAGACAGACATGATTCCAGCCGTCATTGTAGATTCCTGAAAATGAGGAAAGTGGACAGAATCAGAAGTTTGAGGGGGGCCCGCTGGGCCTCCTCCTTTAGCGTAAAGATGAAGGGAGACTCCGTCCCACCGGGCGTGCCAGACTTGTGGGAACGCGGATTTTTTTTCTATTATTTAAATCTTATCTGTTTATTATTTATTGATTTAATCGTTTGTTGGTTTATTGGCGTGCCAGTCACCGGAGTGACGATTTTATTGTGCGCTCGATCTGACATGGTCAGTCGATTGTGAAGTCCGAGTCGGGACCAGAAATCCGTCATACCCTAAACGCTATGACGTTAATTACGTCCTCCCTAAGGAGGACAACCCTTGATTAAACGCTAAGATAGGAGGAGGACATCGGTAAAGCCACATGCTCAAAAGAAACGGAATTCATTCGTTTGCAAGACGCTAAATGGATTAGACGAAGCAGGGGTTCGTTATCTTAGGGGATAGCTCCGATGGCATATTCCCACCAGCTTGAACTATGCCAAGTGGGGAATAGGAAACTACCCATGCGGTGGCAGAGTAGGATCCGGAAAAGATCGGGCATAATTGACCCGGAGTCCGAATGGGGACCGACGTGACATGGCACGCTCCATGTGGGTGCGATGGCACATCTATATCCCCCTTGGAGGGACCATCGGAGGGCATGCAAAGGCATAACTCCGTGGGCCGACGGGGTTGAGAGGGAGAACATCACAGTCACCCAATAGGATATGCATAAATTTCGGTAGCATGTCCGCTCAACTTGGATTATGCCAAGAGAGAATAGGTCATCATCCACGGAATGCCGGGATGACGACCGAACGAGGATGGGCACCGGGCCCCGGGACATCGCTTGCATTTATGCCATCGTTTAATATCCCCTTGAAATCCCTCGGAACTCATGTAATGACATGGCCCTTTGGGTTCATAAGGGTGAAATCCGGATTGGGAATGAGGACTGTAGGGGAGGTCTTCCCCATTACTGTGTCTTCTCAAGGCATCCATGACGATCTCTGAACATCCCCGGGGCATATGTCTGAAGAAATCAGAAGGTTGACAGATGGCAGTGCAGAGAAGAGCCTCTGACTGGACTTCAATTGGCCAAGAAGGTGGGTCTCGGCATGGCTTTCTATCGGCCAGAGGAGGGTCTCGGCGGAGGTTTATTGGTTGGCCAAAGGGGGGTCTCGGCGGTGGTTTCTTGGCTGGCCAAAGGGCCTCTCAGCGGGGGTTTATTGGTTCAAAAAAGGGGGGTCTCGGCGGTGGCTTCCCGGCGCGCTCCTGGCTGCGCCGAGAAGGTGGCGCCGAGAGGCTTGCATGGAGGGGTTTGAATAGGCCTATAGGGGAGGGGGTCTCGGCGTGGAGCTTCCCGACGCGCTCCTGGCCGCGCCGGGAGCCTGGAGGCTCACGTGAAAAAGGTTTAAATGGCAGGGTTTGTCGTTTAGCTGGGGGAGAGGGCATCTCGGCGGGACAGCTCTCGGTGGGGAATTTTGCACGCTGAGAAGGTGGTTTTGCGGAAGGATTTCAGGGTTTGATTGCGGTACTCTGTCCGGGAGTTTCTGGGTTTTGTGGCTCAGAGTGAGACCGAATCGGGGGTGCAGGAGGAGGTTTCATGGATGCCTCTGCTAGAGGGATGCCAGGGAAGCTGAGAGACCAAATCATCAGGAGGAGGAGAGGCCATCGTTAGGGCCCTGAGTAGCTTTCATCTATCTGCTGCCAGATGTCTGGGGGGGTCAAGAGATGGCTGTCTCTGATCCCCCAGACTAGCACAGTGGCATCGAAGAAGCAAAATGGCGATGAAAGAACCCTCGACGTCGGGACTCCAGGTCTTAATCACTAAACGGTTAGAGTGAAGACCCAGGGTTGCGTTCATCTGCGGGTTCAAATACATCTTTTATAGCCGGCAGTCCGGGAAACCAAGAGATTGATGTCTCTGGTTCCAGAACAGCACAAGAGGCTCGAGGGGAAAAACTCGAACTTATACGGAGGGCATACCATTGAGACAGGAAGGGAGAAGAGAATAGAACCCAACGACCCACTAAACAGGGGTGGGAGTTCTATCTTCATCCCTACTCTAAGAACAGACTCAACTCTGAAGCTTGAATCGTTCCGCCCATGGGGCATTCAGACAAACAATACGCATGCGTATAGAGACAGGGGAAGCTCATATTGCCTAATATCCATCACGGCAACTGCATTTATTTCATCCCACTACCATTATTTACATCGACTGCAGGACTAAAGCCGAGAAACATAAAGGGGAGGAACAGGGGGAGAATCATATGAATAATCGAAGCACTAAGACTTGGACTACTACATACGGAGAACAATGAAAAAGGAATAGCGAACATGGGGGGGGGGGGCGGGTGGAGCATTGACTCCTCTCCCTCCCCCTAGCAGCCCACCTGGAGCCTTTTCTTCTTCTTTTCTTCTGCTTCTTCTCTTCTCTCAGCCGAGGGGGGGTCTCTCTCTCTCCTGGCAAGACTCCCTCTCTATTCTTTTTCTATTCTTCTATCCTGTTCTCTTTTTTCTATTCTCTTCTTTTTTTTGTCCGCCCCCTCTTCATTCGAAGGAAGAGGGTTTTTATATCCATCCTCCTTTTCCTTCTCGGCAGATACTATCACGGCGCACTTGAAACGGGCTTCCCGGCGCGCTCGAATCCCACCTCTCGGCGCAGCTTTGGGCTTCGACCACAGGCTCTCGGCATGACCTTCACATAGGCCCACTTGGGACTTTTTAAGTGCATCATCACCCGAAAGGGCCTTTCATTGATGACATATCTTGTATCGAGATCATCATTACGGTTTTCATTAGTCCGTAGATAGGGGTTTCATCAGTCTGTAGACAGGGGTTTCATCGATATTGCCATCTGAATGGTGACAAAACTGGGTATCATCTTATCGACACCGTCACTTGAATGGTGACGAGCTCGGACATCAGCTT
This sequence comes from Amorphophallus konjac, assembly GCA_022559845.1. Classification (NCBI taxonomy): domain Eukaryota; kingdom Viridiplantae; phylum Streptophyta; class Magnoliopsida; order Alismatales; family Araceae; genus Amorphophallus; species Amorphophallus konjac. The sequence continues at coordinate 265,703,858 of CM040119.1, read as the reverse complement.
TAGTCTAGGAAGATCTCAGCCGGGTATATAATCTGTGGAGACCATTCTTCTTCTGTTCTGACTTTGCAAAAGCCTTTGCAATCTTCATCTGCCGGTACCGGCTTCATCTTCATCTCATATTACATCTGTCAGTAAGCCGACATCTGACTTACCCTGACATATCATCCGTGGATTCTTGGACGAAACGGTAGTACAGCTCTCATTAAAGGGCTGGAAGGTCTCATCAGTCGAGTGACTGCTGCTTTATCAGTGCTGCCGTCTGAGTGACATTGGCACCGGGCATCAGCTTTGTCGACAAGGGTTTTAGCCGGGTAGACAGTTGATGAGCCTCATCATTGGTCTTTCACTGTTGGTCCGACCCTCTTTTCAATTATGTTTTCACCCTTGTTCATTTTTTAGGTGTCAACAGCGAGTCAACAAAAAAACTATTTCACATTTGGCTCGGACCTTCCATCCGACCATACAACAAAAAGACCATCTACCTCTGACTTCTGGCTCGGACCTTTCGTCTAGCCAGTCAATAAAAAGAAAACCTTTCACCGTTGGCCCGGACCTTCCGTCCGACCATACAACAAAAATAAACTTCTACCTCTGGCTCGGACCTTTTGTCTAGCCAGTCAACAAAAAGACCATTCTACCTCTAGCTCGGACCTTTCGTCTAGCCAGTCAACAAAAATTTTCACCTTTGGCCCGGACCTTCTGTCTGACCACACAAAAAAAAGACCCTTCTACCTCTGGCTCGGACCTTTCGTCTAGCCAGTAAACAAAAAAACCTTTAACCTTTGGCCCGGACCTTCCGTCCGACCATACAACAAAAAGACCCTTTCACCTTTGGTTCGGACCTTCCGTTCGACCCCTTAACAAAAAGACCCCTTGACATTTGGTTCGAACCATCTTATTCGACCAAACAATAAAAGACCCTTGTACCCTTGGCATCATGACATTATGTCTAAGCCAAACTGTCCGGCGTCATGGCCCTATGCCTAAGCTGGTAAATTTTCTGCCTTGGCGTCATGGCTTTCAGCCTAAGCCAAGCTGTGCGGCGTCATGGCAATTCGCCTAAGCCATTGTAATATCCTATCTTGGCATCATGGCCTTCCGCCTAAGCCAAGCTGTACGGTGTCATGACTTTACGTCTAAGCCGTTAAATATTCTACCTTAGCGTCATGGCCTCCTGCCTAAGCCAAGTTGTACGGCGTCATAACTTTATGTCTAAGCCGTTAAATATTCTTGTATGGCATCATGGTTTCTGCCTTAGTCGGTAAATATTCTTCCTTGGCGCCATGGCTTTCCGCCTAAGCCAAGTTGTACGGCGTCATGACTTCATGTCTAAGCCGTTAAATACTCTCGTCCGACGTCATGGTTTCTGCCTTAGTCGGTAAATATTCTGCCTTGGCGTCATGGCCTTCCTCCTAAGCCAAGTTGTACGGCGTCATGACTTCATGTCTAAGCTGTTAAATACTCTCGTACGGCGTCATGGTTTCTGCCTTAGCCGGTAAATATTCTTGTTTGGCATCATGGCTTTCTGCCTAAGCCAAGTTGTACGGCGTCATGACTTCATGTCTAAGCCGTTAAATATTCTTGTCTGGCATCATGGTTTCCGCCTAAGCCGGTAAATATTCTGCCTTGGCATCATGGCCTTCTGCCTAAGCCAAGTTGTACGGCGTCATGACTTTATGTCTAAGCCGTTAAATATCATTGTCTGGCATCATGGCTTTCTGCCTAAGCCGGTAAATATTCTGCCTTGGCGTCATGGCCTTCTGCCTAAGCCAAGTTATACGGCGTCATGACTTCATGTCTAAGCCGTTAAATACTCTCGTCCGGCGTCACGGCTTCCGCCTGAGCTGATAAATATTCTACCTTGGCGTCATGGCCTTCCGCCTAAGCCAAGTTGTACGGCGTCATGACTTAACGTCTAAGCCATTGAATATTCTGCCTTGGCGTCATGGCCTCCCGCCTAAGCCAAGTTGTGCGGCGTCATGACTTCATGTCTAAGTCATTAAATATCCTTGTACGGCGTCATGACTTTGCGTCTAAGCCGTTAAATATTCTTGTCCGGCGTCATGGCTTTCCGCCTAAGTCGGTGAATATTTCTGCCTTGACAACATGACACACCGTCTAGGCCAAGTTGTATGACGTCATGGCTCTATGCTTAAGCCAGTAAATATTTCTCCCTTGGCATCATGACCTTCCGTCTAGGCCAAGTGGTCCGACATCAAGGCTCCTTGCCTAAGTCGGCGAATGCTCTTTCTTGGCGTCATGGCCTTACGCCTAAGCCAAGTCATTCGGCGTCATGACCTTCCGTCTAAGCCGACAAATCTCTTACCATTGGCTTGGAATTGCTATCCGAACCAATGAACGAAAAGACCCCCTCTAGTTTCATACCAACCCTTGATTCCTCCAGGGATTCATCATAACATGTAACACCTTCTCTCTCCATCGCCGTGGCATCAGCCACCCACCTGTAAGAGAGTCGGCCTGCGGATGTACTTACTATGCCCTCCAAAAAAAAAGAGAGAAAGAAATAAAAAAAGAGATAAAAAAGAGAGGAAAACATAATAAATAAAAAAAAGGAAAAAAAGAAAGGAAAAAAAAGAGAGCAAAGAAAAAAAAGAAGAGAGAAAAAGAAGAAGAAGAAATGATGATCATGACGTGATTTATGTGCTTGCTTACCTCACGTGCATGTCTGCCTGAAGTATAGTATTAATGCGCTTCCTTCAAATTTCTAAGGCCGCATACTCCTTTGCTAGATAACGTTGCCCTGATTCAGGATATGTGTGCATCACAGCATATGCTAAGAGATGAAAGCCGATTCTCGGTGAGTGCATACGACTAGGAGAAGAGTCGTAGCCAGGTTACTAGCACAACTCGCATAATACACCCTAGACAAAACTCTCACCCCTCGCACGTAATATGAGCAATGGTCCTTAACCGTAGGGACGTCATAAATTCTTCTTAACACTTCATGGATGCTCAAATCTCTACACTCGCGCAAAGGGTGACCGTGAGGGAAAAGCTGCCTACCCCCTTAAAAAAAAAGAAGAAGAAAAAGAAAAAAATTATGATAATGGTAAGTGAAACGTGAACCCAAGTAGCCGGGAATCCCCACTAAAATAAATGAGGAGACTCGCGCGAAAATGGTGCAGCAAACTCCACGATTAAAATAAGGATGAATCCTAGTAGCCGGGAATCCCCATTGAGACATATGAGGAAACTCACGCCAAACAGTGAAATCCATCATAAAACCATAATATAGGATGAATCCTAGTAGCCGGGAATTCCCATTGAGACATATGAGGAAACTCGCGTCAAACGGTGAAATCCATCATAAAACCATAATATAGGATGAATCCTAGTAGCCGGGAATACCCATTGAGACATATGAGGAGACTCGCGTCAAACGGTGGAATCCACAATAGCATCATAATAAAGGATGAATCCTAGTAGCCGGAAATCCCCATTGAGACATATGAGGAAACTCGCGCCGAACGGTGAAGTCCGAAATTAAGAAATGAACAAGGGGGTTGTGCGAAACTACCAAAAGTTGAGAGCCCCGAATGTATGTGTAGGCGATGAAGTAATCCTCTAGTGTTACTTAGAACTTCCGCACGTCCCTATATCTAGGGTTCACTACCCATATAATTACACTTTCACGCTATGGAGGAATAGTCCTGGGTGTGGATTATGGTTTATGCTATGCATATGTGCTACGCGGCGTCCCCTTTACGTATGCACATCTCCCTTAGGTGTGCTTCGTGAGCTGCACTCCGTCCGTGAATCATGGGCTCTATCCTTATCCTATCCCTAATGTAGGGGAGCTATTCTATAAACATCTAGTTTATACGTGCGATCGATGGATGTCTGCATGCTTGCATGAATAAAGAATAAATAAAAAACAAACAAACAAACAAACACATTCTCAGATAGGGCTGCACCCACAGGTCCCGCTCACTCGTCCCTCATTCGCGCCACCTACGGGTGGGGGGCATTTATTGACACTAAAAATATTTCTAACATTTCTTAAATTTTTTGCTTTTGCAAGTATGGAGCCCTAGCCGAAGTACCCCTATGCCGATAAGAAAAGGAAAGAAGGAAAGGAGTGACAGAAGTCGAACAAAAACGAAGAACAAAATAAAAGAGAAGAAAAGAAAAGATGCTCGGCTCCAATGGACAGTCGCTGAAGCAAGACCCAAGAGCTCAGAAAAGGCTCGGGACCATCCCCGAACGAACAAGATAAAAGTTCAGACAGCAAGGCAAGTCAGCCGATGGGTCAACCCTCACAAAAGAAGAGATGAGCACAAATGGGCCTAAACAAACAAAAATGGGCCAAAAGATGCTAAGAAATGATCTGAAACCGGCACGAGAGTGAATCGGCACAGAAGTGAGCGGGCACGGGAGTGAACCAGCACGGAAGTGAACCGGCACGGAAGTGAGTCGGCGCAGCATTATAATCGGCGCGCAAACACCAATCAGCGCCCCGATTCCTCTACGCACCGATGGAAACAAGGCCACGCCCTCTATATATATAACCCATGTCTTCAAAAGAGCAGAGGGAGAGCGGTAGAAGCCAGAGAGAAAAGAGCAGAGAGAGGTGATCGAAGCCAGAGCAGCCACCGGAAAAAAAGAGACACGAGAGCCCGCTGAAAGGGATCTAAAGAGGGGGAGAGAGCAGCAGAAGCCCGGGGAAGGAGATCCAAGGTGGGGTTCGCCTATCAAGCGTCTTCAGGAGTTATATTCTCCCCTTCCCCATCTTTGTTTCGCTCTGTTTTTCTTTCTTTTTTTTGATATGCTTCCGAGCGTTGTTCCTTCGTTGATATCAAATGCCGGTATAGTCTGGTAGATTGTAAAGGGGCATCATCTGCATGTAAATTTTTGTAGTCTGATTCCCCTTCCATGCTGAATGTATACGATGCTTTGAATGAAATGAGATATGGGATTCTGAGATTTTCCTCTCTCTGCCTCTCTGAAATTTATTATATCCGATCGCCGTTGTGAGCGAAGTTGGTTCTGTTGTATGCATGTCCCTCAGATCATCTGATTGGTTTCTGTTGTATCGTCTCTGTACTTTCAACCTCGCAATCACGATGAGAGCCTGAGACAGTCCATCTCATGGCTTCTCATTCATGAAATGGTGAAGGATATGTTCGAGTCAAAGCTCACGGGATTCAATCAATAACTTGGCTCCCAGTGAGGCTCCAGAGTGAAAGCCATCTTCTCCTCGGGGTGATTTCTTCCAAAACCATCCTTAGTTGCCATCTGAAAGCTCGTGAATAACCCCCCCTAAAGCCTTGAACAAAGCCTCTCAAAGCCCTTGAATAAAACCTCCCAGAACCCTGAGGTAAAAACCCCAAAGATCCACAACCTTGTAAACCCTTAAAACCCCCTCTGAAACCTCCACTATCGGCACAGGAAGGCCTCCCGGCGTGGCCCTCTCTCGGCACGGGTTTCGCGCCGAGTGATTGGCGCGCCGAGGAACACCAGCGTGCCGACCACCCTTCAAACAGCTCCCCAGGCCGATGGCCCTTTGTGTTCTCTGTCGCGCTGAGACTAGCCGCGCCGACACCTTCATGCCGACACCCTCATGAACCCCTCAGCTTGATCATCTTCAGTATAAAACCATCACCACCCCGGGAGGAGTAATATTCCTTCACTCAAGCCCATGGGAACTAAATCAATGGGGTTAACCCCCTACATTCTACTGCCCCATTGGCCTATGGAGTTCTGCCACTGCATGTTCTCCCATGGCCTCTTAAGGGGGATATTAACAAATACCATGATGAGTGGACACCGTCCCGTCGGATTACGATCCTTTTGGATCCCGGGCTACGCCCATCTCTATTATGGATTCCGTCTCGGCTCTCCGTGGACGGTTTCCTATATACCCCATCAACCCTCCGAGTACAGGGGAGATGCTGCCGGATTTTTGCCAGACACGCAAACTAACTGTTGAATTGTTAATAAAATAAAACAAATAATAATAATAATAATAAATAAATATAAATAAACAAAACAAATAATAATAAAAAAAATGAAAACAAACAAATAAACAAACAAACAAAATGGCATAAATAAAAAAATACAATAATAATAACAAGTAAATAAAAATACTAAACAAAATATAAACTGAGAATCGGCCGGGGGGACTCCCCTCGGCGCCATTGCTTCTCGGCGTCAAAAGCACGCCGAAGCCAATGCGCGTCGAGATGAAAGCCACACCGAGATCTCCCCACGTATACAAAAAAAAATAAAAGGGGCAGCACGGTCGCGCCGAGGGTGGGTGTGTGCCGATGGCAACCCCCTGCTGGTGCCAATCGGTGCCACCCCCATTCCCTACATGTATATAGTAGTAAAAGAAAAAGGATAAAACAACTTCAACAAAGCTAAAGCAAAGAGACAACGCACAATGCAATAAATGCTAGACATACTTAACACTCCACTAAATATGCTTAATATATAAGATAACACCATGAGATCAACTACACACGTGCATATTACATGCCCCATTCAACAAAACACACACCTATGTAATCAATTCACGTTATGTGCATTCGTAACCAAAAACGCATACAACGAACATATGTCCACCCTCCTCACATATAAAAATCCTATATATGCACATTCATATAAACACAAAAAAGAAGAAGCAAACAATAGAAAGAAACAAGACATTCCCCCTTCAAAAGATAGAGAAATAACAAAAAATAGTTAAAAAAAATACACAATAAACAAGCAATGGAAAAATAAATCACAACAAACAAAATAAAAGTGACAAATAAACAATAAAAAATAGTGAATAAACAAATAATTGTCAAACAAATACTAATAAAGAAATTAAAAAGTGCATGCATCCCATATAAGAGGATATAAAATAAATAAATAAATAAATAGTAAATAAATAACAAATGAGCAATAAAAAAAAGGGAAGAACATAAATAAAATGAGAACAAAGACAATCACGTGTCTAAAATAATAACAGGAATAAATAAAGAACAATGAGCATGACTGTGCCTACTCTGGAGCCTTCACCTTCCCTAGACCCCGGGTATGGGATATTAAGGATGTTCCGACGAGTCGTGCCTGGATCTCGGGATTTCCCCCCTTCTGTAGCCAAAGCACGACTTTGTCATTGGCCAATAACTTACCGAATTTCATTTCTCCTGATCGGGCTTCAAACGTGCTCCTACGATTCCTGAACAGTAAATTTGCCGTACCCCGGCATACATTGCCCCAGTAATATGTGCTTGCCCAAATACGGTTACACTCGGCTCACTTCATGGGTCCATGTGTGTGCACCGTAATGTGATGCACAACTTCAAAATAAAAAAGGCCATAATGCCCCTCGGAGCAGGATGGCGTTGCCAGAATCTCTCTCAAAGTTATAAATAAATGATCAAGCAAATAATAAATGATAATATTGAATACTGTTATCTTGCATGCTTGCATGATCCGATTCTCCGGTATATCAAATGGTGATTTGCGAAAAGCCGGGTTATGCCCGACCGGATGCTATCACTATGCGTGATGATGCTCCTCGGACCTAAGTTCTCCGCCTCGTACCGGGAGTCGATTTAATAAATAAGTACTACCCTATTGTGTGCTTGCATGCAATTGCATCTTTAGTTATATGGGCCCCATGGTCTTTATTTTAGGGATTAATCAAGGGTTGTCTCTCTTTCGGAGAGGCGTAATTAACGTCGTAGCCTTTATGGTACGACGGGTTTTGGGTCCCGACACGATCACCCATGATTGTCTGATTAGTCAGATGAGCGCATAATAAATTGTCACGACAGTGGCTGGCACGCCTAATTAATAAAACAAATAAATAATTCAAAATAAACAAATAAAGATATCAAATAAAATATTCTAATAAAAAATCTCATCTCCCACACCGGCATGGTAAGCCTCTTGCAAGCAAGGACGACCAGAGTGCAATACAATCACACACAAAAATACAATTGCACAATATATATATATATATATATATATATATATATATATATATATTCAAACTTCAACTTTATTTCATTACTAACTCAAGTACAACCACTAATTCAATTTCCATTATGTACTAGACTCAAGAAATAGGAAAATTACATAGACTCAATCTAAACAATTTAGACTTCCTAAGTCTTCACTCTCATCTTGACAATACTTTCATTCGCTCTCGGACCCGCTACTTGTATAACCCGAATCCGAATTCGAATCACTTCCATCTCCTGAAAAGATTAGAAATAAGTAATGAGCACACTTGCCCAGTAGGTATCTTCGCATCAACATGAAGACACTATTAAAGTAATTAACAATTTAGCTCTAAAGAATAGGGTAAAAATTATGCGAATGTGATTAATCACGCAATTAAACCAAAGTAACAAGACGATCAAGTAAGTCAGAATGAGAGCAAGTTCGAAATAGCAAAAATGTAACCAGAACATGATATTGGCCTTTCATGAACAAGAATGTATCGAGAATGTACTAGCAAGCCACATAATCATCGCTCTAGTATCTTTTTCTGATGAGCAAGTACTTCGTAAATTTCTGTGGAATATCAAACAAGAAAGTCATGTCATGCTGTATTATGGATTTTCACTTATTTATAGAGAAAGTACTCCCAGCACAATGCGATGTCAGTAGCATCATACCCTATGGTTTATAATAGTATGTTTCCGATAATCAACCGAGGGGACTAGCATAGAGCCCTTGAACACAATCAGTGCTCGATCGCATCTTCAAGTATAAATCAAGCTTTTTCCACGCATGTAACAATAAAGTATGACCAAGAATGTAATAAGTTCAATAAGCTCATGATAACAATAATTCAATGAATGAATGCTTTAATAAGACTCATGAGAAATTAAGAATGACTTAAGCAAGGTTATGCTTATGGAAATAAATTGGCAGCATAAGGGTACATTCTTTATTTTCCATTCATTATTTTAGGTTTCTTGATCAATAAGATAAGTTCTAGATCATCAATAGTCCATCTAGAAACCTTGGAATATCAACCCTTGGTCCACCTTGGGTTAAAATACTCAAGCAGTGTGACAGTCGTGTACTGGGCCGTTACATGATGTGACGCTCCAGTATTGGGCCGTTATATTAGTCTGAATCCAGAACCAAGAAATCGGACTTAGTTGAATGTGACGGTCGTATATTGGGCCGTTACTTGTGCCTGACGGTCCAACATAGAGCCGTTACATTACTGATAACCAAAAATATCGATAGTGTAATCTAATCAATGGGCTTTTAATGGTACAACTAACTCGGTGTCCTAGTGGGAATCCCAGGCTCGCGGAGAATTACGGAGGCCTTGAAACAAGATTTCCTAGTCCATTAGAAGGAATATCCAATAGAGAGGTCCTCATGTCCAAGAAAAATGTTCCTATAGTGCAAAGTGAACTAATGGATAACATACCGGAATATGCGCCATATACTTAAAGGAATGACTCTATAGATAGAAAAGAATGTGTAACAATGTGAAACCAAGATAAAACTCCGTCAATACAACATTGGAAAAATCATGATTTAGAATACAAAACTATAGAGTTTTAGCTAATGAAATTAGCATAACTTAAAATAACCTAAGACATTAATCATGCAATTTGATTATGAATCAGTAACTAAACTTGAAGTCATGATAACATGTCAATCTTAGCTATCTAAACTTATTTATAAGTAAACTTAATTGGTTATTATTCTGCCTTGGGCTGGCAGAACACAGGGGTCTGACGGTCTAGGATAGGTGCGTTACAGTGCTTGTGACGGTTTATCCAGGGGCCGTTACAGTAGTGTAACGCTCCTGCTAGGGTGCGTCAGAGACAATAGAACAATAAAGCACAACAGGGTGTGACGGTCTATCGTAAGGCCGTTACATTCATGTGACGGTCTTACGTTGGTGCGTCAGAGAATCTGCTGCTAGTAAACTAAGTAAAGGTTTATGAAAACATAACATGCCTGGAAATCAAAATACTACCACTGTCCTAGTCATGATAACGAAATATAGGCCAACTATATGCATGGGTTTAGTGAATAGACATGATAATATCTTTTAATTTCCATTTAGGGCTAAGAGATGCATGAATGTATAGAACTATTAGATCATGAAATTCTTAGTCTATAATGCATGAAATCAAGCACAACTAGAGGACTTTTATTCCTAACAAGTTGTTTTTGCCAATTATGAGATAACCTACCTCTTCTAAAACCTTTAAACTTCGAATTTGATGCTAGGTGCTACCCTTAGTCCCTTGTACTTCTTGTGATAAATCAGCAACTTCAATCTGCTCTATTTCCTCAGCCTCTTGACCTAAGGATGTGAAATTTTAAGGGTAAGAAGATGAAACTATTAGGAACAAAAAGTTCTAAAGGATTGAACTCTAATTACCTCGTTTAAACGTCCTAATCTCTGGATCTTCAGGGGACTTGCGTTCAGATTCCTGGGTTGCTAAGGTTGAATCAGCAACTTTGGAAGCTTCTATCTCCTTGGTTGCTTGATCTCCTAGTACGAAATTTGGAGAACTATTAGTATAATGTATACTAAACAAAATATTCTAAAGAACTTACCTGAAATTATATCTCCTTATCTTGATTCTTCATGAGCTAAAAGTAAGGGTCACTCAGTTCAAAACTAGGTCCTATTTATAGGGTTTTGGCTAGGGTTTAAAGATTAGATCGATTCTAGAGTCCTTAATTTGCCAGAACCTAATCCCTAAGAGTCCTTAGTAATATTATAAGTTCTCCCAAGTCGATCTCTTGTAGATAAGATCTCAAAGTTCTAATCTTTTTGCTCGTTCTTTTTTTCACGGAACTGTCAGTGTAACGCATCAGCCTAGGTGCGTTACAGGGCTGTGGCGGTTGCCCGATAGACCGTTACATTCAACGTGTATAGAGTTTCAATTTAATAAAACTCTTTTATTCGTTTAGTCACATAACTATCTTATATAAATAGTATTTATCCTTAAAATACGTGAATAAGCTAATTACCCTTCTAGAATATGGGCCAAACTTGATGGGCTTGGTCCATAAACCTTTTGGATAATAATTAGATAGGCTAGGTCAACTAATTATCCAAATTGAGCCTTATAATGACTTATTAATCAAATAACCCCTTCATTAATTTATTTAAGCCTTTATAATTTCCAGAAAATTATTTTAAAATTCAAAAATTATATATATATAAATTCTGGGGCACTACACCCTCCCCCACTTAGAAGAATTTGGTCCCCCAAATTCAATATATGGATTTCGGAGAGTGTACTTACAGTGAAATAATTCTGAAAATCTTTTCCGCATGGCTGCTTCGGTTTCCCATGTTGCTTCATATGGCCATGTTTCCTTCCATTGAATCTTGACCATAGGAATAACTTTATTTCGTAGTTGACGCACTTCTCGTTCCAGAATCCTTTTTGGCGTTTGCTCGAACGTCATATCCTTCTGAATCTCCATATTGTCATAAGTGATAATATGGTCAGGATAATATACATACTTCTTCAGCATAGAGACGTGAAATACGTCATGAACTCCTGCTAATTGTGGAGGTAAAGTCAATTTGCAAGCCACTTCACCAATCCGTTCAAGAATTTCAAACGGGCCAATGAATCTTTGAGTTAATTTTCCTTTAATGCCAAATCTCTGAATACCACGACCTGGAGAAACCTTGAGATATACGTGGTCTCCTATTTGAAATTCCAAGTCACGTCTTCGATTGTCAGCATAAGACTTTTGCCTATCTTGTGCCATTTTCGTTCTTTCTTGAATGAGCTTGATCTTCTCTGTAGAATCCCTGATAAGATCGTGGCCTAGAAATTACTTTTCTCCTATTTCATTCCAACATATTGGTGATCGACAGTTTTTTCCATATAAGGCTTCAAAAGGTGTCATTCGTATGCTAGCCTGATAGCTATTGTTATATGCAAACTCTACAAGAGGCAAGTGATCATACCAACTACCTCCAAAGTCGATAGCACAAGCCCTGAGCATATCTTCTAATACCTGATTCGTTCTTTCCGTTTGACCATCTGTTTGTGGATGAAAAGCTGTGCTGAAATTCAATCTAGTCCCTAGTGAATATTGTAGACCCTTCCAGAATTGTGATGTGAATCGAGGATCTCAATCAGATATAATAGTGACTGGGACACCATGTAGTTTGACAATCTCCTTTATGTATAATGCTGCTAGAATATCCACAGACCATCGACTCTTTATTGGTATGAAGTGTGCAGATTTAGTCAATCGGTCTATGATTACCCATATTCCATCGTGTCCACCTCTGGTCTTAGGTAAACCCATAATAAAGTCCATCCCTATACTCTCCCATTTCCATTCGGGAATACTCAAGGGGTGTAATTTACCTGCGAGTCTAAAATGTTCTGCTTTTACTTGTTGGCAGGTGAGACAACGGGACACGAAATTAGCTATCTCTCTCTTCATATTGGGCCACTAGAAATTTATTTTGAGATCTTGATATATCTTTGTTCCTCCTGGATGAATTGTATATTTGGAATTATGCACTTCATCTAGGATTAGTTTCTTTGTAGCCTCATGATCTGGTACACATGTTCGGCCCTTAAATAACAATCTTCCGTCATTGGAAATAGAAAAATCTGGCCTTTGTTCAATATTGGCTTTAATTTCCAGTAATATAGGATCATTATTTTGCAGCTTGACTAGATCTTCTATCAATGTAGGTTGAGCTCAGATATTAGCTATGAAACAATCTTCTTCCTTTATGTCAATATCGAAGTTCAACTGAGCAAATTGAGGAACAAGGTTAGTTACACTTATCATAAGACTTGATAGCATACCCATTGGTTTTCTGCTGAGTTCATCTGCTACAACATTAGCCTTGCCAGGATGATATTGAATAGAAAAATCAAAGTATTTGAGATATTCTAACCACCTCCTCTGCCTCATGTTAAGCTCCTTTTGAGAGAATAAATATATCAAGCTTTTATGGTCCGAGTAGACCGTGAACTTTTCTCCATAAAGATAATGACGCCAAATTTTTAAGGCGAAAATAACCACTGCCAATTCCAAATCATGTACGGGATAGTTTTCCTCGTGACGTTTCAATTGTCTTGAAGAATAACAGATTACTTTTCCATTCTGCATGAGAACGGATCCTAAGCCAATGCCAGACGCATCCGTATACACTTCGAATCCACCACCCTCCATTGGTAGTGATAAAATAGGAGCTGTCGTTAGATGATTCTTAAGATTTTGAAAGCTCTTTTCACAGTCCTTTGACCAGACAAAAGGGTTTTCTTTTCTTGTGAGTCTAGTTAAAGGAACTGCAATTTTTGAGAAGTCCTTAATGAATCTCCTATAATAACCTGCTTAACCCAGAAAGCTTCTTACTTAAGATATAGTCGTTGGCCGACTCCAATTCTTGACAGCTTCTACCTTAGAAGGATCCACAGCAATACCTTCTTTTGAAATAATGTGGCCTAGGAATGAGACTTCCTTGAGCTAGAATTTACACTTATTGTGTTTGGCATAAAGCTTGTGCTCTGTAAGTGTTTGTAAAGCTATTTTCAAATGTTGTTCATGTTCCTCTTTTGTCTTGGAATATATCAAGATATCATCAATGAAGACGACGATGAACTGGTCCAGATATGGCTGGAAGACATTGTTCATAAGTTGCATGAATGTTGCTGGGGCATTAGTTAACACAAACGGCATCACTACGAATTCATAGTGGCCATAGTGACTTCGAAAAGCCGATTTATAAATGTCCTCTTCTTTAATTTTAAGCTGATGATAACCTGATCTGAGGTCTATCTTAGAGAAATATTCTACTCCTGAAAGCTGATCGAAGAGCTCATCAATACGAGGTAACGGATAGTTATTTTTAATTGTGAGTTGATTCAGTCGCCAGTAATCGATGCATAGCCTGAGAGAACCATCCTTCTTCTTGACAAATAGAACCGACGCACCCCAAGGGGATGTGCTAGGTCTGATGAAGTCTTTGTCTAGTAATTCCTACAACTACCTTTTTAATTCCTTGAGTTCTGTGGGGGACATCTTGTAAGGGGCTATAGAAACAGGTGCTGCTCCTGGGATGAGTTCAATAGTGAAGTTCACTTCCCTCTCGGGCGGTAAACTGGGTAATTCGGACGGAAACACATCGGGGAACTCATTTACAATAGGGATGTCTGCTAAGATAATCTCCTTGGATTCGGTAACAATGACAGAAGCAAGAAAAGCTTCACATCCTTGCGAGATAAGTTTGCAAGCGTGAAGAGAAGATATGATAGTAGGATGCTTCTTGTACTTGATGCCAAGAAAAGAGAATCTTGGAAGACCGGGCTTTCGAAAGGATATAATCCTATTTCGGCAATTGATATAAGTATCATGATCTACAAGCCAATCTACCCCTAAAATGGCATCATAACCTTTCATGTCAAGGCATACTAAGTTTGCGGGGAGATTATGACCTTCTACTATCACTTCGCTATCAGGATAATAGTCGGTAAGCTTTGTTCCAGAACCTAAGGGTGTGAAAATAGCAAGATCTGAAGGTAAGGGAACTGATGCGATTGGTAATGCTTTAGAAAAAGTAATGGAGATAAAAGAATAAGAGGCACCCGTATCACATAGCATAAATGCAGGATGAGAATAAATTTGAAGAGTACCTTCCATAAGCCCATCATCCCTGGGCGCTTCCTCTTCTTCTAGAATAGCATTGAGGCGAGCCTGCCTCCTACGTCCATTACCAGATGATTGGTCCTTCATAAGAGGGCATTCCGGCATGCGATGCTCCCTGCTGTTGGGACGGTGCGATGGATACAGGGGGGGGGGGTGAATGTATCCCCTTCCAAAAATATTGCCCAAATTAAAAACAATAAGCCTGCTACTAGATACAATTGCGGAATAAGAACTATAGAGCTCAATTAAACATTTGATAGACCAGATGAACTGCTAACTATACTAGTGGAACCTGATGAAGACTAATGCCGAAGACAGAACAGTGGAAACTAAACACACTTAGCAAAATATGTAATGCTCAAGGTCACTACAGATAGAAACAAGAGTGTTCATACAACATGTGAAAAAGGTAGAAGACAAGGAGCAAACGCACACCAATTCACTTGATCATATGAACAAACACTTGGAGCGTGCCTATGCAATCATCTAGCGGAAGCAAGGAAGGCAATCAAACCACTGCACAGATAATTTTTTAGGTGGTTCGGTCCACAGACCTACGTCCACCCCTCACTCCCAACCGGAGTGAGGCTTCCACTAGCACAAGCTAGAAACCACAGACTCAGTCTGCAATAGGTGCTGCCAAACAGCTTGACCAGGGGAACAACCTCCCCTCTTCCTCCAGACTGGAGGGACACCCCAAGTGACTCCCAGCCACTTGGAACCAGAGACTAGGTCTCTCTTTGTCCAGACCAGGAGGGAACCCACCAGTGACTCCCCGTCACCAGAAAACCAGAGGTCACAGACCTCTCTTCCTCCAGACCAGGAGGGAACCACTGATGACACACAGTCACCAGCGAACTGGAGATCAGAACTCCCTTCTCTTGAGTCCACAAGAGGAACCCGACCTCACTACTGAGTATCGGAAGAACAAAAGTAATTAGAGTAACAAAAGTAAAAACAAGAAATGAAAATAACACAGCAAATAGAAAGTTGGAAACTTAAAAGCACAATGTGGCTCTCAACGGAGCTGACTGGCCTGGATCTGATCCACGGTCCAGTAGGAGCTTCTTCTGCTACTTCTCTTCTTCTTCTTCTCAGCTCAGGCTCTCTGTTTCTCTTCTCTGCTCTCCTTTTCTCTCTCATTGTCTTTCTCTTTTCTTTCAATCCTCACGAGCTCTATCTCTCTTTCTTTTTCTTTTGCTGCTCTCACACTCTGTCTTTTTCTTCTGCTACTTCTCTCACTCTCTGCTGCTCACTTTTTCTTCTTGCTGGATCGTGCAGACACTTTCTCTTTTATCAGCACTCGATCCTTCTGTTACTTCTTCTTCTGCTCTCTGCCTCTCTATTGCTCTCTCCTTCTTCACTCACAGTCTCGATCTCTCTTGCTCGATCTACTTCTCTTTTCACGATCAGTCTCTTTTTCTCTTAATCAATCTTCTCCAGATGGAGGAGGCTTCGTATTTATAGCAGCAGCAATTCGGGCGTTGTCTTCGGATCACGTGCCAGGTGCCAACCTCGGATCACATGCCCTTCATAGGCTTCACGAACAGTACCTGTCACACAGTCATAAGAAAATAATCAGAAGAATGTACAGACTTGCTGGGTAACTGAAGACCACCGTGTACAGACTTAGTGTGAAGGATAGAATGTATAGACTTAGAAATAAGGAGTGTACAGACTTTAGCTTGAAGAACGTTCAGCCTTTGAGTGCTGAAGAGTGTACAGACTTGCTGAAGAGTGTTCAGCCTTTGAGTGCTGAAGTGTGTACAGACTTGCTGAAGAGTGTTCAGCCTTTGAGTGCTGAAGTGTGTACAGACTTGTTTGATCGTGCATGCTACAATGTGTAGACTTGTGTTTGTGCAGAAGACAATGTATAGACTTATGAACTGATGCAGACACAAGCTGAATAGACTTTGAGAACGTGCAGACAGTGTGCAAACTTGCTGTCGTGACCGATGCCCAACTGCATGGTGTATGGACTTAGAATGCATGAGATAGCAGTGTATAGACTTCAACGCAAAGGCTGGAGTGTGACGGATGTATAGACTTTAGAAGACGAAGCATGCACAGGCCAACGATGTACAGACTTTACCAATGTGAGACACTGTACAGACTTTGATGCCCACATGCAATGTATGGACTTGTGTGTGCAGGGTAGACAATGTATGGACTTGCAGCGCGTGCAGGGCAGGCAATGTATAGACTTAGCGATGCATAGGCTGAAGTTAAGCGAACGATGTATAGACTTACCCCTTGAAGAATGTACAGACTTTGAAGATGTGAGCGAGACATTGTATAGACTTGGCCCTTGAAGAATGTACAGACTTTGAATGCTCGAAGCCCACGATGTATAGACTTTGAAGCATGTGAACACGGGGATAATGTACAGACTTTACTTCGTGCTAGCTACAGGACAATGTCTAGACTTGATGCAGCTTCAAGGCAACCATGTGCAGACCTTACCGATGTATAGACTTGGTGTTCTGAACGTAGGTAAAGGTAAGGAATGTATAGACTTGAAAGATGCAGACTTGTGCAAACTCTGTACAGACTCTGCGTGCCTGAAACAGGGCAATGTATAGACTTGCCACCAATGCAGTGTATAGACTTGATCTCAAGGAATGGCTGTACAGACTTTAAGCGACGTATAGACTTGGTGAGCGCCAAGCGATGTACAGACTTGGTGAGCACCAAGTGTGACAGAGCTGGATGTACAAACTTTGAGAGAGAATGCACTGTTGGCAAACTCTGTACAGACTCTGAGAGACGATGCACTGTAGCCTAACGCTATACAGACTCAGATAGCGTGAGACGCTGAATGAGACGATCGGATGTACAGACTTGGACGTGTGTGTGCTTATTAATGTATAGACTTTATGAATGCATATGCCAAGGTGATGAATAGACTTCAATGACTCATGCAGTGAAAGCACAGACAATGTACATACTTAGTGTAAACAGGATGTGCAGACTTGTAGTATGCAATGTCTAGACTTGATATGAAGGAATGCAAAATGTCTAGACTTGCTATGAGGGAATGCACTGGCTGTACACACTTGAAGTAATGCATGCAGGAGATGATGTACAGACTTGGTCTTGCGACCAGGGTCTGTACTGACTTGATGTGCAGACTGTGTGTGTGTGTGTGCAAGATAATGTGTGTGTGTGCTGTACAGACTTAAATGCATGCACAGAACAGTTTATGCATATCAGCTAAAACATCATCAAAGATCTGAGAGTAGACAGAGCATTACCTGATCTGAGCATTGACCTTACCTGTCATGATTTGACTTTGACTTGGGTTGACTTCATGACTTTTGAGTCATCCTTAAACTTGTTCTGACAGTTTCTCATAATACAACAGGATTATATCATCAAGGATGTAAACATAATGAGGCATAATATCTGTCATCATCAAAACTCCAGAACCACAGGGGACACAGCAATCTCGCCCTTTTTGATGATGGCAATATTGTGAGTCATTGCAATAGATTCATCATGATGGTTATGAAATACCATATGATAGTTCATGATTATGTAAACATAATGAGCATGTAAAACACCATGTGATGCAACTGTTGATTGATGCAAATTATGACTCACAAAAGTTCTCCCCCTTTGACAACATCAAAAAGAATGGAATGATCATTGACTGTTGAAGGAGATGATATAGGAGCTATTATGCAATGCTGAGTTACAGTCATCAAAAACTCCGCCTGACAAGATATTCTCCTGAATGAACATTGAACCGCAGGGGACATGCAAGAATTCTCCCCCTTAGATGGACAGTGATTGGAATGAAGCTTAGGACATAAAGAAGTCAATAGTCAGGTCTGAAATAATTGTGCCCAATGTGAGAAAGGAAGCATTCAGAATGAATGAGAAAGGTTTTCAATGGGATATCAATTTCATAAATCTGATTAAACAGGTATTTCAGACTCTTCTATTATAGAGATTTATGAATGATCTTCATTGACAAGTCAGATCAGAATATGATGTATGCAAGGCTTGTTCATAAGCTTTATGTACTCATATCTGAAATCAATTTTAATAAAAGTGAACCTTGCTTTCATATTAACAGTCTTGTTTAATCTTCTTCTTTCTTACTCACTCAATTTCAAAGATTCCTTTAAGAGATGCAATCAATAGTAATGAAGTTAAACACATAAGGAATCATTTGTTTCTGTCAAGGGTTCCAATAGAATATTTCTTTTGCACACATTTTCAAATGATACACTAGATCAGCAACAATTTTTTATAACATTCTTCATGAGCACTTGAGTTTAGTACACCCTTGTAACTAGAGGATACACGTTGTTTAGACGCCAGTATCCCTAAGCACTTGGAAGGACTAACTGTCATACTTCATAGGAGCAGAGATTGCATTTACACTTCATGACACACTACAAATCATTTCTTTGATGAGTGAGATGTATTTCTCAGTGTGCATGCCATTGCTCTGCCAGATTATCAATCATTCTTAAGTAGAGTTAACTATGGCACCTCATGACACAGTCCTTTGGACATGGTTTCTCAGTGACCAAAGTCATTGCTCTGGCAGGATTTACCCTTAGACATGTTCCATATTCTCAGATGTTTAAAAATCAATACTAATTTCATACATATCAATCAAGGAATATCATGATTTCAGAATTTTCAGAATTCAGAAGAGTTTAAAAAACACAACATGAAAATGTTGGTTAAAGTTTATTAAGACTAACTCAGATATTTTCAAGATATGTTCATAAGCAAACAAAAAACATACATGAAACTTCAACCGGCTGAAAGAATCAGACATTCATAGTCCTATATAATAGAAGATTCCTCTTTAAGTTGTTTTCAGATTTATGATAGATATGCATAGAGAAAACTTTTTTAATTTTCAGAGAAGGCAGAATCAATTTAAGGAGCAGCCAATTCAACAGATACCAATGGATAGGGTGAGTAAAAATGGCTGATAACAGTTGAAGTAGGAAGCTGAAATGTGTTGCATTTCACATTCATCATAGGGATTTAAGCAGGAAGCTGAAATGTGTTGCATTTCACATTCATCATAGGGATTTTAAGCAAGATAGCAGTTCAAACTGAAAATGGGAAGTTCAGTTGATAGACATGAGCAAGATAGACAGTTATGTGATTTCAAGAACATGAATAATGCTCCCCCTAAATGTATGCATGAGCTAGCACTCAAGGTGTCGACACTTCTAGCCAATAAATGCAAGTGTAGTGAGCTGACAGCATGTAATATATGCAATTGCAAATGCATGTGCATGTCAAATGTGCAGGTGAACATTTTTAAGCATGAGACATCGTCCAAGCAATAGATTTATTCAATTCAGCTTGTCAGATTTTTCAGAATGCAATTTAACAAATATCAACCAACTGCAATTGGCATATGTATGCATCAAATGCAGACAACCTTTTAATCTCATGTATGCACAGATCACCTAGCAAGTGCATGATCAGAAACGAATGCAAATGGCAGATGCAGTTATGGACATGTATGCATGAGATCTTAATTGACATATTAAGCATGATGTTCAGCTAAAAGAGAATTCAGGTGTACAAGCATTTAAACAGCAGAGTTGGGGTTTTACCAAACTTTGGATGCCTTGGTTTATTTGACCCCCTTTTATTCCTCTTCACCAAGGCATACCTGCAAAGCACAGATCTCATTTTGTGTTTCTAGGTACCGAAGACTTCTTGGATCCTACATTGTTAGTAACACCTCTGATTGGTGCTTTCCTCAACCTTTGGGCCTGTTTATCATCATTCATCATTAAAGCACAATGATTCATGGAGTGCCCAAATATTCCACAGTAGTAGCATGAAGAAACAGATTTTAGGTTCCTTTTATACACATCATTATGAACATGAATTTTATGTGCATTGGCATGGAAATTTCTGTTACTTGCATGAAATTTTGGTTTACCATTACCTGCCCACCAGCATTCCAAAGCTCGGTGGCCAAGTTTTCCACATTCAAAGCATGCAAGAATCTTTTCTTTAAAAACACATTTATTCCTACCAAAATCATTTTTATTTGCAGGGAATTTAGCATGTTTGAAATTCACATTCCTATCCTGGTTATGCCAACAGTCCGTGACTGTATGGCCATATTTTCCACAATGAGAGCAGATAGAGAAGGTTTTTCTATGAGAACCTAACCAGCATTGTGCAACAACATGTCCTATTTTTTCACAATTATAACAATGAATTTCCTTTTCCTTAAAGACATGCTTTCTACCCTGATTATTTTGTACAGCAACTAGGTCATCCTTTTCCATCAAATTACACTCATGCATCAGATGTCCAAGTTTGTGACAGTAGTGATAGATCATTTTCTTTCTAGATGCATTTGAGTGTGTGTGAGGACTATGATCAACATGCACTGAAGAATCCTTTTTATTTATTTTCTATTTTTCAGTCTCTTTCTGATTTTTGTACTGAGGTGAAGATGAGGTAGAAGGCTTTTCTTGTTCTGAACATTTAACAAAAATACTTTTCAATTTGTCTCCATCAACCTTCTTAGCCTTCTTCATGATTGGATTGTAACCCAGTCCCTCCTTCTGAACATTCACATTCGCTCCAAGGAGCTTATTCAAATTGTCTCTTCCCTTAACAAATTTTGACAGGGAGTTTCTTAGATCTTCAATTTCTCTCTCCAAAGACACAATGTAGTCTTCACACGAAATGACTTGATTTTACAATTCATCATTCAGACTCTTCAGAGTCTCATTTTCCTGTGTCAATTTGAATTCAATATTCACTTCATTTTCTTTCAAGATAGATTTCCCTTTTTCAATCGTTAGCCATTTTTCATAGAAAACAGTGTTAAGAATCATTAGCCTTTTATTTTGTTCCTTCAGATAAATGTTTTCTTCAATCATCTTATCTTGTAATTTATCAGTTTCCTTCTTCTGAGTCAGCAATGAATCATTTTCTTCCTTCAAGGAAGTAATTAAGTTCTTTTGTATATTATCATCAGAGTCTAGGTCTTCAATCAATTCCTTCAAGAATGCACATTCATTGCAAGCAGATTTACCAGAACATATTGTTTGAGTCTGGAGTTTTTCACATTGTTTCCTAAGACATTCATTTTCATATTTTAGAACATCCAATTCAGCGCTAACACATTCAAATTCTTTCAATTCTTTTTGCTATTTTTCAAGATCTTTATGCAATTCCATATTTACAGATTTTATGACATTAAATTTTTCAGCAAACAAATTCTTCTCTTGCTCAAATTTCTCAAATTTTTCTTCATTTTCTTTAACAGATTTTCTAAGAGAGTCATTTTCAGATTTTAGCCTACTCAGTTCAGAGCAAACACATTCAAGTTCCTTCATCAATTTTTCATTCTGATTTTTATGCATATGGATATCAGACAAACATGCATCATGAGATTGCTTCATGTTTGAACAATTTTCACAAGGTGAACTTGAACTACCCCGATCACTTTTCTTTTTCAAGTTCTTGTATTATTTTCTTAATTGTTCATGAGATTCAAGCAACTCAGCATATGCATTCTCCCAATCATCTAAAGAGAAATTCTCGAAAGGATTTACCTCCTCATCATCATCCTCTTCTTCATTTTAGCTGCCACTTTGATTACTTCTGTTATCCATCATGCAGCTGTCTTCATTTATCTTGTGAGATAGCTTCAGCTTCTCCAGGATGTCTTTAGCTGACCTGCAATCATAAAGACAAGAGTGTAAGGCTCTGTCAGTGGCTGCTTTCATCAGATTGAAGGCTTTCTGATTTTCTCCATCCTTTGATCTGTGGCTATTGGTCCATTTGGACACTTTCTTTGGTAATGTGTGAGGACCTTGTGAAATTAACTTCCACAGATCAGGATTAACTGCATCAACATAATTGCACAGACTGACAAACCATACATTAAAATTAGAGCCGTTGAAAACCGGTGGATCACCCATGAAAACTGATCAGATAAATGTAACAGGAATAATGATGCACCAAAAGCTAGATAGCACCAAGATAGCAGGATCGAATCTGCAGGTCGCTGGACCTTCTATGCAGACAACCCGCTCTGATACCAATTGTTGGGACGGTGCGATGGATACAGAGGGGGGGTGAATGTATCCCCTTCCAAAAATATTGCCCAAATTAAAAACAATAAGCCTGCTGCTAGATACAATTGCGGAATAAGAACTATAGAGCTCAATTAAACATTTGATCGACCAGATGAACTGCTAACTATACTAGTGGAACCTGATGAAGACTAATGCCGAAGACAGAATAGTGGAAACCAAACACACTTAGCAAAATATGTAATGCTCAAGGTCACTACAGATAGAAACAAGAGTGTTCATACAACCTGTGAAAGAGGTAGAAGACAAGGAGCAAACGCACACCAATTCACTTGATCATATGAACAAATACTTGGAGCGCGCCTATGCAATCATCTAGCAGAAGTAAGGAAGGCAATCAAACCACTGCACAGATAATTTTTTAGGTGGTTCGGTCCACAGACCTACGTCCACCCCTCACTCCCAACCGGAGTGAGGCTTCCACTAGCACAAGCTAGAAACCGCAGACTTAGTCTGCAATAGGTGCTGCCAAACAGCTTGACCAGGGGAACAACCTCCCCTCTTCCTCCAGACCGGAGGGACACCCCAAGTGACTCCCAGCCACTTGGAACCAGAGACTAGGTCTCTCTTCGTCCAGACCAGGAGGGAACCCACCAGTGACTCCCCATTACCAGCAAACCAAAGGTCACAGACCTCTCTTCCTCCAGACCAGGAGGGAACCACTGATGACACACAGTCACCAGCGAACTGGAGATCAGATCTCCCTTCTCCTGAGTCCACAGGAGGAACCCGACCTCACTACTGAGTATCGGAAGAACAAAAGTAATCAGAGTAACAAAAGGAAAAATAAGAAATAAAAATAACACAGCAAACAGAAAGCTGGAAACTGAAAAGCACAATGTGGCTCTCAACGGAGCTGACTGGCCTGGATCTGATCCACGGTCCAGTAGGAGCTTCTTCTGCTACTTCTCTTCTTCTTCTTCTCAGCTCAGGCTCTCTGTTTCTCTTCTCTGCTCTCCTTTTCTCTCTCATTGTCTTTCTCTTTTCTTTCAATCCTCACGAGCTCTATCTCTCTTTCTTTTTCTTTTGCTGCTCTCACACTCTGTCTTTTTCTTCTGCTACTTCTCTCACTCTCTGCTGCTCACTTTTTCTTCTTGCTGGATCGTGCAGACACTTTCTCTTTTATCAGCACTCGATCCTTCTGTTACTTCTTCTTCTGCTCTCTGCCTCTCTATTGCTCTCTCCTTCTTCACTCACAGTCTCGATCTCTCTTGCTCGATCTACTTCTCTTTTCACGATCAGTCTCTTTTTCTCTTAATCAATCTTCTCCAGATGGAGGAGGCTTCGTATTTATAGCAGCAGCAATTCGGGCGTTGTCTTCGGATCACGTGCCAGGTGCCAACCTCGGATCACATGCCCTTCATAGGCTTCACGAACAGTACCTGTCACACAGTCATAAGAAAATAATCAGAAGAATGTACAGACTTGCTGGGTAACTGAAAACCACCGTGTACAGACTTAGTGTGAAGGATAGAATGTATAGACTTAGAAATAAGGAGTGTACAGACTTTAGCTTGAAGAACGTTCAGCCTTTGAGTGCTGAAGAGTGTACAGACTTGCTGAAGAGTGTTCAGCCTTTGAGTGCTGAAGTGTGTACAGACTTGCTGAAGAGTGTTCAGCCTTTGAGTGCTGAAGTGTGTACAGACTTGTTTGATCGTGCATGCTACAATGTGTAGACTTGTGTTTGTGCAGAAGACAATGTATAGACTTATGAACTGATGCAGACACAAGCTGAATAGACTTTGAGAACGTGCAGACAGTGTGCAAACTTGCTGTCGTGATCGATGCCCAACTGCATGGTGTATGGACTTAGAATGCATGAGACAACAATGTATAGACTTCAATGCAAAGGCTGGAGTGTGACGGATGTATAGACTTTAGAAGACGAAGCATGCACAGGCCAACGATGTACAGACTTTGCCAATATGAGACACTGTACAGACTTTGATGCCCACATGCAATGTATGGACTTGTGTGTGCAGGGTAGACAATGTATGGACTTGCAGCGCGTGCAGGGCAGGCAATGTATAGACTTAGCGATGCATAGGCTAAAGTTAAGCGAACGATGTATAGACTTACCCCTTGAAGAATATACAGACTTTGAAGATGTGAGCGAGACAATGTATAGACTTGGCCCTTGAAGAATGTATAGACTTTGAATGCTCGAAGCCCACGATGTATAGACTTTGAAGCATGTGAACACGGGGACAATGTATAGACTTTACTTCGTGCTAGCTACAGGACAATGTCTAGACTTGATGCAGCTTCAAGGCAACCATGTGCAGACCTTACCGATGTATAGACTTGGTGTTCTGAACTTAGGTAAAGGTAAGGAATGTATAGACTTGAAAGATGCAGACTTGTGCAAACTCTGTACAAACTCTGCGTGCCTGAAACAGGGCAATGTATAGACTTGCCACCAATGCAGTGTATAGACTTGATCTCAAGGAATGGCTGTACAGACTTTAAGCGATGTATAGACTTGGTGAGCGCCAAGTGATGTATAGACTTGGTGATCGCCAAGCGATGTACAGACTTGGTGAGCCCCAAGCGATGTACAGACTTGGTGAGTGCCAAGTGAGACAGAGCTGGATGTACAAACTTTGAGAGAGAATGCACTGTTGGCAAACTCTGTACAGACTCTGAGAGACGATGCACTGTAGCCTAACACTGTACAGACTCAGATAGCGTGAGACGCTGAATGAGATGATCGGATGTACAGACTTGGACGTGTGTGTGCTTATTAATGTATAGACTTTATGAATGCATATGCCAAGGCGATGAATAGACTTCAATGACTCATGCGGTGAAAGCACAGATAATGTACAAACTTAGTGCAAACAGGATGTGCAGACTTGTAGTATGCAATGTCTAGACTTGATATGAAGGAATGCAAAATGTCTAGACTTGCTATGAGGGAATGCACTGGCTGTACACACTTGAAGTAATGCATGCAGGAGACGATGTACAGACTTGGTCTTGCGACCAGGGGCTGTACTGACTTGATGTGCAGACTGTGTGTTGTGTGTGTGTGCAAGACAATGTGTGTGTGTGCTGTACAGACTTAAATGCATGCACAGAACAGTTTATGCATATCAGCTAAAACATCATCAAAGATCTGAGAGTAGACATAGCATTACCTGATCTGAGCATTGACCTTACCTGTCATGATTTGACTTTGACTTGGGTTGACTTCATGACTTGTGAGTCATCCTTAAACTTGTTCTGACAGTTTCTCATAATGCAACAGTCAAATAATGGGAAAAATTGGATTCAATTGTCAACTGCTCCTATCGAAAATAGGGTTTACTACAGATTCGAGCCAAATAAAAACAAATTAATTAAATTTAAATTATTTCTTTGGCCCAATTATCGATTAAAATTTCTGCGGGTTCATAAAAAAGGGATCCATTTACATTTAAACTATGATCATGAGCAAGCAGCCTAAACCGTGAAAACGGGGTTATGGGAGAGCAATACAAGCGTCGTGCTGCTAGGCAAAGGATTATATCATCAAGGATGTAAACATAATGAGGCATAATATCTGTCATCATCAAAACTCCAGAACCACAGGGGACACAACACCAGCTTCCACAACGTAAACAAGCGCCGAGACGCTTCCAACACTCCTCAGCTGAATGGCCAAATTTTTCACAAAATGTGCAAGCCGTGGCAACATGCTCCTTCTCCTCCTTGACTTTCTTTTGCTTATGGGAACTTCCACCATTCCCATTCCTGGATCTCTTCTTACTATCACGGCTCTTGTAAGGCTCCATGATGCTGAATTTCTCTTTCTTATAACGTCGATTAGAATGTCGGCTTGATTCTTCTCCTTTCCCTTTCAATTTTTTGACCTTTTCTAAGGTCATTTCACATAGGTACGCCCGCTGAACCATCTTCGCATAAGTACGGATGTTTTGGATCCCGAGCTGCTGGATGAAATCGGGACGTAACCCGTCCATAAACCTATTCGCCTTTAATAAATCGGTGCCGATTAGATGTGATGCATAAGGTGCAAGCCTTGAGAATTGTAGTTCATATTTGGCAACCGTCATCATTCCTTGCCAAAGAGCGGCGAACTCCATAGCCTTTCTCTCTTTTACGTGCTCAGAAAAGTACTTGGCACGGAATAGGGTAAGAAAACCATCCCAGGTATGAGGTGCATCGGCCGGTGGTGCCGGAACCGACTTCCACCATGTGCGAGCATCTTTGTTAAGTTGAAAGGTTGCGAGACGCACCTTCTCCTGATCGGTGCATTGGGTCACATCAAAGATACGGTTCATATCTATCCAGTTCTTTGCCTCGTCGGGATTAGAAGAACCATATAATCGCGGAGGATTTAAATTCCAGAAATTGCGATGTAGGTCACCAGCCCTTGTCCCTGCACCACCTTGCGCTATGGTTTGCAATGCCTGAGTAAGGTCGGCAACTGTTTGTTGCATGCCATCCCAATCTACACGATGAGCCATTCGTAAGGTAAGGTACATGAGAGAAAATAACAACTTGTTATTTCTCATGAAATTGGAGTGAAAAAAATCAATCTTAAAGCTAATTAATTATCTTATCCCGGGCTCTACCCAATTCTCACATGGGTGTGGAGATTTCTTCCTTAGTTCATAGGTAGGGGGACCTTGGACTTATCCTATGACATGACTCTTCTTCCTAAGTCCTGAGAGTTAGGCTCTGATACCAACTTAACTGTCACGCCCGGAGCCTTTATTACAGCGGAAGACTAACTCGGGGAGCGCGGACAGCCGGCATGGTAAGCCTCTTTCAAGCAAGGACGACCAGAGCGCAATACAATCACACACACAAATGCAATTGCATAATATATATATATATATTCAAACATCAACTTTATTTCATTACTAACTCAAGTACAACCACTAATTCAATTTCCATTATGTACTAGACTCAAGAAATAGGAAAATTACATAGACTCAATCTAAACAATTTAGACTTCCTAAGTCTTCACTCTCATCTTGATAATACTTTTATTCGCCCTCGGACCCGCTACTTGTATAACCCGAATCCGAATTCGAATCACTTCCATCTCCTGAAAAGATTGGAAATAGGTAATGAGCACACTTGCCCAGTAGGTTTCTTCGCATCAACATGAAGGTACTATTAAAGTAATTAATAATTTAGCTCTAAAGAATAAGGTAAAAATCATGCGAATACGATTAATCACACGATTAAACCAAAGTAACAAGACGACCAAGTAAGTTAGAATGAGAGCAAGTACGAACTAGCAAGAATGTAACTAGAACATGATATTGGCCTTTCATGAACAAGAATGTACTAGCAAGCCACATAATCATCACTCTAGTATCTTTTACTGATGAGCAAGTACTTCGTGAATTTATGTGGAATATCAAACAAGAAAGTCATGTCATGCTGTATTGTGGATTTTCACTTATTTATAGAGAAAGTACTCCCAGCGCAATGCGACGCCAGTAGCATCATACCCCATGGTTTATAATAGTATATTTCCGACAATCAGCCGAGTGGACTAGCATAGAGCCCTTGAACACAATCAGTGCTCGATCGCATCTTCAAGTATAAATCAAGCTTTTTCCACGCGTGTAACAATAAAGTTTGGCCAAGAATGTAATAAGTTCAATAAGCTCATGATAACAATAATTCAATGAATGAATGCTTTAATAAGAATCATGAGAAATCAAGAATGACTTAAGTAAGGTTATGCTTATGGAAATAAATCGGCAGCATAACGGTACATTCTTTATTTTCCATTCATTATTTTAGGTTTCTTGATCAATATGATAAGTTCAATATCATCAATAGTCCATCTAGAAACCTTGGAATATCAACCCTTGGTCCACCTTGGGTTAAAATACTCAAGCAGTGTGACGGTCGTGTACTGGGCCGTTACATGATGTGATGCTCCAGTATTGGGCCGTTACATTAGTCTGAATCCAGAACCAAGAAATCGGACTCAGTTGAATGTGACGGTCGTATATTGGGCCGTTACTTGTGCCTGACGGTCCAACATAGAGCCGTTACATTACTGATAACCAAATATATCGATATTGTAATCTAATCAATGGGTTTTTAATGGTACAACCAACACGGTGTCCTGGTGGGAATCCCAAGCTCGAGGAGAATTACGGAGGCCTTGAAACAAGATTTCCTAGTCCATTGGAAGGAATATCTAATAGAGAGGTCCTCATGTCCAAGAACAATGTTCCTATAGTGAAAAGTGAACTAATGAACAACATACCGGAATATGCTCCATATACTTAAAGAAATGACTCTATAGATAGAAAAGAATGTGTAACAATGTAAAACCAAGATAAAACTCCGTCAATACAACATTGGAAAAATCATGATTTAGAATACAAAACTATAAAGTTTTAGCCAATGAAATTAGCATAACGTAAAATAACCTAAGACACATTAATCATGCAATTTGATTATGAATCAGTAACTAAACTTGAAGTCATGATAACAGGTCAATCTTAGCTATCTAAACTTATTTATAAGTAAACTTAATTGGTTATTATTCTGCCTTAGGCTGGCAGAACACAGGGGTCTGACGGTCTAGGATAGGCGCGTTACAGTGCTTGTGACGGTTTATCGAGGGGCCGTTACAATGGTGTAACGCTCCTGCTAGGGTGCGTCAGAGACAATAGAACAATAAAGCACAACATGGTGTGACGGTCTATCGTAAGGCCGTTACATTCATGTGACGGTCTTACGTTGGTGCGTCAGAGAATCTGCTGGCAGTAAACTAAGTAAAGGTTTATGAAAACATAACATGCCTGGAAATCAAAATACTACCACTGTCCTAGTCATGATAACAAAATATAGGCCAACTATATGCATGGGTTTAGTGAATAGACAGGATAATATCTTTTAATTTCCATTTAGGGCTAAGAGATGCATGAATGTATAGAACTATTAGATCATGAAATTCTTAGTCTATAATGCATGAAATCAAGCACAACTAGAGGGCTTTTATTCCTAAGAAGTTGTTTTTGCCAATCATGAGATAACCTACCTCTTCTAAAATCTTTAAACTTCGAATTTGATGCTAGGTGCTACTCTTAGTCCCTTGTACTTCTTGTGATAAATCAGCAACTTCAATCTGCTCTATTTCCTCAGCCTCTTGACCTAAGGATGTGAAATTTTAAGGGTAAAAAGATGAAACTATTGGGAACAAAAAGTTCTAAAGGATTGAACTCTAATTATCTCGTTTAGACGTCTTAATCTCTGGATCTTCAGGGGACTTGCGTTCAGATTTCTGGGTTGCTAAGGTTGAATCAGCAACTTTGGAAGCTTCTATCTCTTTGGTTGCTTGATCTCCTAGCACGAAATTTGGAGAACTATTAGTATAATGTATACTAAATAAAATATTCTAAAGAACATACCTGAAATTATATCTCCTTACCTTGATTCTTCACAAGCCAAAAGTAAGGGTCGCTTAGTTCAAAACTAGGTCCTATTTATAGGGTTTTGGCTAGGGTTTAAAGATTAGATCAATTCTAGAGTCCTTAATTTGCCTGAACATAATCCCTAAGAGTCCTTAGTAATGTTATAAGCTCTCCCAAGTTGATCTCTTGTAGATAAGATCCCAAAGTTCTAATCTTTTTGTTCGTTCTTTCTTTCACAGAACTGTCAGAGTGTAACGCATCAGCCTAGGTGCGTTACAGGGCTGTGGCGGTTGCCCGATAGACCGTTACATTCAACGTGTATAGAGTTTCAATTTAATAAAACTCTTTTATTCCTTTATCCACATAATTATCTTATATAAATAGTATTTATCCTTAAAATACGTGAATAAGCTAATTACCCTTCTAGAATATGGGCCAAACATGATGGGCTTGGTCCATAAACCTTTTGGATAATAATTAGATAGGCTAGGTCAACTAATTAGCCTAATTGAGCCTTATAATGGCTTATTAATCCAATAACCCCTTCATTAATTTATTTAAGCCTTTATAATTTCTAGAAAATATTCTAAAATTCAAAAATTATATATGTATAAAGTCTGGGGCGCTACACGTTGTCTCGTGGACATCTTGGATATCCTATGAGGGCTGTGACCAAGTTGTGAGGTGGCAGGGAGTGCCATTATATTGAATAGTGTTCTGTACTGCTTCAGAGTCCTGATTGGTTTCTGGTCAACCCGGTATGATCTAGTGGTTGCCATGTGACCTCGTGAATGTCTCGATGATCCTGTATGGATCGAGACATGGTTTTGGACGTCTTGAGGTATCGTGTTACCTCGGTTTGCACGTGCATGTTCCTTGAGGGTCTTAGTGATCCCTCATGTCTCCGTGAGTTGTATTATGTGGATGTGTGGATCCGGTGATCCTATGCCGTTTCCTTTATAAGTGTTTTATCGTGATTTGGCTCAGGGATTAGGCTGATTGGTGGCATGTTAACGCTTTGTGCGATGATCTTGACCCGAGTCGTGAGACTCAAGGATCGTTGTGTCAGCAGGTCTAGTTATCCGTCCTGAGTCTGGTGGCAGTTTGGTAAGCTGCCTTGTGTCTTGTGCTTGGTGTTCCGTAGTACGTGTGACAGTGCGTGCTTAACTTGTCTATACTTCAGCACTGATGTTTCGGAGTCTCGGTGTCTAGTGAGCTTCCACTAGTCGTAGCTTGACGACACTTTCCTGTGTGTCGGCCCACCTAGGAGTGGTGGCGGGATGAGTTCCCGATATACGATTTTTAGGCTAGTTTTCGTGGGCCCCCTTGCCTTGCGGTATCATCCTATTGGGGGGGAAAACTAGCTAGAGGCCTGGCTCAAGGCATTGAGCTTGTGTGTGCACACGTGGTCAGGGGCGTTTGGATGAGCGTCGACGGCCGTGACCCTAACTAGTCACTCATTATTGTTGTTCCTTGTACTTGGTTCTGTGAGTGTCTCAGTTACCACCATTCCGATGTGTGGGAGATACTTGTGCCGCAGTGTAAGACGTCAGTGGACGTATCTAGCTGTTCTTCTAGTGAGGAGGTACTTCTGTCACCTGACACTTAACTTATTGTGTTTTTGTGACTAGTTCCTGTCATGTTTGATGTAACTTGTCATGTAGTCTTCGTTGGCTTCACCGCGGTCTAGTCTTGTATAGCATACACGACGATCTAGTTGTGTATGTTTGGGTCTTTGACTGTGTAGGTCTTTTCTAGGGCTTTTGCCTGTTTCTGTAGGTTTTCCCTATGGAGCTGGTGCTTTGTCGGTGGATCGGTAACACTCGACTTTGTGAGATCGGGGTTCACCTTTCTGTCGTTGTTTGGAGTAGTTTAGAGAGCCGAGGTTCTTTCGGTAGCTGTGTTTTTACTCGGTACGGCTTTCCTCTTTCCTTTAGCTGTTCTTACTCTTGCTTTTATAACTTTATTGTTGTAGTTAGCACTACTGTTACTTATGATCCTGATTTGCTATTTAGCGCTATTGTCTTACGTGTTACTGCGTTGTTTACAGTGGGGATCCGTGTAACCCCTACTGAGCCAGTGACACGAGGTTCACCCATGCTTTTCAGGTGTGGTTGTTCTTCTTCCTTGTGATTCGTGGCACAGTGCGTCAGTTCGTAGTTGCCAGTGTTGCCTGTGTCGGGCTTCCCCCGACTTCAGGGTACGTTTTCCTTCCTATTGGACTGTGCTTGTCTTCCTTTTGGACTGGACTCTGTTAATTTAGATTATTAATTGAAAAAGTAATTTTATTTCTGCTACTTTTACAAACTTGATAATTGAAATATTAATTGCTTACTACTTTATCTGGAACATCAATGTACTCCACACACTCCTTTTATCCCTTTGGAGCTTTACCGCTCTTAGGAGGCCTCGCAGGATCCAAGTGGTGTCAGGTTTACTCGGTATCCAGACCCTGGGTCGTCATAGTTGGTATCAGAGCTATGTTGTGTGAAAGTACATGGGAATTCGAGATATTACAGTATGCAGAGTCCTTAAGGTCCAGTACAGTTGACAGTTGGCGTAGGTTTTGCGATTATTTATCGCTTTATTTTCGTGCGTGGCCTTGTGTGTGCTGTGTTGGCACTGTGCAAGATGGTTTTTGCTCCTATCAGTTTGTGACAGAGTGCTCTTCTTTTGTCGTGGTGTTTGTCTCGATTATCCTGTACTTGGCTGATTTTGCTGGCAGGCGTGAATCTGTGGTACGGTGTTCAAACTTTTTTCGTGGTTTGTTCAGGTGGCTGGTGACTTTATCATTGGTGTGATGGCCGTGCACATTCCTATGTTGCTTTGGTTATCCCAGTTTGAGATTTGTTCAGCCCCTGAGGTGATTAGATGCCTTAATTGAGAGATTGCTCGGGCGAACCTAGGATTTTCCTTCCTGGTGAGCTACTGTTAGTCGAACTTGATTCTTCTCATCCTGTCTGGTGGCGTCTTTTCGAGGTAAGCTTTGAAAATGCTATCTTGGTGAAGCCTTTGTCCTGTGTCTGCTTAAGTGTGGACAATGTTAATTCTGAACTTAATTTGCCTTGGTCCGACGGTTGCTTGGCTTTGACCCAGATTTTATGTTTGGGGGCCATTGTACACCGTGTCCGATGTGCCGTGTTTGGTGGCTGTTGTGCTATGAAGGTTCAGTAATCGTTTCAGGATGTAAGGATAAGCTGAGACAGGTGTCCTTTGTGCTTTGTGCTGAAGCTGGTACTCTTCATGGTTTGTACTATGGCGACTTGTGATCGACTGTTAGCAGGATCAGTACTCGAGGCGTGGTATATTGCAGTTTCATGAATTGCTATGGCGCCAAGTGTATGCTGAGATGTGGATGTCGAATTGCCCTTGATGCCTGTGTGCGTGTTTGAGTGCGCAGTGGAAGCATGTGAGCTGATAACCCATTGGTTCAGGATCGTGAAGTTGGAAGATTCTGACCGATCGAGATGCTTGTTTTCCCTCGATGTGACATCATCTTGGCTATGTGTGCCTTGATGTTGTTGGTTGTCGTGCCATTATTGGAGGCATTATGGTTTTTGACACTAGCATGTTGTGAGGATTAGTGAAATCTATCGGCGTAATTGCTGGTCGAGTACCCTTTCTTCTTTCGTATTTTTCTTAGATGTTGTGCTCTCGGGACGTGATCATGGTCCTTGAAATGTGTCCTCCGAGATTATTATTGTTGTTGTGGGTCCTTATTGGTAAGCTACTTACTGCATGGCTAGTACATTTTAGTCATGTGTTCAGGTGTAATTGTGCCTTGATGTGACCCAGCTTGTAGTTGTGTCCCGTGGTTCTGTGTTGAGAACAGAGCCGGGATTCCGCAAGTGCTGCCGTTGTTGTTGTTGTTGTTGGTGGTGGTGGTGGTTGTGTTCAGCTTGGGAGGAGTTCTCTGTGAGTCTGATTCAGCATTGTGTCGGCCGAGGTCTTGTCAGTTGGCTTTGCTGTACTCTTCTATTATGGTAGAGTTGGCATGTGACTCGAATCAGATGTAATGTCTGAATGAGGACTGACTTGATTGTGTTCGTGGTCCAGTGCTATCATTGGCATTCTGCGTGCCAGTTTTGTTGTTCTTGGCACGGAAGCCGATGTTGTTGAGCAGTCAGCTGAGCGGACTGTGTTTCCTTATTTAAGCTGATGCTTGTTGTGTTTGTCGAATGTTTTATCGATAGTTATTTTCGTGGCATGAGTCGTGTCTCCTTTTCCCGTGAGATGTAAGCGACGTTGCCTTGTCTCGGAGGTGTCAGACTTGTGTTCACTTGGGTGCCGTGCTCGTTCAGTGGTTTGGTATGTCTTGAGATCTAGAGTGTGTGCCTGTGATTTTGGTCTGGCATTGTTCCTCTGAATTGTGTTTCTTGATAATGGTGTTATCGTGTTCTTGTGTTCAAGGTGTTGGGGTTTGGCTGATGCTTGGAGAGCATAGCCAACGTTTGGGTTTGTTCTTCCCTGCTTCTTCTTGTTAGCTCCTTAAATTTTGAGGATGAAATTTCTGTAAGGAGGGGAGGCTGTAATGCCCTTGGTCTTTCAGATCTTTATCGGAGAGCTTTCGGATCCCTTTTGTGGGTCCTGAGTTATGTTTTACGATCCACGCGGATTTTTCTCTCGTACAGGTTACGGAACCCAGTGGAGAGTTTATTATTGAGTTCATCGACTCGAGGATGCTACAGTTGCGTTGTATTCTTTCCGAGGATCGCTTAGAATATTTTTTCTTATTTTTCTGAATTAGTGCATTTTCGGGCCAAAAATCGGATTTTATGGAAATTGCAAAATTTCCTAATTTTCTATTTCTTTTAATCTCTTTCTCTCCTTCCTCTCTCCTTACCGTCGCTCACTCTCTCCCTCACGTTCTCTCCCCTCCCTTCTCCTCTCTCCGCGGGGCATGCGACCGTGGTAAGGTGGGCGAGGCAAGGACGTCGTGGAGTTGATCTGGCGGGTGATGGTGTGACAGATGGAGGGTGGCGTTGGCGCGATCCCTCGGTGGATTCAAAGCCGGCGTGGTTTCGTTCGTGTGACATTTTTGACGCGGTTTAGTCACTTCGGTGTGCGAGAACTTCGGTGGAAGTAGGGAGATGGACGCCCTACTCTTCCTCTATGTTCCCTCGTGGTTTGGAGCCGAACGGGGCGAGAACGAGCAGGTTTATCGTCGTTTTGGGTGAAGCATGCTTTAGGGGGTGTGAGACGTGTTTGCCTCTTTCAGCGACAGTTTCTAGCCTAATGAGTGTTGTTGGAATCCCTGGCATGTCTGCATTCCATTCTCGCTAGTTTCATCGTGATTGGTTGTCATTTGGGACCGGTGTGAGCCCGGGAACCCATGTGACTCATTTTGGATCGATTAGGTAGAATCGCCCGTTTCTTGTGTTTTTGGATGCGATTTGGACCCCTTTCGGTATGTGGAAGGTTTATTTGGCCATTAGGGTTGT
Source organism: Amorphophallus konjac (assembly GCA_022559845.1). Lineage (NCBI taxonomy): Eukaryota > Viridiplantae > Streptophyta > Magnoliopsida > Alismatales > Araceae > Amorphophallus > Amorphophallus konjac. Next base: position 265,668,269 of record CM040119.1, on the reverse strand, counting down.
TTCCCCTTCGTTTAGAAGCGAATGGGGCATGGAACGGTTGGGATCGGCCATTCCCCTATTTTACTTGCTGTGACGCCTAAGCGGTCATACCAGTGACCGTTTGGGTTCCCTTAGCGGTCCAATCATGACCGTTTGGGTTCTGTCAGTTCCATGTTGGTTACAGTCTAAACGGTCATGCGATGGACCGTTTGGGATGGCTAGCGGTCTATTGGGAGACTGCTAAGCCTTGTGAAATGGTATATTGGAGACCGTTTGGATCGTGAGTGTGTATCGGTTTGGCCAAGCGGTCACGCGATAGACTGCAAGGCTGGCCCTGGCTTTTCAGTGGATGACCGCTAGGCTTCGTTATGTCGGTTCAACGGGTTTTTATGTCGGTTCGGGCTAGCGGTCCTAGCTCCGACCGTTTAGCGTTCTTAGCGGTCCTTTGAGAGACTGCTTAGCTCGTCGACTGGGTTATGTCGATTTGGTGGTTGACTGGGTCTAGCGGCCGGGTCCATGACCACTACGGTCTCCATGCGGCCCTGCGATAGACCGCATGCCCCTATTGTTTTGAAGTTTTGTTCGTTTGAGTCTCTGAGTGAAGCGACCATGTCTTAGACCGCTTAGCTCAGTGAGACGGCCTATGAATAGACCGTTATCTATTGGTGCGGCCCCTTCTTGACCGCCCAGTGTTGATATTCTCTGTGTGAGGGTAGCGGCCTCTGGCTGACCGCTTGGCTTACCTAGCGGCCTGGCATATGACCGTTTACTTCCCAGAGCTTTGTTTTCCTAGTTTTGGCCTCCAATTGTCTTGGGCTTTCACTGTGGTTTTCCCGTTGTCTCGTGGATATCTTGGATATACTATGAGGGCTGTGACCAAGTTGTGAGGTGGCCGGGAGTGCCATTATAATGAATAGTGTTCCGTACTGCTTCAGAGTCTAGATTGGTTTCTAGTCAACCCGGTATGATCCAGTGGTTGCCATGCGACCTCGTGAATGTCTCGGTGATCTTGTATGGATCGAGACATGATTTTGGACGTCTTGAGGTATCGTCTTACCTCGGTTTGTGTGTCCACGTGCCTTGAGGGTCTTAGTGATCCCTCAGGTCTTCGTGAGTTGTATTATGTGGATGTGTGGATCCGGTGATCCTATGCCATTTTCTTTATAAGTGTTTTATCGTGATTTGGCTCAGGGATTAGGCTAATTGGCGGCATGTTAACGCTTTGTGCGATGATCTTGACCTGAGTCGTGAGACTCAAGGATCATTGTGTCAGCAGGTCTAGCTATCCGTCCTGAGTCTAGTGGCAGTTTGGTAAGCTGTCTTGTGTCTTGTGCTTGGTGTTCCGTAGTACGTGTGATAGTGCGTGCTTAGCCTGTCTGTACTTCAACACTGATGTTTCGGCGTCTCGGTGTCTAGTGTGCCTCCACTAGTCGTAGCCCGATGACACTTTCCTGTGTGTTGGCCTACCTAGGAGTGGTGGCGGGTTGAGTTCCAGATATACGATTTTTAGGCTAGTTTCTGTCGGCCCCCTTGCCTTGCGGTAGCGTCCTACTGGGGGGGAAACTAGCTAGAGGCCTGGATCAAGGCATTAAGCTTGTGTGTGCACACGTGGTCAGGGGCATTTGGACGAGCGCCGACGGGCGTGACCCTGACTAGTCACTCGTTACTGTTATTCCTTGTACTTGGTTCTGTGAGTGTCTCAGTTACCATCGTTCCCGGTGTGTGGGAGATACTTGTGCCACAGTGTAAGACGTCAGTGGACGCATCTGGCTGTTCTTTTAGTGAGGAGGTACTTCTGTCACCTGACACTTAACTTATTGTGTTTTTGTGACTGGTTCCCGTCATGTGTGACGTGACTTGTCGGGCAGTCTGCGTTGGCTTCACCGCGGTCTAGTCTTGTGTAGCGTACACGACGATCTAGTTGTGTATGTTCGGGTCTTTGAATGTGTAGGTCTTTTCTAGGGCTTTTGCCTGTTTCTGTAGGTTTTCCCTATGGAGCTGGTGCTTTGTCGGCGGATCGGTAACGCCCAACTTTGTGAGATCGGGGTTCACCTTTTTGTCACTGTTTGGAGTAGTTTAGAGAGCCGAGGTTCGTTCGGCAGCCGTGTTTTTACTCGGTATGGCTTTCCTCTTTCCTTAAACTGTTCTTACTCCTTCTTTTACAGCTTTTTTGTTGTAGTTAGCACTGTTGTTACTTCTGCTCCTGCTTTGCTGTTTAGCACTGTTGTCTTGTGTGTTACTGCGTTGTTTCCAGTGGAGATCCGCGTGACCCCTATTGAGACTGTGACACGAGGCTCACCCCTGCTTTTCAGGTGTGGTCGTTCTTCTTCCTCGTGGTTCGTGGCGCGGTGCGTCAGTTTGTAGTTTCCAGCGTTGCCTGTGTCGGGCTTCCCCCAACTTGAGTGTACATTTTCCTTCCTATTGGACTGTACTTATCTTCCTTTTAGACTGGACTCTGTTAATTTAAATTGTTAATTGAAAAAGTAATTTTATTTCTGCTACTTTAGCAAACTTGATCATTGAAATATTAAGTGCTTACTGCTTTATCCGGAACTTCAATGTACTCCACACATTTCTTTTATCCCTTCGGAGCTTTACCGCTCTTGGGAGACCTCGCAGGATCCAAGTGGTATCGAGTTTACTCTGTATCCGGACCCTGGGTCGTCACACGGTCGATCCGGTGAGGCCCCTTACCGGGTGAGGAGAAGGCGGGAGAGAGTGAGGGAAATGCAACGAGAGAGAGAGAGAGAGATGGGGGGACGACCATTTTTATTGTTATTTTTATTATTTATTTATTTATTATATTACTTATATATATATTATTTGTTTATTATTATCCTTTTCTTTCTTCTTTATCTCTTCTCTTTTTTCCTTTTCTTTCTTTCTATTTTTTTTAATAATCTTCTTCTTTTCTTCGTCCGCGTCAGAATGGCTAGAGTTAGAGTTTGCTCGCTGTTCATAAAAATTTGAGTGTCCACAAATGCCCCCCACCCGCAGGCGGCATGAGCGAGGGACTAGAGAGCGGGGGCCTGTGGGTGCAGCCCATTTGGGAGATTTGTTAGCATGATGAGGAGAGCGGGTCCATGGACCGAAGCTGGGGAAGCAGGCTGTAAGGCCGAAGGATGTTGGAAAGCGGGCTATGAAAGCCGAAGTCGTGATAAGCAAGCCACGTGGGCAGAGAGATGGTTTTTTTTTAAATGATCTGGATGGAAGGTCCAAATCAAAAGGTGTATTCGTCACCCAAACGGATGGAGAGAAGAGTTTGTTCATTCAATGATCTAGACAGAAGGTCCAAATTAAAGGGGCTATTCGTGACCCGAAGGGACGGAGAGAAGAGTTTGTTCATTAAATGGTCTGGATAGGTGGTCCAAATCGAACGGATTGTTCATGATCCTGAAGGGACGGAGAAAAGAATTTGTTCATTAAGTGGTCTGGACGGAAGGTCCAAATCAAAAGGGCTATTCGTCACCCGAAGGGACGGAGAGAAGAGTTTATTCCTTTAATGATCAGGATGGAAGGTCCAAATCAGAAGGGCTATTCGTCACCTGAAGGTACGGAGAGAAGGGTTTGTTCCTTTAATGATCTGGACGAAAGGTCCAAATCAAGAGGGGTATTCATCATCCAAAGGGACGGAGATAGGAGTTACAAATTTATTCATCAACGCCGACGGGCTACGGGGAGCTGACATGGTTTATTCATGGACACGGGGTGAGTGTCGAAGTAAGGGTCTTTTTGTTCTCCGATTGGACGGAAGGTCCGAGTCAGAGTGAAAGGAGAGTCTTTTTGTTCTCTAGCCGGACAGAAGGTCCGATCTAGACTAGTGGAAGGGTCTTTTTGTTCTCTAGCCGGCACTACAAAAAATATGGGAAATACCGACGGTATGTTCCGACTGAAAATTTTTCGTCGGCAATACGTCGAAATGTTTTGTCTTTCTGACGGAAATATATTGTGTCAAAAAGCCGTCGGTAATTACCGACTATTTTTCGACATAATATTTTTGTCGGAAATACGTCCGAAACTTTCGACAAAAAAAATTAACGTCGAAATTAATGTCGAATATTTCGGATATATCTCTGAAAAAAATATGTGTCGTCGAAAATAAATAAATGCAGTTTAAAATACATGAATAGTTTACGATGCATAAATGTAAGGTCGAATATTCGTCGGAAACTTGCCGACGTATCTCCAACAAACCTTTATCCGTCGAAAAATTTCAAAAAATAATTAAATAGTTTTCCACCCTTTTTATTGTTAATAAACATTATTATATTGTTATATTTCTTAATTAGCACTTTTATGGTTTTTTGTCAGTTTTGTAATTGGTTTATGGTTATTGGCAAGTGGACCAATGGGAATTCAGAAAAATAAAAGATTTTATCCACTTGAATTCCCTTTGATGTTGCTTGAGTCACCTTCCTCTCGTAGACACACGATAGTCACTCTGGTTTTTCGGTCTATATGTGGTTTTCACTTCTTCTTTCTATTCCAAGAGGGAAATTGATCAAGTTCAAATACGTTAGACACACTACATTATAATAATTCGTAACACATATACTATTAGGCCCTGTTTGTTCAGCAGTTGTCACATATTTGGAATCCTCCCTCAACCTTGCATTCTGAAGACTTTGTTCAGCAACAGTGACCTTCTATTAGACTTTTATCATTATTATATTAATTAAATATCATTTTCATGGTTTGTCAGAAAGTCATGTATTTATTGATTATCATTTTTTTACAGATTTTTATTATTATTATATTTATTTTCTCCTTTGGGTTCACCTTCCGTATGTGAGAGCAGCAGAGTAAAATGTATGATAAGGGTGATGAATGCATATTATTGGTGACAAATAAATTGACAGAGGCAACAAATACACATTAGGGGTGACAAATAGGTTAACAAGGGCGACAAATGCGTATGATGGATGACAAAAGGCTCTTAACGGCGAAGAATGCATAAAGATGACGTCTCCCAGGAGCCATGACGACAGCTACTGCATGGTAAAAGTGAAAAATACCTATTAGTGGTGGCAAATATATCAACAAGGGGACAAATGGGCATGAAGGGTGACAAATGAATCTAGCGATGAACTATGAGCATGAAGATAAGCCCTACTAATATTAGAACCATCGACAAACCCTGCTTCTTATAGGGGAAGAACTCAGCGTCATAAAGGTAACCCCTACCTGCGATGGATGTTATCCTTCATTTGACGGCAACCACATCACACATGCAAAGAAAGGTTGCAGAAAAGGAAATTATATTGATAGGGGAAGAGGGTACAAGCGGTTACTCATCCTCTTTGGGATGAAACTTGTCAGGTTGGAGGTTCGTCACCCCCTTGTTACAAAACCGGCGGTCCACCTTCGCCATGGCGTCCCACCACCCTTGCAGGTACCCCTGCTTGTATTCCTCTGAAACATCGCCACCGCTGCTTTCCCCTGATGGCTGGTCTGGCACCGACAGGGCTTCCTTTCGGAAGCATAGCGGTTTGTAGGAAACCTTCTGTGATAAAGAATCTGACTTCTCAGATGACATCTTCATGAGAGTGTCTTTGAGACAGCCAAAGGAACTCAGGAGGTCCTTCGTTTTCCCCACAAAGTCTCTATTTATAGGAAGGAGATGAAATCCCCAGAGCCCAGAGGGAAAAAGAGTGTTCGTGCCTCCCCAACTTTGTGGAAATCGAAGCTACGGGACCGCGAAGATCGTTCCATCTCCCCCAACATTTCTGACTCTCGGTCCTTCATTTTTGCCGATCATGAGATCGCTTGGACCGAGGCTCCTTTCGTCCAATTACATCAACCGCATAGCAGACGAGAGGTCGGAGAGAGATACTGCAACGGCTAACACCGCATAGTGGTGACAAATAGTCATCAGTGGTGACAAATAGGGTTCAAGGCTGACAAATCTCTTGTAAGGGTGATAAATCGATAATAGAAGTGACAATATGTGATGAAGCGAAACAAAGATGATGCCTAACGAGCAATAAGGGTGACAAATAGCTCGTTATGAGTGATACATAACCATTAGAGATGACAAATATTCTATAACGTTGACAAATATCTCATAGCAGTGAAACTTGAGCAAACTCAAGTTCGTTTGAAGGATTTAACCATGTCCTAGCCATCCTAACTCTACCAACACGAATCTGAAGCTTTCCTAATCATCAAACGACACTGATTAAACTCTACCTGTCTTTCTAACTCGATCTGCCTTTCATATGTTCAGACTTAAAATTGCACATATGCTCAGATCTAAAATTACACATATGCTCAGACCTTAGTGTGCGCTCATGCACATATGCTCAGACCTTAATTAGTGTGCAACAGTGACAATGTGCACTGACCTGAAATGCAACACTGAACATGTGCTTACATGTAGACATGCACTGACCTCCATATGAGTTCCAGAAGCCACCATTTTTTCTATTTGTTAATGCCCCCCCCTCTCTCTCTCTCGCTTTGTCTCTTTCATTAGTCACCACTACATGCCATTTTTCACGTTTAGACACCCATTTATTATCATTAGAGGCTATTTGTCACCCTTATGACCTATTTATTACCCTTATGGCGTATTCCTTACCCTTGGAAGCCATTTGTTTTTCCCCCATCCCCTGTTTTTCCTCCCGTGTGTAATAAATAACAAAAATAAATATAAATATATCAATAGTTTAGCTGGATAATATTCGAATTCGAATCCGTATTAATTAGAGGATAATATTCTAAATAGTATTTTTTTTCGGATACGGATAATATTCAAATTTGAATCGGAGCGGAAACAGATATTATAATATTCGTTTCATAAGTTATGCAATCGTAATATTATATTATATATCATATGATATATATATATATGTAAATAAAATATTATAAAATATAATTTTTCTAATATAAAATATAAAGAATATGATAAGATGGAAGATTGTTACACTTCCCAAAACTATTTATCAATTTAAATTAAAACCAGCATTTAGTTGGGAGAGACAGTTCGTCTTCCTTTAGGTCTTCCACTGCCTTTCGTAAAATTAAAACCAGCCTTTAGTTGGGAGAGACACTTCGTCTTCCACCGACTTTAGTTCTTCCACTGCAGGACTGCAGGAGTAGTTGGCAGCACCAGGACTGTAGGAGGATGAGACGTGTGCAAGGAGCCACCATTTTTTCTATTTGTTAATGCCCCCCCTCTCTCTCTCTCTCTCTCTCCCTGTCTCTTTCATTGGTCACCACTACAGGCCATTTTTCACGTTTAGACACCCATTTATTATCCTTAGAATCTATTTGTCACCCTTAGGACCTATTTGTAACCCTTAGAAGCATTTGTCACCCTTACGACCAATTTGTCACCCTTGCGACCTATTTCTTACCCTTAGAAGCCATTTATTTTTCGCCCATCCCTTGCTTTTCCCCCCTCGCCACAGACCATCGCCACCTTATCCCCGTGTGCCCACGGGTGCCCTGCGCACCCTCCCTCTCCTCCGTGAACCAGCACCGTCGTGAGTGCCGACCAGCCCACCGTCGCGCTCCCCCTTGCACCCACGCTGGAAGAGCATCGTTGCCCCTCCGGTGCCGTGCCGTGGCAACCCACCTGTGTTCCTGCCGGACCCGCCCACCGGCTGTCGTCTAGCACCGCTGCAGCTACCGTCGTCGGCCGCCCATCGCCATTCCGCCACCGCCGCCCGCGCAGGGCCTAATTTCATCCAAGGTGTGACTGCCATGATTCCTAATTTCATCTCAGTTCACATGTTGGATGTATTTATATTTTGTTTAATATATTTTTTTAGGATGTTAAAAACTGGATAATGCTGTCGAATTTTTTTAGAATACTCGCTCTATTCAAACTGACGAGTTTGAAATAAGCTCTTTTCTGAAGCAAGTATCATGATCTCTCTCTTCCGGAGAATTGGCAGCGACCAGCCTGTATGTGTAAACCTTCCTCGTCTGTCCTGGTCTAAAAGTAGGACCAATGGATTGGCGAGGTACCAAAGCTATTGTTCGTACTTTTCGACCAGGACAGACGAGGAAGGTTTACACATACAGGCTGGTCACTGCCGATTCTCCGAAAGAGAGAGATCGTGATACTTGCTTCAGAAAAGAGCTTATTTCAAACTCGCACTACAAGAAAAATGAGATATATGGGCAGTTTCGTTAGTGGCATTTGTTAAAAGTTCCCCAAAAATATTATAAGTAGAGGCATTTCATTTTATATTGCCCCTAAAGTATTTATAACTCTTAAATTATATTAACAAAAGTTTTTAAAAATGCTCCTAAAAATCTCCACTTGAAACTTGCAAGCTTTGGAAGTCGTAACTGCTCCCCCCGCGGAATTTCTTTTCTCTCGCAGATTTCTTCGGTTTCCCTCTCGATCGGAGTTTCCTAATGCCAAAAGATTCCTCAATCCCCCTCCGCCTCCTCGCCTCCGCGGCTCCCTTCTTCCCCCTCGCTCTGTCTAGCTCTTCCCTCATCCTCAAAGAGCAAGCACTTTTTCCCCTCTCCCCCGCCCCTCTCTCGTTCATTTGAAGTAGAAGCTGTAGTAAGTTTCTGTTCGTCTTCTCTTCCTCTGATTGATGCCTAGTGCGATGGAAGACCTGAGATCTGCTTTAGGGGATCACGTGGATCTCGTCTCGGATATGGTCGAGAAGCTCTCCTCCGATCTCCGCAGCGGGTTTCGTCCGGCTTATGAGAACATCATTGGATTCTTCCACGCTATCGACTGGAAGGAGCCGTGGTTGATAGGTTTAATATCCTTTCATGCAATGTTGCTGCTGATCACTATCATCTCAAGGAAGAATGTAAATTTCCAACTGTGCTTATCTATTATGGCATTTTCTGGTGTGTTTCTTGCAGAGAGGATAAATCATTTTTTAGTGGAAAATTGGAAAAGCTTTGCAGGCCAGAACTATTTCGACCCTCATGGCCTTTTCATCTCAGTACTCTGGTCTGGTCCACTCCTCCTTATATCAATGTTGATTGTGGTGAATACTCTTTCTACTTTGGTCAAGCTGATCATACAATGGAAAAGAGCAGAACTTAGACACCGTGCTAGACTTGATCGCGGCAAACAGGATTGATATATTCTCTATGATTATGATTGGAAATTAGCAGCCTGAAAAATTTCGGGTTTTTTAGCTAGTAAGAGTCCCTAGGTTTATGCCATCTCTCTCCCTTGTTTATGTCCTTGTGTTTCTCTTACAGCCGTCAGCCAGGTTCTGCAGCACTTGAGAGTTTTTGCCCAATCCAAGCAATTTTGAGCTGAAGACTATACTTAGTACCAACTTGTTCTTTTTCAGAGGTTTCCACTTTCCAGTTGTAACATGGGTTAATTCAACAGATTCTGGTCCTAAAGGTGTATACTTGTGTTGGACAACCATTCACCCATTTGGAGTGGTTTTTCTTTCTTTCAACGTAAGGAAAAAAAAGCACCTTTCCACCTCTTCCTCACCTTTACCCCTGGTCTACTGTCATTCTCCCTCTCATTACTCGCCGTCGTCACCCTCGGCCTCCCACGAGCCCCCACCACCACCGTGCTTCCCTTTCTTCTTCTTCCTCTTCTTCTTCTGCCGCGAACAGGCTCGGCCCAGCCCTGCCTGCCCCGCCTCACGCAGCCACCACCACCACTGCATACATTATGTCATCCTTTTTATCAATTCACTGGCAACATGGATAATTGTTACATAAAGTTTACCTTGGAACACTGTTTTATCCTCCTTGTTTCCATTTGCTTTCCTTACATGTAGATCACATGATAAATGTAGAAGATCCTAGTTCAGAAACAATGTAACTCCATCCCTCTCCCTCTTTGTTGCAATTGTTCTATTATTCTCTGTCCCATGGACTTCCTCTCCACCAGCAAGCATGCACTCCAATTTTCAAAGTTGGCATACCCCGTATGTCAAGTGACAAAGTTCCCCATTTCTAAACAATTTCTACACTTGACCTTTTTGCCAGCATCTCTCTCCTCAGCCTTCCATTTTCCACATTCTTATTGCCCTTCCCCTTTTAGTGGATCATCTTTTTCTGCAGTAAAACAGTCTTCATGCACTCATAATTCTTCTTTGTATCCAAAAACATATATGTATTATGACAAACAAGAATGCACAAGAAAATGACAAGACTAGCTAGAAGGGAATTACGCAGAGGCAACAGTGATGTTACTGTTGGGATAGGGGGTTCAATAATTCAATTTTATTGCTTTCCAGAAAAAATTATATGAGTCTAAAAAAATTGTCATCTCTAAAAGAACATCAAGATTGGGATCACTCCAGTGCATCAAAAAAACACCCCATTTGTTAGGCATCATAGGTTCAATGACATTTTGGAAGCCAATTGCCAAGTTTACTACCAGGCAAGGACACCCATCTTTTCACCAGTAGATGGCCTTAGATTTTTGTCTTGACACAAGCACATTTATTTTATTTCCCTAATTATGCATCCAAGAATAAGGAATTAAAAATTAGATTTCAGAACTGGACATGTCCCATGGGTACAAGTTCAGTTTTGGGACAAAACCAGTTCTTGCTAGTTCTTACCACCACAACCAGACCGGCCAGTTTCTAGCAACTCTGGTCTAGAAATCAGTTCACCTGGTTTTTCATTCCATGCTAGGAATCGCCTATATCTGATACAGCTTCTTGCCTTAGCAAAATCTACTAAAACTAAACTAAACAATCAGCTAATGTCTACCATCTGTCAATGGGCATTACAATATCTGGATAGCTTAGAGAACATGTTCCATATGAAGTGGTGTGGCATTCTAGGTCCCATAAGTTTCGTATAGGCCAACTCTTGCCAGCTCCTACCACCAAAACGAGACCAACCAGTTTCCAGCAACTCTGGTCTAGCAACCAGTTAACCTGGCTTTTCTTCCCATGCCCGGAATGGCCTATATCTGATACAACTTCTTGTCTATACAAAATCCATCAAGAACTTGACTGAACAAACATCTGACATCTACCATCTTTCAGTGGGCACTACATTATGTGGACAACTTACAGAATGCCCAATATGAAGCAGTGTAGCATTTTACACAGATTCTCCTGGGTCCCATAAGTTCTGCATAGGATATTTTAGCTTAAATAAACTATTTTAATTATTTCTGTACTTCATGCAACAAAGAAAATTTTATACTCTAGCTCTTTCTGTCCATGGAAAGGAATTTTTTTTAATTGGATATCTCAGAAGTGTGGAACAAGCCTTTATTTCGTCTGCTTTTCATTTTCAATTTGTTACAACCTTCCCTCAATTAGCTGTCATTCACCTTAAATATGGGAACAACATGTTTACATAACAAAGAAAGACTACCAAATATTAGAAGGTCTAAGTCTTAAAATCTATTACACTAACATCCAAGGAGATGCATGATTCAAACAATGATATGCTCCTATTAAAAGTCAACTTCCACTTTAAGTGTTTCTGATGCAGAACATCGTTCTTGTCTTTTGGGAATTTGTGGCACACTTTTCATAAATAACTCGGCTATGAGGCTAATCTACATGCTGATCCTTTTTTTTTTCAGGTGAATGTTTTGATGCATAACATTGTTTTAAATATCTAGATTGTCATATGAAAAGTTGTGAACTAATCTTTTATTGTTGGTTGTGTATGCCGATGGTTCAACGTATCTTTTATTTCTACATCCAGATAGTTCAAATATCCAGATTTCCTCATCATTAGACACACTGCCTAAGCTAAGCCAAATGACAGAATAGCACAACCATTTTGTCTTATGAGCTGCTTTTGGTTTATTGGGTAATAATAGTATTGCTTGGCTTTTGTTGCTACATCAGAAACTCTTTATTTGAATGCAAAAGGACTTATTGTGATTCTGTGAAACAAGGGTATTATTTTATCTTCATATCAAGGCATGGCTGAATGTGGAAGGAGTTTGAGTGATATCATATTGATTATAAAAGATCTGTGTTTGTTTCTTAATGTAAAAGCACAAATATTTGTCCATTACATTCCAGTGCTCTTGAATGCTTGTGTGCTTCAGGTAGCCTATAGTGGTGTCTTTTTGCAGCATGAGTGAAGTCACAAATGGGTCTTCAATATAGCTTGACAAATAGCATCATCTGGTATGCACATGCCGACATGTTTTCTCCATGAATATTTTGTTGTAGTCCTATCCTTTATACACTGTTTTGGCAATTGTTTGCTTTCAAGGAGGATAAAAGTATACTGTTTTTGTTTGTGCAGCACTTGCTTGCCCTAATCACATTTATGCAGCATATATTTCTTGATCCATCTTTTTTTGAGAAACTATATGATGCTACTAGCCGGTAACTAATGCTTACCTTTATATTGTAGTCTACATGACATATTTCTATTGGAAATTCCAAATGCCATGGTGGCTGACTTTTAGCATTTAAAGACTTTATTAAAGTTAGCAAAAGCACTAACATTTTTTCAGAATTGCCAAATTTTGGTGAATTTTGTTTTTACTAGTTTTGCTCAGTTTTCCACTTGAATTGGAGATTTTCTTGACATTTCTGAATCAATTTAAAAAGGTACTTGGCTTAGAAGGGTATTTCTGAATCAATTTAAAAGAAGATTAGTTATGTAGTTAAGCCTTTTAAAATTATTGATAGACTAATTACTTTTGCTCCATCATGATTTTAGGAAGTGTTCTATGCTGTGATGTCATTGGGAAGATTCTAATATTGAAGACTGGTGATTAGTAAGTGGTGGTGCTCCAATTATTGTGAGTCCTCTCCTGGAAATGTTTAATAAATTCGTGAGCCTCACTGATGTGCTCAATGGGTATCATTAATCATTTATGCCTTATCTCAATAAATCAGTTTTTGCTGCTACCTTCTTGTGAATACTGGCATACCAGTTCATGATGAGGCATGTAGCACTTACACTACGAATTTGCCCCTCTTTTTCCCCATATGAGTCACTCTTTTTTGGTGTGCAGGCTACCATTGGGATTGACTTTCTGTCAAAGACAATGTACCTTGAAGATAGAACTGTGAGGCTGCAGCTTTGGTAACCTTTGGAAGTTCACTTGCCAAATGTGTTTTGATAGTTTTCAGATACATTTCTTATCAGAGAGTTTTTTTTACTGTACCATTTTCTTAGTTTCTAATATGCTTGTGAGTTATATTTAAGAACACTTCTTGATTGTCAAAGTCATGCTTTGATACGAAGACATTGACACTTTAAAGCTGGGATTCTTTAGGTTTTGTTCCCCTTTTGGTTTTTCTAGTTAGTATATTGGATGTTAACTGTCATATCCTGTCTAAAAAATTATATTCATTTATTTTTGAACGAAGAAGCATCTTCATCAGTGGCATTGGAATGAAGTAAAGCTGTATATGTGGTGATCATATTGCAAATCTTCTGCATCAATTGTTCATGCATCCACGATTGCCTAAAAAATGTACAATAAATGTACAGCTGTCGAGAAGTTTTGAGTCATCACTTTACCTCTTATTAGTATGCACCTATTACTATTCAATTTTTTTCTCTAACTGGGCTAGACTCTAGGACCACTTTGTCCCAGCATGTGCGCACTATGTTTTTGATTATGCTATGAATACAACTCTCTTCCATAAACTTTAAGGCATTTTAATAATGTTTATTTGCTATAGGGTACAGCAGGACAAGAAAGATTTAGGAGTCTTATCCCAAGTTACATTAGAGACTCATCTGTTGCTGTGATTGTATATGATGTTTCAAGTATGTTTCCCCCTCCCTTTTTGTTGTTTCAAAGCCACTCCTTGTTTTAGGTTAGACATTTACTTGTATGTCATTCTTTGTAAAAGAGTCTGAATTTTAATATTGATCTGATAAAGTTAAACAAGTGTATGATCAATTTTCATCACCAACCAATTCATGGTTTGCCTCATGTGATCTATGTGGATACAAGCAAATGTATGCAATAAAATTGAGGAATATATTCCCATTTGTAGCATTTCTAGTCAAGTTTCTAAATTTGGAAAGAATATATCCTCCAGTTTTGATCTGAACTAGGATAAGAATCAACTGCATTGAGCTGCGGATCAGATGACGATCAGCTGGTTTTATCAATTTTACAGGTTTATATTATAATAAGTGATTGGAAGGACCATAATCTTGATAGACTGAAATCCAAAATCTGAACTGCTTGATCCCTGAAACTATGCTTCCAGTGAACCTAGTCAACTCCATGCAAACAAATATAGTAGAAGAAAATATGGAAACACTGGTCTCATTGGGAATCATATTCGATTATTCTTAATCATGTACAAGTTTGTGCAATAGTGAGATAATTGTTTCAACCTTTTTGTATAGCTTTACAACTTACATAGTTTTGCAATATAGGTCGGCAAACCTTTCTAAACACTTCAAAATGGATAGAGGAGGTCCGCACTGACAGAGGTAGCGATGTCATCATTGTCCTTGTGGGGAACAAAACTGACCTCATCGATAAAAGGTAATCCATATTCCATAAGCATTTTTTATTGTATTTCCTTCATACAGTGCAGAAGATTCGATAAACTTTATTGATTAGTGACAGTACACTTGTTGTACTTAAAAATTGGCAATCCCAGAAGCATTAACTTGTACATTTATTCTGTCATAGAAAAGTGATCTGAAAGAGAGTTTGGCATGTTTTCTATATGTTAAACTGCTAGCCTGATACGATTATGACACCTAGGAATTGTATCCTATGTGAAAAGTTATGCTGCATGTATTTGAGTATTTGTGGATGTAAACTGTAGGCTTATGTCAATCCAGACACAAAAGATCAAGTGAATCCATGGGAAACCTAAGACAAAAGATGGAGGCTTAAACTGAAACTAGGGCTGGAGGGTAGGCAGTGGAGCTAACATGTGTGCAATGGGTGGGTGATATCTCTGCTTCAGATTTATAAATGATCAGATAGGTCTTCATCAGTCAAGCTTGGATCATTAGGTCTTTCAATGCCAATGTGGTTAAACTTCAGGCAGAAAGAAAGAGAAGAGTTGGACATAGAATTTGTGAGGAGGCAGTAAACAAGGAAGATAGCTCAGGGGATGGTCAATTGTTTTTGTTAAAATAGTGAGGGCGGCATGGTTTGCTGGGTGAAGCAGCACCGATGGGCAAAGCAATAGAGTAAGTAGAGCAACACAAAAAGAGGTGGCAGCAGTAGCAGAGGGTGGAGCATTAGGTGGGCATGGTAGCATGATGGATGGGCAGTATGGTAGATGGTAGATCACCGCAATGCAGTTCAAGCAGAGCAGGATGGAAGAGGTGAGCAGGCATGACAAAGGCAGAGTAGGCACTCCCTTCTTTTCTGTTATCTTTTGCTTGGGACTGCAGGCTGCAGCACAGTGCAGAAGAATCAGTGGCAGGTTGAGGCAGTAGCTATTATGGCAGCAGCAGCAGCAGCAGTTGGAGGTGGACGTGGAGCTTTAAAAATGGTATCGACAGCTTGAGGTAGGGGTGTGCACGGTCTGTTTTGGTCCGGTTCACCTCCTTTTTTTTTCAAACCGAACCAAACCGATTTGAGTCTTAAACCGACCCAGACCAAACCAATTTACATGATGAACCGAACCAAACCAAACTGACCCAAATCGGTTCGGTTCGGTTAAGTTCATTGGTTTGGGCTTACAATTTTTGGGCTTTGAGCTTGCCTAGATTTGACCCGAATCAGATGAAAATTGGCTACATTGGCTTTAGATCAACTGATTCCCTTGTGTAGGGAATCAAACAATCTTGACTGGTTGGAATGGGGTAAGTTGAGTGAAATTTTATAAAAATACTCTTAGATACCTTTATATAATATAAATATTTTTTTATTTTTTCGACAAATAGCATCATCTGGTATGCGCATGCCAACATGTTTTAATTGCAGTATTAGGCAATGGGAAATTAGTGCAAACATTTTCCTTGCAAATTTTCAATACTGAAATTGCATTTCTTTGAATATCAGATGGTACAATAAGCATCAATGTTGAACCTCCCCCACCCTTTTTTGTGGGTTTCTGAGGATAATGTAGTTTGAAGTGCGTTTGATGGGCCACTTTTAGAGCAGGTCATGTGCACATTTAGTTGAAACTTTACTGAAGGTGACTATTTCTAACTGAAGGCATCATATGTCGGTTATAAATTGCAAAACATGTTTCCTATGCATGAAAGTCCTTCAACGGTGAGGCTTTCCAAATTCTTTGTGTGTTAGATATGTTTTGCCTTATAAGGCAGAAGGGAAACCTCCATGTCTGTATTGGTATTTGTTAGTTTTGGGTTGCTAATGCTTTATAGATTTCCTTCCTCCCTCATAAAAGTTCTTTGTAATTCTGACATGCCTGTTGGTTTTCTCATTCTAGTGACTTATTCTTTTGCATATTCTACCATGTTTTAGTTCTTCATCTCTCTAGTTATATTTATAGTTGTTGTTTTTGTTGCAGGATAGTAGCTTTATCAACCACAAGATCTTTGCAATGCATTGCTAGAGAGGAATGCAAGTGCTATGGCTACATGCCAAACCATCCAGCCAATTGACTTCCTTTACTATTTGTCGATTAGCAAGAAATTGGTTGTATCTAAAGAATACTAAGGGGAAACTATTTTTTTTTATATTTTAGTTGTATAGTGAAAAATTGAGCCCCCGTGATCTTAGTTGTATTTCAATGTCATGGATGCTATATGTCTTGTTTAATTGGGATATTTCTCTAATTTTATTTTATAATATAGCTCTGTCAAGACATTGTTTTTATGATATGTTTCTATTAAAAGGTGGACAAATTGATGTATGTGTTGTATGATGATGGGTGTTTGTGTATGTCAATGAATTACGAACAACAAGATTTGTGTACTAATTGTATGTTAAGAATGTTACCCTAATTTTTGTATTTTAGGATTGTTATTTTGGTACAATATTTAGAAATTGGACCCCCTACACATTGGTCATTTGGGGCACTTTGGGGAAGAAAATGCCCCTAAAACATATTATTTCAAGTGATTATTTTAGGGTGGCTTTTGTAAGACTATGCTTAAAATAGGTTAATAGGGGCAGTTTAAATAATAAATTGTCCCTAAAACATGTTTATTGGAGGCATTTGATTAGCGAAATTGCCCCTATTAAAATATTTAGGGGCAATTTTTTAGTGCCTCTAATGACAATATTAGGGGCATTTTCTAAAAAGTGTCCCAAAATCTTTTAGGGACCGAGGCAGTAGGGGCACATTTTAAACTGCCCCTAAAGCTAATCAAAATGCCCTTAAAGGTTTTTAGGGCATTCATCTCTATTTTTTGGGGCATTTCTAAAATGCCCCTAAAAGTCTATTTTCTTGTAGTGTTACCGTTTGAATGGAGCGAGTATTCTAAAAAATTTGCTGTCTCAGGTGACACTGCAGAGTTGGTTGTTGGGCAGGAGGAGTCATCTGAGAGAGGGGATTCTTCTGCAACTGATTATGGTGGAGGATGATCCAATGGATATCTGTTGATTTGTAATTGTAAAAAATGACACATTTGAATTACTGTAATTGCAATTTATGTTATTCATTGATTTATATGTTGTGTGGATTACATCAGGGGATGTGTGTTTTATGTTGAGTTGTGTATAAATGGATAACATAAGTAAGTGGTTTGATGGATAACAGAAGCAAAAGGTTTGTTTTGTAGCGAAATAAAGTCGACGGCTGGCTAGCGATAAGAGTGACAAATAGATGTTCGGAGTGACAAATATCCGGTAGCAGTGACAAATAACTTGTAACGGTGACAAATAGCTCATGGCAGTGAAACTTGAAGAAACTCAAGTTCGTTTGAAGGGTTTAACCATGTATTGGTTTCCTAACTCTACCAACACGGATCTGAAACTTTCCTAGTCATCAAACGACGCTGATTAAACTCATGTGTGATGAAGAAATGAGATTTACCTCCAGTTCTACTAATTTACAGTGGGATCAAGCCAAGTCGTTGACAATGAGTAAAATGTCAAGTACATCATTTTTCTAGACAGACAATAACAGTAATAACAAAGCAACTAATATGAAGAGGAGAAACACTACTAGAGTACATAATAGAACAACAACAATACAAGGCACATTTGACATTTGTGTAGTCGTCTGCTGGCGTAGTGCATGGTTCCTTGAATCATAGTCAGGTTCAGGACTTGCATGATATGTAAGTTGAGGATGATTAACATATGCATGGCTGCTATTGCCAACCCCATTTATAGTAGCATGTGCTTCCTCTACCGAGTGAAAACCCTTATAACGAGATCTAGGGTATCCATTCTTTTGGACAAAGCATTGTGGCCAACTATAATATACACCTGGTTCGCGACCAACCCACACTACATAGCATTTATATCTTGCCATTTTCTGAACCTCAATTCCCTGACGAATTAAAAAAAGGAAGAGGGCATCTGCAGCAGGAACCAATGACGACAAGGGACCGGGAGGAGGACGTAGAGGCGACGGACGGGATTGGTGTGTCGATTTAACACATCGCTGCAATGAAGGTAGTAACACAGCCCCTCGAGAGCAGAAAAAAGGGGAACGTCAGGAACCCTAGCTGAACGATCGTCGGTCGATCGGAGCGTATTGCAAAGGTGATTGGACAAGGGAGGGTGTAGGCGTAATTTGGTTCCCCAACCACCCTTCTGACGTTGCAATCTACCGTGACGATCGCCGTTGACGTTGGCCCCGGGAACGCACATCCACAGTGAAGCGACAGCAACAGTGCGATGGCAGAGCACGGCGTCGAGGGTTTCATGAGTGGAGAAAGGAGGATAAGGGTGTTACGTAACCCACATGGAGTACCCCGGTTTATACCACGGTTTGACGACAGGTCAGTGGCGACAGGGAGTATAACGGTGACAAATAGTTGCCTAGTGCTGACAAATATCCGATAGCAGTGACAAATAGCTGCGTAAGTCTAAAAAATAGCTTGCAGCGTTTAAATTGTGAAAACCTCAACGTCGACGCATGAAGCAAAGCCAGTGGATAAGGGTGCAAATACCCTATCAGTGGCGATAACTAGATCTGCGTAGTAGCCAAAGACACTGGTAAGGGTGAAAATTATATTCTAGAGCTAACAAATAAAAAGTAGAAGGAGCTGAAAGAAGGAGTCATGTTCACAAGAGGACAAAAATATGAACAGTGTATCAAGAGTTTCTACAGTAATCAGAAGAACAATGAAGGGATTTGGTCAATGCCAAGACAGTCAATGTTGAAATTTACAGGTCAACGCAATTCAAAGAAGTCTCCAGCCAAGCTCAACCTTTTGTTGAACAGTTATGAAGTCCCAGTCAAAGTCCAAGGTCAATGAATAGACTAGTCACCACTATGCTCCCCAGACAAAGCCAAGCAGGTAATGAAGAGAAGAGAAGGCAATGGCTGCTCATGTAGTCATGTGGTAAGAGTGATAAATATGTGGTAAGGGTGACAAATGCACTTTAATTAGTGGTAACAAATGCACAACTAGCGGTGACAAATGGCTAAGGCATAAGGTTTGTGCATGAGGTCTGTGTACATTTGCATTTTGCAAGGTCAGGTTGGTGCACATGTACGTGCTAGCGATAGCATGTAAGGTCGATGCACATGTGTTAGAGATAGGCATAAGGTCTGTGCACATGCGTTAGTGTTAGAAGCATCAGGTCGGTGCACATGCATTAGCGATAGAAACATAAGGTCTGTGCACATAGCACTATCAGGTCGGTGCACATTCACATTCTAGTGTGTGAGGTCGGTGCATGTCTTCATTCCACTCTAGTCGACACTTGTGCAGGTAAAGCCATCATCGTTTCACACTTCAGCCCAGTTCCTTAACCAAACTTGAATCTATCTTCAGAAAACTCATTGATATTCATGAATACACATTATCAAGCACACATTAATGGCATTAAAACATATGAAATATGGTAGATCAAAATGTATGAAAAAAGAAATATCAATCAACACAGGTATGTCACATTCTGAGGTTTGAGACGTGAAATTGTTTAAGATCTTGTATTTCCAAAGTTAAGGAGTTGGGCCCCAATCCGGGCTCTATATATATTACAATCATCCTCATTAAATGTCCATGATGCCTCCACCTTCTTTGACAATTCATCAACATATTTAAGTACATAAATGGCACAGTTGAGGCTTCCATCCTGCTGTTGGGGACATTCATTGTCGAATACAAGTTCCCAATTCTCAACTCCCTTGAATGTAGTCCCATAGTTGTTCATAAACCCCCGTACAACTGCAGCCTGCAAATGAAATATTTGACATTATTAAGGAATAACTAAAACACACATTAAAGATATCTTTAATACAGGTACACGGATAAGAAAAAGTACCCATTTTATTGTAGTGGCCTCATGGATGGCCATGCCTCTCATGGAATTGTATGAGACAGCGGTGATTCTCCGTGTCAACAGCAAGTCGATGCTAGTGATTTGATGAGTATAACATGAAGAATAAATATTTGTTCTTCTGCAGTTCGATTAATTCAACATTCTCGAAGGCGCACTCCAATAGCAGGTTTGATTTTTTGGAGTCGGTCACAGGGATGACGTTGATGTGATTCACTAGAATGGTGGGAAAACAAACCCACTGATGAAAGATGCCAGATTCATTGCGTCTTGATTTGAGGAGGTACATCATGGCGTCGATCACCTGTTAGGAACAATCACGATTCTATTAGCAGTAGAAACACAAGTTCAGGGTAGGGCGAGGCGTAAAATTGCACAATTAATGAAAGAGAGTACCGTATCATCTATCATCCGGTCGTATAATAGATCAATGACATGACAACGTCTCAAAACAATCCCGTTCTTTGCTAAAAATATATGATCACTATATTGGACAAAAATTTAGTTATTGGTAGTCAGAGTAAGGCAAATTAGGATAATTACAGAAAGTATAAGAGGATAACTAACTCAATATACCCCGAGAGAGATTGTCACGCCCCGAACCGATAGCAGCGGGAAGCAGCGTTCGGAACGTACAGCGAAACAGTCATGATAACAAGAGCAAAATAATAAACACAAATAGACACATGGAGGCCAGACAATTTGATAAAAATATATTTTTATTAATGATTGAAATTAAATTTACAATTTTGACTCAATAAAGATAAAAGAAGAGAAAATGACAAGACTCACTATACTATCTAGACTCAAGAAAATAAAAGGACAGACTCCGGTCTCTAAAGCTCCAAGTTCACTCGATCACGCTGTTCCGATCCCAATTGCAAACGTTCCGTCTACCGCGTTACCTGAAAAGAGTTGGAAAGTAGGGGTGAACAAAAAGCTCAGTAGGAATTACACTCTATCATCAGGTATAGTTTAAGTAATTAACCATTTCATGAATGCATGAATAATGCGAGAAAACAATTAAGCATGATAACAAGATGACCAGCATGACAAAGATTGCAAGTCAGGATAGCAAGAGCAAATAAACAGAACTTCAAGTGAATGGCCATATATCAAGTCAAGTCGAGTCGAGTCATGCAAGCAAGTACTTCATGCTTTCAAGCACGAATAGCAAGTTCATGAGGATGTGGAATGTCGTAGACCCAACACGCTAGATAGTACCAGTGCCAAATGCCACACCTAGTCATTCACCTCCCCGGGGATCAAGTACTTTTCGGGTGCGCCTCCCAGGACCAGACTGGGCCCTTAAAATGAGTGCCTTGGCATTGATTTGCTTGGATCATAGATCCCACCAAATCTAGACATCCACGAATAGAATGGCCAAGAGTTCCAAGATCAAGTTCATGTAATCAAGGTAAAATGCATAAGAGTATTGATTTTCTTCAGATTCCAAACAATAAGCTCATTAATCAAGAGGAAGAGTCATTCAAAATGACTTAGAATTGATAATGTCATCAATAGACTTAACAATAGGTTCCAACTCGAGGAACCATAGCCTGGACAGGCTAGAGCAGCTTACGCAATCAAAACCACGAAACATCCGTTTCTGAAAAATAGGAAAATATGCGGTCAATATCGAGCCGTTCAAGATATATACGGTCCAAACTGGGCCGTTCAAGGATGACTGGCTCCAGCCAGAGCTTAAGGATAAACGGATGATTCTGGGCCGCTCTTAGGGAAGAACGGTCATAAATGGACCTTTTAACTAGTATAGACGGTCAAGAACGGGCCGCACACTGAGTAAAACGGTCCGATTCCGGCCGTTCAAGACTCAGTTGGTCCAAATTGAGCCGTGACTCACAACACAGTAATCCAAGCGATTTGATCATGTGACAGGTTCAGGTCGTGATGGTACAACCTGCCCGGCATCCTAGTGGGAATCCCAGGCTCGCGGGGGCTTACGGAGGTCCCGTAATGGAGGTCCTAGTCCGGAAGGAATATCCGGCGGAGAGTTCCAACCATTACAAGGAATAGAGTCTAGTAAAACATCAGAAATCAGTGTAGCGGTCAGTCAATCCTACCGGAGTAGAATGACTGTCAAACATCCCTAATATCATGGTTCATATAATCATGTTTGAAATTTACATTATTGAAATACTAAATCAATGTCATGAAGAAAATAAACCCGCACTTATAACATTTAATCTTCCGTATGATCCCTTTTCGTGTTGGTTGCTAGCTTATCATTAAGATTAAGTAACTAGAGAGAAAACATGCTAGGTTTCAAACTTAACACAGTTTCTGGGGAGATGAACGGTTCGTCCAGCACCTTTCAAAGACATGTGCGGTCGGTCATAGGCCGTTCACGCTCTGCAGGCAGGGGCCCGACAGGGGATGAGCGGTCTATAGATGGCCGCACGACTCGTTGAGCGGTTCTGGTTTAGCCGTTGACTCAAGAAAACTCAATAACGCATAGAACACAGGCGGTTGCAGTCTGGCCGTTCATATAGACATGCGGTCTATCGAGTGGCCGCTCATCTTATAAAAATATGATAACGCAAGTAACATAGGCGGTCATGGACTGGCCGTGCATATAGACAAGCGGTCTATCGCATGGCCGCCCATCCCAAAACAGTCTCTGCTACCTTCGCCTTGCCCACCTCCGACGAGTTCGACTAGGGTTAGGAACAATAGCTAAAAACACAGTATATAGAGCATGAAAATTGGGGCTTTTATAATCAATAGAACGAGCACGAAAAGTTACACAAGATAGGATAATCAATTTAATGTTTAAGGCCTGAAATTCCTACTTAAATCGAGGCGGAACATAGAAACCCTAATTATGACATGCTTCCACTAAAACTAGAAATTCTCGCAGGATACTACATGAAATTTAGGGCTTTATATAGCAATAGAAAGAGGACTCAGAGACGAACAAGATGATCTATTACTTGTGGGTTCATCCTGAGAGAAACCTATCGATTTGGGAAGAAGAAGGGTAGGCGCGCTCGCCGGAACCCTAATACACGCCGCCACCAAACGCCTAAATTTGCCTAGGTTTGACCACAATCGCCCAGGCCACCTGTTGGAAAAACAAAAGGAGGTCTAGGGCTGCGAAAGGCCTCAATTTATAGAGCCTATAGGTTGTTCTAGGGATCGAATTGGACTCGAGAGTCCAAGGGTTTAAACTCGATGAAAAACTCGGTGCTTCTACCTAATCCACGCCGCTGCCGCCAATAGAAGGCTCTAGAGGTTAGGGTTACAGAGTGGAAACGAACTCCTAGGGTTTATCTATCAAATGGGCCTGGTTTGGGCTCGAGTGGTTGAGAAATGGGCTCGAATTTGGTCTTTTAAGGTTGATCTAAGAAAAGTAACGATTTTGTCTAAAAACCCCTTAATTCAGCCAAATAAAATTTTGATTAGGGGTCCGCCTAGTTGACAATATTGTTAAACTCTTCGTTCTCTACAAGATGTGATTTTTTCATCTTTTTAGAAATTAGTCAAAACTTTAGCCTACGGGTGAATTTCAATTAATTTAATCTATATACATATAAAATTCATATTATCATGAAAAATTCAATTATGTCATGAAATATGAAATTTCTTTTATGGTAATTGTAGGAAAAAAATAATTATTCCTTTTTATTGATATAGTTTAGCCACTTTCAAAATAGTAATATTCTTTAATTAAGAGAAATCATTGAAGTCAAAATAGCTTTAATTCCAATACATATTTAAAAATTTCACTTTTATATTTTATTATTTAACCGGGGTGTTACATCCTCCCTCACTTCAAGAAATTTGGTCCCCAAATTCGTCGGATGTCATTAACTATTCGAACATTTAAACTAAGATGATCCTATTTATACAAAATAATATGTTAATCATACCACTAATGGAATGCAAAAGAATTTAACTATAGTTAAGAATGAGAATGATACCTTATATAAAATTCTTCATTTGAAAGAAATCAGTTGTAATTTACTTGTGAAAGTAGCTTAGGGCAATTAGCCATTACATGTTCTTTGTTTCCACAACGAAGACACACTCCGCTCCTTCGCCAGCACTCCTTGATTAGATGACCAACTTTGTGACAGTGAAAACATTTTATTTGCGAAAGGTTATACATTTTCTTCTTATTACTTTGAATCTTTTTACAATGGACTCGCCACCTTCTAGCGAAACTAAACCTTAGCTTACTCGGGAACCCCTTTGCTTCCATTTCAAAAAGGTTTTGATACCTGCAAAAATAATTATAAAGTTAGAAAGTTATTACCCTTACGCGTCGCACTACGCAATCTTATACATATTTTATTACTTAACCCGAGACACTACCCAATCTCACCAGGTGACAAAAGGGATGACACGGGTCCTATAACTTAGGGTAACCTATACTTATAGGCAAGAACCTAGAACACAAACAACCAAGGCTCTGATACCACTTCCGTCACGCCCCGAACCGATAGCAGCGGGAAGCAGCGTTTAGAACGTACAGCGAAACAGTCATGATAACAAGAGCAAAATAATAAACACAAATAGATGCATGGAGGCCATACAATTTGATAAAAATATATTTTTATTGATGATTGAAATTAAATTTACAATTTTGACTCAATAAAGATAAAAGAAGAGAAAATGACAAGACTCACTATACTATCTGGACTCAAGAAAATAAAAAGACAGACTCTGGTCTCTAAAGCTCCAAGTTCACTCGATCACGCTGTCCCGATCTCAATTGCAAACATTCCATCTACCGCGTTACCTGAAAAGAGTTGGAAAGTAGGGGTAAGCAAGAAGCTCAGTAGGAATTACACTCTATCATCAGGCATAGTTTAAGTAATTAACCATTTCATGAATGCATGAATAACGCGAGAAAATAATTAAGCATGATAACAAGATGACTAGCACGATAAAGATTGCAAGTCAGGATAGCAAGAGCAAATAAACAGAACTTCAAGTGAATGGCCATATATCAAGTCAAGTCGAGTCGAGTCATGCAAGCAAGTACTTCATGCTTTCAAGCACGAATAGCAAGTTCATGAGGATGTGGAATGTCGTAGACCCAACACGCTAGATAGTACCGGTGCCAAATGCCACACCTAGTCATTCACCTCCCCGGGGATCAAGTACTTTTCGGGTGCGCCTCCCAGGACCAGACTGGGCCCTTAAAATGAGTGCCTTGGCATTGATTTGCTTGGATCATAGATCCCACGAAATCTAGACATCCACGAATAGAATGGCCAAGAGTTCCAAGATCAAGTTCATGTAATCAAGGTAAAATGCATAAGAGTATTGATTTTCTTCAGATTCCAAACAATAAGCTCATTAATCAAGAGGAAGAGTCATTCAAAATGACTTAGAATTGATAATGTCATCAATAGACTTAACAATAGGTTCCAACTCGAGGAACCATAGCCTGGACAGGCTAGAGCAGCTTACGCAATCAAAACCACGAAACATCCGTTTCTGAAAAATAGGAAAATATGCGGTCAATATCGAGCCGTTCAAGATATATACGGTCCAAACTGGGCCGTTCAAGGATGACTGGCTCCAGCCAGAGCTTAAGGATAAACGGATGATTCTGGGCCGCTCTTAGGGAAGAACGGTCATAAATGGACCTTTTAACTAGTATAGACGGTCAAGAACGGGCCGCACACTGAGTAAAACGGTCTGATTCTGGCCGTTCAAGACTCAGTTGGTACAAATTGAGCCGTGACTCACAACACAGTAATCCAAGCGATTTGATCACGTGACAGGTTCAGGTCGTGATGGTACAACCTGCCCGGCGTCCTAGTGGGAATCCCAGGCTCGCGGGGGCTTACGGAGGTCCCGTAATGGAGGTCCTAGTCCGACGGAAGGAATATCCGGCGGAGAGTTCCAACCATTACAATGAATAGAGTCTAGTAAAACATCAAAAATCAGTGTAGCGGTCAGTCAATCCTACCGGAGTAGAATGACTGTCAAACATCCCTAATATCATGGTTCATATAATCATGTTTGAAATTTACATTATTGAAATACTAAATCAAGGTCATGAAGAAAATAAACCCGCACTTATAACATTTAATCTTCCGTATGATCCCTTTTCGTGTTGGTTGCTAGCTTATCATTAAGATTAAGTAACTAGAGAGAAAACATGCTAGGTTTCAAACTTAACACAGTTTCTGGGGAGATGAACGGTTCGTCCAGCACCTTTCAAAGACATGTGCGGTCGGTCATAGGCCGTTCACGCTCTGCAGGCAGGGGCCCGACAGGGGATGAGCTGTCTATAGATGGCCGCACGACTCGTTGAGCGGTTCTGGTTTAGCCGTTGACTCAAGAAAACTCAATAATGCAAAGAACACAGGCGGTTGCAGTCTGGCCGTTCATATAGACATGCGGTCTATCGAGTGGCCGCTCATCTTATAAAAATATGATAACGCAAGTAACATAGGCGGTCATGGTCTGGCCGTGCATATAGACAAGCGGTCTATCGCATGGCCGCCCATCCCAAAATAGTATCTGCTACCTTCGCCTTGCCCACCTCCGACGAGTTCGGCTAGGGTTTGGAACAATAGCTAAAAACACAGTATATAGAGCATGAAAATTGGGGCTTTTATAATCAATATAACGAGCATGAAAAGTTACACAAGATAGGATAATCAATTTAATGTTTAAGGCCTGAAATTCCTACTTAAATCGAGGCGGAACATAGAAACCCTAATTATGACATGCTTCCACTAAAACTAGAAATTCTCGCAGGATACTACATGAAATTTAGGGATTTATATAGCAATAGAAAGAGGACCCAGAGACGAACAAGATGATCTATTACTTGTGGGTTCAACATGAGAGAAACCTATCGATTTGGGAAGAAGAAAGGAAGGCGCGCTCGCCGGAACCCTAATACGCGCTGCCACCAAACGCCTAAATTCACCTAGGTTCGACCACAATCACCCAGGCCACCTGTTGGAAAAACAAAAGGAGGTCTAGGGCTGCGAAAGGCCTCAATTTATAGAGCCTATAGGTCGTTCTAGAGATCGAATTGGACTCGAGAGTCCAAGGGTTTAAACTCGGTGAAAAACTCGGTTCTTCTACCTAATCCACGCCGCCGCCGCCAATAGAAGGCTCTAGAGGATAGGGTTACAGAGGGGAAACGAACTCCTAGGGTTTATTTATCAAATGGGCCTGGTTTGGGCTCGAGTGGTTGAGAAATGGGCTCGAATTTGGTCTTTTAAGGTTGATCTAAGAAAAGCAACGATTTTGGCTAAAAACTCCTTAATTCAGCCAAATAAAATTTTGATTAGGGGTCGGCCTAGTTGACAATATTGTTAAACTCTTCGTTCTCTACAAGATGTGATTTTTCCATCTTTTTAGAAATTAGTCAAAACTTTAGCCTACGGGTGAAATTCAATTAATTTAATCTATATACATATAAAATTCAGATTATCATGAAAAATTCAATTATCTCATGAAATATGAAATTTCTTTTATGGTAATTGTAGAAAAAAAATCAATTATTCCTTTTTATTGATATAGTTTAGCCACTTTCAAAATAGTAATATTCTTTAATTAAGAGAAATCATTGAAGTCAAAATAGCTTTAATTCCAATACATATTTAAAATTTTCACTTTTATATTTTATTATTTAACCGGTGTGTTACAGAGATTCAACAATAAATTCATTCACATCGTTGTTTTTTTTCGGATTCAGCTGGCCTTTGCAGATCCAATCAGTATTCTGTAGGAGCCTTCTGATCTCGTCGGCTTCATCTCCCTTCTACGTACATGTATGCCAATGTACCAATCTTAGATTCTATACTATAAGAAGTAGGAACACACCCAAACTCACCTTCTTCTTGCCCCATCCTGTTTCATTTGGAGGTGCCCGCCTTTTCCTCACAGGCTTCTCGTCCCATTGATGAAGGGACTGCCAAATGTGAGCTAGACGATGGTCACCATGCCCATTGGTCGCATCCACCTGACCTTCGATATCGCCTTGCACATCCTCTTCAGGAGCTTCCTTACATGGCACAGTATCTTCCGTAATATGTGGGAGGGGCCTTGGAGCTGGGACAGCGGCGGTAATGTCCACCAAAGTTTGACAGATATTTTCTTCAATAGTTTCAGCCCCCTGCACTTCCTCTCCAGGGGGTGGCTGCGGTCGCTTGCCATCATCCGTCGCTTGTTCGATGGGGGCAGGAGGTGCTACATCAGCGGGAATGTGAGCCCCTTCCACACTAGTCAGATAGAAGGCCTTCATTTCCTCAAGTAGTGAATTTTGGATCTTCAATGTAGCGGCAATATCCTGTAGCACAGGCATGTATCTCTCTGATGAGGATGTATAATATTGGCGGCTGGGTCTGGCCATCATCGTTTCACCGTACACCATCACCCTTTCACATGGCTCAACAAGGAGATCTTCGGTCACTTGCATTTCAAACTACATCACTCCGGTTATTCATTAATGAATGAATGACAAAGAAGATGTTAATTTCAGTACTCATAATACCTGTTGGTCTCGCAGGGATCCAATGGAGAATTTTAATTTTCTATCTACAAATGTCCCCCACCTAAATAGTCGGGGAAATGCCACCTACCTTATTGGCTGCCTCACCCACGTGTGCTCAAAAAACCAGACCTGTAATAGCAGTGAAATATATCAAGTTATTTTACAATGTAGTAGAATTAATGATTTACACATTATTACACAACAAAAATAAAAAAAACTTACAGCAAGTGCGGCAGAACAACCAAATATAAATGCATGGGCCTAGGATGCATCCATGGCTCTTCTCTTAGCACAGTCAATTGTACCTGACTGCCATTTCTCGACCGCCGAAACTAATTCCTCAAACTTGTGCATCGTTACATGTTGCACGGCGGCTGCCCAATTGTAATCTGAAACTCTCTCAATGTCATCTAAGCATGACAGCATCTGTTGTGGACAAGAAGTTGCCGACCGTGGGCAAAGAAAAGTGGACATCAGGAGTACAATCCACAGCGGACAATGTCGGCCACATCCTGCTCATCATCGGACCCAACAATTTGCTTGATGAGAGAGCACACTTTCTTCCGGTGAAATGTTGCTGCAAATCCAAATCGATTATGCAACTTCAACTTCCGAATTGCAGATCTATAATGTTGAATCGGCTGACCGGAGCAAGGTAATTCTAAAATTATGCCTACATCTTCCACACTGAATGCGACCTCCTTACTACCCATACGGAAGTAATTTCCTCCCCTATGGGCGCAAATAATCTCCTCCAATAGTGTCATGGTGAAGGTGACGGGAGAAGCATTGTCAACATATGGACCAAAGGGTGTGGTCCTCATCAATGACTTGTGGCATTCCCGAAATGCCATCTGATCCCTATCCTTCATGTAAATCTCCATAGAACACCGGGCACAGATGACTCCCGTGTTCACTAGATTAAAAAATTAACGTGTAAACAAGAAATTCAGTTAATTAATTAACGGATCAAGAAATACAAAAAATATTAACAGTAAGACAAGGGTGACAAATGTATATATAGACAAGGGAGTTTAGGTGTGGCAAATAGGTGCTTAAGGGTGACAAATGTATGAAATACGGTGACAGGTAGGTCTAAATCTGACAGAAATATAAGCGTGATAAATAAATAGGTCGATAGGTGGGGCAAATAGATATGTAAGGGAGATAAGGAACCATAGTACCTTTAACTTATCGTCATGAAGTGGAGGCCTTAGAAACCCTACGTTCCTCAAACGTTTCTTCTTCGGTCATAGGAACCGTTACAATGTCCTGAGATGCAGGTGGGACATCCACTTTACGGCGGACAGAGTGTTGCATGGGTGTCTTCTTCGGCTCCATGGCTCAGAGGTCGCAAAAGGCACCGTGAGGAAGATGAGACGTTGAGCACGATGGAGAGACAAACCGCCTTCCGGTAGGTTTCGTAAGAGGCGAGACATGGCGGGAAGGGTATCTAAGGAATTGGGGATTTTTAGTTTCGAGGTCATCATTTCTGTTGATGTGGCCTGCGACGTTGGAGGTTAAGGGCGACAACTGTGTCTACACGGGTGATAACGGTTAGCAAGGGTAAACAATACCCTGCTAACGGTGACAAATAAGGCTCAATAGAGACAAGCCCGACTCACGGCTTTCAGGCAGTGGAGTAAGGGCGACGATTTTTGGAGTTTAGTGGTGACAATTAGTGAGTACGGGTGACAAATGCTTAACTGGGCTAACAAATAACTTCAAATTGGTAAAAAGGAGACGTCCGAAGATTTCTCAACTGTTGACGTCCGATCAAAGCATTGTCAAGCTTCGGCCAGCAAGAGGACACAAAAAATGACAAACGTGGAAGAACTAGTGTTTTAAAACTCGGCCCGGACCGGTCGGTCCGACTATTCTAACCCGCGACCCAGTCCTAAAAGCGGGTTAGAATAGTGTCTAAACCGTTTTAGACCCAAAACCCGGTCAAACCCATGCAACCCGGTGCAACCTGGCCGACCCGCTAAAACCCGTTTGACCCATCCAGGTCCGACTCCTAAGCATATTTTTTATTTATTTAATTTTTATTTTTTAATATGACATGAAAAATATATAAGATGAGGAGTCCTCTAACTCCTCTCTTTAAAGTTATAGATGCATAGTCTTTTTGGGACTCTAACTTTCTAACTTTTAGAAGTTGAAAAGAAATTTAGAGGGAGATGAAGAGATGAAGACAAGGAAAAAGATGAAAATTTAGATGAACATGAAATTTAAATTCACACATTTTGAAACTTGTGTCTCATGAGATGTTAATTATAGTTGATAAATGGTCATATGTAATGTTTATTTAATATGAATTTTATTATTTTTTAGACTAACTTAGTGGTTATTTAATGCACTTGTTTTAAATTTTACAATATATGTTTTGTTTGTTTCATGTTTCTAACTCAAGGTATCTTAAAATCTTATGGTAATTTATAATATTATTATAAACGGTTCTAGTCTTACGGGTCACGGGTCAACCGAATGTACGGTTAAACCATTGACTCTTGACCCACTAACCTAACCGGGTCAAGCTCCGAGTCGAGTTTTAAAACATTGGGAAGAACAACAGAAGAAGACTGATGGTAACAAATACTCTCCTAAGTGTGACAAATGAAGATGATCTCGGTGACAAAGAGATGTATAAGGCTAACAAATGGATGTTAACGCTGAAATAATGTGGGAACAGCAGTGAAAATTTGCCGTTGACCCATTGTTGCCTCCAGGAGCTATTCCCCGTGATCGAGGAGCCCTATCTCCTGAAATGTTGGCGATATATATACGTGACAGTAAATTCACGACACATGAGTTTCAGGGGGGCACGGAACAATAAGGAACTATTCAACATTATTGTGACTGATACGGCTCCGAATATCTTTGCGCGCGCACCCCGATGTCGGGCTTTCAAGGTATTTAGGCTTTTCAACATGTTCTCTCTTCTTTTTAATTATTATATAGTCGAATCAACTTATCGACCATGCAGCCCCATTGCTTAGCGTGGCGATTAATCAAACGTTTTCCCCTCTTTTATCGTCGTGAACGACCTTTATGGCACGGCGGGTCGCCAGTCCCGACCGAATGCCCGCCATCACCTGCTTATCATAAGGAGCGCAACTTCGGTCAGTCCAGACCATCCTAGCCTTGGAACTTGAACACACTATCATTTATGTGATTGGCACGCCCTATCGTGAATATGGACAATAAAGATGCAATGATATTTAACTATTAATTATCCTATATCCTGAGTGCTTCCACGTGGCATTAATATTCCCCACGATCGAGGAGCCCTAGCTCCCGAAAATTCATTATATAAAGACGTGACGGTAAATTCATGACACATGAGTTTGAGGGGGGCACGAAACAATAAGGAAATGGTCACAACATGTGACCGATATGATTCTTTGTACCTTTTCGCGCTCACCCTGCTGTGGCCCTTTATAGGTAGCTACGCTTTTCAACACATTCTCTCTTCTTTTTAAATAATCGAATCGACTTATTGGCCATGCAGCCCCATTGCTTGGTGTGGCGATTAATTAAACGTTTTCCCCTCTTTTATCATCGTGAACGACCTTTATGGCACGGCGGGTCGCCAGTCCCGACCGAATGCCCACCATCGTCGATCTGCTTAGTGATCGATCAGAAGGAGCGCACCTTCAGTTAGTCTAGACCATCCCAGCCTTTGAACTTGAACACAATACTGTCAGACACGTGATTGGCACGCCATATCGTGAGTAAAATCGATGAAAGATACAATGATATTTGACTATTATATATCCTGAGTGCTTCCACGTGGCATTAATATTCCCCGCTATCAAGGAGACCTAGATCTCGATTTTACTTAAATATACACGTGACGGTAAATTCACGGCACATGAGTTTGAGGGGGGCACGGAACAATAAGGAAATGGTCAACATGTGACCGATACGGTTCCGAATACCTTTTCGCACGCACCCCGATGTCAGGCTATCAAGGTAGCTAGGCTATTCAACACGTTCTCTCTTCTTTTTCTATAATTGACTTATCAGCCATGAGGAAGTTGAAAATGTTTAAATTACAGATCTTCGGATCTCTAAATAATAAAAAATATTTTTTTTAGATGTAATGATATTTTTTACTGAGAGAGATTTTATCCTATTAGAAGAAGTGAATGAATGACAAAGAATCACGAATTGAGTGAATGAAAACATGGCGCCAAATGAAAATATGGCGGCAAATAGACAGAGACAAGAATTAGAAAAAACGTCCCCTCTCCTGTCCTCCTTAGTCCTTCCCCCTTCCTCCTCATTCAACCACTGCATCCCCCTCTCAATCTCTCACCGGCGGGCGGCGGCTTGGCGAGGGCTGGCGGGCGCGGCGGAGCTACCCAAGGACGCCAGTGAGGGGCGAGTGGAGGCGGCACCGACAGCGAGGGTGCAGACGCGCCGGTGACCTACGGCAGCGGCGGTGAGCTCCCGCCCTTTCTCACGCTCACTCTCTCACACACACACACGCAGACATGGTCTCTCACACACTCTCCCTTTTCATGCCTGGTCTACAAGACGAACCTTTTCTCCTTATCCCTTGCTGTACTCTTACAACATCAGATGAAATTCCAAGCCCTATTTTTATTGGGAGGGTGGGAAGAGGGATGTGATATAAATGTGTGTGCGTAAATGTGGATATGACCCTTTGTTCTTTTTTGCCCGTTCAAGCCTTTTGTTATGATATATGTGATCAGTATGCTTGGATGTGAATTACATTTGTAGACAGGTGTGGATGCCGATATGTGAAAAAATGTGTATGTGAATGGGAGTATGATAATGATTTTTTTCCAGAAGATGATGTCGATGTCAACGTGGGTGTGTGAATATGGAAGTGAAAGTGGATGTGGATATGGACATATATGTGACCAAACGGGATGTACGAATGTGAAAAATAGTCAATATTTAGGGAGATGTTGTCGATATTTTCTTAGAAGTAGTGATAAGACATATTGATATGAATTTTTTAAATTGTTAGGTAAATATGGCTAGAGTTGATCGTTCATGGATGAATCACAGAGTAGTTGACGGAGTGGTGTCCGAGGAGTTTAAGGATGGAGTTGATAGTTTTATTCAGTTTGTATTGGGGCATCCAATAGCAGTGGACCAGCGTGGTAACATCGGTGTCCTTGTTTACGCTGTAAAAATAAGAAATTTCTTTCGCTATGGGATGTGCAAGTTCATTTATACAGGAAGGGGTTCATGAAAGGTTATATGAATTGGGTGTGTCACGGTGAGGACTTTTGGTCGCATGCGCCCTGACAACGTTGGCGGCACAAGTACCTACGCAGACATGGTAATCGATGCTGCTGGCCCTAACTTTAATGTACAAGGGCAACACGTGTACAACGAAGTACCAACAAACAAGTCGGCTGAAAGATTTTATCAGTTACTTCGGGATGTTGAAGAGCCGCTGTGGCATGGTTGTGAAAATCACACTCGCTTATCTGCTGTCTCACAGTTGTTGAATTTGAAATCCGAATTTCACCTTAGTGAGAGTTGTTTTGACCGTATGCTCCTCCTTATTAAGAGCATGCTGCCTACGGATGAGAATCTGCCTGAAAATTTTTACCATGCAAAGAAGATGGTCAATAATTTAGGGCTTGGATATCAAAAAATAGATGCATGCCCTAATCACTGTATGCTATATTATGCAGATAATGTAGATAAAATATCATGTGATATTTGTCATCATGATAGATTTAAACCCAAGGGAGGGGACAAATCAAAGCAGAAGGATGTGCCTTACAAGTCACTACGATACTTCCCTCTCACGCCCAGATTGCAGCGGATGTATATGTCGTCAAAGACAGCTCAACATATGATATGGGCACGTGAAAAGAGTACACCGTGTAGATGATATAATCAGTCATCCCGCCGACGGTGAAGCTTGGGCTCATTTCAGTCATAACTATACTACTTTTGGTCAGGAGCCACGCAATGTTAGGTTAGGTTTATGCACAGATGGCTTCAACCCATTTGGAGGTTCAGTAGCGTCTTACTCATGTTGGCCAGTCTTCATGACGCCGTACAACCTTCCGCCGGGCATGTGCATGAAGCGTGAGAACCTTTTCTTAACTTTGGTGATTCCAGGTCCATAAAATCCAGGAAAAAAATTGGACATATATCTCATGCCACTAATTGATGAGTTGAAAAGATTATGGAATGATGGAGTTGTTACTTATGATGCGTACAGAAAACAAAATTTCACTATGAAGGCTGCATTGATGTGGACAATAAGTGACTTCCCTGCATATGGAATGGTATCTGGCTGGAGCACACACGGGAGGTTGGCATGTCCTTACTGTATGGCTGATACCAAATCCTTTGTCCTGAAATATGGTAAGAAATCATGCTGGTTCGATTGTCATCGACGGTTCCTACCAAATGACCATCCTTTCCGACGGCAAAAGGACTCATTCATTAAGAACACAGTTGAAATAGATGAAGCAGACTTGGAACGGGCGTCTGGTCGACAAATGGCATTAGAGGTGCAAGACTTACCAGATATAGTGCAATTGTCGGGTAGTACACGGCATCTTCGTGGATTTGGAGAGGAACACAATTGGGTGAAGAAAAGTATCTTCTGGGAATTGCCTTACTGGTCAGCCCTTTTGATACGGCACAACCTGGACGTCATGCATGTTGAGAAGAATGTCTTTGATAATGTGTTCAACACCATCATGAACGTGAAAGCCAAAACAAAGGACAATGCCAAGGCGCGAGCGGACTTGAAGATACTTTGCAAATGACCAGAGTTGGAATTGCGGCCGGTACGGGGCAAAGTTGTGCAACCTAAAGCAGCTTACGTGTTGAAAGACACACAGATCAATGAACTGTGCCAGTGGCTGAAGCAATTAAGATTCCCTGATGGATATGTGTCTAACATAGCCCGTTGTGTGAATGTCAATGAGGGAAAAATATATGGGTTGAAAAGTCACGACTGCCATGTGTTCATGGAGAGACTTCTGCCCATTGCATTCCGTGACATATTGCCAAAGCCTATATGGGGAGCATTGACTGAGTTGAGTCAATTTTTTAGGATACTATGTGCATCAGAACTCAAACTTGGGGACGTGCAAACTACGGAACAGAATGTGGTCACGACGGTATGCAAGTTGGAGAAGATATTTCCCCCTGCATTCTTCGATTCTATGGAGCACCTGATTATCCATTTGCCATACGAGGCCAAAGTTGGAGGACCGGTACAATTTCGATGGATGTATCCATTTGAGAGGTAATAAGTATGTATTTACTTATTAATTTACAGTAGTTACATGTGTCTGTCATTGTCACTGTATGTCATTGTCATCTGAATTGTTGTCATAGGTGTATGCATGACCTGAAAATGAAGGTTCACAACAAGGTTAAAGTAGAGGGTTCGATTACCGAGGTATATATTATTGAAGAAATTTCGAACTTCTGTTTGATGTACTTCGAACCTGAAATTCAAACTCACCGCAATCGACCTCCACGTAATGATGATGGAGGAGAGGTGGGTCCGTCCGATCGGTTGTCCACATTTAAGTATCCAGGTCGTGCATTCGGACGTTGTTCAAATCGCATATTAGAGGACAGAGAGTTGTTGGCCGCAGAGATCTATGTTCTCCTGAGCTATCTGGAAATTGAACCTTATGTTGAGTGAGTCCTCAACTCCGACGGTGCTGAAATTTATAAGCATCTTGACATAGATGACTCCCATTTACTGTGATGTTACATTCATCATTGTAGGCAATTTGATTTAGAATTAATTACTCGATGTCCACACCTCAATGAGTTGGAGGTTCAAAATGAACGAGAGAGATCTTTTGCCAGATGGCTTAAAGGTCAAGTAAGTGCCAATCTACCAATTCCACAAAGCTTGATGTGTATGCAAGTTTAATTTAAAGTAACGTGGTTTATCTTCATAGGTTAAAGAAGGTTATGTTACTGATGAAAGAGTCCGGGTGATAAGTTATGGACCTTCGAAGGTCACGCATGCCTATCCAGGATTTTTTGTAAATGGTTATAGATTTCACACCAGAGATTATGGATGAAATAAGTCTACAATGAATAGTGGCATATGCGTGAAAGGTAGTACATACAATGAAAATGATCTCGATTACTATGGTATTCTTGAGGAGGTCATAAAATTACAGTATCTCAGACAACACAACCATATTTTCCTTTTTAAGTGTCATTGGTTTGATCCTAATTCAGTTCGAAACGATGCAATATATGAGATTATCGATGTCAAACATAGATCCAAATTTAATACCTATGAGCCGTTCATTTTGGCCGCACAAGCCCAACAAGTGTATTATTCAAGTTATTCATCGTCCAAGAATAAAGATTGGTGGACAGTCTGTAGGGTAAAACCAAGGCTTGCGCCTAATGATGAGTTAGATCTGACTGAAGCTGTCTCAGAGGACACACATGTCGGCTATTTTCAATCAGACCAGGGTGACACTGCAGAGTTGGTTCCTTCTAATCTTCATCTGATCGAATCTGACGATCCACTTCAGTTGTGTATAGAGGACGAAGTGGAATAAGTCAATTCAACTGAGCTAAATGAAGCAATTTTTGGGCAGGAGGAGTCCTCTGAGGAGAAAGTGTACGAATCTAGTGAGAATGAGGAAGATGACGAAGATGACAATGAGGTTGATATATCTTCAGCATCTGATTGAATATTTTGTAAGAAATATATACTGATTGAATATTTTG
Organism: Amorphophallus konjac; assembly: GCA_022559845.1. Classification (NCBI taxonomy): domain Eukaryota; kingdom Viridiplantae; phylum Streptophyta; class Magnoliopsida; order Alismatales; family Araceae; genus Amorphophallus; species Amorphophallus konjac. The sequence continues at coordinate 265,630,809 of CM040119.1, read as the reverse complement.
TAAGAAATTTAACATATATACACTTATCGTTATTGCTTACCACCTCTCCTCGTATAATTAGTTGTCGACTAATACGCACTACTTTAAATGTTGTCAATAATTAGATGGTTCGAGGCCGTAGCGGATCTTCGAGGAGAGGTGGTTCCGGGAGGGGTTCTACTGGTATGTTTATTTAAATTCTTAGATCACAAAGTTGTGATTATGCAGTTTGTTTGGGTAATGATATTTTATGTCTCTGCACCAGGTAGACAGTCTACACAAGCTCCCCCACTTGCCGCGGGTATGTTTATTTCAATTCTTAGATCACAGAGTAGTGTTTATGCACTTTGTTTGGGTAATGATATTTTATGTCTCTGCACCAGGTACACAGTCTACACCACCTGCTGCGGGTATGTTTATTTAAATTCTTAGATCACAGAGTTGTGATTATGCACTTTGTTTGGGTAATGATATTTTATATTTCTGCACTAGGTAGACAGTCTACACAAGCTCCCCCACCTGCTGCGGGTATGTTTATTTAAATTCTTAGATGACAGAGTAGTGAATATGCAATTTGTTTGGGTAATGATATTTTATGTCTCTGCACCAGGTACACAGTCTACATCGGCCCCACCACCTGCCGCGGGTATGTTTATTTCAATTCTTAGATAGTCTGAGTTGTGATTATGCACTTTGTTTGGGTAATGATATTTTATGTCTCTGCACCAGGTACACAGTCTACACCACCTGTTGCGGGTATGTTTATTTCAATTCTTAGATCACAGAGTAGTGATTATGCACTTTATTTGGGTAATGATATTTTATGTCTCTGCACCAAGTACACAGTCTACACCACCTGCTGCGGGTATGTTTATTTAAATTCTTAGATCACAGAGCAGTCAATATGCACTTTGTTTTGCTAACGATATTTTCTGTTTATAGGTTTGAGTGCCTCTACATCAGGTCTACAGAGTACACCCCTTCCATCACATTCTATTGGTATGTTTTTTTAAATTCTTAGTTAAATGATAAAAATTCTATATGTTTACTTGTTGAATAATTTTATTTTTAACAATGTGCAAAATTCTGATTAACTACTTTCATCTTACTTGTAACAGGCACGTCAGGCACACCACCTGCGATAGTTGGCTCGTCCGCCCAACCGGGCACACAACCGGCAGACGATGCTCTTTGCCATCACGAGGGCGAGCATGTGGTGTTGCAAGAGGGACGCAAGCCATGTTGGGTCTCTGGGTAAATATTTAAACTCATGAATTATGTTCGTTACCTATCCAACAACTATATAATTGTTGGCTATCATTTTGACACATGTAATTCCACGGATAAAGTACAGCCCAGTGAAGCTTCTCGTTTTATTACCAACATTATTGAGCGACATGTTACTGGCCCATATAAGTCATTTTGTAAGTTTCCTTAGGATATCCGCGATCGATTGTATGACGAGTTTCTGGTATACGATCTAATCTTTTAAATTACATATTTCCCAACTCCACAATTTCAATCCACTAACTTATAAAATTTGAATTCTTGACAGCAAGGATATCAGTTTGTGAGACGAGCTGACGCCGGACGAGCTCGACGTGTATGGGAAGCCACAACAACTGTAAATTATAAGCATCATTTAAATGGCTGTCAGGAACGTGCCAAGGCTGTAGCCGGGGGGAGAGAGGACTGTGGCATTTGGAAGGCACACGGCCCCACATGGATGAGGAGGGAGCACTGGGAGGACCTCTGTGATAGATGGGGTGAGCCTAATTGGATCACCAAATCCGCAAAAGCCAAAGTCGCACGTGCGTTACATCTAGACGTGCATCTGCATACTTCTGAATCTGTTTCCTTCGCGACCCAAAAGGAGAGATTGGTAAGTAATAATCTTAATTTTATTATATTTTATTTCTTATATGTCCTTATTTATTCTCTATAACATGTATAACAGGAAACGAAGAGGGGTGGTACGGTCTCGTACCGTGATTTATTTGCTACAGTTCACCAGAAGAAGGGGACCGATCAGTATGTGAGCGAGAGAGCTCGCTTGGTAGTGGTAAGATTATACATACACATTTCTTTTCTATTTCAATTTTTAAATATGATTGATCAATATGAAATTTATAATATTTTTTATTCAATTTGTAGGAGTCATATGACATGCATATGACTGAAAAGTACGGGGAAGAGGAGACACAGTGGCCGCAGCTAGATCCTGACGCATGGGTAGCAGCAGCCGGCCAACCGAAGAAAGGACGAGTATACAGTTTTGGACAGAGCTTGGACGCCAGCCCAATTCTAGCATCTTGTCCGGGCTCAGTTTCGTCCTATCCCGGTAGCGGTTCCTTCTCTACTCCCTCCATCGACACTTCTACGAGTCAGATTACATCCATCGTCGAACATGCGGTAGGAATGGTCGAGGAACGCATGGAGGCACGCTTTGCTCGTGTGGTTGCTACCCTCCTGGCCCAGGCGGAGATTTTACCTCAAGGAGCACCCTCGATCACAACACAGCCCTCACATGTGAGTATTTAATTTAATTTTAAATTTCGTAGACCTTAGAGTTATAATAGGGGAGAATCTGTGATACCAATGTTGTGTGCCCTATAGGCAAAGCCGGAAGCAAGTATATGATATTGTGTGCACAACAGTATAGATCCTATATAAATTTTAAGCTCAATTTTTAAGCCTAAGATAATTTAACACTCAGCTATCAAACCACGAGCTCAGATGATATATGTGAGAACAATATAAATGAAAGTGACAAGAATGCACCAAGGAAGATAATGCTACTTCACAGAATCCATACAGATCAGACAGATCTAACAGAATGTAATACAACCACTTAGCATATAGGGAAGATCAGTTCATATGCAAACCTGTGAATGGAGGCCTTAGATGATAAGGGCCAATCACACCAATGAAAATCATGGCACACAGAATTTTTAGGTGATTCGATCTGCCACGTAGATCTACGTACACCCTACGTCTAACTTGAGTGTGGCTTCCCCTTGCAATAGCAATAACAGCAGACTTAGTCTGCAAACAAACGCTGACTTACAACTTGACTTATAAGAACACTCTCCTCTCTTCTGATCAATTTAGAAGGAACCGTGAGTAACACCCAGTTACCCACAACCAGTGGACCAGTCCTCTCTTCCTCTGAAGCACAGAGGGAATCATTCTCTTCAACCAGTTTCATCATTCTTCAAATGTCAGCGACATGATCCACTTTACACCACTGAACATCCATTTTAAACTGCTATACAGCCATTTGTCTGCTTTGTCCACCCATTTTCACCCTTAATCCGCAGCTAAAAAGTCTTCTTTCATTATGTGAATTATTCTGTCAGAAGTCGACTTGTAAGCCCTCCCGAGTCGGCTTGAGGTTCTTGGATTTCAACTATTTCACACCTGCTGCCTATTATTCACTTTTTCATAGCTATTTGTCACCACTGTTGCCTATTATTCACCTTTGCACTACTATTTGTCACCACTGTTGCCTTTTATTCACCTAGTCCATCTATTTGTCACCGTTAAGGTAGTATCTATCACCCATAATGTACATTTGTCAGCCTTTAGGGATATTTTTCACCCTTATTCTTGTTTGGGTACAGAGTCTATCTTAAGCTGATATATCAACTTGTTCCTTCAGCGATTGGAGGCTTCTTCTGCAGAGTTGCTTCTAGGGCTGCTATGACACTGCCATGCTTATGCTTACTTGAATTCTTCAGATGTTACAGTTCTTCAAACAGACATTCTTCAAGCATACAGACATAACAGTTCAAGCATTCACAACATTCACATTACAACTCTTCAAGCCTTCATATGAAAATATTGTTCAAGGCATTAGAAAACATATCGACATTAGCCAGCACACATCAAATTCATGATATAAAAAACCATTATCATAATATGATTCATAGTGTTAGACATCACCAAAACCACAGGGTACAACAATAACATTACTACTTAGTTTAAAAAACTCACCTTTGAGAGGGAAAGAAATAATCATCATGTTATCTACTTTCGGCCTTAGAAAATCAAAAGGATATTTAACTAGATTTATTAATAATTATATTTATTTAAATCTATTTATTATTTATTTTTTATGATGTAGGATCCTCCTGCAGCCGATGATGGTGGAGATGCTATGAATGACGAATGAGAATGATGCAGCAGATATCTCTTGATTTTTTTTAATGATATTATGAAAAAATGATACATTTCAATTAATGTAACTATAACTTTTTTTATTCAAAGATTTATGTGTTGTGGACGTTCTTTATTCTAATTTACAATAGGATTTTATCCTATTGTGTGTTGTATATGTTGCTTATTGCATGTTTTATGTTGAGTTGAGTCGATTGTGGTGTACATTTGTAGCTTTAAACATGTTTTTAAAATTTTAAAAAATATAAAAAAAGTATGTGGAGAAAGTTTTCGACGGAATTTCGACCAACTAACAAATCGTCGAAACCAATTTCACTCACTTATTTGCTGACGTATTTATTTTCTAGCGCAAATCAATCGAAAGGTTCAAACATATTTTCGACAAATTTTATACACACTAGTTTCGACGTATTACGTGTCCGTCTCAAAGACGTCGATAATTAACGATGTCTTTTCGACTAAAATTACTTTCGTCGGAAGTAATTTCATTGAAATTAGTTCCGACGTATTACTTATCCGTCTCAAATTCGTCGGGCATTAAGGACTTATTTTCGACACAATAGTAGTTCGTCGTACCTAATATGACCCACAGGTTTTCAACGTACTATTTATGCGATAAAAATTCGTCAAAAATTAAGGACGCATTGGCCACGAAATTAACTTTCGTCGAAACTAATTTAAACCATATGTTTGCGACTACACAATATATCAATCAGAGATCCGTTGAAAACTTTAGACTTGCTTTCAACTAAATTATGTTCCGTCGCAATGATTAATTATTTTCTGTAATATTAAATATCGACACAAATAGCCACAACTATTTCTACGACATAATTACGTCGACAATTTAGGACATATTCGCGACGCTATCTTATTACGTCAAAATTTTGCGACGAAATAGTTTCGACGTCCATATTCCGTCGTCATTACGTCGTCAATACCTCGAAAATTCATATTGTGACGTATCTCTGACGAATTCGCGATGGTGAATGGACGTCGAAATTTCTCATTTTTCTTGTAGTGCAGACGGAAGGTACGATCCAGAGTGGGAGGGTCTTTTGTTCTCTAACCGGACGGAAGGTCCGATCTTGAGTGGAGATGTCTTTTTGTTCTCTAACCGGACTGAAGGTCTGATCTAGAGTGGAGAGAGTCTTTTTGTTCTCTAGCCGGACAGAAGGCCCGCTCTAGAGTGGAGAGGTCTTTTCGTTCTCTAGCCGAATAGAAGGTTCGATCTAGAGTGGAAAGATCTTTTTGTTCTCTAATCGGACAGAAGGTCCGATCTAGAGTGGAAGGGTCTTTTTGTTCTCTAACTGAACGGAAGGTCCGATCTAGAGTGGAGGGAGTCTTTTTGTTCTCCGGTTGGACGGAAGGTCCGAGTCGGAGGGAAAGAAGGGTCTTTTTGTTATCTAGCCAGACAAAAGGTCTGATCTAGAGTGGAAGGGTCTTTTGTTCTTCTAACCAGACGGAAGGTCCGATCTAGAGTGGAGAGGTCTTTTTGTTCTCCGGCTGGACGGAAGGTCCGAGTAAGAGTGAAAGGATTTACAAATTTACTCATCAATGCCGAACGCGTGCCGGGAGTTGACGTGGTTTATTCATGGACACGAGGTGAGTGTCAAAGTAAGGGTCTTTTTGTTCTCTGGCTAGACGGAAGATCCAAGTCAGAGTGAAAGGATCTTTTGTTCTTTAATGCACCCGGGGTACTGGCTATATGAGGGGTTTTTTTTTAATTCTTCTGCTGGACGGAAGGTCCGAGCTAAAGTGAAAGGGATCTTTTTATTCTTCGGTTGGGTGCAAAGTCCAGGCCAAAGTGACGAGGAGAATTTTGTTCTTTAACTAGACGGAAGGTCCGGGTCAGGTGTCTCTTCATCAGTAATGACGGGACATCGAAAACTGACATGGTATGTTCATTGACACGGAAGGAGTGCCGAAGTAAAGTCTCCTTTTTGTTCACGGCTTCAGACGGAGGGTCTGGGCTGGAGAAGAGAGATTTGAATTTCGGTGTGACTTGATGAACGGATGTCCCCCGGTGACTTTGATGATGATTTTTTTGATTGATTTTATTCTTTCTTTTTTTCTTCTGATTGATGGTTTTTTTTATTACTTTTCTCTTTTCTCTTTTCTCTTTTTTTTATCCAAGCATGCAAGCATTCATTTGATAACAAGCATACGGTAAATACGTAAAAATAGCTCCCCTCTGTCGAGGGTAGGGTACAGACAATGCCCACAATTTGTAGACAGAATGCGATTCATGAAGCACAACTAAAGGGGATGTGCACACGCAGCGGGGAAACCGTGTAGTCTATGTTCATAGTTAAAACTAGAATTCACCCGAGATAGTTTCTCTGTGGTGTAAAAGTGTAGGTGTGCGGGCAATGAGCCCTAACTATAGGGATACGCAGGCCTTCTAAGTAACACTCGAGGATTACTCTATCACCTACACGTGCATTTCGGGCTTTCGACTTTCGGTAGCTTCGCACAACCCTCTTGTCTATTTAGAATTCAGACTTTACCATTTGGTGTGAATCTCCTCATATGTCTCAATGGGGATTCCCAGCTACTAGGATTCATCCTTATTGTGGATTCGTCATGGACTTCATCGTTCAACGTGAGTTTCCTCATTTGTTTTAGTGGAGATTCCCGGCTACTAGGATTCATCCTTATTGCGACTTTGTCGGAGTTTTGTTTCACCATTTCACGCGAGTTTCTTCATTTGTTTCAGTGGAGATTCCCGACTTCGTAGATCCACACCTCTCTTATTCGTCATCATAACTTTTTTTTATCTTGAATAGAGGGGAGGCAGCTTTTTTCTCGCGATTGCCTTCCATGTGAGTTCAGGAATTTGAGCGTCCATAGAGTGCCAGGAAGAAAACCTGTAATTCCTACGGTCGAAGTCATTGATTAACATTATGTTCAAAGTGTAGGAGTCTATCTCGGGTGTATTTGTGAATTCTGCTAACGACATAGTCACGACTCTTCCCCTTGACGTATGCATTCACCAGAATTGGTTTCTTCCCCCTCAGGATGCGACATGTCACACACCTATCTAGATTTAAGGCAATGTTATTTATTCAAAGAACCACGGTCTTAAAGCATTCACAGGAAACCGCATTTAAATTATCATACAGGCAAGCATGCAAGAGTAAGCATTCAAAATTCAAGATTATGCAAGAGATTTTGTTTGTTTGTTTGTTTATTTTTTTTTATTTGCTTATTATTATTTTATTATTTTCTTTCTTTTTTTGTATTGTGGTGGATCCCGATGGGACGAAGAATTGGCATTAACTGAAAGCGACTTTTTGTTCAGATGGCAATTCTAGTCAAGGTATGATGTTCGTTGAGTTAGATGGAAGTTCATGACGCCAACTTCATGAAGGTTATTTTCTTTTTGTTCTCTGGTAGGGACGGAATATCCGAGCCAAAGTGAAAGGCTTCTTCTTTAATTTTCTGGCTGGGGGAAGGATCCGAACCAAAGTAAAAGGTCTCTTCTTTAATTCTCTGGTCGAGGAAGGATCCGAACCAAAGTGAAAGACTTCTTCTTTAATTTTCTAGCCGGGGGAAGGATCCGAACCAAAGTGGAAGGGTTTTATGTGCTTTCGGGTGAATCCCGATGGGAGAAAGGGTAGTAGGAGAGCAGGCTCGAATGTCGAAAGTAAGGGAGTTGGGCTAAGTAAGTAGGTTGTACGAGTCGTAGGTGGGAGAGCAGGCCGGATAAGTCGGGGATATTGAGATAGCAGGCTGTAGAAGCCAAAGGGGTATCATGAAGGCAAGCTGTAAAAACCAATCATCGGGGGAGCAGGTCGGGCAGGCCACAAGGATAGTAGGGAAGTAGGCTACAAAAGCCAATCGTCTAGGGAGTAGGCTAAGCCAAAGGGCAGTAGGAAGGCAGGAGATAAAAGCCAACAACAGGGAAGCAGGCTATAGGAGCCGGAAACAGGGAAACAGACCGCGTAAGTCGATAATAGGGAAGCGGGCTACGAGAGCCGATAACAGGGAAACAGGCTACAAGAGCTGATAACAGGGAAGCGGGCTATGCGAGTCGATAACAGGGAAGCATGCTACAAGAGCCGATAATACGGAAGCGGGCTACAAGAGCCGATAACAGGGAAGCGAGCCACAAAAGTCGATAACAGGGAAGCGGGCTACGAGAGCTGATAATGGGGAAGCGGACCGAATAGGCCGAAGGGTAGTCTCTTTGTTCGGATGGTAATTCCGGCCAAGGTAGGATGTTCATCGGCTTGGACGGAAGGTCGTGACGTCGACTATATGAAGGGCCTTTTGTCTATTCTTTATGCATGGGCCTAGATGAAAGGTCATAATGCCGACTTCAAGAAAATGTCTCTTTGATTATTCTTTTGTGCGCCGGCCTAGACGGAAGGTCATGATGTCGACTTCAAGAAAAGGTCTCTTTGTTTCTTCTTTTGTGCGCTAACCTAGATGTAAGGTCATGATGCCGACTTCAAGAAAGGTCTCTTTCTTTCTTCTTTTGTGCGCCGGCCTAGACGGAAGGTCATGATGTCGACTTCAAGAAAAGGTCTCCTTGATTATTATTATTTTTTATGCGTCGACGTAGACGTAAGGTCATGATGCCGACTTCAAGAGGGTTCACCTTTTTGTTTACCGGCTTAGACGGAAGGTCATGACGCCGGCTACAAGAAAGGTCTCTTGGTTTGTTTGTTTTTTTTGGGTGGCCAAAGGCCGAAGGTGAGAAATTTGTCGGCTCGGACGAAAGTTCGTGACGCCGAACACGTGAAATGCTGTTGGCTCAAGTGCCAATGGACTGAAATGATGTTGGTTCAAATGCCAATGATTGAGAAGCTAATGGGTCAATAGCCAATGGATGAGATGCTTTCGGCTCGGCTGCCGATGGTCGGGGAGCTGTCGACCTCATTGTCGATAATTGGGGAGCTTTCGGCTTAGTAGCCGATAATTAGGAAGTTGTCGGCTTAAATGCCGATAATTGAGAAGCTGTCGGCTTAGTAGCCAAAAATTAGGAAGCTGTAAGCCTAAAAGTTGATAATTGAGAAGCTATCGGCTTAGATGCCGATAATTAGGAAGCTGTCGTCTTAAAAGCTGATAATTGAGAAGTTGTCGGCTTAGTAGCTGATAATTAGGAAATTGTTGGCTTAAATGTCGATAATTAAGAAGCTGTTGACTTAGTAGCCGATAATTAGGAAGTTGTTGGCTTGGATGCCGATAATTGAGAAGCTGTCGGCTTAGTAGCCGATAATTAGGAAGCTGTCGGCTTAAAAGAGGATAATTGAGAAGCTGTCGGCTTAGTAGCCGATAATTAGGAAGCTGTAATCCAAGCTTTCGGCTTGGATGCCGATGGTTGGACATTTGTCGGTTGAAGCCCCGATGGCTGAACATTTGTCGGCTTGGATGAAAGGTCGTGACGCCGACAACATGAGATGTCTATTTGTTGGATGGCTGGAGGCCGAAGGTAAAAGACCACGTCTGCCTCATGGCTTTCTTTCTTTTCTTCTCCTCTTCTTTTGTGTGAAGAGGCGGGTGCAAAGACAACGTCTGCCTCATAATTTTCATTCTTCTTCTTTTGTGAAGTGGCGGGTGCAAAGACCACGTCTGCCTCATGACTCTTTTTTTTAGGTCCCCAGGCGGGAGAGTAGAATTTGTCACTTTGTCAGCTTGACTTCCTTGGTTGTTTCTTTGGGGGGAGGCCCCCCATGGTCGGTATGATTGGCTCATATTTTCTTTAGGGAGGCGGCTCCTTGGCTCCACGGCTGTCGCAGTCCCTCTTTCAGACGCTATTCTTCTATTCACATAGAATGCATGTGAGAGGCCTCTTACTCGAGGAGCTTCCAGCCTCTTATGGGGCTCAATGGCTTGACGGTCGACATTGGAGGTAGGCTATGTGATTCCTGGTGGGACTTTAGTGCCCACGCAGTTTTATTTTGATGCCCCTAGACTTGGGTGTATTTCTCTTAATGTACCCCCGGGTCGGGATGTAGCCCCTTTTTGATGCCCCCATGTCGGGGTGTATTCTGCCTCTTATGCCCCCTGGAATGTGGTTCAGTTTTTACTCCATATGCCCCCAGGTCAGGTGTATTTCTCTTCAAATGCCCCTAAGCCGGGGTGTAGCTTTGTTTCATATGCCCCCATGTGGTGTGTGTTTTTCTTATTGTGCACCCAAGGCAAGATGTGTTTTTCTTCACGTGCCCCTAGGTCAGGGTGTAACTTCTTGCTTCTTATGCCCTTAGACCGGGGTGGATTCTGCTTCTTCTACCCCCCAAGGCAGGGCGTATTTCTCTTCATATGCCCCCAGAATAGGGTTTATCTTTTGCTTCTTATGCCACCAGGCCGGGGTGTATTCCGCTTCTTCTACCCCCCCACGGTGGGGCATATTTCTCTTCATATGCCCCCGGAATGGGGTGTATCTTTTACTTCTTATGCCCCCAGGATGGGGTGTATTCCGCTTCTTCTACCCCCCCCACGGTGGGGTGTGTTTGCTTCTTGTGCACCCAAGGCGGGGTGTGTTTCTTTCTTTGTGTGCCCCCCGGTCGGGGTGAATTCTTCTGCTTCTTAGGCCCCCAGAGCGGGGTGTATTTCTCTTCATATGACCCTAGGCCGGGGTGTAGCTTTATTTCATATGCCCCCCAGAATGGGGTGTATCTTTTGCTTCTTATGCCTCGAGGCCGGGGTGGATTCTACTTCTTAGGAGTCGTGGCCGTGCTCGGCCGCATTGCTATAAAGCACCACCCCATAGTGGATAGGAATCCGCCGAGCCATAGTTGTGGCTTATTGGGTCTTTTCATTCGGAGAGAGCATCTCCTGGGCATTCTCTTCAATAACCCCATCATGGTGCTACCATCCTTGACATCGGCCATATTCATTTATTCAGTTGCGGCTTGCCCGACATCACTTCACACCAGCTAACAGCGTCAGTTCGCAAGGCAGTTTATTCTTATGCTTTTCTTGTGTTTATTCTATGTGTCCTAATTTTGGACTCATGAGTTTGGGCATGACTTTTCCCCCCTGAATGTTGCTTATGACCTGCAGGAGGAAGTGCCCCCATTCTCTACTCTCTTGTTTTTTTTGCATACATACCCGCAATGGGGTTTGCCTCTTTTGATGGTAGTTGGCCTTTCAACAGCCACTCGAGGGGCTGTCTTATAGTAGATAGGGGCATCAGGAGGGTAGAATGGCATGGGGCATTGCATCGCGGACTCGGACCCTCCAAGTGCCGCGCAGGCTGCCGGCCTTCTTTTTGTTCTTTTGGTTGGCAATGCTTGCCAATCTTCTTTTTGTCTTTCTTTTCTTTTCTTCTTTTTTTTTATGTAATAGACCAAGGTGGGTGTGTAGGAGAGCTCTCACCCCCTCAGGGAGGGGATGAATGGTTCGCTCCACTGCACCAGTCCCAGAGTGGTAATCTTTATTCAGCACGGGACTCGATAGATATGGCCGTACGACCCTCTCTCGCCAATTCTCTCTCTCCATTTTTCTCTTTTTTTCTTATTTTATTCTTTTCTTTCTTCTTCTTAGGGAAGGGGGGAGTGTGATTTCCCCTCCTTTCTTCTGTCTTTCTTTTCTGCCAGCGGCCTTCATGACTCCTGGAAGTTGCAGGTGCCTCGGAGTAGCATCTTCGAGGCCATAAAGACAATTGCGCCTAGTCCGACTTTTCTCCCCATAGGACTGGCGGAGACAGCACCTGCAATTCATCAAAGCAGGCAGACATCGTTTATTAGGAGGCCATGAGGCACTTAGTCCTGGTGAAGAGATGAAAGATTGTTAATGTCCCACAAGGCATGTTAGACTTGTGGACGCACTTTTCGACACGCTTATTTATTTGTCCTTTGTCTGGTTTATTATGTGCATTTATTCATTTATTAAGTGCGCTGAGGTTTGCAAGAAGACTGTGTCCTTCTACTATTACCTCACTATCAGGATAATAGTTTGTGAGTTTGGTTCCGGGACCTAAAGGTGTAGTAATAGCTAGGTTCGTAGGTAAAGGAACTAATGAAAGAGGTAAAGTTCTTGCGAAGGAAGCAGATATAAAAGAATGAGAAGCACCAGTATCAAATAATACGAATGCAAGATGTGAACAGATGTGAATGGTACTTGAGAAAATTAATGAATTTGTTAATTCCCATGGAATGAGTGGGTTTAAGCTAGAGCTAATTTACTATCTTATCCCCGGGCTCTACCCAATGTCTCACATAGGTGGGGAATTTCTTCCTTAGTTCATAGGTAGGGGTCCTAAAACTTTGGACTTATCCTATGACATGACTTTTCTCCCTAAGTCCTTGGACTCAGGCTCTGATACCAACTTAACTGTCACACCCCGAGCCTTCAATATAGCGGAAGATAATCTCATAAAATGTGAACAGCCGACATGGTAAGTCTCTTGCAAGCAAGAATAATCAGAGCGTAATAACAATCACACATAAGATGCAATTGCACAATAATTTATTCAAACCTTCACTTTTATTAATAATCAGAATGATTCAAGTACAACAATTATTCAACTACGTGACTCAATAAAGAGAAAATTACATGAACTCGATCTAGACATCATTGACTTCCTAAGTCTTCTCTCAATCTTATGTGACCTTCATTCGCTTTCGGACCCATCACTTGAATAACTCGAATCCGAATTTGAACTACTTGCATCTCCTGGAAAGATTGGAAAATAGGTAATGAGCACACTTGCCCAGTAGGTATCTTCGCATCAATATGAAGGCAATATTAAAGTGATTAGCATTTTGCGCTCTAGAGAATAAAGTAAAATCATGCGAATGCAAAAAATCACGTGAATAAACCAAAGTAACAAGACATGATCAAGTTAAAATATGATTGAGCAAGCATGATCAAGCAAGAATGTAATTATGGCCTTTCATGAAAAAGAATGTAACGATAATGTACTAGCAAGTCAAGCAAGAATGTACTTTTCACTTAGTAATAAGTACTTTGTGAATTTCTGTAGATATTTTCACTTCACGAGCCGTAGATAATTTTACTTATTTATAAAGAAAGTACTCCTAGCGCAATGCGACGCAAGTAGCATGATATCACATGGTTTATAATAGTATGTTTCTGACAATCAACCGAGGGGACTAGCATAGAGCCATTGAACACAATCTGTGCTCGAACCACATCTTTAAATACAAATCAAGCTACTTCTACGTATATAGCAATAAAGTTGGCCACGTATGTAATAAGTTCAATAAGTGTTCAAGGCTCAATGTCAATAATAAGAATGCACCAAATATAGATTTCTGAGTTTAAGAAATGCATTAATAACTATGTTATGCCTTGGAGAAAATTCGATAGCATAACGGTACATTCTTTATCTTAGATGTGTTTGAATAATGTTACAAGTCCCGGACTATCATTAGTCAGTCTAGGATTGTAGGACTATTAACCCTTGGGTCAAACCTTGGGTCAACTATTCAGAAAACTTAGCGATCTATAACTGGGCTGCTATATTGATATGGCGGTCTGATATTGGGCCGCTAGAGTGGGCTGAATCTAGAAAGAAATCAATTGGACTCAGAGAACGTGGCAGTCAGATACTGGATCGTTAATGGGACTTAGCGGTCGAGTATTGAACCGTTACAGGACAGAATTTAGAAAACATCAGTAGTGCTTTCTAGACAATTTGGGCTTTAATGGTACAACCAACTCGGCGTCCTAGTGGGAATCCCAGGCTCGCGGAGAATTACGGAGGCCTTGAAATAAGATTTCCTAATCTATTACAAGGAATATCTAAAGGAGAGGTTATCAAGTTCAAGATTATGTCCATATAGTGCAAAAGTGTAACTAATGGTCATATACTGGAATATATGCCATGTACTTATAGAAATGACTCTAAGATAAGAAGAGAATTTGTAATAGTGATAAACCAATCAGTGAACCACGTTTATTATCACCCTTGAAAGATGTATTTAATACAAAGTATAAGTTTTGGCATGAAATTAGCATAAGCTTTAAAATAATCCCAAGTATGATAAAGAACATGCGATCACTGTCATGAAGTAGTAATTTAAAACTCAGAGTAATGAAATACCATTATAATAGGTTAGAACATAGTTAACTAGGCTTACTTATAAGTTAATGGGCTGTTCGTAAATCTATCTCGGGTTGACAGAAAACAGAGCATTGGTGGTCTAATATAGAGCCGTTACAGACAGCTTGGCGGTTTATTGTAAGGCCGCCAGAGGGACTTTAACGGTCTATGTCTGGTCCGCTAGAAATTTCATAAAAATCAAGTTTACAGAGTGTCTAGCGGTTTATCGTAGGGCCGCTACACAAGATTTTGTGGTCAAAGATTAGGCCGCTAGAGAACGTCTAATAGTAAAACTAAAATAACAAGAACTATGTCTAAAACACATGATGTCTGGAAATCAACATGTATAAACTTCCCTATCATGATAGAACGAAGGTTAAGCTGACAATATGCATGGGATTCATGTATTATGACAAAGAGAATTATCTTAGTTCATTAGGGCTAAGAAAGATGCATGGATGTATAGATCCTATTAAAACATGAAATTCTCCGTACACAATTCATGAAATCAAGTGCAATAAGATGGCTTTTAATCCTAACATGATAATTTAGCCGTTTATGAGATGACCTACCTCTGCTAAGGCTTTTAGGCTTGGAATTTGATGTTGGAAGTCGACCCTTAAGACTGTAATTCATGTTGTAAATCATTAACTTCACGTCCTAATATCTCTTGATCCACTTGACCTAATGACGCGAAACTTGGAGGGTAAGAAGTAGATACTAAGGGGAACAAAAAGTTCTAAAGGTACTAATGCTAATTATCTCGATTTGGTTTCCTAATTCCTTGATGATGCGGGACGGACACGCGACTCGACTCCAATTGGATATGAGACCCTTGGACTCTAAGTAAGCTCGCGATCGTCCCTAACGAGGGAAGCGTACGGACGTGTACGGTTGAGAAACCGGCAGTGAGCTAGGGTGGTCAACTCACAAATTCGTGCCCGGATCGGGTCACGGGACGGTCTCGCTCTCTTGCAGCAGCAGTGATATAAAAAGTATAGCGAGCTACGATCCTAGCATGCTCTCTAGCAGCGGCATAAAGAAATATATACGAAATAAAGTAAATGCCGAGCTGGGAGCGAAGACGATACCTCCACGCTACCGGGCGTGGGGAAGACTTCCCGACCGAACTCGTACTCCCGGAACAGTAAATACACAATAATTACAGTAAGATAAATTAAACCCCACTCCACGTAGGGAGGTAAAGGGCGACACAGTGGGGCCCGGGAGTAGCAGTTTCGGTTTGACGGGCAGCTTCTTGCGTAGCTTCGGCGGCACACGTACGCACGATCGTGGGGCCCACGTGCTGGTTAGTGGGGCAGCGTGGAACTGGGGTTGCACCACTATGGTGGGGACGCCTGGAGGGGCGCTCCCTGGGAAGGCGGCACGCTGATTCACCGGTCGGAGGCCGGGCGGCTCCGTTCTTCACTCGTCGGAGTTGCTACCCACGGATCTGAACTGCTGTTTCAGACCCACGCGTCCCGAAGAAATCCACTGTTACGGTCACTCTCGACGTCGGATCGACGCACAAGAGGTACCGATGAAAAGCTGACTTGAAATACTTCGATCTATATCCAGAGAAATAACTTTGAGTTTCCCGTTGATAGCCTTTGTCGAATTTTCAAGCTGCTAACTCACAGGATCTGAAAACTCAGGGCAGATTTGAGTTTTCCTGAGAGTTGATGTTGACTGTGATGTAGACCTTCGATTCAGCCTTTGATCCCTTCATGAAAGTTGTAGAGGCCGAAGTGAGAAAAACGGGGATATATCTTATGCAAGATTTGGTGGAGATTTGACTAGGGAAAACGATTTTATAGTATCGAGTGTTCGGATCTGGATAGCAGAAATAGAACTGAATTTGGGGGAAAGACAGAATTTCTAAAAATAGGTAGATGGCTTTTAAAATTCAACGAAAATTTTTGAAGGATGGGGATGGTGGATAGAACCTCCAAGAAATTTGGGGAGTCAAAAAAAATCAAGAAGTGGGTCTAAATGGTGAAACGCAGAGCTGCTGTTACACAGGACTGAGAACTGGCAGATCTGGAGGATGGAGATGCATGAAAATAGAAAAATGGCAAACGGGGATAGAATTTTTTTTCACTTTTTATGGGACGTGGTGATGATCCATATAACTCACCCTAAAAATATCCGCTCCAGATGATGTAGGAGTTGGGAGCTAAAAGTATCGGAGTAACCCTCTATCCAGTAAAATAGAACCTAGACAGCACTTCGGAAGCGGCGTCGCGGCGGCTTGATGGCGGCACCAACGACGGCGGCGGCGGCAGAGATGGAAATTAGAGGTGGAGGGGCTAAGATAGAAGGGTTCTACAACCTGAAATGTTGAAGGAGGAGGAGGGAACCAGAGGGAGAGAGTAGGGGGCGCACCAAGCTCCAAGGCAATTCAACAATTTTCTTCTCATTAATTCATACAAAATGAAAATACAAGCCTTATATAATAAATGGAAAATGACTCAAAATGACCTCAGATCTAGATTGGGGAGGGGTATACAAGGTATAGAACTAATTAGTTCTAATAGCATTTTTTCAAAAATTAAATTTGGACCAAAAATGGGGGCGCCCCCTTGACTAGGTAGGTGTAAGGTAGGTGGCATCTTTGAATTTTTTAACCACTTGTCTCCCATGTGTCCAATTGACCTTCTAGATGCCACCTAGGATTTTGACTAGCCCCACATGGACCCAAATGGTGCCACTTGGACCAATGAGGAAGGAGTGAGGGCCCCCTTGCAGGTCCTACCGATATTTTGCACAAAAAACCACTAAGACTTACAATTGTGTACCCATATAACACAAGGCTATACTTACAAATATAAAAGGACATAAATGCAAATAAAATATGAGCGGTCTTGATTCGATGTCCCCATCAATTCTCCCTAGGTTGGAAGAACTCGACCCCGTCGAGTAAAGGGGCGACTGCTCGAGTAGTTCCGACAGATCTGTCACCGTACCAAGTAGCGCGGGTACGCTCCACTCCAAGTGATCGTCACCTGCTCATTCCGTATATACTCGATATGCGCATGCTGCTATGGGAAGAGGCTAGTGGTGGAACACTCCTGGGTGGGGTCACTCTCAAGGGGAAGGAGGCGGCTCGAAGACTCACTATGAATCACCGCGGGTCCCTTATGTGACTAGATCCGATATGTGGAGTAGAACCGATCCCAATAGTCCGACAAGTCTCATACTCGAAAGGGACTAACAACGCGAGCGTACAAAACTGACTCGACCCAACATATGCACAAACACACAATGCACTCGACAAACAAACCGGACGAAACAAAGACTCACACAGACCCTAAACAAACCTAATGTTAGTCCGACCTACGCATAGGCGATGGTGGACTAGGACACCCGAATATGTGCCATGCATACACTAGATGTACTCGATGGTTGACGGAATGGAGGACTCCTAGACACCCTAAGATGTACCACTCATGCATTGGCGACCTATGGGATTTGGGTGGGGAAGGGCTAGGAGATCCAAAACTACCCTCGTCATTACCCCTAGACGTAGGTATGGCTTGCCAACTAGACCGAGGGGTAGGGGTGGGATAGTGAACTCCTTGGAAGAAGTGGAGTGAATATGATGGCTCGGGAGGTTCACTAGTGAAGGGGTCAAAAGGGTCAAAGAAGGTATGACCCCATGAAGTGGGTTCCCCCATGACTCAGTCCCAATTTAAGAATTCATAATCACCGTCATACATTGTGGTCGGTGGGACGACGGCAATGTATAGAAAATAGGATTCCTCCCTTGGGCAAAAGGGAAAGAAGTCAGACTCGACCGACATCGGGAGGAATAGAAGAATCTCCGTGGTGACACAACCCACGGTGCACACATAGGTAATGGACCCTATGGCCGGATGGGTGAAGCTACGACTAGTGGGTTGGTCGAAGCCTCGGGCCAATAAGTGCGTGAACTTCGATTGCCAACCTAAACCAAGAATAAGGTCACCCAATGTATCAACATGGTGACTAGACCGGAATGTCGTGTGGTAGGAGTTGACGGACACTAGAGGTAAGGTGGGGTCCATAGATGGGTAAGGAAGTGGGACCAAGCCATCTTTGAGCCAACTAAGAAGCGACTCGGCTATGTATAGCGTACCCGTTAGAAACATGGGTGGCTCGGGCTTGGGTGGCTCCAAATAAGATGGTTCCGAATAAAGTTCGGAAGTAGAAAGTTGCAATGGAGCACTCACATGTGGTGAAGGAGCATGTGTCCTTTCTATCCTTTCCAACCAATCCTAAAGCATTTTCTTGATTTCATCTAAGGGGCGGGTTGGAGTAGGGGCCTCGCGGTGGACTCGCTCCTCATCTCTCGGCCCGGATGCGGACCTAGACTCGACTATAAGTGGGGCTTCCACTTGGTTACAGGCGATTGGGTGGGATTGGACGGAGGTGCCAAGGGGTGGTTGGTTGGAAGCGGCAGGGAGGGCCACTTGATTGGGGTTGCTTTGGTGGACTTGGATAGAGGTGAAGGGGCGGGGTTGGTTGGAAGTGTGGCCCACTTGATTGTGGATGATTTGGCGGGGTTGGCTAGTGGTATGACCCCCGTGGTTGGAGGTAGGTGGGCGGGGAAGGTAGACCCTCCTAAGCGCTCTCTTCATCTCCCACCATGACTCGATGGGCCTTAGCCTCCTATCTTCCCGGAAGTATTTGATGTCCCTCCATGTTTCGGCAGCTTCATAGAGAAGTCGCCTTTTGGCAAAGTCCACCTGCATGGGACCGGACATAATGTACACCTCGAAGTAATCGTCCATAATGGCTTCCCACTCTAGGTAGTCACTCGGGTTATCGGAGCCATAGAAGTCCTGGGCTACGGGCCTTTTGGGGTGGTCCGGGTGGTCCTTCAATTTTAGATAGTATCGCCACCATGCAGAAGATGTGGCCCCTTGGTCATCCATGGGACACGGGGACGCTAGTGAATGGACATGCCAACAGTTGGTGACAAGACACTAGACCGACTATGCAAGGTTGGAATGCATTAACTAATGCACACTAAGGACCCTAGACATAAACCAAAACTCGGTACGTGGCGGAGTTAATCGATCCGAAGATCACTCGCGTAAGTGTGTGGCCTTCCCGATAGGCATAGCCTAACGTTTGGACAACACCTTTTGATATACCGATTAATGGTATGCAAATGTGACACCTAGACTTAGACACTTTTTTTTAGACACCCTAGACTCAACTGGCGCTCTGATACCAAATTGATGTGGGACGGACACGCGACCTGGGACTCTAGCTCGCGATCATCCCTAAGCGAGGGATAACATGGGACCAAGCGCGGTTGAGAAACCGGCCGTGAGTCTCGGGTATCGGCTTTTCCGCGTTAACTCGGATCGAGTCACGAGACGGTCACTCACTCTCGCTCTCGCAGCGGTGATAAAATGATATCAAGCTAGATAATCTATCACTCATGCAGCGGCATATAAAAATATATACGAGTAAAGCAATGCCTACGAGAAGGGTAGAGAGTGTACCTCCACGCTCCGGGCGTGGGGAAGACGTTCCCGGCCAAGTACGGTAACTCCTGGTAACAACGGTAAAAGTTAATTACAACAATGAATTTTATTGCCCACTCCACACAAGAAGGTAAAGGGCTACAAGTGGGGCCCGGGAGGACCGACCCTGGGTTGACGGGCAGTAATCTGGAGCTGCGTACGGCACGAACTCGGCCTGCTGGTCCGACTCGACACTATTCTAACTCGGTGCTGCGCCAACTCGGTTGCTGACTCACTGGACAGCAAGTAACGATTTCCAAAGGAACGTCGCCTTCCTGAGATCTTTCGGAGGCGCCGCTTTGCTGGGACGATCGCAGGGCGTCCCTGAACGACTCCCTGAAGGGGCGGCCCCTGAAGTTGATTTTTGATATTTATTTCTGAATATCTTCTGGACTATAATTTCGGACCTGCACAAGGAACAGATCTGCAGGCCTCGGTGACACGAATTACGACGCTCAGATCCGGAGGCCGATCGAGGAGTGGCTAGTACTGTTGGAAAGATCACTCATAGATCTACAACATATCATTTTGACAGCTCCATCCACCGAACGGATTGAAAATGAATATGACTGTAACACTATTTTTGTTTCTGACTTGTACTGACAGACACACAGGGCAGCAAGGGATCTGCCTGAAACTGACCTTTGACCGAGGGTCAAATGAATTTTATGGACTCCACGAAAATTATGGTGGAAGGGGATATATGTGTGGAACACTGAGTAATTGTTTGGGATTTTATGAAAATTTGTAAGGGGGTGGGGAAAATGCGACAAGGTGACTCTGTCCCGTAGATCTGTAAAATGGCAGATTACTGAGAGGACAAACAAAAATATGGGAAAAATACCTAATGACTTCCAAATGACACGAAATTTGAACTGGAGGTTAAGGGAGATGGACAGAAAAAACTCTCAAAATTAAGGCTCGATCAGACAACAATAATAAAAGATAAAAATCCAGAGGTGAGGTTCTATCCTGATGGAGACAAAACTCCGATGTAGCGGCGGTGGCGGCGCGATGGCGGCACGAACGGCGGCGGCGGCAGGAGAGGGGAACTCAGAGGGGCTAAGGAGAATGGGCTTCACACCCTGGAGGGCTGGAGGAAGAAGATGAACCAGGGAGAGAGAGGGAGAGGGGTGCACCCTTCCTTGGAGGCAAATGCCAATTTTCACTTCATTAATTCTATCAAATGGAAATTACATGCCTTATATAATAAATGGAAAATGACCACTTATGCCCTCAGGTCTAGGGTTTGGGATATAGAACTAATTAGTTCTAATAGGATTTTTAACAAAAATCAAAAAATATCAAAAAGTGGGGGGCGCCCCTTTGACCAAGTAGGTAAGGTAAATAGCCTCCCTTTGAAATTTTCACCCACTTGTCTCCCATGTGTCCGATTGACCTTCTAAATGCCACCTAGGATTTTGACCAGCCCCACATGGACCCATATGGCTTATGTGGACCAATGGGGAAGGAGTAAGGACCCCCTTGCTGGACCTACTGACAATTTGCACAAAAACCCAAAGAATCCAAGGGAATGACACATTGGCTTATAAAACCTTACAATTGCACATATACTTTTCCAAGGATATAAAAATAAACTAAAGGACACAAATGCAAAGTAAAAATGTCAATGCTCTTGATCTTCACCGGACTTTCGCACAGTTTCCTGGGTCGCTAATGTGGAACCAGCAACTTTGCAGACTTCTATCTCCTTGTGTGCTTGATCCCCTACCACGAAATTTTGAGGGATGTTAGTCCTATGTATTGGGAATAAAAACTTCTAAATAACTTACCCAAAATAATACCTTCTTACCTTGATTCCACGCGAGCCAAATGTAAGGGTCGTGCAGGTCAAAACTATGTCCTATTTATAGGGTTTGGCTAGGGTTTGAGGATTAGAACGATCCTAGAATCCTTATTAAACCTTAGATCGACTTCTGAGAGTCCTTAGCATGTTTACTAACCTTCCCATCTCGATCCCTAGGTGATAGAGCCTTAAAAATCTAATCTTTTTGCTCTTTCTTCAATTCACGGAACTGACAGAATGTAGCGGTCGAATAATGGGCCGTTTTCTTGGATGTAGCGGTTGCACGATAGACCGCCACAGATCCTAGGCGCCGAATTTGAATTGCTTCAAACTCTTTTATTCTATTATCCACCCCATTATCCAATTAATGGGTATTTATCTTTATATTCTGTGAATAATTTAATTAACCTTCTAGAATATGGGCCAAACATCATGGGCTTGGTCCTTAAATCCTTTGGGCTTTATTTAAATAGGCTAGGTTAATTGTTCATCATTCTTGGGCCTTAATAATGACTTATTTAACCTAATATTCATTTATTAATCCATTTTGATCTTTAAAAATTCTCAAAGAATATTTAATAATTCAGAAATATTTTATAAAATTTTTGGGTCATTACACCCTCCCCCACTTAAGAGATTTTGGTCCCCAAATTCAATACATGGATTATATGGAGAGTGTACTTGCAAAATAGCTCTGGATATTTCTTACGCATAGCTCCCTCCGTTTCCCATGTTTCTCCTGACTTTGTCCACTGGATCTTGACCACAGGAATACTTTTATTCCGAAGTTGACGTACCTCTCGTTCATGGATCATGATTGGCTTTTGCTAATATGTCAAATGCTACTTAATCTCTAGATTGTCGTAGGTGATGACATGGAAAGGATCATAAACATATTTTATTCAACATTGAGACATGAAATACGTCATGAACTCCTGCTAGTTATGGAGGCAAAGCCAGTCGATAAGCCACTTCACCGACCCTTTCTAGAATTTCAAATGGGTCAATGAATCTTGAAGCTTGCCTTTAATGCCAAATCTTCGAATACCACGACCTGGAGAAACTTTAAGATACACATGATCTCCCACTTGGAACTCCAAGTCGCGCCTTCGATTATCAGCATAAGATTTCTACCGGTCTTGTGCCATCTGGAGCCTTTCTCGAATAAGCCTTATCTTTTCAGTAGTATCTCTGATAATATCGGGGCCTAAAAATTGTCTCTCCCCTACTTCATTCCAGCATATCGGTGATCGACAACTTCTTCCATACAGAGCTTCAAATGGTGCCATTTGTATACTAGCTTGGTAGCTATTATTGTATGCAAATTCTACTAGAGGTAAGTGATCATGCCAACTTCCTCCAAAGTCAATAGCACAAGTCCTGAGCATATCTTCCACCACTTGATTTGTCCTTTCAGTTTGACCATCGGTTTGTGGATGGAATGCCATGCTAAAGTTCAGTCGGGTACCTAAAGAATGTTGTAGACCCTTCCAGAACTGTGATGTGAATCGAGGATCTCGATCAGATATGATAGTGACATGGACACCATGTAATTTGACGATTTCCCTTATGTATAATGCCGCTAGGATATCCACAGACCATCGACTTTTAATTGGCAGAAAATGTGTAGACTTGGTCAATCGGTCTCTGATTACCCATATACGATCGTGTCCACCACTTATTTTAGGTAAACCCATAATGAAATCCATCCCTATACCTTCCCATTTCTATTCGGGAATATTCAAGCGGTGTAACTTACCTACGGGTCTTAAATGTTCTACCTTTACTTGTTGACAAGTGAGACAACGGGATACAAAATCTGCTATTTCTCTTTTCATGTTAGGCCACCAGAAATTCCTTTTAAGATATTGATACATTTTAGTACCACCAGGGTGAATGGTGTACCTGGAACTATGAGCTTCTTTCAGGATCAGTTTCTTAGTATCAACATGATCCGGTATACAAATTTGGCCCTTGAATAGCAACCGTCCACCATTGGCAATAGAGAAATCTGGCCTTTGCTCAATATTAGCTTTAATCTCCAGTAATACTGGGTCATTGTCTTGTAGCTTAACCAGATCTTCTATTAATGTGGGTTGAGTTCAGATATTGGCTATAAAACACTCTTCCTTCTTTATGTCAATATCTAAGTTCAATTGAGCAAATTGAGAGATGAGATTAGTCATACTAATCATGAGAGTTGATAGTTTTCCCATTGATTTTCTGCTGAGTGCATCTGCCATAGCATTAGCCTTGCCAGAATGATATTGGATAGCAAAATCAAAGTCCTTTAAGTATTACAACCATCTTCTTTGCCTCATATTCAGTTCCTTTTGGGAGAACAAATATTTCAAGCTTTTGTGGTCTGAGTAGACTGTGAATTTTTCTCTGTAAAGGTAGTGACGCCAAATTTTTAAGGCAAATATAACAGCCGCTAATTCTAAATCATGTACGGGATAATTCTCCTCGTGACGCTTCAACTATCTTGAAGAATAGCAAATTATTTCCCGTTTTGCATAAGAACGCACCCTAGGCCAATGCCAGATGCATCCGTATAAACTTCAAATCCACCACCCTCAACGTGCAATGATAATATATGGGTTGTAGTGAGATGATCCTTAAGAGTTAAGAAACTCTTTTCGCATTCCTTCGACCATATAAAAGGATTTTCTTTTCTTGTAAGCCTTGTCAAAGGAACAACTATCTTAGAAAAATCCTTAATAAACCTCCTGTAATACCCAGCCAGACCTAGAAAGCTTCTTACTTCTGACACGGTCGTTGGCTGGCTCCAGTTCTTGATTGCTTCCACTTTAGAAGGATCAACAACGATACCTTCCTTTGAAATAATGTGACCAAGGAATGAAACTTCCTTGAGCCAGAACTCACATTTACTAAGTTTGGCATAATGTTTGTGTTCTCTTAAAGTCTGCAAGGCTATTTTCAAATGTTCTTCATGTTCCTCCTTTGTCTTGGAGTAAATAAGAATGTCATCAATAAAGACGACCACATACTGGTCCAGATAAGACTGGAAAACTTTGTTCATAAGTTGCATAAATGCTGCTGGGGCATTGGTTAACCCGAACGGCATTACAATAAATTCATAATGACCATAACGGCTTCGAAAAGCAGTTTTGAATATGTCTTCATCCTTAATCTTGAGCTGGTGATATCCTGACCTGAGGTCTATCTTGGAGAAGTATTCTGCTCCCGAGAGTTGATTAAAGAGCTCATCAATACCCAGCAACGGATATTTGTTCTTAATTGTGAGTTGATTCAGTCGCCGGTAGTCAATACAGAGCCTGAGCGATCCATCCTCTTCTTGACAAAAAGAACTGGGGCACCCCAAGGGGATGTGCTAGGTCGAATGAAACCTTTGTCTAATAACTCCTGAAGTTACTTTTTCAGTTCCTTAAGTTCTGTGGGGGACATCCTGTAGGGGGCTATTGAAACAGGAGCTGCTCCTGGGATGAGTTCAATGGAGAAATTTACTTCTCTTTCGGGTGGTAAACTGGGTAAATCTGATGGGAATACATCAGGAAACTCATTTACGATGGGGACGTCTGCTAAGATTATTTCCTTAGACTCGGTAACAATCACAGAAGCAAGGAAAGCTTCACATCCTTGCAAAATTAGTTTGCAAGCGTGAAGAGAAGAAATGATGGTATGATGTTTCTTATACCTGATACCAAGGAAGGAAAATCTTGGAAGACCAGGTTTCTGAAAAGAAATAATCCGGTTGCGGCAATTGATGTAGGCATCATGATCTACAAGCCAATCTACCCCTAAAATAGCATCATAGCCCTCCATATCAAGGCATACGAGGTTTGCAGGAAGATTGTGTCCTACTATTACCTCACTATCAGGATAAAAGTTTATGAGTTTGGTTCCGGGACCTAAAGGTGTAGTAATAGCCAAGTCCGTAGGTAAAGGAACTGATGACAGAGGTAAAGTTCTTGCGAACGAAGTAGATATAAAAGAATGAGAAGCACCAGTATCAAGTAATACGAATGCATGATGTGAACAGATGTGAATGGTACCTGAGAAAAATAATGAATTTGTTAATTCCCATGGAATGAGTGGGTTTAAGCTAGAGCTAATTTACTATCTTATCCCCGAGCTCTACCCAATGTCTCACATAGGTGGGGAATTTCTTCCTTAGTTCATAGGTATGGGTCCTAAAACTTTGGACTTATCCTATAAAATGTACATGACTTTTCTCCCAAAGTCCTTGGACTTAGGCTCTGATACTAACTTAACTGTCACGCCCCGAGCCTTTAATACATCGGAAGATAATATCAGGAAACGTGAATAGCCGGCATGGTAAGCCTGTTGCAAGAAAGAATAATCAGAGTGCAATAACAATCACATATAAGATGCAATTGCACAATAATTTATTCAAACCTTCACTTTTATTAATAATCAGAATGATTCAAGTACATCAATTATTCAACTACGTGACTCAATAAAGAGAAAATTACATGAACTCGATCTAGACATCATTGACTTCCTAAGTCTTCTCTCAATGTTATGTGACCTTCATTCGCTCTTGGACCCATCACTTGAATAACTCGAATCCGAATCCGAACTACTTGCATCTCTTGGAAAGATTGGAAAATAGGTAATGAGCACACTTACTCAGTAGGTATCTTCGCATCAACATGAAGGCAATATTAAAGTGATTAGCATTTTACGCTCTAGAGAATAAAGTAAAATCATGCGAATGCGAAAAATCACGTGAATAAACTAAAGTAACAAGACATGATCAAGTTAAGATATGATTGAGCAAGCATGATCAAGCAAGAATGTAATTATGGCCTTTTATTAATAAGAATGTAACGAGAATGTACTAGCAAGTCAAGCAAGAATGTACTCTTCACTTAGTAATAAGTACTTCATGAATTTCTGTGGATATTTTCACTTCACGAGCCGTGGATAATTTCACTTATTTATAAAGAAAGTACTCCCAGCACAATGCGATACCAGTAGCATGATATCCCATGGTTTATAATAATATGTTTCCGACAATCAGCCGAGGGGACTAGCATAGAGCCCTTGAACACAATCGGTGCTCGAACCGCATCTTCAAGTATAAATCAAGCTACTTCTATGTATATAGCAATAAAGTTGGCCACGCATGTAATAAGTTCAATAAGTGTTCAAGACTCAATGTCAATAATAAGAATGCACCAAATATAGATTTATGAGTTTAAGAAATGCATTAGTAACTAAGTTTTGCCTTAGAGAAAATTTGATAGCATAACGGTACATTCTTTATCTTTCATACTTTATCATAGATGTCTTTGAATAATGTTACAAATCCCGGACTATCATTAGTCAGTCTAGGATTATAGGACTATTAACCCTTGGGTCAAACCTTGGGTCAACTATTCAGAAAACTTAGCGATCTATAACTGGGCTACTATATTGATATGGCGGTCTGATATTAGGCCACAAGAGTGGGCTGAATCCAAAAAGAAATCAATTGGACTCAGAGAACGTGGCAGTTAGATACTGGACCGTTAATGGGACTTAGCGGTCGAGTATTGAACCGTTACAGGACAGAATTTAGAAAACATCGGTAGTACTTTCTAGACAATTTGGGTTTTAATGGTACAACCAACTCGGCGTCCTAGTGGGAATCTCAGGCTCGCGGAGAATTACGGAGGCCTTGAAATAAGATTTCCTAGTCTATTGGAAGGAATATCCAAAGAAGAGGCTATCAAGTTCAAGATTATGTCCCTATAGTGCAAAAGTGTAACTAATGGTCATATACCGGAATATATGCCATGTACTTATAGAAATGACTCTAAGATAAGAAGAGAATTTAAAATAGTGATAAACCAATCATTGAACCACGTTTATTATCACCCTTGAAAGATGTATTTAATACAAAGTATAAGTTTTGGCATGAAATTAGCATAAGCTTTAAAATAATCCCAAGTATGATAAAGAACATGTGATCACTGTCATGAAGCAGTAATTTAAAGTTCAGAGTAATGAAATACCATTAAAATAGGTTAGAACATAGTTAACTAGGCTTACTTATAAGTTAATGGGCTGTTCTTAAATCTATCTCGGGTTGACAGAAAATAGAATATTGGCGATCTAATATAGAGCCGTTACAAACAGCTTGGCAGTTTATCGTAAGGCCGAAAGAGGGACTTTAACGGTCTATGTCTGGTCCGCTAGAAATTTCATAAAAATCACATTTACAGAGTGTCTAGCGGTTTATCGTAGGGCCGCTACACAAGGTTTCGTTGTCAAAGACTAGGCCGCTAGAGAACGTCTGACAGTAAAAGTAAAATAAGAAGAACTATGTCTAAAACACATCATGTCTGGAAATCAACATGTATAAGCTCTCCTATCATGATAGAACGATGGTTAAGCTAACAATATGCATTGGATTCATGTATTATGACAAAGAGAATTATCTTAGTTCATTAGGGCTAAGAAGGATGCATGGATGTATAGATCCTATTAAAACATGAAATTCTCCATACACAATCCATGAAATTAAGTGCAATAAGAGGGCTTTAATCCTAACATGATAATTTAGCCGTTCATGAGATGACCTACCTCTGCTAAGGCTTTTAGGCTTGGAATTTGATGTTGGAAGTCGACCCTTAAGACTGCACTTCCAATTGTAAATCTGTAACTTCACGTCCTAATATCTCTTGATACACTTGACCTAATGACGTGAAACTTGGAGGGTAAGAAGTAGATACTAAGGGGAACAAAAAGTTCTAAAGGTACTAATGCTAATTACCTCGATTTGGTTTCCTAATTCCTTGATCTTCACTGGACTTTCGCACAGTTTCCTGGGTCGCTAATGTGGAACCAACAACTTTGCAGGCTTATATCTCCTTGTGTGCTTGATCCCTTAGCATGAAATTTTACGGCATGTTAGTCCTATGTATTGGGAATAAAAACTTCTAAATAACTTACCCTAAATAATACCTTCTTACCTTGATTCCACGCGAGCCAAATGTAAGGGTCGTGCAGGTCAAAACTAGGTCCTATTTATAGGGTTTGGCTAGGGTTTGAGGACTAGATAGATCCTAGAATCCTTATTAAATCTTAGATCAACTTCTGAGAGTCCTTAGCATGTTTACTAGCCTTCCCATCTCGATCCCTGGGTGATAGAGCCTTAAAAATCTAATCTTTTTGCTCTTTCTTCAATTCACGGAACTGACAGAATGTAGCGGTCGAATAATAGGCCAACTTCTTGGATGTAGCGGTTGCACGATAGACCGCCATAGATCCTAGGCGTCGAATTTGAATTGCTTCAAACTCTTTTATTCTATTATCCACCCCATTCTCCAATTAATGGGCATTCATCTTTATATTCCATGAATAATTTAATTAACCTTCTAGAATATGGGCCAAACTTCATGGGCTAATCCTTTGGGCTTTATTTAAATAGGCTAGGTTAATTGTTCATCATTCTTGGGCCTTAATAATGACTTATTTAACCTAATATTCATTTATTAATCCATTTTGATCTTTAAAAATTCTCAGAGAATATTTAATAATTCAAAAATATTTTATAAAATTTCCGAGTCATTACATGCCAGTCACAAAGTGATGATTTATTCGGACTTTATGGAAGCCCTGGTGCTCGCCATCTGAGTAATCAGACGATTGTGTAGTTCGTGTCGGGACAGGAACCCGCCGTTCCATAAAGGTCAAGACGTCATTTATATCTCCCGGGAGGAGAGAATACCCTTGATTAATCGCCAGAAAAAGGGGGGCCCATGGCCTAACGAGTTGTGGATTAAGTGAGTGAAGGAAGCCTGGAATTGTACTGAAAAGTTTCATGTTGATGGTGCAAATAGTGAAAATGTGCCGGTTACTCGTGGACCATTTTATATTCGGACGGGCGTCTGTTTCAAAAAAAAAACGTGATGAAAGCGGGAACAAACCCGTACAGATGTCTGCCGAAGACACGACAAGTTCAATGTTTAATTCGAGAATGGGTCGGCTTGAAGAAACGATGTTGGCCCGAGCGAGGCCGGCCTATGGCCATGCCAGAAAGTAACTCCGGGGTCCATAGTTGGTCGGCGGGGCAGCATTGATATTCCCTCTACGGGGTCCGAGGGGAGAGGGGGTCTCTGAGAGTACATGCCACGAGGTTGCAGTTTTATTTTTGTTAGTTTAATTCCACTTCCATGTGAGTTTTATTCCATTTACGTTTATTTATTATTTCCTCGTTTAGATAACCGTGCAGGAATATCTGAGGTCGACGTAGGCGGCAGTGGGGCTGAGGAGAGGTCGACGCAGGCGGCTGCCTGAGGTCGATGCCAAAAGGGGCTGAGGTCGATGCATGCCACGGCTGGGCGGGAGAGAGGTCGACGCAAAGGGGAGGTCGACGCAAGGGGAGCTAAGGTCGACGCATGCATGGCTGGAGAAAGGTGAGGTCGATGTAGGCATACGGAAAACGCAACTATGCAATCATATGCAAAGGAACATGGTCACTTTTATTCACGATATGCATGTGTGAAATTTAAGTTAATTCCCTTCTTTGTTCATGCTGGATGCTCATGCTCGTGCTTGTCAATGTATTGCGGTAATGCTGTGCCTGGCTCTCTTCGTGTCTTCCGCGGTTCTTAAGCCTTAACAAGGGTGTCTCGTTGCTATTTATTTCATTTGTTTGTTGCTTCCTTTTGTATTTTAATATGTGTGTAATTCTGGCAAAAATTTGGCAGCATCTCCCCCTAACCCGGATACGGGAGGGGTAAAGTGGGTACATGTCCACAAGGAGTGACGTAACCCAAAGTAAAGGTGCACACCGTAGTGATGACACCTCGGAGGGACCCACAAACCAATGGACGGAAGGCTCAAACACATGATTAAGACACAAGGCAGGGGAGAAGATCCCACCGGGTCAGGGAGATCCCACCGGATTAAAAGGAACCAGGTAGGCGCGCCACCGGATCGACCGGGACAGTGGTAGCCACCGGATAGGAAGGGGCCAAAGGCCACCGTATCAAAGGGGATAAAGGCCACTTTATCAAAGGCCGAAGGATGCCACTGGGTGGAGAAAGGCCACCGGATGGGGAACCCGCCAGAGCGCCACCGGATCAACGATGTGAGCGGGGCTACCGGATGGAAGCCAAGTGAAGCCCACCAAATGGGGAGAGGTAGGATGCCATCGGTTCGAACCGCCAAGCGAGCCACCAGATCAGGTGGGTTGGCGGGCCACCAGATCGCCAGGGCTGGAGGACACTAGATGACCAGACTACGGTTAAGGCACATAGAAGGGGAAACAAGACCCCACCGGATCAAGTGATGGCAAGGGCCACCGTATCACATGGTGGCAAGGGCCACCGTATCACATGGTGATGAGGGCGACCGGATGAGGTGGTGGCAAGAGCCACCGTATCAAGTGGTGGGTGACAAGGGCCACCGTTTGAGGTGGTGGAAAGAGCCACCGTATCAAATGGTGGCAAGGGCCACCGTGTCAACGGGATGGCGAAGCCACCGAATCAAGGTGGTGGGTGAGCCACCGGATCAAGAGGGTGGCAGAGCCACCGGATCAAGTGGTGGCAAAGACCACCCGGTCGGAGTAGTGGCAAAGCCACCGGATCATGGGGAACGGAGTTTAACTCAGACTAAAGGGGGAGTTCTGCAGAATCACAGGAAAGACAGTGAAGAGGGAGCATGAAATCAATTGAACTTCAAGAAGGGGCCTCACCAGGTTGAGAGGAACAGGCGCCACCGGTTGAACTCTGAAAGTCCATGCCGGTCACCGATCCACAACCTTAATGCAAACCGAAAATGCACTTCATCTCCAAGCTTAAAAGGAGCAGCGGCATGTTATCTCCTCGAGGGCATGAGGGGGGACCAATGGGCACTGACTCCTCCTCATGGAACCTTCAAAGGAGGGGGAAGGATGGCTCTTATAGGAAAGGAGGTTGAAAAAGACAAAGGGACTACAAGAAGTGATTTCTAAAGAAACTGGCATCAGGGCCCTGCCCATCACATTGGATGAACCCCGTGCCGTTCTTCGAGAAGATTTACCCAGTATGAAGGAACTACGCGGTGTAGAGAAGCATCACGCTAGCACAGAGGAAATACACACGCACCGTGGCCGCTTGACGAGCACTTCTTTTCATGCTTTAAAAAAGAGGATCAACACAGAGGCTAATACATCATAAAAAGGGAAAAATATAGAGAAAAGAACAAATACAGTGGGGAGGGAATAGAGCATTTGCTCCTCCCCTCCGAACCTCACCTCTCTGCTCTCTTCCTCCTCACTCTTCTCTCTTCTTTTCATAGGCTCTCTTCTTCTCTTCCTCTCTTCTCCCTTTTTTACACAGGTGGCGGTCGCCAGGGTAGCAGGTGGAGTAGCCAAAAAAAGTTGGGAGTCGAGAGACACTCTTTTTGTTTCTCTCTTCACACAGGCGGTCGTTCTCTTCCTCTTTTCTGGCCGTCTCTCCCCGGGCCTCTTCTTCTCTTCATCTGTCCCCCTTTATATCCACCGATGTGAAGTCTTCCTTTCGTTCGATCAAGGCACGGGCTTTGAACGTGCAGTGCCGCATCCGCTGGACTAATGGTTGGGCCGTTGGTAAAACGGTTTTTGCCGGAAGTGGGAGTGAACCGCCTGTCGCCCCTTCGACCTGCCATCTTCGGATTGGTGCAGCAGTCGCCATTTCGAGGAGCCTAGGCTCCATAGCGTCCAAAGCTTCCAGCTTTTGCAGCGTAGCCCATGGCGTTTCTGCATTGTCATCGCCACCGGATGAGCAGAGAAAACAAGCCACCGGATGAAGAGGCTTGGGAAGCCACCGGTTCAGCATCGAGAGGGCGCCACCGATTCATAAGGTGGGGAGTTCCACCGGATCAGCATAGGGGGCAATGCCACCGTTTAAGTAGGGAAGATGCCCCACCGGTTATGCACAGGAGAAGCCCCTCACCGGATATATCATGTTTGCAGCCCACCAGATATAAGAGAATATGTCTCACTAGTTATATATGTTTAGGGGCCGTTGGATATTACTTTCATAGTTTGGAGCCACTAGATATGCATCACACTCTTGCCGTTTAACGCCATTGCTACTTAAAAGACAGAACTCGGGCTACCGTTTGAATGAGCATCTCTGCCTGTCAAATTTCTTAGCTGACATTTAATCATCCGTTGCCGTTTAAGGCTACTTCTGTCGGGTAGAAGATGGGATGCAATATTAATGTTGCCTTTCTACGAAACTAAGCTGGCTTAGCACGTTCTCATATGCAACACAAGTTAATGAAGTGGTAGGTGCATTTTTAGTGACGTGATCCCTCTTCTTCTGAATAGTTCTCAGAGCATCATAAGATCCAGCATATGGTTGATTTGGATGCCCATGTGTTTGAAGCTGCAACCTTGTTTTCACAAGCCGAACAAGATTTGTCAATAAACAGATCAATGCATTTGCTTCAGCAGCAGAGTATCATTGCTTTACTTCAGTGCAGAAAAAGGAGCATAAGCTCCAGGAAGTTGATGATCTGAGAACCGCAGGAGAGAAACTTGGATAAAGCCACCCTCAAACCCTCCGCACTGGCGATGGTGTAGAGAGTGTGCACCGTGTTCCTTTGCGAGGGGAGATAGGAGACACGTTCGTTGCTCACTCGGAACCTGGCTTTCATGACGTCCAGAGGGTGCATGGCGGCGACAGAGCAGAGGGAATGAAATGCGGTGCGAGAGTTATCCGATGATGCAGACGGGAATGTGTGATACGGTGGGAAGTTGAGGGTGATCCGGTGGCAGGGTGGAGTTGGTGAGGTGATGGGTGAAATAGTGAGAGTATGTGAGGAACGGCGATACGGTTGGAGGTGGTCGCGCGATGCGGTGAGGTGATTGGAGCGAAACGGTGAGGTGTGTGAGGAGGTGATACGGTGAGGTGGAGGAGTTGTGCGGTGATACGGTGAGGTGGCGTGGGAGCAGTCGATCCGGTGAGGTGGAGGGGTTGTGCGGTGATACAGTGAGGTATGAGGTGGAGGGTGGGTGAAACGGTGAGGTGGCCTAGGAGCGGTTGATCTGGTGAGGCCCCTCTCCGGGTGAGGAGAAGGCGGGAGAGACTGAGGGAAATGCATCGAGAGAGGGAGAGAGATGAGGGGACGACCATTTTTTTTATTTTATTTATTTATTTATTGTATTACTTATATATATATATTACTCGTTTATTATTCTCCTTATCTTTCTTCTTTCTCTCTTCTCTTTTTCCCTTTTCTTTTTCCCTTTTCTTTCTTTCTTTTTTTTTTAAAATCTTCTTCTTTTCTTCGTCCGTGTCAGAATGGCTGGAGTTAGAGTTTGCTCGCTGTTCGCAAAATTTGAGTGTCCACAACGCTCTAGGATTTTATTAATGTTGGTTTCTTGAGACAAACTCAATAACCTTTCCGAGCGATTTCGGACAATTTTCACACCGAGCACACAGCTCGTTTCATCCATATCTTTCATTTCAAAGACAGAAGATAGCCATCCCTTGTAGCATTGATTAACTCCATATTATTTCTGGCTATTAAAATTTCATCAGCATATAACGACAAAATGAGGAAGCGCTTTCCCACTCGCTTGACATACACACAGTGGTCCTCTTCAATCATCTCAAAATCATATGAGAGGATTGCCTTATGAAATTTTAAATACCACTATCTAGACGATTATTTCTAGCCATATCTTGAGCGTTTGAGGCAGCAAACTTTTTACTCTTTACCTTTAACCTCAAAGCCTTCTGGTTGGAGCATATAAATCTCCTTGTCTAGTTCTCCATTGATAAATACAGTCTTTACATCCATTTGGAACAATTCCAAATTAAGATGCGCTACAATAGTCAGAACCAGGCGAATGAATGAAAATCTCACGACTGGTGAGAATGTTTCATCATAGTCTATACCTTCCTTTTGGGTATAACCCTTCGCCACTAATCATGCTTTATATTTATCTATAGCCCCATTAGCCATGCGCTTAAGCTTGAAAATCCACTTATTTCCAATAGCTTTGCGCCTAGGCGGGAGTTCCACCAACTCCCAGACTTCATTATGCGCTATAGATCGACTTAATTTTAACTTGCATGGCAGCTTTCCACTCTTTCCTAGATAGGGATGCAAGAGCTTCCTGAACAGATGGCTGTGGATATAGCAATATAAGGGTTTGCATGGGAAAGTTTACCACTACTAGGAGTACTACGTGGGAAACATAGTTCCCACTAGGATTCTACATCCCCATAAGATCCCTCTCCCTATAAATATAACCCCTCTCGAATGAAGCCAAAGCTAATGCTACTACTACGTTCGAAGAGATCATGTGTCCTCTACTTCTGGAGATCATCAATCTCCTGCCGGTCGTGAACGAAAGGGGAGGAAGAGCTTTCTTCCTATTCTTCTTCCTTAGAAAGTTGCGATTGTTTCTCTACTGCTACTGAACGTGAAGGAGCTCTGCATCCTTCATCTTCCTCTTGCTGTGCTCTTCTCCTACTACCGTGGCAGTTGCTGAAGAGAGAAGCCTGTCGCTACTACTTTTATTACTTCTTCGTGGTTAGCTGTAGAGTTGCTACTGCTGATTATTCTTCTTGTCTCTGCTTCGTTCGTCATCCAGATCAAACCACAAGAGGTAGATGTTCTCAAGTTACGGAGCCCAACTTGTTAAAAATCATAGTATTCGCATGCATATAGGTCATATAGCTTGAAACCTTGTGTTCAGTTTCAGTATCGGTAGTTTTACTGCGTTTTAGTAAATAGCGACCCTGTCCTGGATGCTGATTTAATGAATGACCACATACATGGTCGCTAATTCTTCTGGAATAGCGACAGTGGTCAGGCCGTCTTTTAATGAACGACCCTTTAAGAATCCGCTATTTCCTTGAGCATTTAATAAATATTACATGTTTAAAAATTTCTATTTACAAAACCTTACATTAGATTTAATGCATGGATATATTTCTAGATTCCTGATAACTTTCTCTATCAGATCATGTCTGAAATTTCTTGATTATGTGAACTTTTAATCTATGAATAGTGACTTGTGTCTAGGAACGTATCTGCCCGATGTGTATCACTGGACAAAGAATGCGCGACTTTGCCGTCGTCGGTATTTAGACAATGAACGCCCTCATGCAAGGGCGCTAATTGTAAAATAACTAGTAAATGATCAATATATTGGTAAATTATGAAATAACGACTGAGGTCAGGGCATTATTTAAAGAATGAACGCCACTGTACAAAGTCGCTATTTGAAATCATAATTATAAATTTTAGGAAAAATCTTAGAAATTAACGCCCTCATGCAGTGTCGTTAATTTTAAACTAATTACATGAAAATTCTGGTAATATGTGAATGAACGACCTTTCAGAAGGTCGCTATTTCGTTAAATGGTGACTTCTGGGCAGGTGTTGTTTTCCTGCTTCACAGTTTCATCGAGTTTTTCAACCCATACCGCGGGTTACTTGGCACTCTCATCTCACATCCGTAAATGGAGTCCCTATTTTGATTTGATCGATTACACACTCAATTCTCGGTGATGTTTGAACCCTGTGCGAGATATTCCTTCCTTCGATTGGTGATTTCATCATAGAGACCTCCGTAAGTCTACGCGAAGCCTTAGATTCCCTCAAGACCTCCGAGCAGGTTGTTGTGGACGCACTAAAATTCGCTTGTTCAGGTGGTTCATCTGTTAAGTGCGTGGGCGTGCCAGTCACTGAGTGACAATTTATTCGGGCTCTGAAGAGCCCATGGTGCACTCGATCTGACTCGGTCAGACGATTGTGTGGTTCGTGTCTGGACCAAAACCCGCCGCGCCATAAAGGTCACGACATCATTTACATCCCCCATACGAGGGAACACCCTTGATTAATCGCCGGGATTCAGGGCCTCATGGCCAAGAAATCAATTGCATGGAAGGTCTATTACGAGGTATTGAAATCCTTACGCAAGGGCGAGAAGAAAACCATTCGCGGTCATGTCAGTCATGTACTGACCATTTAATGTTCGGATGAATGTCCGGCTCGAGAAAATCGCGGTTGCCGCGGGAAAACCGAAACCCATGTATGCCGAGGTACGGCAAATTTATTGTTCGGAAGAGCAGAAAATGTTCGGCTGAGCCTCGGTTGGAGCGGTCAAAAATCAGTAAATCTGTTAGCCTGGTGCAAGAGCAAGCTGCAACCATACTGCGGTGGGACCCCCGCGGTCGAAACAAGACTTGCATGAGCGTCATTAATATTTTCGGTGCCAAGGGGCAACGAGGGAATATCCCTTGAATCTGCTGAAAAGCCCTGTGTCTAGGGAAGCGGATGTTCGAAACGTGTCGGTCATTCGGGAGACCGTTTAACATTCGGACGGGTGTCCGGCTT
Organism: Amorphophallus konjac; assembly: GCA_022559845.1. NCBI lineage: Eukaryota > Viridiplantae > Streptophyta > Magnoliopsida > Alismatales > Araceae > Amorphophallus > Amorphophallus konjac. The sequence goes on along the minus strand of CM040119.1, from coordinate 265,593,986 downwards.
GAGAATATCATAATCGTCGCAGGAGGACCAGGAACATATGTATGCCGTGATACGACAAATACATTATTCCGAGACACTTAAAACATTCAATCAAATCTCGGTTAGTGTAGCAGGAAACTAGCGAATTTATTGGCCCGGTGCGAGATCGAGTCGGGACCATACCGGGGGCGCCTCCCGCTGTCCAAACGGGGCTTGCGTGGGCATCATTAATGTTCCCGATGCCGAAGGGCAACGGGGAAGAGTCCCGGGACTAGATTCCAAAACCAAAACATGTTTGAAGGAAGCGAGCTATAGGCTGAAGGTGTGGGTCAGACAATGACCATGATCGGGACGGACCCGAGGTCCAAGCACAGCCCACAAAGGCCTTATTGATATTCCCATGTATAGGGTCAAGGGATGATAGGAGCCATCTCGTTCTATTCATATTTCTGTCGGTCACTTGTGGACCACTTGATATTCGGACAAGGGTCCATATTGAAGGTGCGACGTGGATAGGAACAACCCCGTACAAATGTATGCCGAGTTTGCGGCAATTTCAATGAAAGGGCGGGAACGAATCCCGATAGGGTGAATCCGATTTGACGAGCTATCGGCCCGGAGCAATACTGGGTCACGACCACGTCGGGGTAGGAGCCGTCGGCCATGTTGGTTGCTTACATGTCTTTTCATGTTCAGACACAGGTCCGCAATAGAAACGCGACGAAAATCGAGGTGAACCCGTTCAAATGTCTGCCGAACGTGCGGCAATTTTAGTAGTGGCTCGGAAGGGACTCGGCCTGAGAAACGAGTCCGGTTTAATTGGAATGTCGGCCCGAGGCGAGGTCGGGTCATGGCCATTTCGGGATAATTCCCAAGACTCAGGCCCAACCTAGAAGGGCGGCATTGTTGTTTCTTCAGCACCGGGTCACGGGAGAGACGGGGGGGCTGCGATATAGATTTTACCATTTTTTTATCTGGGTTTCAAATTATATATATACATATTTATTTTTATTGCTTATTTTCTATTTATGTATTTGTTCTGAATAATTTCTCCATTTTGTTTATTATTATTATTATATTTTTCTTTTTACTATTATTGTCACTATTTCATTTTTTTGTTTATTTCATATATATATATATATATTCAAGTTTATTTATTTATCTTGATTTTTATTAATTTATTATCATAATTATCATTATCATTATATATTTTTTTTGGAGAGAGAGTGAGCCAATGGAGGGCTAAAAAGGGGCTGAAGGGGCGTGCCGGCGAAGGTCTGGCCGAGCTGGGCGTGCCGGCGAAGAGCGCGAGCGGGCGCGTCGGCGAAGGGCGCAAGCGGGCGCGCCGGGTAAGGAACAGGGAGCGTGCCGGCGAAGGGCTTGGCAAAGTGTGCCGGCGAAGGGCGGCTGGAGGGCGTATCGGAGAAGGAGCCAGAGGCGTGCCGGCGAAGGGCCTGGCCGAGTGTGCCGGCTAAGGGTGTGCCGGCCTAGGAGCGTGTCAGGGAAGGAGCTGGGTGGTGGCCTGCCGGCGAAGGGCGCGAGGGGCGTGCCGGCGAAGGGTGTGTCGGCCAAGGATGGCTAGAGGGTGTATCGGCGAAAGGCATGGGGAGCCCACTCCTCTTCCATTTATATGTCTTTTCCCTCTTTCTTTTCTCTCTTGATTTTATTAAGTTTGCGTGGGTTTCTTCTCTCTTTCTCTTGATTATCTTTCATTCTTTCTCTCCTGAGGACGGATGTTTGAGTTGATTACAGTTCCCTTGCCTCGGTTAAAGCATTTTACCATTATTCTTTTTGTTTGTTTGTTGCTTTCTTTTAGTCCTTTTTAACGTGTGGTTGTTCCATTTGTTTGTTGCTTCCTTTTATCTTTTTAATATGTTATCGTTTCTAACAAAAATCCGGCAGCACCTCCCCTTGACCCGAGCGTAAGGGAGATACAGGGAACGCGCCCACATGGAGTGGCGGAACCTGACAATTGGAGGTGGGCGCCCGAGAGCGGCAACACCTTTTATAAAACTTCAGAAAACTCGAAGGCAATGGTGAGTGGAAGACTATTGTAGGACTGGCTAAGAGGGGATGCACCGGGCAAGAAGGAGGGGCAAGTGTGCCGGGCCAGGGAGGCTAAAGGTATGGCGGTGAAGGCCACGAAGGAAGGCCCAAAGGGGCGTACCGGCGAGGGCTATCATAGGCGTGCCGGGGGAAGGCAGCCAAGGCCATGCCAGCGAAGGGTGTTGAAGAGTGCACTAGCTAAGGCCCGATGGGGGTGTGCCGGCGAAGGGTTCAAAGGGGGCGTATCGTTGAAGGCTGGGGTGTGCTGCTGAAGGCACAACTGGGCGTGCCGTTGGAGGCACAATCAGGGTGTGCCGTTGAAGGCATGACTGGGTGTGCCGTTGGAGGCACAATTGGGTGTGCCGTTGGAGGCACAATCAGGGTGTGCCGTTGGAGGCACGATTGGGGTGAACGAAAGTGAAAACGCTCGGTAAGAAGTAAACCCTAAAGAAGGGAAAAAAGAAAGGGGCGTGAAACACCAGAGGATGTAAACACGGAAGACACACATTGGAGAGACGTCCGAGAAGACGTTTGTAAGCCTTCTACTTTTATCCTCACAAGAGGAGTGCCCCAAGGGGGCTAATACATTGCAACGATGGCAAAACAAGAAATGAAAGGAAAGAAAGAGGAAAAAGGAAATACAGTGGGGGGGGGGGAATGGAGCGTGGACTCCTCCCCTCCTAGACCTCACTCCCTCTCTCCACCCACTCTTCTTCGCTTCTGTCTTCTTCTCTTTCTCTTCGCGCGGACGGCGGCGGAGGGGGCAGCAGGGAGGGGGGGATGCCAGAGCCTCCCCTCCTCCTCTTTCTTCTCTTCTTCTCTTCTCTTCTTCTTTCTCCTTGCTCAGGCGGTGGTGATCAAGGCGGTAGGCTCCTCTTCTTCTCTTCTTCTTCTTCTCTTTTCGCACAGACGGCGGCGGTGGGCGGAGCGGCGGGGCCTCTCCCCTCTCTTCCTCTCTTCCCTCTCCTTCTCTTCTCCTCCTTCTTCTCTTCTTCTCTTTCTCTTCTTCTCTTCTGCGTCTGCCTCCTCCGTGTCTATCGAAGGAGAGGGGTTTTTATATCCTCCACGGCGGAAGCGTCCGAAGGTGGGAAGTGTCCGACGGGTATTTAATGGGAGTTGACTCCCTTGTCCTGGGTGGCAGGAGGAGTAGGCAGCGTGGCCCTTTCCCCGGGCGACACCTCAGCAAGTCCACTGCGCGCCAAGAATCCCTATGGCATGGGCGTAAGATTTCATCTGCCGGAACGTGCCGTTGAAGAGCCTGAATGGCGTGCCGCTGGTAAGCACAACAAGCGTGCCGCTGAGAGGGCCAAAGGGCGTGCCACTGGAAGACATGGCAAGCGTGCCGCTGAAGAGCCCAAAGGGCGTGTCGCTGAAGCGCGGGCTGGGTGTGCCACCGAAGAGCCCTGGGGGCGTGCCGCTGAAGGGGCGCAAGGGAGTGTGCCGCTGAAGGGCTGCCAGGGCGTGCTGCTGAGGGGCTGCCAGGGCGTGCCGCTGAGGGGCTGGCGGTGGGTGTGCCGCTGAAGGGCCACCAGGGGCGTGCCGCTGAAGGGGGCACAGGGTGTGCCGCTGAAGGACACCAGGGGCGTGCCGCTGAAAGGGCACGGGGTTGTGCCGCTGAAGGGCATCAGGGGCGTGCCGCTGAAAGGGCACGGGGGTGTGCCGCTGAAAGGCTGGCATAGGGTGTACGTGCCGCTGAAGGCTAAATGGGCAGTTCTGAGCCCGTTGTGAGCGCGAGTTGTGGCCCATTTGATTTTCTTCGAGGCCCATGGATTGTGGGGCTCCCGGTGGTTGATTCCTCTTCACTGTCGTGATTCCGGAGACAGCTTCACGGTAGTGTGTGTGCGTTCGGGGAATCCGGATGGCCCCTCTTCCATGTGATTTTTTATTTGGAGTCGTTGTTGATGCTAGACTAGTTGGGATGTATGAGCGTGCGATTTTGCATGTCCACAAATGCCCCCCACCCATGGGTAGCGCAGGCGAAGGATGAGCCGGGTGGTGCCCGTGGGTGTACTGGTCTCTTTTTATCTTCGTCGGTGCCGACGGGGCATTGGAAGCTGATGTGGCATGCTTGTCTCTTCTCTTCTTCAAAAATGCCGATAGGGTGTCGGGAGCTGACATGGTATGTTTGTCTCGGTCTCTTTTTCTCTTCATTGGTGCCGACAGGGCGTCGGAACTGACATGGTTTGTTTGTCTCGGTCTCTTTTTCTCTTCATCAGTGCCGGCGGGGTGTTGGGAACTGACATGGTTTGTTGGTCTCTTCTTCTCTTCGTCAGTGCCGACGGGGTGTCGGGAACTGACATGGTTTATTGGTCTCTTTTTCTCTTCGTCAGTGTCGATAGGGTGCCGGGAGCTGACATGGTTTGTTGGTCTCTTTGTCTCTTCGTCAGTGCCGATAGGGTGTCGGGAGCTGACATGATTTGTTGGTCTCTTTGTCTCTTCGTCAGTGCCGACAGGGTGCCGGGGACTGACGTAGCATGTTGGTCTCTTCATCAGTGCCGACGGGGTGTCGGGAACTGAAGCAGCATATTGGTCTCTTCATCAGTGCCGACGGGATGCTGGGAACTGAAGCAGCATGTTGGTCTCTTCATCAGTGCCGATGGGGTGTCGGGAACTGAAGCAATGTATTGGTCTCTTCATCAGTGCCGACGGGGTGTCGGAAACTGAAGCAGTATGTTGGTCTCTTCATCAGTGCCGACGGGGTGTCGGGAACTGAAGCAGTATGTATGTCTCTTTATCTCTTTTCTTTCTTTTCTTCTCTCTTTTCTCTTCTTTTCTTCTTGTTTTTTTTTCTTCTCTTTTTTGTTATCTCTCTTTTTTTTTCTTTCTTCTCTCTTTTTTTGTTGTTTGTTCTTTTTTCTTCTCTCTTTCCCTCTTCTTCTCTTCTTCCCTTTTTTTCTTTCTTTTTTTTTAAAGAACTCTGGGTGGCTGCTGGCGTGGATGCCAATGATATAAGAGATGTCGGCACAGCGACCGATAATTGGAAGCTGTTGACATGGGAGCCAATAATTGAAAAGATGTCGACCCGAAGGCCGATGATTGAAAGCTGTCAGCTCAGGGACCGATAATTGAAAGCTGTTGGCATGGGAGCCAATAATTGAAACGCTGTCGACCCGAAGGCCGATGATTAAAAAGCTGTCGGCTTAGGGGTCGATGATTAAAAAGCTGTCGGCTCAGGGGCCGATGATTGAAAAGCTATCGACCCGAAGGCCGATGATTAGAAAGCTGTCGGCTCAGGGGCCGATGATTGAAAGCTGTGGGCATGGGAGCCAATAATTGAAAAGCTGTCGACCCGAAGGCCGATGATTAAAAAGCTGTCGGCTTAGGGGCCGATGATCGAAAAGCTGTCGGCTCAGGGGCCGATGATCGAAAAGCTGTCGACCCGAAGGCTGATGATTGGAAAGCTGTCGGCTCAGGGGCCGATGATTGAAAAGCTGTCGGCTCAGGAGCCGATAAGGGAGGTTAAAATAGCCAAGGCTGGGAGCGGGCTTAAAGAGCCGAAGTTGGGGATTAACGAGCTGCGAGGGCAAGAGGTAGACCATGGGGGCCAAGATTGGGCTCTACGAGCCGGAGCTAGGAAAGTAGGCTTCGATGGCCGAAATTGAGTTTATTGCATACGCACATTCTTGTTATTTTATTATTATTTTTATGTTATTTTTTTTTTATCATTTTTCCCTTCTTTTTCTTCTCTCTCTCTCTCTCTTTTTAAGCATGCAAGCATTAATTAGAAGGCATAACATAAATATAAGTAAGGCAGCTCCCTCTATAGGGGATAGGATAGGGACGTCGCCCGTAATTCGTAGATGCGGTGCGGGCCGCGGGGCACAATTGAGGGGTGGTGCACCCGTCAAGAGGATATTGCATGTCTTGCATGCATAGCCTAAATTCACGCATTTCATCCGAAGCAATTCTCTGTGGTGTGGCAGTGCAAATATGTGAGCAAAGAGCCCTAACCATAGGGATATGCAGGTTTTCCTGGTGACACTCGAGGATCACTCTAGCGCCTACACATTAGTTTCAGGCTCTCGATTTTGGTAGCTTTGTACAGCCCCCTGTGGGAATGGTTTTATTCATCATTTATTTATTTATTTTATTATGTGTGTTTATTGGTTTATTGGTTGGTTTGTTAGGCGTGCCAGTCACCGGAGTGACGATTTATTATGCGCTCGATCTGACTCAATCAGTCGATTGTGAAGTCCGAGTCGGGATCGGAAGTCCGTCATACCATAAAGGTTATGACGTTAATTACGCCCTTCCTAAGAAGGACAACCCTTGATTAAACGCCAAAATAGGGGGCCCCCTCGGGGCGGTTAAAAAAAACGACAGTGCATAACATTGAAGTTCTTGTTATTCTAAGAAGGTGATTGAATAGACGACAAATTATTAAATCAGCATGACCCCTTTGTGTGGGTCATACCGGGCAGAGATAAGACACCGTCCACGCAGTGGCGGGGCGGGGCCTGGATGATCATCGGAGACATGTCCCCTTTCATGTTTCTCATCCGGCCAAGGGCCTCGAGGTATTTGTATCCCCCGAAGAATTGAGCCAGACGGAAGGCGTATGATACACATTTTCCAGGGCTTATCAGGGTTAAAGCGTCAATCGACATTTCAGCAGCATTTCCCCTTAATCTGGATCATGCCCAGGGGAGAATAGGCTATCACCCACGGAGTGCGGATGAAAGCCGAGAGAGAGAGAGGGCCGAACCTCCTGAATTACATATGTCTGTCATGGGGCGATGTTCGATTTTCCCTTAGGAAGCCGGTGGAACTCATGCAGTGGCAGAGCCCTCCTGAGCTAAGGGTTATTCATGAATCCGATACGGGACGGTGGAACATAAGGGAGTCTGTCCCCCTTTAGATTTATCCCCGGGACCGGTCTAGTGACTCATGGGTATCCCTGAGTAGGTCTGATCAAGCTATCGGAGGCCCAATTGGATGGCAGGATAGGTTCTCGGCGCAGCTCAAGTGGATGGGATTGCCGGCGCAAAGGCAAGGTGGAAGAGGGGTTCCCGATGCAGCTCAAGTGATGGGTTCTCGGTGCGAAGACAAGGTGGGAAAAGGGGTTCCCGGCGCGCCCAAGAGATGGGTTCTCGGCGCGCCCAGGAGATGGGGTTCTCGGAGCAAGAAGGCTTGCGCCGAGAACTATTCACCTATTCTACTATTCGTGGTGCCGGGATATATAAGAGATGGCGCCGAGATGGTTTAGAATGGTTTCCGGAGCCCTGTTTTTGGGTTTCTTGATGATTCAGGCCAAGGTAGATGGGTTCTGTGGGGCCAAAGTGGATCAGTTCATCAGATTGGAACTGGATTAGGTTTAGGTTCCAAAGGAAGGCCAGGATCGAAGATGAATTGGGGAAGATCGGGGTCCAGAGGATCCATGTCACCAGTGTAGTGCAAAGTCCCGGGGACGGCTTAATATCGTCTTTCATCGTCCTAGGAGAATTTTGGCAGCACCTCCGCTGGACTTGGAATTTGCCAGGGAATGATAGACAATCACCCACGGAATGCCGGGGTGAACTCCAAAGAGTAGGGGGGAATACTGGACCCCTGACCCATGTACGCGCTTGCAGCACCATCTTAATATCCCTTTTGAGACCATTGAAGCCTGTGCAGTGGCAGGGCTTCCTTGGTTCGTCAGGTTATAAAAATAGATCGAACCCCAGGGGGGGCATGTAAGGGGGATGGTTATCCCCATTGATTTTTATCCTTGAGGTGCATATGATGACCCGGGATGTCCCTCGACAGAATACAGGGTTACATTGAGTGGATTATAGGGGTATCTGTATGGTTTCTTGACTGGTGGCAGGAGGTTTTCGTCTGGGGTTCAAGGGATGGAGCATTCATAGCCTAAAGGGGCTTACGGCACAAGGGGGTAGTTCCCGGCGCAAGAACCACTACGCCGAGAAGTGTTCTTCACAAGGCACTATTCTGGGCGCCGGGAAGCTGGGACAGGGAGTTCCCAGCGCGCAAACAGCCGCGCCGGGAAGGTTTCTTCAGGGGTTACTGTTCTTGGCGCCGGGAAGTTCCGGGTCTCTGTTACTGGTTCTTCTAGTGTCGGAAGAGGTTTCAGGCAGGATTTTCTAGCACAGATGAGGAGGATTAGAGGGTTTATCAGTATAGAGGCCAGTTGTTTAAGGGAGGGTAGCATCAGTCAAAGGACAGGATCATCCATCATTAAACCCTCGAGAGATATATGGGGTTTTTGTCACCTGCTGTTCAGACGATCAAGAGATTGATGTCTCTGACCTTGAACAAGCTGGGAGCTCGGCAGAAATCCATGACATGCGAGAAAGCCCATCATCAAAGGGAGGGAAGGAGGGGACAGAGCCCAATGACCCATTGAACGAGGGTTGGGACTCCATCTTTATCTTTCATGAGAGAACGGACCCGGAGGTGTGAAGCATAAATCAGAAACCCGGAGCAGCTAAGTAGATAAGTGTTTTGAAGAATAGCAGATACAGAGGGGGAGACAGATGGTAAACATTTCAATCATCCAATGCCCAGATGGGCCATCGTAGCATTTCATTCCAGTGCATCATCCCAAACTTACACCAATCACAAGGGGAAAGTGAGGGAAAGGGAGATAAAGCAAAAGGCCGGGATATTCCGATTACATACGATGAATCGAGATAAAACTCGAGAGATTACATGAAGAGGAAAATAAAACATGGGGGAGGGCGGGGCATTGACTCCTCTCCCTCCCCAGCTGCCTGCCCACCTGGAACTTCCTCTTCTTCTCTTTCTTCGGGTTGATCTCTTCTTTCTTTTCTCAGCGGAGGAGGCTCTCTCTCTCTCTGTTGATCTTTTCTCTCTTTCTTTCTGGATGAGGTTGCCGACCCTATTTCTCTTTTTTCTCTTCCTATCTTTTTTCAGTATCTATCTGTCTGTCTATCTCCCCATATCCTTCTGTCTCTTTCTCTTCTGTCGAGAGAAAGGGGGTTTTATAGCCCTTGCTCAATATCCTTTCGGCGGGCATATTTCGGCGCGCCCTGGTCTCGGGAGACTTCTCGGCGCGCAAGAGTCCAACCTCCCAGAGCCGGTTCTGGGCCTTGGTGAGGAGATCCCTGCGCCACACTTATGGACCCATTTAGGGCTTTTAAATGTTTTCATTCCTCTTATCAGCGGGCTTAAGCTGTCAAAGTTGTCCAACCTGAAAAGTCTTTTCATTTGTTAACCCTTCTGAGTCTGTCAGAACAGGCGAAGGCCTCTTCGTTGGTGAGTTGGTATAGTTTCATCAGAACATTTCTGGAGGTTTTCATCCGTCAATAGACTACAGTTTTCATCAGTACTCTCATCTGGGTGATGATACCACCGGACATCAGCTTGGCCGGGGAGGGCTTCAGCTGGGTAGATAGCTTTAGTGACGGCTCTTCTTTAGTTCTGACTTTGCAGAGATTATAAGGGTCTTCATTGCTGGTTCTATTTTGATCTTCTCTTCGGTCCCATCTTTGACCTTCTCTTCGGTCCCATCTTTGTTCTTGATTATATTTCAAGTGTCAACAAATGCCCCCCCACCTGTGGACGACGTAAGCACAGGAACAACGTCACGGGGTTTGCAGGTGCCTCTTTAACATTCGAGGCTATCTTCTTCAATCTCTCTTTGATATTGTCCTTCAGCTTGATCATATTGCTGTAGCATCATTCGACATGCATAATTTTTTATTTTCCATATTCTTCTAATTCTTTTTCTTTTTTCAGCGCTTTGGAGCCTTCTCGGCATGACATTCATGGGCTTCTCGGCGCGAGGATTGGGCGGCTTCTCGGCGCAGACGCTGTGTAGGCTCTCGGTGCGCCCTGGTCTCGGCCCGGCCCTTCTCGGTGTGGGGAATAGGCTACCTCTCGGCGCTCCTTTTTCACCAGAAGGGGGAGGGTTCTCGGCGCGCTAAATGCCGCGACGAGAGCCCCTCTTCTACCTTCACTATTTATGGCGTCGGGAGGTCTTTTCTTCTCATTTTCATCGGAGCTTCCTCTCTCTTCAATCTCTTCTCATCGGCGCAAGCTTCTCCCTCTCTCGGCCATTCCATTTTCTTCCCATCTGCGTATACCTTGCACAGCGGGATATTGTCTTGGGATTGAATCCCTTTTTATCTCCGGGATCACTCCCTCTTGGTGGGTGACTCCCTATCTCTCTTGGGCATACCCTAGATAAGAGGAGATGCTGCCGAAATTTATCGAAAATTGTTTACCTCATCATTTCATGCCCATTCATCTTCTCGATGCTTATCTTCTCATCTTTCCCTGATTGCAGGTGCTGACATGGCTTCCGACTTTTCTGTTGCGGCTTCCATGACTGTGGGAGCGAGTTCATCGGCTCAGCTGGATATATCTCGCGCCTCGGTCAACTGGATGAATGTGAACAGTCTGAGCTTTGGCTATAATCAGATTGCTACTGTTGACGAGTCCTCTGATTCTGAGACTGACACAGTGCCGACTTCTGGGGTCTATTCTTCCATAGAAGGTATTGATTTCAGAAGAGCTGCTGACTACCGTCCGGACCTGCCGAAGGATCGTCATCTATTGCCATTTATCCAGTCCTTCACCATAGGTGGAATGAGAGATCTTTTGCTTGCTCGGTCTGTGGAAGCGGCAATACTTACTGACAGAGACATCATGAAGGGCTCTGTTTATCGTGCCCGGGCTACATATCTTCCAGGCGAGCAGCGTGACTGGAATGCCGTGCTGGGTATTTCTGAATTAGAGCCGGAGAAGAAAATGTTGATTCGGGCTCCAGAGTTCACCCCGATGAGGTGGGACCATGCAGCCGGTCGCGTCCACCGGGAAAAGACCAACTTCAGACTTTTTCTAGCACCTGTGAAGTGGGGTTACAGGGACGAGCCATTTATTCTGAACTGTCTGGCCGTTCAATTTAAATATCAGCTGGCTGCCGGCTGGTTTGGAGATGCTAAAGTGACAGATGCTCATCTCTTCAGGGTAGGGGTAGTGGAATTCACAGAATTTGTCCTGAAGGAGTACGCCCCTTTACTGATTAGAGCTGGGGTCTACCATAGTGTATTCGCCTCCAGATTCCGCTATCCCATCTCTCGGGGACTATGTTGTGGCATGTTTGAAGTATTCTGCCCACAATTTAACACATTCTACACAGCATAGGGCGAAACATCTCTCGATCTCTGGAGTCTTTCGTAGCTCTCAGGTCTGCCTATTGATGGGGAGCCATACGAGGAGGTTTGCCTGGATGACTCTGTAAAGGATGCCTCCGATGGAGAGGGCCGATATTCTTTCGGCTATGCATACCGATATTTAATGAAAGCTTATCGTACCATTTGTCTGGCTTACAGCCGGGGATCCTCCAAAGGCTATCAACCCCGGGAAAAGAGCAGCAGGTTGAGAGTCCGTGTAGGACAATGGATACGATACTTCTTCGGGGGTCCCTTGAAGTATGCGGACTTCCCTTCTGTGGGACCGATTTCTAGCATGCAAATCAGGGCCCGTCGTTACAAATCAGCATTGCCAGCTTCACTGCGTCGAGCAGGTGCAGACGGCCCGAACCCAGCAGGGGTTGACCCTATCACTCACTGTGCAGCTTATCTGACTTTCTGGCTGTGCACCTTCGCTCTTCCTCAAGGGGACGAGACGACTATCAGGCCGGAGGCTACATACCCGGCCTGTCAGATGGCCTGGGGGATGAGGCTGTCTTTGTGCCCAGTGGCTTTGTGCTTAATTTACAAATCATTGGGGGATTTGCATAGACATCGGGTTCCCCGCTCCTTAAGGACTGTGGGTCCGTTTCATTTTTTTAATGCCTGGGTCTGTAGTATTTTCCCTGAGCTGGCCCCGAGGAGTTTACAGTCGGACACATTGCTTCCTCGGATGATCGAATTCGCTAGTGTCGAACCTGGTCCTTTCTCAGAGCAGCTGTTTAAGATAAGGGGCAGGTTGATAAAAGTGCCTGTAGACGCTCCTGGCAGCATTCATTTTTGGAGCTTGGCAGCAGGTTCGGCTCCTTTAGTGGACCCTCAGAGGGAGTGCAAAATGGAGGAGGTAGAAACTTATGTCCATCCTGTTGCGGGGGTCAACGCCACCCGGCCCATATTAGAACCAGAACTGGTCAGGTGGGCTATGGCTATTCAGCCCAGTGTATTGGTCTTCAGGAAGGGAGGCTTGCTCATCTTGGAGCCCTATTATCCATTCCGTTTCAGCAGAAACTTTGGCTATGATCAGCATATTCCTCCATCGGTTGCCCAGTTTCCTTTGGACAGCCGTGCCAAGCATGGGTCCACCATTGCCTGTGACGGTCGAACATGGTGGGATTTCTTTCATCGCCGAGAGGGCGTAACTTTCAGGGTCCCGACCGTTTCTAATCGTATTCCCCGTGTCACATCAGAATACATTAAGTGGTGGAATACACGCACCAACTTCTATAAAGATGGCAGAGGCGCCTTTTGGGACGTGGCCGAGCGCTCTTTCTTAAAGCGGCAATCAGGGCCTGTGTTTGAAATTGATGAGGTCCATCTGAAAAGGCTCTATTCACAGCACCAGAAGGAGGCGGAACCATATGTTGCCATGCGTCGGTCTTTGAAAGAGGAAGGTTCTGAACCACCCACTCCTGTCTTCTCTGAAATTAATGAAGACGCTTTTACAAAGGATCTGATGCAGTTGGGCCATATAGGGGGTGTTCATTTGGATGTACAATATCCGTTCCCCCCGGAGGAACCTCTCCCAACAGCAGCCCCCTGGAGGGGTCCGGTGGACAGGTTTCACCCTTATAGGACGTTTGTGCGGAGGGAAGATCGCACCCAGACATATTATCAGCACACTTCTTGGCTTTTTGTACTGCTAAATGTTCACGGGCTATCAGTAGAGAACCCGATAGCTGGCATTCTGAATAAGCCACTTTTTGTTTCTTTTCATTATGTCAACGGCTGGTGTATGGATTATCTCGGCCTGTTTCATTGCCTCGACTTCCACGGACATAAAGACTTGGCTGCCTTGACAGAGAAGTGCCAGACCATTGGTGACATATGCTGGCTCGTGAAGGAGGCTGCTTCCCGATCGAAGGAGGTGGCTTATCTGTATTGGCCGCTTTCCACATTTTATGATGGCCCAGCAGGTATGACCCTTCCTGTGCGCTCATGGCATCTTTCTTTTATTGTTATGTTCTGCATCTATCGACTATGACTGCCTTTCTTGTGTCTTGCACGGATAGACCGGACATAAAGCGGCAGGGACTTTACAAGAAGATTATTGCTCAAGTTGAGAAGCCTGCTTACTTTGAAATTCCTGCAGCGGCACCTACGACCACTCTCTTGCCTCCGGGCAAGAAGAGGAAGCCTTCTGTGGTGAAAGCTGTAGTTGCCAAGGCCAAGAGGGCCAAGGTTGTTCAGGTCTAGCAGTCAGCTCCGGTTGTGACGGATGCCGGAACCCCTCTTCCAGACATCCCCTCTTTCGACGAGTTCAGGTCTCAGAGGGGGGCCGCTCAGGAACCTGCCGAGAGTGGCGGTAATAGCTTGTAGATGCAATCTTCATTGTCTTCTTGACTGATCTTTTAAGGAGTTCTTCGAGACTGAGCTTCTCTTTATCTGATACAGCCCAGGAGCAGGTTGCAGTGCCTGTGGAAAGGGACATGAGGCTGCCTTCTCCTACCCCGGCTGGCGAGGAGGAGGGTAAATGTGCTTTCTCATCTTTTCTTTATACTTCCCTTGTTTTTCTGTTATATCCCTCAGAGGTCCCCTTTTTTTGAGGTGGCAGTCAGGGAGCAGATTGAGGCCATGATAGCAGCGGGAGAGTTGCCTCAACCGCAGGAGAGTCACGGGACTCCAATAAAACGGAGCGTTATTCCGGCCAGACGCATAATCACCCGGTCTGCATCCCGGTATGCTCTAGAGGCGACCCCGCAGCATATAGCTAGAGTGGAGATATCCTCGGGCAGCTCCGAGACCGTTTCTGATAATGCGGAGGAAGTGACTTTCAGCGACAGTGAGGAGGAAGTTCTAAAATCAGAAGCCTTTCCCGTATTTGCAAAAGGCCTTCTGCCTTTACAGCCTCCTAAGCTGCTGATGCTATCTTCTGAGGAGGAATTGCAAGAGGAGTTTGCCGGGCTCGACACCGAGGTTGACATAACCCCTCCGTTTGCTGCTTCAACTACGGAGCTTTCTCCCCTTTTGTCTCATTTCGAGGGTATGGACCCCACTTTAAAGGTAAGTTTCTCTTTTCTTGTTTGCTGTTCTATTTATTTTCTTTCATTCATTGCTGAAGGTCATTCTGCTTTGTCCTTAGGACCCTGTCATCATCCGCTCAGACGCGGCCGCAGTTTCTATGGCCGTTTCATCCGCAGACTTGGCCATTATCCCTGCTTTACCTTTAACTTGCATGGGAATTTCTGAGGTTATCCACCCTGTGCCAGTAAGGATACAATCTTCAACTGACTTAGCATCATTGGACTTGGGGGCCTCAGGAGAAAGTTCCGTCCCTGTCAGGGCCTCAGATTTTAGAGCCGAAGCAGACCCAGCCAGGAGCTCGGCTTTTATACCGGTAGCAGTAATGTCCATTGCGCCCGAGTCAGCAGTCCCTGCCATAGTGGCTATAGAGACTGGATTTCTTCCTCCACAGACTAGGGCGCCTTCGTCCCTATTACCAGAAAGAGCAGTTGAAGATGAAGCCCCCACTCAGGAGACCCATGAAGAGATAGCTCCCTCATTTATTGATTCTCCTCCTGCGGGTGTTCAAGCCATAACTCCTGAGGTAGCGGTAGCAGAGGAGTCTTTGGCTCGGCAGGAGAGTATAGAGAGGGACCAGCCAGCTCTCCCAGCAGATTTACCATCTTCGTCCTCCCGGTCGGCTATTGTGCTGTGGGCGGACATTGATAGTGAAGTGACCTTTGAAGTGATCCCCTCCGCTTCTTTTGGCTTCGCATCATCTGAGAGCTTTGTCTGGAAGAACCTGGATATGCTGCGCCAGCTCGTAGAATCCCAGCCTGGCTTGACACATTTGCAGCTGAAGGAAATTGCTGATCGCTTCACTGCCGGCCTGCAGGCCATGGGCTGCCCTTTGGACTTATGGGTTCAACGTGTTCTGCTTCTACTGAAATTCATGCATCGGAGGGATTTCCTAGCACAGACTATGACTGAAAAGCTGACGGCATTGAAGTTGCAGAGGTCAGAGTGTAAATCTGAGCTGGAGAAGCTGACGCTTGCCCTTGACGAACGCCAGGCTGAGCTACAGAGTGTTGTTCAGCGGGAGGAAGCTGTCCAGGACCGGATAGCCATTCTGGAAGCGAAACTCGCTGGACTTCGAGCCGAGCTGCAACAATTATCCTCTATTCGGCCACAGTCCACCTAGGAGGTGGCCTTGTTGGAGGGACGGGTGATGTCTCTCCAGGGTATGTCCGTGAAGCTTCAGGAAGAGGAGGCGCGCCTTCACGAGCTAAGAGCCGCTCCCGATGTGGGTCTTTTGGCCTTTGAAGATATCTTTCGGTGGCCTTGAATTATCTCTTCTTTATTTTCTTCTGCCCTCTTTTGTGATACAGTGTCCCCTCGGGGCTCTTTGTGTACTCCTCTTTTAATGAAAAGGAATCTTCGGCTTCATGTGTATCCATCGTCTTTTCTATGTGGTTTCATCACTTTGGGAAGTGGGGTAGTGGTTCTAGCAGTCCCTCCTGTGAATGGCCCGTACCTGGCAGGAGAGCGTCCATCCCTTCATAGAAAGGATGGGGAACTCGCTCCACCGCGTGACAGCATCCGGGGGGCGTGCTTAAACCGAATTCTGTTGGTAGTAGCAAACGTCTTCTTTGGCCATATGTGCCGCAAGGGAGACTGTTTGCGGGAATGTGAATGGAAAGGCCTAGAGCATCATCCGGAACGGGCGAATGGTCCATCCCGGGTAGGTTTCAAAGCCAGTCAGGGCAGTGTGCCAATCGGCCGGTGCATGATTTCATCATCAATATTGGGCTCATATTGATGCAACGAAGTTTTATAGGTTTCATTAGAATAGACGTAAGGTCTAGACTGGATAGGGTTACCTCAGGTAGGACTTTGAAGGTCCGTGGTTTTCATTAGGACAGATGTAAGGTCTGAACCAGATGGGGTTTCATCATTGATCGGGCGGGGTGCCGGTCGATCAATAGCTGGTTTCATCATCGACATTGGGTTTATATCGATGCAAAGAAGTTTCATAGGTTTCATCAGAATAGACGTAAGGTCTAGACTGGATAGGATTTTATCATTGATCGGGCGGGGCTCTGCTAAACAATACGTAGGTTTTATCAGGATAGACGTAAGGTCTATCCTGGTAGAGTTTCATTACTGACCGGGCAAGGAGCCGATCGATCAAGAGAAGGTTTAAGAGTTTCATCAGGATAGACGTAAGGTCTGAGCTGGCCAGGCTTTATCAGAATGGTGATGGGTTTTATTGTCAGTGGGACATTTGCAAGAGGGTATGCAGATTATATCAGGGTAAACGTAAGGTCTGCCCTGGAAAGGTTTCATCGTTGATCGGGCAAAAAGCCAAACGGTTAACGGAAGGCCTTATCAAGGGAAGGAAATATGGAATTTCTCAGAATTACCACATTACTGGCCCAGGCGCCCTTTCGGGTTTTCACCGGAGCCAGCCCCCTCTTGCTTTTGCCCACGCGCCCTTTCAGGTTTTCACATGGCGGGGTACCCGATTTTGCCTGCAGTGCCCTTTTGAGTTTTCACCACAGTTGGGTTTTAGCCATTCTTGCCCTTGTCCAGAATGCCTGAACAAGTCTGGCGGGGTATCTCTATTTTTAACCCCACTTTTCCATATATATATATATATATATATTTGTATTCTTTCTCTTTTCCTTTGTCATCGTCTTTCCTGGAACTAGAACTTTCATTCTATGGACCATGGGGCCATATGTTTATTGTAGATACATGATCATTGATGTGGGTGTCAACATCAATGCAAAGGGGAATAGGGTTTCATGATCTATCCAGACGAAAGGTCCGAATTGATTTAAAGGATATAGATAGCAGCTCGGGCACGAAGCCATTTGCTGGAAATGTGAGTTTCATCGTTAATGTAAGGTTTGACATTAACGCAAAGGAATAGAGTTTCATGATCTATCCAGACGAAGGGTCTGAATTGATTCAAACAGCTGTGTCATGTTTGTCAAAGTAGACGGAAGGTCTACCCTGGATGGGTTTTAGCATCGATCAGGCAGTCTGCCAACCGATCAATAGCAGATTTCATCATTGGTATTGGGCTCATACTAATGCAAAGGTTTCATATGTTTCATCGGGATAGACGTAAGGTCTAAATCGGACAGGTTTCATCGCCGATCGGGCAGTGCGCCAATCGATCAACAGCAAGTTTCATCATTGGTACCGGGTTCATACCAATGCAAGGATTTCATATGTTTCTCAGGATAGACGTAAGGTCTAAACCGGAGAGGCTTTATCGTTGATCGGGCAGTGCGCCAATCGATCAACAGTAGGTTTCATCATTGGTACCGGGACGTGTGGTAGGTTGCATCAGAATAGATGTAAGATCTAGACTGGATGGGATTCATCGTGGTGGATCTTAGACAAAGACAAGTGGAAGTGTTTCATCAGAACAGACGAAAGGTCTATTCCGAGGTGGGCCCCTCTCTCTTTTTTTGTGTTGCTCTCTAAGCAGGTGCCATTCATCGATGTGGGGTGAACATCAACGCAAAGGAGAGTAGGGCTTCATCACGCAATTCAAACGGAAGGTCTGAACCGAAGCTGGTGGATGGCGGCTTAGGCATGAACCTGTTTCCAGGAATGTAGACTAGCTTAACAGGGACGAAGAGTCCAGGTTAAAGAAACAGACCGGCCTATCTTGTCGATGATGACAAAGGCCGAGGAATTGTTTAGACAGGATCTCCGACGGGACTTTGTGATGATTGTCCTTCTCGGAGTTTTATCAGGAAGGGTGAAGAAGGGAACTTTAAATTACCACATTACTGGTTTAAGTGCCCTTTCGGGTTTTCGCCGAAGCCAGCCCCCTCTTGCTTTTGCCCACGCGCCCTTTCAGGTTTTCACGTGGTGGGGTACCCAATTTTGCCTGCAGTACCTTTTCAGATTTTCACCACAGCTGGGTTTTGGGTCATTTTTACCCTTGTCCCTAATATAGGAGCAAGTCTGGCGGGGTATCTCTATTTTTAACCCTATTTTTACTTTATTTTATTCTTTCTTCTTCCTTCCTTTCTTTTTTTTTAGAGGGTGACAGGTCGGAATGCCACTAGATCAGGATAAGGGTAGCTTGGCTAGGGCGGAGTGCCGCTAGACCAAGAAAGGGGTAGCTCGGCTAGGGCGAAGTGCCACTAGACCGAGAAAAGGGTAGCTCGGCTAGGGCGGAGTGCCGCTAGACCAAGAAAGGGGTAGTTTGGCTAGGGCGGAGCACCACTCGACCAAGAAAGGGGTGGCTCGGCTAGGGCAGAGTGCCGCTAGACCAAGAAAGGGGTAGCTCGGCTAGGGCGGAGTGCCGCTAAACCAAGAAAGGGGTAGCTCGGCTAGGGCAGAGTGCCGCTAGACCAAGAAAGGGGTAGCTCGGCTAGGGCGGACTGCCGCTAGACCAAGAAAGGGGTAGTTCAGCTAGGGCGGAGTGCCGCTAGACCAAGAAAGGGGTAGCTCGGCTAGGGCGGAGTGCTGCTAGACCAAGAAAGGGGTAGTTCGGCTAGGGAGGAGTGCCGCTAGACCAAGAAAGGGGTAGCTCGGCTAGGGCGGAGTGCCGCTAGACCAAGAAAGGGGTAGCTCGGCTAGGGCAGAGTGCCGCTAGACCAAGAAAGGGGTAGCTCGGCTAGGGCAGAGTGCCGTTAGACCAAGAAAGGGGTAGCTCGGCTAGGGCGGAGCGCCGCTAGACCAAGAAAGGGGTAGCTCGGCTAGGGCAGAGTGCCGCTAGACCAAGAAAGGGGTAGCTCGGCTAGGGCGGAGTGCTTGCTAGACCAAGAAAGGGGTAGCTCGGCTAGGGCGGGGTGCCGCTACACCAAGAAAAGGGTAGCTCGGCTAGGGCGGAGTGCCGCTAGACCAAGAAAGGGGTAGCTTGGCTAGGGCGGAGTGCCGCTAGACCGAGAAAAGGGTAGCTTGGCTAGGGCGGAGTGCTGCTAGACCGAGAAAAGGGTAGCTTGGCTAGGGCGGAGTGCCGCTAGACCGAGAAAAGGGTAGTTTTGCCTGATCACTCAGGGAATGTCGGTTGTGCTGCATGATACAGCTTTAGATGTCTTCCGTTGAGTGGTGAGAATTGAATTTCTCCTCGATGGTTGACAACCACGTAGGCTCCTCCTTTGTAGACCCTATGTATCACATAAGGACCTTCCCAATTAGCATTCAGCTTCCCTTTTGGGTTGGACGCCATGACTTCTCTTTTCTTGACCATGACGAGGTCACCTTTCTTGAATTCTCATCCTCTTACGAGTTTGTTAATTGCATTAGCCATGCGGGCCTGATACATTTGGATATTCTTCTGAGCTTGGAGGTGTTTCTCTTCCAATTCAGCCAATTCTTCTAATCTTCTTTCTGCATTGGTCTGTTCGCCACGGGCCAGGCCATATTGGACTGCCACTCTGAGTGACGGGACTTCCAGCTCTAGCGGAACCACTGCCTCTGAGCCGTATACCAGTGAGTATGGTGAGCACCCTGTAGGTGTCTTGAAGACGGTGCAGTACGCCCACAGAGCTTCATACATTTTTTCTTCCAAATCCTTTTTATTGGAACTGACGACCTTGGCCAGTAGGGTGCAGAGAGTCTTGTTAAAAGCTTCCGCTAACCCGTTTGCCTGTGGATTGTAAGGGGTGGAAGTCCTACACTCGATTATATATTTCTCGGCAAGCCGATAGACCTTATAATTTTTGAAATGGCTTCCTTTATCAGATATTATTCGGCTGGGGATTCCGAACCGGAAGATAATATTCTGCTTGATGAATCTAGCGACCAGCTCACCAGTCACTTCTCTTAATGCCACAGCCTCCGCCCATCGGGAGAAGTAATCTGTTATGGCCAGTATGTACTTATGTCCGGCCGAGGAAGTCGGCAGTGGCCCGACTACATCAGTTCCCCGTTGTGCAAATGGCCAGTTGGGAACTGTAGGGTGCAGAGTCGTAGGAGGCCTTCTAGGCACAGTAGCATGCTCTTGACATTTTTGGCATGACTTTACGAATTTACAGCAGTCTTCAAACATGGTGGGCCAATAGTAGCCCAGCTTCTTGATTTCTATCTTCATCTTGGGACCAGCCTGGTGGGCACCTGCTATTCTGGCATGTACTTCTTTCATCGCCTGCCAAGCTTCCTTAGTGGACAGGCAGCGGAGCAGAATCTTCTTGCGTGCATCTGCCATTATTCAGAACAAAGTTCCATTCTTGAATTCATAAGAATCTTTGATTCTCAGAAGTTTCATCTTTTCTTCTCTTTTCTGCGGCAGCTGTTGGTGTAGAAACCACTACAGCAGGTGCTGTCTCCAATCAGACGCATGTACCGTGCTGATAGTAGCAACTTCATCTTCTTCGGGGCACCCTTCTAGCATACTGGGGACCTGCCGCTGGTTCATAACAACAATGTTCAGTGTCGCATTTGGTGGGACTGCTAGTGAGCTGGCTAGCTTTACCAGTGCATCAGCTTGGGCATTGTGCCCCCGGCCCACATGCTTGAGCTCAATATGATAGAATTTCGCGATAAGGCGCACAGCTTTCTAGTGGTAGGGATTCAATTCTGGCTTTCGCACTTCGAACTCCCCTTGGATTTGTTTTATTATCAACATCGAATCCCCGAATACCTGAAGCATTTGGATACCCATGTTGAGGCTGATATGCAGACCGATTATCAGAGCTTCGTACTCAGCTTCATTATTGGTGTAGGGCTTGTTTATAGAACAGGAAGTATGCACGACCTCCCCTTCTGGCGACTTCAGCAGAATACCGGCCCCGGCCCGTATTCTGGTCTTTCCATCAGAGTCTATCTCTGTTCTAGACGCTCCGTCAAAGAATAGCTGCCACATAACTGGCCGAGCCTGGCAAGCTTCGAGTGTCTCATCATCGGGTAACTCAGTCCCTAGCATGTCATTTTTCGGCACAGGATGCTCTGCGAAGAAATCAGCCACGTTATCGCCCTCTGGGGTGTATAGGTAATATCAAATTCCATCAGGATCACTGCCCATTTGCCCAACTGGCCCTTCAGTACTGGCTGAGTCAATATGTTTTTTAGCGGATCTGCTGCAGATATCAACCTGACTTCATGTGACAACATATAGTGTCGGAGCTTCTTGATAGCAAAGACTAGTGCCAAGCATGTCTTCTATGTAACTGTAGCCTTCTTCAGTTCTAATCAACCTCCTGCTCAAGTAGTACAAGGCTTGCTCTTTGCCTCCTTCATTTATCTGTGCCAGCATTGCTCCCAGGGAACAGTGTGTGGCCGCGATATACAGTATCAAGGGCCTGCCCTTAATTGGTGCCCCCAGCACTGGAGGGGTCTTGACATATTCTTTCAGCTTCTCAAAGGCTTCCTGACATCCATCGTCCCAGAGGAACGGTACATCTTTCATCATGAGCTTGTGAAAGGGGTGGCATCTTCCCGACAGATTCGATATAAATCGTCGGATATAGGCCAAACGCCCTTGCAGAGATCTTAGCTCGGGCAGACTCCTTGGTGAAGGGAGCTCCTGGATAGCCTTAATCTTGGATGGGTCGATTTCAATGCCCCTATGTCGGACAATAAACCCGAGGAATTTTCCACTGGACACGCCGAAGGCACATTTCATAGGATTCTTCTTGAGTTCATATTTGCGCAGCCTCTGGAATACTATCCTCAGGTCTTGCAGATGGTCTTCTCTTCTGCTAGTTTTTACTACCAGATCATCAATGTAGCACTCTACTTTCTTGAAGAGCAAATCATCAAAGATCTTTGTCATAGCTCTTTGGTAGGTAGCGCCGGCATTCTTGAGGCCAAACGGCATCCTTTTGTAGTGGAATATCCCCTTCGAAGTGCGGAATGCAGTGTGCACTCTGTCTTCTTCAGCAATCCAGATCTGGTTGTATCCGGATGACCCATCCATGAATGACAGGGCTACATGACCAGTAGTCGCATCAATCATCACTTCAGTGATTGGCACTGGGAAATCATCTTTCGGGCAAGCCTTATTAAGATCCCGAAAATCAACACATATTCTGATCTGCCCATTTTTCTTCTTTACGGGCACTATATTGGCTAGCCATGTCGTATACTGATTTTCTTCAACAAAGCCTACATCAATCAGCTTGTCGACCTCTTTATTAACTTGATTTATCAACTCAGGGCGCATTCTCCTGGGCGGCTGCTTTACGGGGTTAGCCTTTGGGTTTATTGCCAACCGGTGCTGTGCCACATCAGAACTCAGTCCCGGCATTTCATCATATGTCCATGCAAAGTAGTCTCGAAATTCTTTCAAGAACTGTATATACTGTTCCCTGGTAGCTGGCTCCAGCAGTGCACTGAGGAATGTCAGCCTTGGCTCATCTGCTGTCCTGTTGACACCTTGAAAATGAGCAAGGGCAGAAGCAGAATTGAAAAGAAGATTAGACCAACAGTGAAAGATCAATGACGAAGTTCGTCAACCATCTACCTGGCTGAAGCCTCTCGCCGGCCAAGCTGATGTCCGGTGCCATTGTCAGTCAGACGGCAGCACTGATGAAGCAGCAATCATCCGACTGATGAGACCTCCTAGCACATTCTAACAAGAAGCCGGAACCGGCAAATGAAGATTGTAAAGGCTTTTACAAAGTCAAAACAAAAGAAGAATCATCTCCACAAACTATACACCCTGCTGAAGTCTTCTCATACTGAAGCTGATGTCCGGTCTTGTTATCGTTCAGAGCTAACAGTTCTAAGTGGAGCTTAAAAGCCCTAAATGGGCCTATGAAATGGGCTTAGGGGTGTGGCATCCAGGCCCCCTCACTCAAATCGCACGCCGCGTCGGGAGCTACTGTCATCTCAGGCGCGCCGTGAAGATGGAGTGGAGTGGCACGCTGACTTCCACCTGCCGAGAAGATACAAGATACAGCTATAAAACCCCCTTCCCCTCGAGCAAGAAAGGAGAGAAGCTCAGAAGATCCTCACCATCACCACCGCCAGAAGAGAAAAAAGAGAGCCTCCTCCACTGAAAGAAAAAGAGAAGAGACCAATCCCGAGAGAAAAAGAAGAAGAAGAAGCTCCAGGTGGGCAACAGGGGAGGGAGAGGAGTCAATGCTCCGCCCTCCCCCCCATGTTTTATTTTCTTATCCATGTAGTCTTACGAGTTTTACCTCGATTTATCAAATGTAACCGGGATATCCTGGCCTTCATTCTATTTCCCTTTCCCTCATTCCCCCTTTTTGATTGGTGTGAATTTGGGATTATGCTATGGAATGAAATGCTTTGATGGCCCGTTTGAGGCGTTTCCCTGTTTTCTTTCTTCTTCCTTACATGTATCTATGTTTCTGGTTCAACTGACCGTGAAATGATGAAGCCTTCCCATCTCTGGTTTCTCTCGAATGAGTGCTGCTCAGTATCTTGAGTGATCGTTCTGATGCTTCAGGTTTCTCTGCTCTGATTGTTCTTCCTGGAGGAGCGTCGAAGGAAGAGTCCCAATCTTCACACCCATGGATTATTGGACTCTATCCTCTCACCCCTTCAGTGATGCCTACACTGGGTTGTCTCCCCATCTTTCATTCCGATTGTTTCCTTTTCTTCAGCCATTAAGGTCGCCCCAGGAATCAGGGACAGTTATCCCTTGATTTCCCTGGACGGCCGGCGACAGAAAAACACATCCCCATGGGTTTTAAATGGATGATGATCTCGAGCCCTCCATAAACCTCACCTTCCAGTGATCCCCTGGCACTGCCCAGCAAAGCCCTTGGCTTCCCCCCTCATTTGCATCCCAAATTCCCAGCCATTACCTGAATCCTAGAAAGAAATCTCAAAAATAGAGTGCCGTAGAACCCTGAAACACATCTCGGCGCCCTCATCTATCTCGGCTCCAAGAACAGTGGAACAGGTGAACAGCCCTCGGCGTGAGCCTTCTCGCGCCGAGAACCCCCACTGCCCAGGCCGAAAAGGCCCTTCACCATTTCTTCTTGCCCGCGCCGAAAGCCTTCTTGCGCCGATAAGCTCCCCAGCCCTTTTGTCTTCGCGCCAAGAAGCTCGCGCCGGGGGCTCCTCTTTGGCTCCTCTTCATCGTGCCGGGAACCCCGGCCCTCTCACTTTGGCGCCGGGAACCCTGGCCTTCTTGCCATTGGCGCCGGGAGCCTCCCTGTCCTCCTCTTCATCGCGCCGGGAACCCCGGCCCTCTCACCTTGGCGCCAGGAACCCCTGGCCTCCTTGCCATTGGCGCCGGGAGCCCTGGCCTTCCCATTTTTGGGTCATGCC
Source organism: Amorphophallus konjac (assembly GCA_022559845.1). Taxonomy (NCBI): domain Eukaryota; kingdom Viridiplantae; phylum Streptophyta; class Magnoliopsida; order Alismatales; family Araceae; genus Amorphophallus; species Amorphophallus konjac. Next base: position 265,569,651 of record CM040119.1, on the reverse strand, counting down.
GAGAGCCCGTGCCCATTCAGAGTGCGCCGAGAGCCTAATCTGCCACCCAATGAACCCCAACACCCAGAGCAAACCCACACAGGGATATCCGTGGATCACCAGATATGTCCTGGGGATAAAATTAAAGGGAGTCAGACTCCCTTATGTTCCATCAGTTTGTGTTGGGATTACGACAACCTACCCCCTTTTAGCTCCGGTGAGCTCTGCCAATGCATGAGTGCCACCAGCTCTTATAAGGGAAGAGTCAAATATCGCCCCAAGGCATACATGTGTAATGCGAGAGGTTCGGCCTCTCTATCTCTCGGCTTTCATCCCGGCACTCCGTGGGTGATAGCCTATTCTCCCCTGGGCATAACCCAGATTATGGGGAGATGCTGTCGAAATGTTGATCGATGCTTTAAAACCCCATCGTGGTTACAACTCAGTTCGCCTGTGATTTAAATCCGCTTTCTCCCCTTTCCCCTACACCCAGTTTTCGAGCCACTGGTCGTCTATTTCTGTGGTTGATGTTATTATCTTACCCGCCTTCCTGGCCCTGGTATGAAGTTTAAAATGGTGCATATGAATATCTGTTTGCCTTATGAGGCCTCCTATTTCGGCGTTTAATCAAGGGTTGTCCTTCTTAGGAAGGGCGTAATTAACGTCATAGCTGTCACGTCCCGAACAAGGCGGAAATATCGGGACGTACAGTTAGAGGCGAGCTAGCTGAAATAAAGTTGAATTACTAAACTAGGTGATTAACACAAGGCAATGGAAAAGAACAAATTTATTAAACATGGAAAATCCCAATCTATTACAACATTCATCAAACTACTAAGACACTCTCAAACATAACTTCTGATGAAATCTAGTACAACTAGTACAACTCCAAAACATAACTAGAAGCAATAACAAGACGACTCCATCTATTAACTGGTACACTCAGGTGTAATCACTCCTGCCCCTCCCCATCGGTATGGGTGTCGTCACCTGTATAGCCTGGAAAGGGGGAAACAACGGGGTGTGAGCTAACGCTCAGTAGGAGATAACAGATAGATATAAGTGGTTAACAGTTTAATTACATTTTCAAAATATCATGCTACAAAGGATAATGCAATAAAAGGATAATGATGATATAGTAAAACAAAGTTTAAAGATCTTGCAAGGTCAAGAAATATAAATGAACAGAATGGTAATACTTAAAAGGAATAACAAAGACAAGAATTTACTACAGGAGATTACGATAAAGAGTTGGCCATATCAAGGCGATTCAAGTCATGTCAAGCACGTATGTAATTTCGTTTCCACGTCCAAGTAACAACAAGTAGAGTAACCACAAGTAGAGTAGGGAACAGTGAAGAGTGGAAAGTGAAAAGTAGAAGAGAGTAGTGGAGAGTAGTGGACAGTCCTAGATTTAACACATGTCATAGTACTGGTGCCAAATGCCACACCTAGTCATTCACCTCCCCGGGGGTACACGTAGTGTTCGGGCGCTCCTCCCAGGACTAGACCGAGTCCTTAATTGTTTGCCAGGCATTGATTTCTTTGGATCAAAGATCCCACGAATCTAGACTTCCACAATTTATTTCCAGAATTCCAAGGTTTAAGCTATGTAGCAATAACAATTTCAAGTAAGAAGAAGATTCATTTCAGAATTTCAAGGTAAGCACAATCATCAAGAAGATCGATAACCAAATCACAATAAGAGTTACATATATAACTTTGCTGGAATAGATTACCACTTAATCAATGGATTTCTAAATAGGGATATTAAACATGTGAATTAATGGTAATCCCGCCGGATCAAGTTTTACGGAGGTAACATGCTATTTAACGCCTTAGCGACTTACTAGAAGTCGGGAAATTAATCATGATGTGCTACTGTAGTACAACAGCTAAAAAACAAGCCAATGATCATATTAATCCTAATTATCAGCCAAATTAACAAGAATTAAGTTTTACATTAAGCCAAAATGCCAAAAAGAATGATTCAAGATGATAAGCTAATGAACAAGATCGCGTAACTCGCGTAGGCACGGATAACAAGTTTTTAACAGGAATTTAGTTGCATAATTAAACATTTATTAAGTGGGTTTCTATTTCACTAATTACCATTAATGACATGAAAATGAATGCATTAGAACCAATACTAAGTCATTCTCAGAGGGGATAAATGGTTCCTGGTGGACCTTATATCCCCTGGGACTTAACAGGGCTGAACGGGGGCAAAAGGGGCTGAACGGGGTCAAGAGGCCGAGCAGGGGGATGGGCGGTCCTGTCTGGGCCGCCCATGGTCTTGGGCAGCTCTGTCTGGGCCGCCCAAAGGGTTGGGCGGTCCTGGGATGGCCGCCCATCCCCTGGGTTGTGCGGCCAGTTCAGGGCCGTTCAAGTTGTGTGATTGCTCCGGGACCTTATATCCTGATATGTGGTTCGTGAGGAACCGTTCATCCTGAGATGTGTGGTTCCTGAAAGACCGTTCATCTATGGTTATACCAGAGTCAAAAATGGTCAAAGTTTAGGCCTGAGTTGGGCGGTCTATCGTAAGACCGTCCATCTCTGGGTCGTCTCCGGTCATCCCTGCCGCGTCCGGTGAACGCCGGGAAGTGGGGGTTTGCTAGGGTTACACTAAAATGCTAATAACTAATGGAAATGAACTCCAAATAAGGGGATTTTGGTATCAATGGAAAGCTAACAGAGAATACTATCTAACAGAAGTGTCAATTGCATGATTACTTGCTGTAATTAGGATTTATAACTACTGGAACACCGAAACCCTAGTTTTGGACAGGCAGTGACTAAAACTCAAAATTCTCCTACTATACTTAATGAAATTTAGAGATCTATATATCAACGGAAAGCTGACAGGATAAGGATTCCAACCATGTAAGATATGCCATATGAATATTTCATTTGGTCACTCAAAATCGTGAGATAAGTCAAGTTAATACTGCTGGAACATCGACATGACACTCTTATGAAAACTCAGGAATTCTATGAGCATGATCAATAATAATTAGGACTTCCAACGTCAAAATGAAGCTAACATGATGCAGATTTCATTGATATATGGCAATTATGTTGGGTCCATTATCACCTACCTGAATTGAAGATTGAAGATCGAGCTAGAAATAAACCCGATCCAGAAATACCCTCCAAAGATGCCTCTAAATCTCCCTGAATACCCAATAAAAATTGGGGCTTTTACTATCATTGGAAAGATCTCGTTGAGCTGATCAAGATACTATATTCACAAGTCTCATTTGGTTAAGGGTACCTACCTTAATCGATGGATTAAAGGGCTGGAGATGAAGAACAACGAACTACCAACACCTTCCACCAAAACGACGAATACTCCCAGATCTGGACTCCTCGTCAGCTGACCCAGCTACCAAATGAAACTAGAGTCGAAGAGCTACGTTTCTATAGGTCATGGAGCTTTTGGAGCCTTCGGAGTTGGGAGTATTTGGCGCTGCAAGTTACGTGTTAGAAACGGCGCCAGAATCCTTGACTCGACCAAAGCTATGTCGGCAGCACGTTTTAGGGCTAGGTTTACCTCAAATTGATTGAGGGTAAATGTTCCTTACATCGTGGCATTCCATTTGCCCTTGATTTCAGATCATTTGGTTGAGTATCAAGGTCGAATTTCATGTTTTAAGTTTCGGTTAGGTAAAAGTTAGGTAAAAGTCAAATTCAGGATTAATCCTCTAATTAGACAAGGTTACATAATTAATTTGGGTCAAGTCCAGAAGACAAAATTGCTATAAAAATGATCTTTTACCCAATTACTATTTTTACAGATTTTTCTAAGGTAGTCGAATTTTATAGGTTCTATTTTCTAATGAATTAAATATTAATATTTCAAAATTCAAACATTAATTCAATTTAATTCAATTTTTAATTGATAAAAGCTCAATAAAACTTAATAAATAATCGGGGTATTACAATAGCCTTTATGGTATGACGGACTTTTGGTCCCGACTCGGACTTCACAATCGACTGACCAAGTCAGATCGAGCGCACAATGAAATCGTCACACATGTGACTGGCACGCCAATTAACCAAACCAATAAATCAATAAATCAATAAATATTTAACATAGAAAAATCCCCGCGTCCACAAGTCTGGCACGCCCGGTGGGACTTAGTCTCCCTTCATCTATACGCCGAAATAGGAGGCCCAGTGGGCCCCCCCTCAAACTTCTGATTCTGTGCTTTCTTTATTTCCAGGTAACTACAATGACTGCTGGAATCATCTCTGTACACTTTGATCAGCAAGTGGTCGATGTACATGTTCGAGAGGGCTACCTGGCGGTACCTCTTGCGTTCGGATCGATGCCGCCTGCTGTCGGGATGCCCAACTGCTTGGGCCTCATCTTCACTAACTTGCTCGAGATCTACAACCAGGAACAAAAGACTGTTGTCGAGACATTGCCACAAGCTACCATCCCCAAAATGAGCCGGGGGATGCAGGATACTCCTAAGGTCATGGCCTGCTTCGTCCATCACGAGGCGAAAAGGGGCGCATCCTCTGCTGCTGGAAGAAGGAGGAGATCCGATAGGAGAGCCCGATCTACTGCTGCGGGTCATCGGATATCCAACTCAGGAAAGACAATGCTGATCGGAGGGATCCGGACGAACCTCAACGGCCGCCCGAGGGAGGTCAACCCAGATGTGGTCATCCCGAGAATACCCACCACCAACAGATTCCAAACTCTGGCTACTAGGAGGGCCGACGTCGAGAAAGAGCACCGAAGGCCGTTGGCACCAAAGCCGCCCAAGTTCAGGCAGATCTGGCGGCAGAAGAAGACCCAGAGCTGGGCCCCAGCTCAGGATGAAGAAAATATTGCTGACACCACTGTTGCCCGCTTCAGGGCAGGAAGCAGAAGAGGAAAAGGAAGAGACATAAGAAATGCTGCTGCTGTTCACCTCGGGGCTCGGGGTAGGAGAGATGAGGAAGAGAATGAAGGAAGAAATCTGACTACTATTCGCCCCAGGATAAGGGGCAGAAGATATGAGCAGAAGGAAGACCTCACGGTCACCCGCCCCATGGCTGGGGGCAAAAGATGGGAAAGAAGGAATTATGCTGCCAACTGCTGCCAAGATGGGAGTAGAAGGTCCAGGGAGGAAAAGGAAATGAGAATAAGCGAACCAGCCCCTGCTGTCACTCTAAGAAGACCAAGAGCCTGCGCCAGACAGGCCGATATACTGAAATACTGCAAAGCCGAGCACCTGACTACTCAGGTGGGGAGACTGGCTTATCAGCAGAAGAGCCAAGAAAGATTGATGCTCCAACCAAAGTCACGAAGGCACAATCAAGAGGAGATGAAACAAGTGGCTCAAGACTACTTTCACTACCTGGGGAACTCCGCCCTCGGGCAGCAAAGATTATCCCGTGCCTTGGGCACCATGGATGAAGAAGAAGAATAAACCCTTCAAGAAGTGATGCGCGGAGTCTCCTCCTCCGATTCCAATGATTATGAAGAAGGCCACAGAGCCAGGTATGGAAAAGAAGACCTGCATAGAGAAGAAGCTAGAGAAAGAATATCAATCTTTGACTGGCTCAAATACCCCGATCAGATGAGAAGGAAAGTCTTCAGGCAGAGGGAAAAGATGCAGATCTTGGCCTGCAATATGGTCGGGCTTGTCAAAGGGCAGGATATGTTACCGACACAGCCAGATGAACTGCTCAGACTAGCAACCAGACCAGGCCCCGTCACAAGGAGAGGCCAGGCGGCAAAAGATAAGATGAAGACTAATGAAGAAGCCTGCAAGATCACCACTATGACAGTTAATGTGGTGACAACGGAAGAGGAAGACAATCCCTTCGTTGATGATGTTGAAGGGACTTCAGAAGATCTACAGATCCCGTCAACCCTGGATCCCATGATCCAGATGATGTTTAGAAGATATCAACAAGAGATCAATGCTCTCAGAAGACAGTTAAATGAGAGGCATGAAGCTACACCGGTCTCCAAGCAAGTCGAGCCTGTAGGGCAGACTACCAGTTCAACAGAAATGGCTATTCCAGTAAATCCTCTTCCGGCTGATAAGGGCAAAGCACCGAGCCAACCCGTTCTGCAGCAGACGGTAGCTCAGCCCTCTGCATCTCAGACGCAGCCTGCCATGCCAGCCTTGCGCGCAACTGTGATGACAACTCCTTATGGTCAGCAATAAGCTCACTTCTTCCCGGAAAGCATAGATCCAGCCATAGCCCAGAAGCTGATGATTGAAAAGATTGTGGAGATGAAGCTGTCTGAAAAGACTGGTGATGATGCTAGTACCTACGATGTGTACAAGGTACCATATCCTCCCCAGTATGCTGCTAAGAGACTACCTCCAGGCGTCAGTAAGCCGCCGAAGTTTGAAAAGTTTAATGGCCAGGGCTCTCCCAGGGAGCACATAGCTTACTACACCACAATCATGGGTGACTTGGCAGCTGATGAAGCTTATGTGCTTAAGTTCTTCGGCTCATCCCTCACCGGGATAGCCTTTGAATGGTATTCAAGCCTGCCGGCTGGGTCAGTGACCGATTGGCCTGACATGCAAAGAAAGTTCCGCGACAGATTTCACGTCACGGAATGAGAAATTACAATAGCAGAACTATATGCGACCAGGAAAAAGCAAGATGAAACAGCACTGGACTACATCAAAAGGTGGACGAACTTAGCTATGAGATGCAGAAGACCTCCTCATCAAGAAGATGCAGTGTAAATATGTAAGCAGAGCCTCAGGAGAGAGGTACTGGAAAAGATGATTGGTGCAGATGTCAGAACATTTGACCGATTGAACAATATAGTGGCGGAGGTTGAGACGTTCCTGTCTAAGCGTCAGACTGCCAATGCTCCAACTGTGCCGAAAGGGAAATCTAATGATCGACGACCAACGCACTCTGAGGCCAACACCGTCGATTTCAGAACCTTCGAGCAACAGAAAGGGAAGAAAGGGGCAGATGAAGCTCCCCCACCAGCAGACACAGCAGAAAGAAAAGATAAGGTCTCTCTGAGAAACAAAATGAGAAAGCCGTACTCTTTCCTGAAAGATAAGACAGCCGCACTATTCAACTGGGCATACAAGTTCAACAAGGTGACATTGCCTGAACCAAAGAGACCCGATGACACGGCGAAGAAAGGTGATCCACTGTTCTGTCCATATCACCGCGCGCTGGGGCACGCAATTGAAGATTGCTACGTCTTCAAAGATATTATAGAAGGCATGGTCAAAAAGGGTGAGCTACAGCTGGGAGATTACCAAGTAGAGCTACCTCGTCCACACGAGCCTCCGGCATTAAAAATGGCCGCCAATATGATTGCAATCTACCAGCAGCTACCTAAGGAGGTCGTTGAAGAATGTACCAGGCATACTTATGAAGCTTGCTTCCTCACCCCACTGAAGGATCAAGAAGGATGACAGATGAAACCCATAAAGAACAGAAAGAAGACTCCCGCAGCCAAAACCAATGGAGCGATTATCCGCGGTGTCACACCAAGGCCCGAACCACCTCCAGTAAAGCCAGTATGGCACACAGCTGAGACAGGACCAGTCATCCGGATCCCCACTCATAACCGGAGAAGATAAGTCCCCCTACCTGCACATAAGGAAGTAAGTCCTGCAGCCAGGCGTTTACAGCAGTATATTGATGGGCTCGATGAATATGAGCAGAAAAATCTCGGGCACCTGCTGGTGAAAGACTGTATACTCTGGGAACAGCTCGAAGAATTGAAAATTAAAGAGTAGTCAGAGGCAGAACAAGAAAAGGCTGAGACTGAACCCTTCTGGGGGCAGGGGCCAATAAAGCCAAATTCCCAGAAAAAGAAGAGACGGCCCAAGTCCAAGAAGGGAAAGAGGGTCGTGACAGTACAATGCAACACCCTGTCAGCACTCTTTACCTCGCCCGGGGAGGACGATAAGGATGAAACATCAAATGCCCCGCTAGAAGACATCCATGCCGGGGCCTCAACCTCGGCACATGCAACACGCTCCGGAAGAAGGTGGGGGCGCCCACCACCAGCTAATCATAACATTATGTTCAGAGGGGAATAGCCCTACTAGATTCCCGAACCGGAGGCACGAGGTGTCCAGGTTCCTCCCCCTATCGGCTTGTACCAAGAAAAGAAGAAAGGAGGTCAAACTCCAACATTTCTGGAATTTCTGTCTAGTCTAGAAAATGGGCAGTCGATACAGGCTGGGCCAGATAAAGGCAAGGGACCTCAGCAATCGGCGTATGTAGCCTACGAGCAGAATGAGAAAGAAGGGGATAACCCTTTGACGGCACCAGGGGCCGTTGCTATAGAAGAAGCCCCCCAAGAAATCAGTCCCGGGGATGAAACCAGCACTGGGCAGCAGAGGCCACGGGCACCACATGAACCTCCAAAACCCTGATGGGCGGAAGAAATGAGACTGTCTAATGTCAGGGTGGGCAGCCGGATCATGAAAATGCTAAAGAAGCTCCCTACCAGATTCTCCATCTGGGAGATTCTCTCTCTGAGTGAAGAGGCTCGCCAGGCAATTGTTGATGCCTTGCAGTCGCCGGCACAATATGAAGCACTCTTGACAGAAGTGAATTCTGGGCCGTCAGTTACATTCTCAGAGGATGACATGCTGATTCCGAATTCCGGCCATAACAGACCGCTGTATATGAGGGGCTCCCTGAACTGTCAGCCACTGAACAGGATAATGATAGATCCCGGGGCTGCCGTGAACATTCTACCATACCGCATCTACCAAAAATATTACTTTGATCTGCAGCTCACCAAGGTCAGAGACATGAAAATTGTGGGATTCAACCAGAAATGTGAGACGCCCCTTGGGGTGGCTGATTTTAACCTCACATTGGGGGATCTCACTACCGTGGTACGATTCTATGTAATCGACTCCAACACCACATATAAGGCCCTGCTGGGGAGACCGTGGCTGCATGAATATCAGATAGTGCCATCCACACTACATCAATGCATTAAATACTGCCATGAAGGAAAAGAAGAGAGGGTGTTTGCGGATCTGCATCCCTTCGAAGTATTCGAGTGCCATATGCTCGATGCATCCTACTACACGGAGGTGTCGCGAAAGGGTGAAGAGAAAGAGGCTGTGGTCAGCCAGAAAAAGCCGGCGACGAAGGCAAGAAATTGGTCTCCACCGCCACCAAAGGGCTATATTAAAAAGCATGAGGTATCTCACATCTCTTATGCCGGTGACTTTGCTCGGATCACCCCTCCTAGCATTCACCCGAATGATATAAATGAAGAAATGAAAGAAAAGTACACACAAGTGGAGGTGCCGTAGGGTTTATTTAAACCCATCGTCAGCCTCGAGTACCAGACGGTGCTACCACTGAAGACTATGGAAGTCCCTCGCTTCTGCGAGCCTCCTACCATATTTTACACTGGGGAGTCAGTCGAGGAAGATGATCAAGATTGCATGGTCCCTGAAGAGGCCGTAAACCAGATGGTGCCAATTACAGGCTTGGATTATACTACCCGACGGGTTTCGCAGATGTTCTCTAAGATGCGAATGCCGTCATTGTAGCCTGCTACCCAGAAGAAGGCGTTCAAGGAGCTATGGGATCCGCCTCGGGATAATAAAGAACTGAGGAAGATCACTCAGCACCCAGGATTGGGTTATACCCTTCAAGAATACTATGAAGCTGAGGTGGACGTCATATCTGTCTCCTACCAGCATGAAGACCCTCCCGAGGTAGGATATGACAAGTACCCCTCGGAAGATGAAGAAATCATTTATCAATCCATAATGAACAATGAAGCCCCAGACAGTCAGCCGGAGACGGGGGCATCTGATGAAGCAAAGAAAGATTGGTGCTGGGAAGACCTACCTTGCAAAGAGTATCTGTTCCATGCTGAAGCAATGTTTGATACGGGAACCCCGGATGAAGACCAAGTAGCCAAAGAGCTGAGGGAATGCCTGGAGTTTGAGCGCATCCTGGAAGAAGTCCGGGCTCTACAGGATGACGATCTCTCAAGGGAGCCTGCACCAGAAGGGCTTCTGAGGCCGGAAGACTCCATTGTTGAGCTTCCTGCTGGACCAGTCACGTCCTCGGGGTAGACTAAACAGAATCCAACAATATTGGCCGTATATGATGAGCCAGCACCCGCTGATGACCAGTATGATGAAACAGAAAATCATGAAACTGAAGAAGATTATATCCCGAGAGGCTTCATTGACTTGCAAGAAGCCCCGCCCGAGGTCGAAGATGGAGGTCAGGCCACCGTCGATGAGCTTGTGGAAATAAATCTGGGAACCGCAGATGAGCCAAGGCCGACATTCCTCAGTGCACTGCTGGAGCCAGCTACCAGGGAACAGTATATACAGTTTTTGAAGGAATTTCGAGACTACTTTGCATGGACATATGATGAAATTTGCGGACTGAGTTCTGATGTGGCACAACACCGATTGGCAATAAACCCAGAGGCTAGCCCTGTAAAGCAGCCTTCCAGGAGAATGCGCCCTGAATTAATAAATCAGATTAACAAAGAGGTTGACAAGCTAATCGATGTGGGGCTTTGTTGAAGAGAACCAGTATACTACATGGCTAGCCAATATAGTGCCCGTAAAGAAGAAGAATGGGCAGATTAGAATATGTGTTGATTTCCGGGACCTTAATAAGGCTTGCCCGAAAGATGACTTTCCAGTGCCAATCACTGAAGTGATGATCGATGCAACTACTGGTCATGAGGCTCTATCATTTATGGATGGGTCATCCGGATACAACCAGATCTGGATTGCTGAGGAAGACAGAGTGCACACTGCATTCCGTACCCCGAAGGGGATATTCCACTACAAAAGGATGTCGTTTGGCCTCAAGAATGCCGGTGCTACCTACCAAAGAGCTATGACCAAGATCTTTGATGATTTGCTCTTCAAGAAAGTAGAGTGCTGCATTGATGATTTGGTAGTAAAAACTAAAAGAAGAGAAGACCATTTGCAAGACCTGAGGGTAGTATTCCAGAGGCTGCGTAAATATGAACTCAAGATGAATCCCATGAAATGCGCCTTCGGCGTGTCCAGTGGAAAATTCCTCGGGTTTCTTGTCCGTCATAGGGGCATTGAAATCGACCCATCCAAGATTAAGGCTATCCAGGAGCTCCCTCCACCAAGGAATCTGTCCGAGCTGAGATCTCTGCAAGGGCGTCTGGCCTATATCCGACGATTTATATCAAATCTGTCGGGAAGATGCCACCCCTTTCATAAGCTCATGATGAAAGATGTGCCGTTCCTTTGGGACGATGGCTGTCAGGAAGCCTTTGAGAAGATGAAAGAATACCTTAAGACCCCTCCGGTGCTGGGGGCACCAATTAAGGGCAGGCCCTTGATACTGTATATCGCAGCCACATACTGTTCCCTGGGGGCAATGCTGGCACAAATAAATGAAGAAGGCAAAGAACAAGCCTTGTACTACCTAAGTAGGAGGCTGATTAGAACTGAAGAAAGCTACAGCTACATAGAGAAGACCTGCTTGGCACTAGTCTTTGCTGTCAAAAAGCTCCGACACTATATGTTGTCACATGAAGTCAGATTGATATCCGCAGCAGATCCGCTTAAATACATATTGACTCAGTCAGTACTGAAGGGCCGATTGGGCAAATGGGCAGTGATCCTGATGGAATTTGATATTACCTATACACCCCAGCGGGCGATAAAAGGACAGGCCGTGGCTGATTTCTTCGCAGAGCATCTTGTGCCGAAAAATGATATGCTAGGGACTGAGTTACCCGATGATGAAACACTCGAGGCCTGCCAGGCTCAGTCAGTTATGTGGCAACTATTCTTTGATGGAGCATCTAGAACGAAGACAGACTCCGATGGAAAGACCAGAATACGGGCTGGAGCCGGTATTGTGCTGAAATCACCAGAAGGGGAGGTCGTGCATACTTCCTGTTCTATAAACAAGCCCTGCACCAATAATGAGGCCGAGTATGAAGCTCTGATAATCGGGCTATATATACGCCTCAACATGGGTATCCAAATGCTTCAAGTATTCGGCGATTCGATGCTGATAATAAAACAGATCCAAGGGGAGTTTGAAGTGCGGAAGCCAGAACTGAATCCCTACCACCAAAAAGTTGTGCGCCTCATGGCAAAATTCTACCACATTGATCTCAAGCATGTGGGCCGTGGACACAATGCCCAGGCTGATGCACTAGCAAAGCTGGCCAGCTCACTAGAAGTCCCACCAAATAAGACACTGAACATTGTCGTTATGAACCGGCGGCAAGTCCCCAGTATGCTAGAAGGGTGCCCCGAAGAAGATGAAGTTGCCACCATCAGCACAGAACAAGCGCCTGATTGGAGACAGCACCTGCTGTAGTGGTTTCTACACCAACAACTGCCGCAGATAAGAGAAGAAAAGATGAAACTCCTAAGAATCAAAGATTCTTATGAACTCAGGAATGGAATTTTGTTCCGAATAATGGCAGATGCACGCAAGAAGATTCTACTACGCTGTCTGTCCACTGAGGAAGCCTGGCAAGTGATGAAAGAAACACATGCTGGGACAACAGGTGCCCACCAGGCTGGTCCCAAGATGAAGATAGAAATCAAGAAGCTGGGCTACTATTGGCCCACCATGTTTGAAGACTGCTGTAAATTTGCAAAATCATGCCAGAAATGCCAGGAGCATGCTACTGTGCCTAGAAGGCCTCCTACGACTTTGCACCCTACAGTTCCCAGTTGGCCATTTGCACAATGGGGAACTGATGTAGTCGGGCCACTGCCGACTTCCTCGGCCGGACATAAGTACATATTGGCCATAACAGATTACTTCTCCAGATGGGCGGAGGCTATAGCATTAAGAGAAGTGACTGGTGAACTGGTCGCCAGATTCATCAAGCAGATCTTCCGGTTCGGGATCCCCAGCCGAATAATATCTGACAATGGAAGTCATTTCAGAAATCAGAAGGTCTATCGTCTTGCTGAGAAGTATAAGATCGAATGGAGGACCTCCACTCCTTACAATCCACAGGCAAACGGATTGGCAGAAGCTTTTAACAAGACTCTTTGCACCTTGCTGGCCAAGGTCGTCGGTTCCAATAAGAAGGACTGGGAAGAGAAAATGTATGAAGCTCTGTGGGCATACCGCACCGTCTTCAAGACACCTACAGGGTGCTCACCATACTCGCTGGTATACGGCTCAGAGGCAGTGGTTCCGCTAGAGCTGGAAGTCTCGTCACTCAGAGTGGCAGTCCAATACGGCCTGGCCCGTGGCGAACAGACCAATGCAGAAAGAAGACTAGAAGAACTGGCTGAATTGGAAGGGAAGCGCCTCCGAGCCCAGAAGAGTATCCAAATGTATCAGGCCCGCATGGCCACTGCATTCAACAAACTCGTAAGAGGACGAGAATTCAAGAAAGGCGACCTTGTCATGGTCAAGAAAAAAGAAGTCATGGCGTCCAACCCAAAAGGGAAGCTGAATGCTAATTGGGAAGGTCCTTATGTGATACAGAGGGTCTACGAAGGAGGGGCCTACGTGGTTGTTAACCATTGAGGGGAAATCCAATTCTCACCACTCAACGGAAGACATCTAAAGCTGTATCATGCGGCACAACCGGCATTCCCCGAGTGATCAGGCAAAGCTACCCCTTTCCCGGTCTAGTGGCACTCCGCCCTAACCGAGCTACCCATTTCTTGGTATAGCGGCACTCCGCCCTAGTCAAGCTACCCTTTCTTCATCTAGCGGCACTCCGCCCTAGCCGAGCTTCCCATTTCTTCGTCTAGCGGCACTCCGCCCTAGTCAAGCTACCCTTTCTTCGTCTAGCGGCACTCCGCCCTAGCCGAGCTACCCATTTCTTCATCTAGTGGCACTCCGCCCTAGCTGAGCTACCCCTTTCCTTGGTCTAGCGGCACTCCGCCCTAGCCAAGCTACCATTTCTTGGTCTAGCGGCACTCCGCCCTAACCGAGCTACCCTTCCCGGTCTAGCAGCACTCCGCCCTAACCGAGCTAGCCATTTCTTGGTATAGCGGCACTCCACCCTAGCCAAGCTACACCCATTTCCTTGGTCTAGCGGCACTCCGCCCTAGCCAAGCTACCCTTTCTTCGTCTAGCGGCACTCCGCCCTAGCCGAGCTACCCATTTCCCGGTCTAGCGGCACTCCGCCCTAGCCCAGCTACACCCTTTTCCCGGTCTAGCGGCACTCCGCCCTAACCGAGCTACCCTTTCCTTGGTATAGCGGCACTCCGCCCTAGCCAAGCTACCCTTTCTTCGTCTAGCGGCACTCCGCCCTAGCCGAGCTACCCATTTCTTAGTATAGCGGCACTCCGCCCTAGCCGAGCTACCCCTTTCCTTGGTCTAGCGGCACTCCGCCCTAACTGAGATACCCTTCCCGGTCTAGCGGCACTCCGCCCTAACCGAGCTACTCATTTCTTGGTATAGCGGCACTCCGCCCTAGCCAAGCTACCCTTTCTTCGTCTAGCGGCACTCCGCCCTAACCAAGCTGCCCTCATCTTAAGCTGGTGGCATTCCGACCTGTCACCCTCTAAAAAGGAAGGAAGAAGAAAGAACAAAAAAAAAGTAAAAGTAAAAAAAAATGGGGTTAAAAATATAGATACCCCGCCAGACTTGCTCCTATATTAGGAACAAGTGCAAAAATGGCCCAAAACCCAGCTGTGGTGAAAACCCGAAAGGGCACTGCAGGCAAAATAGGGTACCCCGCCACGTGAAAACCCGAAAGGGCGCGTGGGCAAAAGCAAGAGGGGGCCGGCTCCGGCGAAAACCCGAAAGGGCGCTTGGGTCGGTAATGTGGTGATTCCAAAGAAAGCCTCACCTCCCACCATAAAACTCCTCGTCGATCGACCGGCGCCTTGCCCGATCAACGATTAAACCCATCCGGAATGGACCTTACGTCTATTCTGTTGAAGCCGTCATGCATTGCTCGAGAAAAATTCCCTCGATAAAAAGCCCACCTCGGGATAGACCTTCTGGTGCGGACACCCGAGCAGTTGATCGGCACGACACACCGAGCCACCGATACCGCACACGGAGCACGACACGAGCCACCTCAGCGTCCATCTGGCTCGGAGACAGCCTGGAGACTCCGCCTTGAGCCTCCCCATTTATTATATTTAGCTAGACTTTATATGTGTGTAATTTGTATTTATTTCGTTGCATTCGGTTTGCCATTTTGAGTGTAATAGGGACTTACGAGCATTTCGGACCCCGTGGGCCCCACGGCCCCCCCGGGCCCCACCACATTGGGCCACCTCAGCCTAGGGTCCCACGTGGGGTCAGTCAACATGCCACATGGGGCATCTAGAAGTTTGAATGGTCAATTGTCCACATGGGGGACAAGGGACCAAAATAGTCAACATTTCCAACCAACACCCACCTACCATGTCAAGCTTGTTCCCCCCTAGTCAATAGGCTGTCCCCCCCTTATTTTTTTAATTATATTTTTTGTGGAATGGTCACAAGCCATCCCAACCCTCCATCTCACACCTCTAGATCCAACGGTGGAGGATGGATTAGATGGGTGACCTATATATGCTTGTATTTTCCCATTTTGATGAATTAATGCCATTTGAAAGTTGAAAAAAATCCCTTGAGCAGGCCTAGGCCGCCCCCTTCTCCTCTCCCCCTCCCTCTTGAAGCTGTGAAGGCTTCCCTCTGGTGGTGAGACTCCACCCTATCAGTTCCGGTCGCCGCCGCCGCCGCCACGAGCCGCCATCGCCACCGCCGGAGTTCTGTCCGCGCAGTACCACAGCCACTTCCACGAAATTCCAGTCTCAGCCACGGCCTCAGATCGAGCTGGAACTTTTACTGGATCTCCCAGAGGTGTCCAGCACGTCCTCAGAATTTTGGTTGGTCATAAAGATCTCATTTGGTATTTTTTTATTTTTGTCCAATCACAGTTTCCAGATCTGTCTACTGTCTGTTTCCATTTCCACCCGCCCAGAGTTTTAAGTCTTAGGTCCTTTTTTTGATTTTCTTTGGTTCGCCCAATTTAACTGGGTGTTCCTTGCATCAATCCCTTCATCCACCATTTTTTTTAATGTTTGGTTCATCCATTTCATATTTTCTAAAATTCGTTCTCAGTCCTAGCTACAGTTCTGTTCCCCAGTTCCCAGATCCGACCACCAGACACTCCAAAAATCCTATCAAATCACCACCACCTCCAAATCCAATTCTAAAAATTGCCCCAGCTTTGTGATTTGATTATCTACAATGTTGAAGAAGAGCTCGAAGTCTGATTCCTACGGCAAGTAGGCGGTCAATGGTGGTTCTCAGACAAGTGCCCTGTAAATCTGATGTCTCGGTTACTGTACAACAGGGATTTGTAAATTCATTAAAGTCTAGATCCGACTAGATCCATCAGATCTCTCTGAGTCTAGATTGAAGCATTTGAAGAGAGCTTTCCAACGATAGCTCATGCGTCCCGATCCGACGTCGGGATCGACCGCAGTGGCTGTTTTCGCCGGAGCGCGCGCAGGGAAAACAGAACTGAAATCCGTGGGCAGCCATTCCACAACTTGAAGATCGGACCCGACCGGCCACCAATCGGTGTCTCCGGCCGACCGCCGTCCGTGGAGGCGCGCCACCAGGGGTCTCCATCATAGTGGGACCCACCTCCGCAGATCCGGAGGACAACGCCATCCGTGGGCCCCACGGGCCCGCAGAACCCGCCGTTCGGGAAGCACGAAAACACGGAGTTCGGCGCGTCGAGTCGACATCAAGATGCTGCCTGTCAACCTGATTTGCGTGATCCCCGGGGCCCACATGTGACCTTTTACCTCCCTGCGTGGAGTGGGTCGAATCCTTTTGTACCGCTGTGAATTATGTTAACCGGGGGTTCGTAAGTCAGCCGGGGTGTCTTCGCCACGCCGGGTGCGTGGAGGTAATGGTCCGAACCTCTTGGCGTTCATTTGCTTAGCTAGTATACGGTGTTTTGCCGCTGCCGAGAGTGTAGGTACTAGCCCGTGTGTCCATGTCACCGCTGTGAGAGTGAGAGTGACCCGTCCCGTGACTCGATCCGAGTCCGGAAGTGAGTCTGACTACCTTGAACTCTGCCGGTTCCTTAACCGCGCACGATCCACGCTTTCCCTCGCATGGGACGCCGAGTGAGTTTGCACTTCTGTTAGCGACGTGTAGCCTATGGGAGCTCTCCGTGTCGGGCCTAATGTCTCTCCTATCATGTGTTGCTGGTCGTGTCCACGTCTAGAGTCCGAGGTCCATACCACGTAGAGTCGGTCCCCGTGTCCGTCCCGCATCAGTTTGGTATCAGAGCGAGTTGAGTCTAGGGTAGTCATTGCATAAGTCTTGCATGCATCATGGTCTAAGTCAAGTCTAGGATCATCATTTTCAAAAAAACAAAAAAAGAGTGTTTTAAAATTGCATTTCATCCTGATAATTCGGTATCTTAAAAGGTGTTGTCCGAACGTTAGGCTACGCCTATCGGGAAGACCGCACACTTGCGCGAGTGATCTTCGGATCGATTAACTCCGCCATGTACCGGATATTGGTTTAGGTCTAGGAGCATTAGTCGGTGTTTGCATTAGTTAGTGCATTCCAACCTTGCATAGCCGGTCTAGTGTAGTGTCCAAGTGTCGGCATGTCCAACATATAGTCCCCCCCCAATTTCCCATGGATTCCCAATCACCCAGGCAATATGGCCGTTGGTCCACCCATGGGCTTGGAAACCATCCCCTCCACTTCCGTAGGCCCGAAGCCTCGGACTTTTATGGCTCCAATGACCCAGGCGACTACCTCAAGTGGGAAGCCGCCATGGACACATACTTTGATTGTTATACTATGTCCGATGCCATGCAAGTTAGTTTTGCCCAAGAGAGGCTTGTCCACAAAGCCGCCTGGAAATGGGAGAGAATTGAGCGCATGAGAGAGGTTAGGAGGCAAAGGCCCATCGAGTCGTGGCATGAGATGAAGGATGAACTTAGGAAGGTCTACCTACCCGACCCGGTCACCTCTAATCGACCCCACCCAATCACATCCACCCAAGTGGGCCATAATCGGAGGCAACGCGCCGCGCATGTAGAGGAGCCTAGGTCCACGACTAGGCCGACTTCATATGGGGGAGTCCATCACATCGCTCCTACTCCAAACCCCACCATTGCCGAACTCTTCCAAATCATTTTGGATAAGGTGGATAGGAAGTGTGATTATATTGAGTCCCTGCTTCCCCCTTGCCTACCTCCTAGCCGAGATAGAACCAAGCATGACCCTAAGGAGGTAGCAACCGGTAGTCCCAATCCAGTGTCATCTAGAGTGCCATCCCGAGGTCCTCTCCCCATCTTGGTGGATCCTCTTCCCCCACCCACGAGAGCCACATTGCCTACACCCCCTGTTCGTCAGGAGGATAAGGGTAGGGACCCACTTATCAAGGAGCGTAGAGGATCACGACAACAGTGTTATCGCTGCCAGAGGTTTGGCCACTTTGCCGGACAGTGTCCCACTCGGACATCTCTAGCCCTAGGGGATAAAGGGGTTGGAGAAACCTCACCTCCCGATCTTATTTCGGAGCCCTCTCATTTGGAGCCGCCAAAGCCCGAGCCACCCGTGTTTCTAACGGGTACACTTTTCATAGCCGAACCACTTCTTAGATGGCTCAAGAACGGCTTGGCCCCATCTCTCCTCCCATCCATGGACCCTACCCTACCATTAGTGCCGGTCAACTCATTCCATACCACCTTCCGGTCTAGTCACCATGTGGATACATTAGATGATCTTCTTAAAGGATTAGACCGGCAGTTGACATTTACGCACTTGTTGGCCCCACGCTTCTACCGACCTACAGGTCGTAGCTTCACACATCCATCCCTAGGGTCCATCACCTCCATGTACACTGTGGGTCATGTTACCACGGAGGTTCTTCTACTCCTCCCTTTGCCGGTCGAGTCCAACTTCATTCCCCTTTGCCCAATGGAGGAATCTTACTTTCTACCTATGACTGTCGTCCCATCTCTCGCAATGAATGAAGGTGGTCATTTACACCTCCAAGATTTCCAAATGTGGGACAGTGATTTTTGGAAGCCTAGTCCGAGGGGTCATACCTTCTTTGATCCCTTCGACCCATTCTCTTATGGACTCCGTGACCCACCATATTTACATCACCTTTTCGAGAGAGTCCACCATCATACCCCTACCGTCTCATCTTCCTTCACGGATGAAGGTGACCATCAACACCTTCTAGAATTTCACACATGGGTCCTTGAAATGAGGGAATCCATATCGAGGGGTCACACATTCTTTGATCCCGTCGATCCCTTTCTTCATGGGCCCTTTGGCCCACAACCTCCATTCCACCTCTTTAAGGAAGTCCACTATCACACCCCTCCTACTCGGGCCTGGCAACCTTTACATGGCAATAGGTCCGAACCGTCATTTGGGGGTAATGAGGACTTTGGTTTCCCCGGGCCACCTCAACCACCCAAACCTCCCGGACTTCCCACATCCAAACCCCATGTCCATGGTTGGTGCATCGTAGGATGTCTAGGAGTCCACCATGACATTAACCTCCGGTTATGTCAAATGCATGCATGGCACACATTCGGATGTCCTGGACCACCTTGCATATGATTGGATTTTACTAACTGTAGGGTTGTTTAGGGTCGTGTGTGCATCCGTGTGTTTCTTTTCTTTTGGTAAGCATGTTAGGTCGTGTGTGCATCCTGTGTTTCTTTCCTTTTGCTAAACATGTTAGGAGTCTGCATGACGATGTTCGTCGTCACAGTTGAGGCCAGCAATGCACGGTACAAGGAGTTAGCCGATGTCCATCGACACTACCGAGAGTTCCAAGAGGGTGAATATGTCATGATCAGGGTAAGACCTGAACGGTTTCCCTCTGGAACCGTTAAGAAGTTGCAAGCTCGCGGATCCGGTCCCTTTAGAGTGTTGAAACGCGTTGGATCCAATGCGTATGTTGTGGACCTGCCCGAGGAATATGGTATAAGCTCTACCTTCAATGTATCGGATCTTGTTGCATATAGGGACCCAGCGGTGATCCCTAGTGAGCCTTTTGAGCCATCTCCTCCCCTTGAGAGTGATCCCACACCTGAGTGTCTACTTCCACCTCCAGCCTCTTTTTCACGGCAGCGTGAGCACATAGATCGTATACTGGACGAGCAAGTGACAGTTACCAGGAGTGGATCTTACCCGCGCTACCTAGTGCGATGGAGAGGACGGCCCGCTACTGAGGACACATGGATCACACATGGCGAGTTGCAGCGGATTGATCTGGACCTTTTGGAGCGATACAGGAGCGATGCAGACCCTTACTCGACAGGGTCGAGTTTCTCCCACCCGGGGAGAATTGGTGCGGACACCCGAGCAGTTGATCGGCACGACACACCGAGCCACCGATACCGCACACGGAGCACGACACGAGCCACCTCAGCGTCCATCTGGCTCGGAGACAGCCTGGAGACTCCGCCTTGAGCCTCCCCATTTATTATATTTAGCTAGACTTTATATGTGTGTAATTTGTATTTATTTCGTTGCATTCGGTTTGCCATTTTGAGTGTAATAGGGACTTACGAGCATTTCGGACCCCGTGGGCCCCACGGCCCCCCCGGGCCCCACCACATTGGGCCACCTCAGCCTAGGGTCCCACGTGGGGTCAGTCAACATGCCACATGGGGCATCTAGAAGTTTGAATGGTCAATTGTCCACATGGGGGACAAGGGACCAAAATAGTCAACATTTCCAACCAACACCCACCTACCATGTCAAGCTTGTTCCCCCCTAGTCAATAGGCTGTCCCCCCCTTATTTTTTTAATTATATTTTTTGTGGAATGGTCACAAGCCATCCCAACCCTCCATCTCACACCCCTAGATCCAACGGTGGAGGATGGATTAGATGGGTGACCAATATATGCTTGTATTTTCCCATTTTGATGAATTAATGCCATTTGAAAGTTGAAAAAAATCCCTTGAGCAGGCCTAGGCCGCCCCCTTCTCCTCTCCCCCTCCCTCTTGAAGCTGTGAAGGCTTCCCTCTGGTGGTGAGACTCCACCCTATCAGTTCCGGTCGCCGCCGCCGCCGCCACGAGCCGCCATCGCCACCGCCGGAGTTCTGTCCGCGCAGTACCACAGCCACTTCCACGAAATTCCAGTCTCAGCCACGGCCTCAGATCGAGCTGGAACTTTTACTGGATCTCCCAGAGGTGTCCAGCACGTCCTCAGAATTTTGGTTGGTCATAAAGATCTCATTTGGTATTTTTTTATTTTTGTCCAATCACAGTTTCCAGATCTGTCTACTGTCTGTTTCCATTTCCACCCGCCCAGAGTTTTAAGTCTTAGGTCCTTTTTTTGATTTTCTTTGGTTCGCCCAATTTAACTGGGTGTTCCTTGCATCAATCCCTTCATCCACCATTTTGTTTAATGTTTGGTTCATCCATTTCATATTTTCTAAAATTCGTTCTCAGTCCTAGCTACAGTTCTGTTCCCCAGTTCCCAGATCCGACCACCAGACACTCCAAAAATCCTATCAAATCACCACCACCTCCAAATCCAATTCTAAAAATTGCCCCAGCTTTGTGATTTGATTATCTACAATGTTGAAGAAGAGCTCGAAGTCTGATTCCTACGGCAAGTAGGCGGTCAATGGTGGTTCTCAGACAAGTACCCTGTAAATCTGATGTCTCGGTTACTGTACAACAGGGATTTGTAAATTCATTAAAGTCTAGATCCGGCTAGATCCATCAGATCTCTCTGAGTCTAGATTGAAGCATTTGAAGAGAGCTTTCCAACGATAGCTCATGCGTCCCGATCCGACGTCGGGATCGACCGCAGCGGCTGTTTTCGCCGGAGCGCGCGCAGGGAAAACAGAACTGAAATCCGTGGGCAGCCATTCCACAACTTGAAGATCGGACCCGACCGGCCACCAATCGGTGTCTCCGGCCGACCGCCGTCCGTGGAGGCGCGCCACCAGGGGTCTCCATCATAGTGGGACCCACCTCCGCAGATCCGGAGGACAGCGCCATCCGTGGGCCCCACGGGCCCGCAGAACCCGCCGTTCGGGAAGCACGAAAACGTGGAGTTCGGCGCGTCGAGTCGACATCAAGATGCTGCCTGTCAACCTGATTTGCGTGATCCCCGGGGCCCACATGTGACCTTTTACCTCCCTGCGTGGAGTGGGTCGAATCCTTTTGTACCGCTGTGAATTATGTTAACCGGGGGTCCGTAAGTCAGCCGGGGTGTCTTCGCCACGCCGGGTGCGTGGAGGTAATGGTCCGAACCTCTTGGCGTTCATTTGCTTAGCTAGTATACGGTCTTTTGCCACTGCCGAGAGTGTAGGTACTAGCCCGTGTGTCCATGTCACCGCTGTGAGAGTGAGAGTGACCCGTCCCGTGACTCGATCCGAGTCCGGAAGTGAGTCTGACTACCTTGAACTCTGCCGGTTCCTTAACCGCACACGATCCACGCTTTCCCTCGCATGGGACGCCGAGTGAGTTTGCACTTCTGTTAGCGACGTGTAGCCTATGGGAGCTCTCCGTGTCGGGCCTAATGTCTCTCCTATCATGTGTTGCTGGTCGTGTCCACGTCTAGAGTCCGAGGTCCATACCACGTAGAGTCGGTCCCCGTGTCCGTCCCGCATCACCTTCCGTCTGTTCTGATAAAACACTTCCACTTGTTTCTGTCTAAGGCCCACCACGATGAAACCTGCCCGGTTTAGACCTTACGTCTATCCCAATGAAACCTATCCTACGTCTCACCGCGATGAAACCTGCTGTTGACCGATTGGCACACTGCCCGATCAACAATGAAACCCTATCCGGTTTAGACCTTACGTCTATCCCGATGAAACCTATGAAATCCTTACATTGGTATAAACCCAATACTAATGATGAAACCAGATACTGATCGACCGGCACTTTTTCCCGATCAGCGATGAAACCTTGTCCAGTTTAGACCTTGTGTCTATTCCGACTAGATCTACAGGTCTCTTTATGTCCCACCGTGATGAAACCTGCTGTTGATCGATTGGCACACTGCCCGATCTATGATGAAACCTATCCAGTTTAGACCTTCCGTCTATCCTGATGAAATCCATGAACTCCTTGCATTGGTATAAATCCAATACCGATGATGAAACCCGCCATTGATCGATCGGCATCTCGCCCAGTATCAATGATAAAACCTTATCCAGTTTAGACCCTACGTCTGTCCTGATGAAGCATATGAAATCTTTGCGTTGGTATGAGCCAATACCAATGATGAAACCTGCTATCGATCGGCTGGCACACCGCCTGATCGACGCTAAAACCCATCCAGGGTAGACCTTCCGTCCGCTCTGACATAGCACAACACTGCTCTTTGAATCTATTCAGACCCTCCGTCTGGATAGATCATGAAACTCTATTCCTTTGCGTTAATGTTAAACCCCACATTAACGATGAAACTCATATTCTCAGCAAACGGCCTCGTGCCCGAGCTACTACTTATATTCTCTAAATTGATTCGGACCTTTCGTCTGGATAGATCATGAAACCCTACTTCCCTTTGCATTGGTGTTGGCACCCACATCAATGATCGTGTGTCCACAATAAACATATGGCGCCATGGTCCATAGGATGAAAGTTGTGGTCCCAGAAAAGATAATGAAAAAGGAAAAGAGAAAGAAAACGACAAAAAAAGTATATATATAAAAATGGGGTTGAAAATAGAGATACCCCGCCAGACTTGTTCAGGCATTCTAGACAAGTGCAAAAATGGCCCTAAACCCAGCTGTGGTGAAAACCCGAAAGGGCACTGCAGGCAAAATCGGGTACCCCGCCACGTGAAAATCCGAAAGGACGCGTGGGCAAAAGCAAGAGGGGGCTGGCTCCGGCGAAAACCCGAAAGGGCGCTTGGGTCGGTAATGTGGTAATTCAGAAGTTCCATGCCAACCGGCACGTTGCCTTCACCTCCCCTTCACTGATGAGGCCTTCCGTCGGTCATCTGGCTCTATGCCCCACCGATGATAAAGCCTTTCCGCGGTAGATCCTACGTCTACCCTGATGAAATATACATACCCTCTTTTCACATATCCCACCAACAATAAAACCGGTCATCATTCCGATAAAGCCTGGCCAGTTCAGACCTTACGTCTGTCCTGATCTAACTCCTAAACTTTCCCTTGATCGATCGGCTCCTTGCCCGGTCAACGATAAAGCCCTACCAGGACAGACCCTACGCCTATCCTGATGAAACCTACATATTTCTTGGCAAAGTCCCACCCGCCATAAAACCCGCTGGAATAGACCTTACGTCTGTCCTGACGAGACCTACACCTCTACATACGTCCCACCGTTGATCGACCGGCACCTCGCCCGATCAATGATGAAATCCTCTATCCGGTTTAGACCTTACGTCTATACTGATGAAACCTATGAGACTCTTTGCGTTGATATAAACCCAATATCGACGATGAAACCAACCACTGATCGACTGGCATCTCGCCCGATCAGTGATGAAACCATGTCCAATTGAAACACTGCCAGTGTAGACCTTTCGTCTATTCTGATGAAACTTATAACACTTTCTTTGCGTCGATATAAACCCGATATCGATGATGAAACCAACTGTTGATCGACCGGCATCTCGCCCAATCAGTGATGCAACACTACCAGTGTAGACCTTTCATCTATTCTGATGAAACTTATAACACTTTCTTTGCATCGATATAAACCCGATATCGATGATGAAACTAGCCATTGATCGATCGGCACCTCGCCCGATCAATGATGAAATCCTATCCAGTTCAGACCCTACGTCTGTCCTGATGAAAACCACGCACCCTTCAGTGTCCCACCTGTGATAACCTCTACCCAGTCTAGACCTTACGTCTACTCTGATGAAACTTGTAAAACTCCTTTGCATCGATATAAACCCAATGTCGATGATGAAATCATGTACTGGTCGATTGGCACATCGCCCCGACTAGCTTTGAAACCTGCCCGGGATGAACCATTCGCCCGTTTCGGATTGTGCTCTAAGCCTCTTCGCTCACATTCCTGCAAGCCATCTCCCTTGCGGCACGTATGGCCAAGAAGGACGTGTGCTACCACCAACAAAATTTGGTTTAGAGCGCCCCCCGGAGGCCGTCACGCGGTGGAGCGAGTTCCCCATCCTTTCTCTGAAGGGGTGGATGCTCTCCTGCTAGGTACGGGCTATTCCCATAGGGACCGCTGAAACCACTGCCAAATCACCGTGAAATATTGACGGTGCAATAAGTCAAGAACAAACCACATATGAGACTGGTTTAAAGAGTCCTTTCCATTGAATAAAAAGTGAATACAAGAAGGGACCCTGAGGGGAAATTGTATTACAAAAAAAAGGGAAACAGATATTCACGGCCGCCGGAATATGTCTTCAAAGGCCAGAAGCCCTACATGCGGGGTAGCCCCCAGCTCATGAAGTCGAGCCTCCTCCTCCTGTAGCCGAGCAGACTCGTCCCGAAAGGATGCCATCTGCCCCTCCAACAGAGCTACTTCCTTCGCAAGCTGCGGTCGAGAAGTTGTTATCTGCGGCAGTTCAGCTTGGAGGTCAAACAATTCAGCCTCCAGGATGGTTATCCGGCTGCGCACGAACTGCTCCCGCTGCGCCAGAGACTGCAGTTGGCACTGGCGCTCCTGAAGAACATAGTCCGTCTTCTCCAGCTTAGATTTGCACTCCTTCCTTTGCAACTTCAAAGCTGCCAGTCTGTCAGACATAATATGTGCCAAGAAGTCCCGGCGATGTATGAACTTTAACAACAATAGAACCCGCTGGGCCCATATTTCCATGGGACAACCCATCGCCTGCAGACCAGCGGTGAAACGCTCGGCTATCTCCTTCAGCCGCAGATAAGTCAGTCCGGTCTGGGACTCCACCAGCTGGCGCAGCATGTCCAGATTCTGCCAGATGAAACTCTCAGATGAAGCGAAGCCAGGAGAAGGGGCTGGAGCTACTTCGAAAGTCACCTCGCCATCAATGTCTGCCCACAGTGCAACATCCGGCAGAGAGGACAAAGACAGCAAATCCGCTGGAAGAATTGGCCGGTCCCTCTCTGTGCCCTCTGGCTGAGCTGAAGATTCCTCCTCCACCGCTGTCTCGGGTGCTATGGCTTGAACATCCGCGGAGGGAGGACCAATGAATGATGGAGCTATCTCTTCATGAGTCTCCTTAATAAGGGCTTCATCTTCAGCTACTCTTTCTGATAATGGGGGCAAAAGGTCCCTAGTCTGTAGAGGCAGAGATCTAGTCTTTATAGCCACTGTGGCAGGGACTGCTGATTCGGGCGCAATCGACATTACGACGGCCGGTATAAAAGCGGAGCTTCTGGCTGGGTCTACTTCGGCTCTGAACTCTGAGGCCCTGACAGGGATAGAAATCTCTCCTGATGATCCCATGTCCAGTGATGTTAAGTCAGTTGAGGATTGTATTCTCACTGGCACGGGGCGAATAACCTCAGAAATTTCCATGCAAGTTGAAGGTAAAGCAGGGATGATGATCAAATCTGCAGATGAGACATCCATGGAGACTGCGGCCGCATCTGAGCTGGTAGTGACAGGGTCCTGAGGACAAAGCAGAATGATCCTCATCAATGGATGGAAGAAAATAAATAGAACATCAAACAAAAAAAAGGGACGCTTACCTTTAAAGTGGGGTCTATATCCTCAAGATGAGACAAAAGAGGAGAAAGCTCCGTAGTTGAAGCAACACATGGAGGGGTTATGTCGTCCTCAGTGTCGAGCCCGGCAAACTCCTCTTGCAATTCCTCCTCAGAAGATAGCATCAACAGTTTAGGAGGCTGAAAGGGCGGGAGGCCTTTTACAAACACAGGCAGGGCTTCTGATTTTTGGATTTCCTCCTCGCTGCCACTGAAGGTCACTTCCTCCTCATTATCAGGCACGGTCTCGGAGCTACCCGAGGATATCTCCACTCTAGCTATGTGCTGCGAGGTCGCCTCTAGAGCATGCCGCGATGCAGATCGGGTTATTATGCGTCTAGCCAGAATAGGGCTCTGTTTTGTTTGAGTCCTTTCACTTTCCTGCGGTTGAGACGACTCTCCCACTACTATCGTAGCCCCAGTCGGCTCCCTGACTGTCACCTCAACAAAAGGGGAACTCTGAGGGATATAATGAAAAAGAATAACAGTAAAGAATAAAGAGAAAAGATGAGAGAGCACATTTACCCTCCTCCTCACCAGCCGGGGTAGGAGAAGGCAGCCTCGTGTCCCTCTCCGCAGGCACTGCAACGGCCTGCTCCGGGCCTGTATCAGATAAATAGAAGCTCACTCTCGAAGGATGCCTTAAAAGAATAGTCAAGAAAACAATGAAGATTGCATCTGCAAGATATTTACCGCTACTCTCGGTAGGTTCCTGAGCAGCCTCCCTCTGAGACGTGAACTCGTCAAAAGAGGGGATGTCTAGAAGAGGGGTCCCGGCGTCCGTCGCAACTGGAGCTGACTGCTGGACCCGAACAACTTTGGCCCTCTTGGCCTTGACAACTGCAGCTTTCACCACAGAAGGCTTCCTCTTCTTGCCCGGAGGTAGGGGAGTGGTCGTAGGTGCCGCTGCAGGGATTTCAAAGTAAGCAAGCTTCTCAGCTTGAGCGATAATCTTCCTGTAAAGTCCCTGCCGTTTTATGTCCGGTCTATCTGTGCAAAACATAAGAAGGACAGTCATAGTCGACATATGCAGAACACAACAATAAAAGAAAGACGCCATGAGCACACAGGAAGGGTCATACCTGCTGGGCCGTCATAGAAGGTGGAAAGCGGCCAATACAGATAAGCCACCTCCTTCGAGCGGGAAGCATCCTCCTTCACGAGCCAACATACGTCACCTATGGTCTGGCATTTCTCCGTCAAGGTAGCTAAATCTTTGTGTCCGTGGAAGTCAAGGCAATGAAACAGGCCGAGGTAATCCATGCACCAGCCGTCGACATAATGAAAAGAAATAAAAAGCGGCTCATTCAGAATGCCAGCTATCGAGTTCTCTACTGACAGCCCGTGAACATTCAGCAGCACGAAAAGCCAAGATGTGTGCTGATAATATGTGTTGGTGCGGTCTTCCCTCCGCACAAATGTCCGATAAGGGTGAAATCTGTCTACCGGGCCCCTCCAGGGGGCTGCTGTCGGGAGAGGCTCCTCCGGGGGAAATGGATACTGCACCTCCACATGAATACTCCCTATGTGGCCCAGCTGCCTCAGGTCCTTTGTAAAAGCATCTTCATTGATCTCAGAAAATACAGGAGTGGGTATTTCAGAGCCTTCCTCTTTTAAGGACCGACGCCTGGCAACGTATGTGTCCGCCTCCCTCGGATGCTGTGAATAGAGCCTTTTCAGATGAACCTCATCAATTTCAAATACAGGCCCTGATTGCCGCTTTAAGAAAGAGCGCTTGGCCACATCCCAGAAGGCGCCTCTACCATCCTTATAAAAATTGGTGCGGGTATTCCACCACTTGATGTATTCTGATGTGACCCGGGAATACAATTAGAAACGGTCGGGACCCTGAAAGTTACGCCCTCTCGGCGATGAAAGAAATCCCACCATATCCGACCATCACTGGCAATGGAGGACCCATGCTTGGCACGGCTGTCCAAAGGGAACTGAGCGGCTGATGAAGGAATATGCTGATCGTAGTCGAAGTTTCTGCTAAAACGGAATGGGTAATAGGGCTCCAAGATGAGCAAGCCTCCCTTCCCGAAGACCAATACACTGGGTCGGATAGCCATAGCCCACCTTACCAGTTCTGGTTCTAATATGGGCCGGGTGGCATTGGCCCCCGAAACAGGATTGACATAAACTTCTACCTCCTCTATTCTGCATTCCCTCTGAGGGTCTACTAAAGGAGCCGAACCTGCTGCCAAGCTCCAGAAATGAATGCTACCAGGAGCATCTACATGCACTTTGGTCAACCGGCCCCTGATCTTAAACAGCTGCTCTGAGAAAAGGCCGGGTTCGGCGCTAGCAAACTCAATCATCCGAGGGAGCAGTGTGTCTGACTGCAAAGTTCTCGGGGCCAGCTCGGGGAAAATGCTACAAACCCAAGCATTGAAGAAATGAAATGGACCTATAGTCCGTAAGGAACGGGGAACCCGATGTCTATGCAAATCTCCCAGTGATTTGTAAACTAAACACAAAGCCGCCGGGCACAGAGACAGTCTCATCCCCCAGGCCATCTGACAGGCCGGATATATAGCCTCCGGTCTGATAGTCGTCTCGTCCCCTTGGGGGAGAGCGAAAGTGCATAGCCAGAAGGTCAGATAAGCTGCACAATGAGTAATGGGGTCAACCCCTGCTGGGTTCGGGGCATCTACACCTGCTCGGCGCAGTGAAGCCGGCAATGCTGATTTATAACGAGGGGCCCTGATCTGCTTACTGGGAGTCGGTCCCACGGAAGGGAAGTCTGTATACTTCAAGGGACCCCCGAAGAAGTACTGTATCCACTGTCCTACACGGACTCTCAACCTGCTGCTCTTTTCCCGGGGTTGATATCCTTTGGAAGATCCCCTGCAATAGGCCAGACAAATGGTCCGATAGGCCTTCATCAAGTACCGGTATGCGTAGCCAAAGGAATATCTGCCCTCTCCATCAGAGGCATCCTTTACAGAGTCATCTAGACAGACCTCTTCATATGGCTCCCCATCTATAGGCAGGCCTGAAAGCTACGCAAGACTCCAAAGATCGAGAGAAGTCTCGCCTTCTGCTGTATAGAACGTATTAAACTGTGGGCAGAACACTTCAAGCATGCCGCAACATAATCCCCGAGAGGGGGGATAGCTGAACCTGGAGGCAAATACACTATGATATACCCCAGCTCTAATCAGTAAAGGGGCGTATTCCTTCAAGACAAATTCTGTAAACTCCACTGCTCCTACCTTGAAGAGATGGGCGTCTGTCACTTTAGCATCTCCAAACCAGCCGGCAGCTAGCTGATATTTAAATTGAACGGCCAGACAGTTCAGAATAAATGGCTCATCCCTGTAACCCCACTTCACAGGAGCTAGAAAAAGTCCAAAGTTGGGCTTCTCCCGATGGACGCGACCGGCTGCATGGTCCCACCTTGCTGGGGTAAACTCTGGAGCCCGGTTCAGCATCTTCTTCTCCGGCTCTAATTTGGAAATGCCCAGCACGGCATTCCAGTCCCTCTGCTCGCCCGGGAGATATATAGCTCGGGCTCGATAAACAGAACCCTTCATGATGTCTCTGTCAGCCAGTATTGCCTCTTCCACAGACCGAGCAAGCAGGAAATCCCTCATTCCGCCTATGGTGAAGGTTCGGATAAATGGCAGCAGATGGCGATCCTTCGGCAGGTCCGGACGGTAGTCGGCAGCCCTTCTGAAATCAATCCCTTCTGTGGAAGAATAGACTCCGGAAGACGGCACTGTGTCAGTCTCGGAATCAGAGGACTCGTCAACAGTGGCGATCTGGTTATAGCCGAAGCTTAGACTATTCACATTCAGCCAGTTGACTGAAGCCCGAGATATGTCCGGCTGAGCCGATGAACTCGCTCCCACAGTCATGGAAGCCGCATCAGAAGAGTTGGAAGCCATGTCAGTGACTGCAATCAAGAAAAGATGAAAATAAGCATCGGAAAGATGAATGAGCATGTGATGATTGAATAAATAATTCTAATGAAATTTCGGCAGCATTTCCTCTTGTCCGGGGTCTGCCCAAGAAAATAGGGAGTCACCCACCAAGAGGGAGTGATCCCGAACATAAAATGGGATTCAAACCCGTATAATGAACCTACCCGAGACTAAATCGGTCAAAAAGGGGGGGGGACGAAATAAGGCTCTCGGAGCGGGGAAGATCACTGCCATCGCCGAGATGAAGAGAGAGAAGAGGGATGTGAAAAATGAGGGTAAAAGCCCTCTCGGGGGGGTTAAAAAGAAGAGGAAGGAGAGGCTTCTCGGCGCGAATGAAAGCGCGTCGAGAACCCTCCGTCGGCCGGAAGAAGGGAGGCGCGCCGAGATGCCCGCGCCGAGAAGCCCGCTGAAGACCCCCCGCGTCGAGAAGCCCTTGCCGAAGAGGCCCGCGCCGACAACAGTCGCGCCGAGAGGGTCACGCCGAGAAGTAACCCAATTCTAGCGCCGAGAAGTCAAAAGGCAGTTGGAAAATATGGAGATGAAAAACATGAAAAAGAAAGATATATGCATAATATTGTTACAGTAACATGAACAAGCTGAATGACAATGACAGAAAGAAATTGAGGAAGATACCCTCGAATGATGAAGGGCACCTGCAGACCCCGTGCCGCTTATTCTGCGCTTACGCCGCCCGCAGGTGGGGGGCATTTGTTGACACCTTGAAAATGAGCAAGGGCAGAAGCAGAATTGATAAGAAGATTAGACCAACAGTGAAAGATCAATGACGAAGTTCGTCAACCATCTACCCGGCTGAAGCCTGTCGCCGGCAAAGTTGATGTCCGGTGCCATTGTCAGTCAGACAGCGGCACTGATGAAGCAGCAGTCATCCGACTGATGAGACCTCCTAGCACATTCTAACAAGAAGCCGGAACCGGCAAATAAAGATTGTAAAGGCTTTTACAAAGTCAGAACAAAAGAAGAATCATCTCCACAAACTATACACCAGGCTGAAGTCTTCTCATACTGAAGCTGATGTCCGGTCTTGTCATCGTTCAGAGCTAACAGTTCTAAGTGGAGCTTAAAAGCCTTAAATGGGCCTATGAAATGGGCTTAGGTGTGTGGCATCTAGGCCCCCTCACTCAAATCGCACGCCGTGCCGGGAGCTACTGTCATCTCAGGCGCGCCGTGAAGATGGAGTGGAGTGGCACGCCGACTTCCACCTGCCGAGAAGATACAAGATACAGCTATAAAACCCCCTTCCCCTAGAGCAAGAAAGGAGAGAAGCTCAGAAGATCCTCACCATCACCACCGCCAGAAGAGAAAAAAGAGAGCCTCCTCCACTGAAAGAAAAAGAGAAGAGACCAATCCCAAGAGAAAAAGAAGAAGAAGAAGCTCCAGGTGGGCAGCAGGGGAGGGAGAGGAGTCAATGCTCCGCCCTCCCCCCCATGTTTTATTTTCTTCTCCATGTAGTCTTATGTGTTTTACCTCGATTTATCAAATGTAACCGGGATATCCTGGCCTTCGTTCTAGTTCCCTTTCCCTCATTCCCCCTTTTTGATTGGTGTGAGTTTGGGATGATGCAATGGAATGAAATGCTTTGATGGCCCGTTTGAGGCGTTTCCCCATTTTCTTTCTTCTTCCTTACATGTATCTATGTTTCTGGTTCAACTGACCGTGAAATGATGAAGCCTTCCCATCTCTGGTTTCTCTCGAATGAGTGCTGCTCAGTATCTTGAGTGATCGTTCTGATGCTTCAGGTTTCTCTGCTCCAATTGTTCTTCCTGGAGGAGCGTCGAAGGAAGAGTCCCAATCTTCACACCCATGGATTATTGGACTCTATCCTCTCACCCCTTCAGTGATGCCTACACTGGGTTGTCTCCCCATCTTTCATTCCGATTGTTTCCTTTTCTTAAGCCATTAAGGTCGCCCCAGGAATCAGGGACAGTTATCCCTTGATTTCCCTGGACGGCCGGCGACAGAAAAACACATCCCCATGGGTTTTAAATGGATGATGATCTCGAGCCCTCCATAAACCTCACCTTCCAGTGATCCCCTGGCACAGCCCAGCAAAGCCCTTGGCTTCCCCCCTCATTTGCATCCCAAATTCCCAGCCATTACCTGAATCCCAGAAAGAAATCTCAAAAACAGAGTGCCGTAGAACCCTGAAACACATCTCGGCGCCCTCATCTATCTCGGCTCCAAGAATAGTGGAACAGGTGAAAAGCCCTCGGCGTGAGCCTTCTCGCACCGAGAACCCCCACTGCCCAGGCCGAAAAGGCCCTTCACCATTTCTTCTTGCCCGCGCCGAAAGCCTTCTTGCGCCGATAAGCTCCCCAGCCCTTTTGTCTTCGCGCCGAGAAGCTCGCGCCGGGGGCTCCTGTTTGGCTCCTCTTCATCGCGCCGGGAACCCCAGCCCTCTCACTTTGGCGCCAGGAACCCTGGCCTTCTTGCCATTGGCGCCGGGAGCCTCCCTGTCCTCCTCTTCATCGCGCCGGGAACCCCGGCCCTCTCACCTTGGCGTCAGGAACCCCTGGCCTCCTTGCCATTGGCGCCGGGAGCCCTGGCCTTCCCATTTTTGGGTCATGCCGAGAGCTCGTGCCCATTCAGAGTGCGCTGAGAGCCTAATCTGCCACCCAATGAACCCCAACACCCAGAGCAAACCCACACAGGGATATCCGTGGATCACCAGATATGTCCCGGGGATAAAATTAAAGGGAGTCAGACTCCCTTATGTTCCATCAGTTCGTGTCAGGATTACGACAACCTACCCCCTTTTAGCTCCGGTGAGCTCTGCCAATGCATGAGTGCCACCAGCTCTTATAAGGGAAGAGTCAAATATCGCCCCAAGGCATACATGTGTAATGCGAGAGGTTCGGCCTCTCTATCTCTCGGCTTTCATCCCGGCACTCCGTGGGTGATAGCCTATTCTCCCCTGGGCATAACCCAGATTATGGGGAGATGTTGTCGAAATGTTGATCGATGCTTTAAAACCCCATCGTGGTTACAGCTCAGTTCACCTGTGATTTAAATCCGCTTTCTCCCCTTTCCCCTACACCCAGTTTTCGAGCCACTGGTCGTCTATTTCTGTGGTTGATGTTATTATCTTACCCGCCTTCCTGGCCCTGGTATGAAGTTTAAAATGGTGCATATGAATATCTGTTTGCCTTATGAGGCCTCCTATTTCGGCGTGTAATCAAGGGTTGTCCTTCTTAAGAAGGGCGTAATTAACGTCATAGCCTTTATGGTATGACGGACTTTTGGTCCCGACTCGAACTTCACAATCGACTAACCAAGTTAGATCGAGCGCACAATGAAATCGTCACACATGTGACTGGCACGCCAATTAACCAAACCAATAAAACAATAAATCAATAAATATTTAACATAGAAAAATCCCCGCGTCCACATGTCCCCAGATTTATTTCTACAAGCTCATCAACGGTGGCCTGACCCCCATCTTCAACATCGGGCGGGGCTTCTTGCAAGTCAATAAAGCCTCCCGGGATATAATCCTCTTCGATCTCATGATTTTTGGTTCCGTCATACTGGTCATCGGTGGATGTTGGCTCATCATATAAGGCTAATACTGTTGGATTCTGTTCGGCCTGCCCCGAGGGTTTGACCAGTTCAGCAGGAAACCCAAAGGTGGACTCCTCCGCCCCTAGAGGTTCTTCTGGTGCAGGCCCCCCTGAGAGATCATCATTCTGTAGGGCCCAGACTTCTTCTAGAATGCGCTCAAACTCTAGGCATTCTCTTAGCTCGTTGGCTATTTGGTCTTCATCCGGGGTTCCCGTATCAAACTTTGCTTCAGCATGGAACAGATCCTCTTTGCAAGGTAGGTCTTCCCAGCACCAATCTTTCTTTGTTTCATCAGATGTCCCTGTCTCCGGCTGACTGTCTGGGGCTTCATTGTTCATTACGGATTGATAAATGATCTCTTCATCTTCCGAGGGGTACTTGTCATATCCCACCTCGGGAGGGTATTCATGCTGGTAGGAGGCAGAGATGACGTCCACCTCGGCTTCATAGTATTCTTGAAGGGTATAACCCAATCCCGGGTGCTGAGTGATCTTCCTCAGTTCTTTATTATCCCGGGGCGGATCCCATAGCTCCTGGAACGCCTTCTTTTGGGCAACAGGTTGTAGTGATGGCATCTGCATTTTAGAGAACATCTGCGAAACCCGCTGGGTAGTATAGTCCAAGCCTGTGATCGGCACCATCCGGTTTGCAGATTCTTCAGGGACCATGCAGTCTTGATCATCGTCTTCGACTGGCTCCCCGGTGTAGAATATGATAGGAGGTTCGCAGAAGCGAGGGACCTCCATAGTCTTTAATGGTAGCACCGTCTGATATTCTATGCTAGCAATGGGCTTGACTAAACCCTGCGGAACCCCCACCTGTATGTACTTTTCTTTCATTTCTTCGTCAGTATCATCTGGGTGGATGCTAGGAGGGGTGATCCGAGCAAAGTCACCAACATAAGAAATGTGAGATACTTCATGTTTCTTAATATAGCCCCTTGGTGGCGGTGGAGACCAATTTCTTGCTTTCATCACCGGCTTCTTCTGGCTGACCACAGCCTCCTTCCCTTCACCCTTTTGTGACACCTCCGTGTAGTAGGATGCATCGAGCATATGACACTCGAATACTTCGAAGGGATGCAGATCCGCAAACACCCTTTCTTCTTTTCCTTCATGGCAGTATTTAATACACTGATGCAGCGTGGACGGCACTATCTGATATTCATGCAGCCACGGTCTCCCTAGCAGGGCCTTATATGTGGTGTTGGAGTCGATTACATAGAATCGCACCACGGTAGTGAGGTCCCCCAATGTGAGGTTGAAATCAGCCACCCCAAGGGGCGTCTCACATTTCTGGTTGAATCCCGCAATTTTCATGTCTCTGACCTTGGTAAGCTGCAGATCAAAGTAATATTTTTGGTAGATCCGGTATGGGAGAATGTTCACAGCAGCCCCGGGATCTATCAGTATCCTGCTCAGTGGCTGACAGTTCAGGGAGCCCCTCATATACAGCGGCCTGTTATGGCCGGAATTTGGAATCAGCATATCATCCTCTGTGAATGTGACTGACGGCCCAGAATTCACTTCTGTCAAGAGTGCTTCATACTGTGCCGGCGACTGCAGGGCATCAACAATTGCTTGGCGAGCCTCTTCACTCAGGGAGAGAATCTCCCAGATGGAGAATCTGGTAGGGAGCTTCTTTAGCATTTTCATGATCCGACTGCCCACCCGGACATTAGACAGTCTCATTTCTTCCGCCCATCGGGGCTTTGGAGGTTCATGTGGTGCCCGTGGCCTCTGCTGCCCAGTGCTGGTTTCATCCCCTGACTGATCTCTTGGGGGGCTTCTTCTATGGCAACGGCCCCTGGTGCCGTCGGAGAGTTATCCTCCTCTTTCTCATTCTGCTTGTAGGCTACAGATGCCGACTGCTGAGGTCTCTTGCCTTTATCTGGCCCAGCCTGTATCGACTGCCCATTTTCCAGACTGGATAGAAATTCCAGAAATGTTGGAATTTGACCTCCCTTCTTCTCTTCTTGGTATAAGCTAGCAGGGGGAGGAATCTGGACACCCCGCACCTCTGGTTCAGGAATCTGGTAGGGTTGTTCCCCTCTGAACATAATGTTATGATTGGCTGGTGGTGGGCGCCCCCACCTTCTTCCGGAGCGTGTTGCATGTGCTGAGGTTGAGGCCTCGGCATGGTTGGCTTCTAGCGGGGCATTTGATGTTTCATCCTCATCGTTCTCCCCGGGCGAGGTAAAGAGTGCCGACAGGGTGTTGCATTGTACTGTCACGACTCCCTTTTCCTTTTTGCATTTAGACCATCTCTTCTTTTTCTGGGAATTTGGCTTCTTTGGTTCTTGCCCCCAGAAAGGCTCAGCCTCATCTTTTCCCTGTTCTGCCCCCGGTTGCTCTTTAATTTTCAATTCTTCGAGCTGTTCCCAGAGTATACAGTCTTTCACCAGCAGGTGCCCGGGCTTTTTCTGTTCATATTCATCGAGCCCATTAATATACTGCTGTAAACGCCTGGCCGCAGGACTTACTTCCTTATGTGCAGGTAGGGGACTTGTCTTCTCCGGTTATGAGTGGGGATCCGGATGACTGGCCCTGTTTCAGCTGTGTGCCATACTGGCTTTACTGGAGGTGGTTCGGGCCTTGGTGTGACACCGCGGATAACTGCTCCACTGGTATTGGCTGCGGGAGTTTTCTTTCTATTCTTTATTGGCTTTATCTGCCACCCTTCTTGATCCTTCAGTGGGGTGAGGAAGCAAGCTTCATAAGTATGCCTGGTGCATTCTCGACGGCTTCCTTAGGCAGCTGCTGGTAGATTGAAATCATATTGGCGGCCATTTTTAAGGCCGGAGGCTCATGTGGACGAGGTGGCTCTACCTGGTAATCTCCCAGCTGTAGCTCGCCCCTTTTGACCATGCCTTCCATAATATCTTTGAAGACGTAGCAATCTTCAATTGCGTGCCCCAGCGCACGGTGATATGGACAGAACAGTGGATCACCTTTCTTTGCCGCGTCCTCGGGTCTCTTTGGCTCAGGCAATGTTACCTTGTTGAACTTGTATGCCCAGTTGAATAGTGCGGCTGTCTTATCTTTCGGGAAAGAGTATGGCTTTCTCATTTTGTTTCTCAGAGAGACCTTATCTTTTCTTTCCGCTGTGTCTGCTGGCGGGGGAGCTTCATCTGCCCCCTTCTTCCCTTTCTGTTGCTCGAAGGTTCTGAAATCGACGGTGTTAGCCTCAGAGTGCGATGGTCGTCGATCATTAGATTTACCTTTCGGCACAGTTGGAGCATTGGCCGTCGGACGCTTGGACAGGAACGTCTCGACTTCCGCCACTATATTGTTCAGCCGGTCAAATGTTCTGACATCTGCACCAATCATCTTTTCCAGTACCTCTCTCCTGAGGCTCTGCTTACATATTTGCACTGCATCTTCTTGATGAGGAGGTCTTCTGCATCTCATAGCTAAGTTCCTCCACCTTTTGATGTAGTCCAGTGCTGTTTCATCTTGCTTTTGCCTGGTTGCATATAGTTCTGCTATTGTAATTTCTCTTTCCGTGACATGAAATCTATCGCGGAACTTTCTTTGCATATCAGGCCAATCGGCCACTGACCCAGCCGGCAGGCTTGAATACCATTCAAAAGCTATCCCGGTGAGGGATGAGCCGAAGAACTTAAGCAGATAAGCTTCATCAGCTGCCAAGTCACCCATAATGGTGGTATAGTAAGCTATGTGCTCCCTGGGAGAGCCCTGGCCATTAAAATTTTCAAACTTCGGTGGCTTACTGACGCCTGGCGGTAGTCTCTTAGCAGCATACTGGGGAGGATACGGTACCTTGTACACATCGTAGGTACTAGCATCATCACCAGTCTTCTCAGATAGCTTCATTTCCACAATCTTTTCAATCATCAGCTTGTGGGCTATGGCTGGATCTATGTTTTCGGGAAGAAGTGAGCTTGTTGCTGACTGTAAGGAGTTGTCATCACAGTTGCGCGCAAGGTGGGCACGGTGGGCTGTGTCTGAGACACAGAGGGCTGAGCTGCTGTTTGCTGTAGAACAGGTGGGCTCGGTGCTTTGCCCTTATCGGCCGGGAGAGGATTAGCTGGGATAGCCATTTCTGTTGAGCTGGAGGTCTGCCCCACAGGCTCGACTTGCTTGGAGACCGGTGTAGCTTCATGCCTCTCATTTAGCTGTCTTCTGAGAGCATTGATCTCTTGTTGATATCTTCTAAACATCATCTGGATCATGGGATCCATGGTTGACGGGATCTGTATCTCTTCTGAAGTCCCTTCAACGTCATCGACGAAGGGATTATCTTCATCTTCTGCTGTCACCACATTAACTGTCATAGTGGTGATCTTGCGGACTTCATCATCAGTCTTTATTTTTTCTTTGGCCGCCTGACTTCTCCTCGTGACGGGGCCTGGTCTGGTTGCCAGTCTGAGCAGTTCATCTGGCTGAGTCGGTAACATATCCTGCCCTTTGACAAGCCCGGCCATATTGCAGGCGAAGATATGCATCTTCTCCTTCTGCCTGTAGACTTTCCTTTTCACCTGGTCGGGGTATTTGAGCCGGTCAAAGACCGATATTCTTTCTTCAGCTTCTTGCCCGTGCAGGTCTTCTCTCCCATACCCGGTTCTGTGGCCTTCTTCATAATCATTGGAATCGGAGGAGGAGACTCCGATCATTGCTTCTTGAAAGGCTTCTTCTTCTTCATCTATGGTGCCTAAAGCACGGGATAATCTTTGCTGCCCGAGGGAAGAATTCCCCAGGTAGTGAAAGTAGTCTTGAACCACTTGTTTCATCTCCTCTTGGCTGTGTCTTTGTAGCTCTGGTCGGGGCATCAGTCTTTCCTGACCTTTCCGCTGACAAGCCAGTCTTGCCACCTGAGCAGTCAGATGTTCGGCTTTGGAATATTTGAATATGTCGGCCTGTCTAGCACAGGCTCTCGGTCTTCTTGAAATGGCAGCAGTGACTGGTTCACTCGTTATCATTTTCTCTTCCTCCCTGAACCTTCTGCTCCCATCCTGGCGGCGGTTGGCAGCAACAGCATAGTTCTTCCTTTCCCATCTTTTGCCCCCGGCCATGGGGTGGGTGACCATGAGGTCTTCTTTTTTCTCACATCTTCTGCCCCTCATCCTGGGGCGAGTAGCAGTCATATTTCTTCCTTCATTCTCTTTCTCATCTCTCCTACCCCGAGCCCTGGGGTGAACAGCAACAGCATCTCTTTCATCTTTTCTTTCTCCTCTTCTGCTCCCTGCCCTAAAGCGGGCAATAGCAGCATCAGCAATTTGTTCTTCATCTTGAGCTGGGGCCCAGCTCTGAATTTTCTTCGGCCGCCAGATCTGCCTGAATCTAGGCGGCTTTGGTGCCAGTGGCCTTCTATCTCCATGTTCCATGTCGGCCCTCCTAGCAGTCAGTACTCGGAACCTATTGGTGGTAGGTACCATTGGGACGATCACATCTGGCTTGACCTCCCTTGGGCAACCATTGAGGTTCGCCCGGATATCTCCAATCAGCATTGTCTTCCCTGAGTTGGACATCCGACGACCCGTAGCAATAGATCGGGCTCTCCGGTCGGATCTTCTTCCTTTTCCGATAGCAGCAGAGGGTGCGCTTCTCCTTGCCTCGTGATGGACAAAGCAGGACACGACCCCAGGAGTATCCTTCATCACCGGGTTCTTCTTGGGACCGGTAGCTTGCGGCGACGTCTCGACAACAGCTTTTGGCGCCTGGTTGTCAATCTCGAGCAGATCAGTGAAAATGAGGCCCAGGCAATTGGGCATTCCGACAGCAGGTGGCATCGATCCGAATGAAAGAGGTACCGCCAGGTAGCCTTCTCGAACATGTGCCTCGACCGCTTGCTGGCCAAAGCACACGGACATGATTCCAGCCGTCATCCTAGCTTCCTGAAAATGGAGAAAGCACACAGAATCAGAAATTTGAGGGGGGGCCCATCGGGCCTCCTATTTTGGCGTAGAAATGAAGGTAGACTTGGTCCCACCGGGCGTGCCAGACTTGTGGGAATGGTTTTTTTTATCGTTTATTTATTTATTTTATTATGTGTGTTTATTGGTTTATTGGTTGGTTTGTTAGGCGTGCCAGTCACCGGAGTGACGATTTATTATGCGCTCGATCTGACTCAATCAGTCGATTGTGAAGTCCGAGTCGGGATCGGAAGTCCGTCATACCATAAAGGTTATGACGTTAATTACGCCCTTCCTAAGAAGGACAACCCTTGATTAAACGCCAAAATAGGAGACCCCCTCGGGGCGGTTAAGAAAAAACGACAGTGCATAACATTGAGGTTCTTGTTATTCTAAGAAGGTGGTTGAATAGAAGACACATTATTAAATCAGCATGACCCCTTTGTGTAAGTCATGCCGGGTAGAAATAGGACACCGTCCACGCAATGGCGGGACAGGGCCTGGGCAATCATCGGAGACATGTCCCCGCTCACGTTTCTCATCCGACCGAGTGCCTTGAAGTATTCGTATCCCCCGATAGATCGAGCCGGACGGGAGGTGTATGATGTGCATTTCCCGGGGCTTATCGGGGTTAAAACATCGATCAACATTTCGACAACATCTCCCTATAATCTGGGTTGTGCCCAGGAGAGAATAGGCTATCACCCACGGAATGCCGGGATGAAAGCCGAGAGAAAGAGAGGCTGAACCTCC
Source organism: Amorphophallus konjac (assembly GCA_022559845.1). Taxonomy (NCBI): domain Eukaryota; kingdom Viridiplantae; phylum Streptophyta; class Magnoliopsida; order Alismatales; family Araceae; genus Amorphophallus; species Amorphophallus konjac. The sequence goes on along the minus strand of CM040119.1, from coordinate 265,528,949 downwards.
CGAATTGCATATGTATGCCCTGGGGGCAATGTTCGATTCTTCCCTTATAGAAGTCGGTGGTACTAATGCAGTGGCAGAGCCCACCTGAGGTGAAGGGATTATTCATAATCCGATACGGGACGGTGGAACATAAGGGAGTCTATCCCCCTTTAGATTTACCCCCGGGACCGGTCTGATGACTCATGGGTATCCCTGAGTAGGTCTGATCAAGCTATCGGAGGCTCAATTAGATGGCAGGATAGATTCTCGACGCAAGCTCAAGCGGATGGGGTTCCCGGCGCAAAGACAAGGTGGAAGAGGGGTTCCCGGCGCAGCTCAAGTGATGGGTTCTCGGCGCGAAGACAAGGTGGGAAAAGGGGTTCCCGGCGCGCCCAAGAGATGGGTTCTCGGCGCGCCCAGGAGATGGGGTTCTCGGTGCAAGAAGGCTTGCGTCGAGAACTATTCACCTATTCTACTGTTCGTGGCGCCGGGATGTATAAGAGATGGCGCCGAGATGGTTTAGAATGGTTTCCGGAGCCCTGTTTTTGGGTTTCTTGATGATTTAGGCCAAGGTAGATGGGTTCTGTGGGGCCAAAGTGGATCAGTTCATCAGATTGGATCTGGATTAGGTTTAGGTTCCAAAGGAAGGCCAGGATCAAAGATGAAATGGGGAAGATCGGGGTCCAGAGGATCCCTGTCACTACTGTAGTGCAAAGTCTCAGGGACGGCTTAATATCGTCTTTCATCATCCTGGGAGAATTTTGGCAGCACCTCCCCTGGACTTGGAATTTGGCAGGGAATGATAGACAATCACCCACAGAATGCCGGGGTGAACGCTAAAGAGTAGGGGGGAATACTGGACCCCTGACCCATGTACGCGCTTGCAGCACCATCTTAATATCCCTTTTGAGACCATTGAAGCCTGTGCAGTGGCAGGGCTTCCTTGGTTCGTCAGGTTATAAAAATAGATCGAACCCCAGGGGGGGCATGTAAGGGGGATGGTTATCCCCATTGATTTTTATCCTTGAGGTGCATATGATGACCCGGATGTCCCTCGACAGAATACAGGGTTACATTGAGTGGATTATAGGGGTATCTGTATGGTTTCTTGACTGGTGGCAGGAGGTTTTCGTCTGGGGTTCAAGGGATGGAGCCTTCATAGCCTAAAGGGGCTTACGGCACAAGGGGGTAGCTCCCGGCGCAAGAACCACTGCGCCGAGAAGTGTTCTTCACAAGGAACTATTCTGGGCGCCGGGAAGCTGGGACAGGGAGTTCCCGGTGCGCAAACAGCACGCCGGGAAGGTTTCTTCAGGGGTTATTGTTCTTGGCGCCGGGAAGTTCCGGGTCTCTGTTCCTGGTTCTTCTGGTTTCGGAAGAGGTTTCAGGCAGGATTTTCTAGCACAGATGGGGAGGATTGGAGGGTTTATCAGTATAGAGGCCGGATGTTTAAGGGAGGGTAGCATCAGTCGAAGGATAGGATCATCCATCATTAAATCCTCGGAAGATATATGGGGTTTTTGTCACCTGCTGCTCAGACGATCAAGAGATTGATGTCTCTGACCTTGAACAAGCTGGGAGCTCGGCAGAAATCCATGACATGCGAGAAAGCCCATCATCAAAGGGAGGGAAGGAGGGGACAGAGCCCAATGACCCATTGAACGAGGGTTGGGACTCCATCTTTATCTTTCATGAGAGAACGGACCCGGAGGTGTGAAGCATAAATCGGAAACCCGGAGCAGCTAAGTAGATAAATGTTTTGAAGAATAGCAGATACAGAGGGGGAGACAGATGGTAAACATTTCAATCATCCAATGCCCAGATGGGCCATCGTAGCATTTCATTCCAGTGCATCATCCCAAACTTACACCAATCACAAGGGGAAAGTGAGGGAAAGGGAGATAAAACAGAGGCCGGGATATTCCGGTTACATACGATGAATCGAGATAAAACTCGAGAGATTACATGAAGAGGAAAATAAAACATGGGGGAGGGCGGAGCATTGACTCCTCTCCCTCCCCAGCTGCCTGCCCACCTGGAACTTCCTCTTCTTCTCTTTCTTCGGGTTGATCTCTTCTTTCTTTTCTCAGCGGAGGAGGCTCTCTCTCTCTCTTGTTGATCTTTTCTCTCTTTCTTTCTGGATGAGGTTGCCGACCCTCTTTCTCTTTTTTCTCTTCCTCTCTTTTTCAGTATCTATCTGTCTGTCTATCTCCCCATATCCTTCTATCTCTCTCTTCTGTCGAGAGAAAGGGGGTTTTATAGCCCTTGCTCAATATCCTTTCGGCGGGCATATTTCGGCGCGCCCTGGTCTCGGGAGACTTCCCGGCGCGCAAGAGTCCAACCTCCCGGCGCCGTTCTGGGCCTTGGTGAGGAGATCCCGGCGCCACACTTATGGGCCCATTTAGGGCTTTTAAATGTTTTCATTCCTCTTATCAGCGGGCTTAAGCTGTCAAAGCTGTCCAACCTGAAAAGTCTTTTCATTTGTTAACCCTTCTGAGTCTGTCAGAATAGGTGAAGGCCTCTTCGTTGGTGAGTTGGTATAGTTTCATCAGAACATTTTGGAGGTTTTCATCAGTCAATAGACTACAGTTTTCATCAGTACTGTCATCTGGGCGATGATAACACCGGACATCAGCTTGGCCGGGGAGGGCTTCAGCTGGGTAGATAGCTTTAGTGACGGCTCTTCTTTAGTTCTGACTTTGCAGAGATTATAAGGGTCTTCATTGCTGGTTCTGTTTTTATCTTCTCTTCGGTCCCATCTTTGACCTTCTCTTCGGTCCCATCTTTGTTCTTGATTATATTTCAGGTGTCAACACCCCCCGTCTATTTATTTTGGTAGCGGATTTCACCGTTCGGCGCGAGTCTCCTCATGTGTCTCAATGGGGATTCCCGGCTACTTGGACTCATCCTTACTGTAATTTTATTACGGATTCCACCGTTTGGCGCGAGTCTCCTCATATGTCTCAATGGGGATTCTCGGCTACTAGGATTCATCCTTATTATAATTTGCTTCACCATTTCGCGCGAGTCTCCTCATGTGTCTCAATGGAGATTCCCAGTTACTCGGATTCGCATCTCTCTCTCTCTCTCTCTCTCTCTCTCTCTCTCTCTCTCTCTCTCTCTCTCTTTTACAGTCGGGGTAGACAGCTTTTTCCTCACGATTACCTTTCATGCGAGTGCAGGAATTCAAGTCTCCGTAGAGTGCTAAGAAGAAATTCGGGCAATCCCTATAGTCGAAGGCTATTGAACACATTAAGTGCTAAGTGTGGGAGCGTTGCCTCAGGTTTATTTTGTGAGTTGGGCTTAGCGATTCGGCCATGACTCTTCCCCTTTACGTGTGCACTCACCATAATCGGGTTCCCTTTGAGCATACGCCGTGACGCGCGTGCATCTGGAATCGGGGTGATATTATTTAGCAAGGAAACATGGTCCTAGAAAATTCCAAGGAGGTGTATTATTCTATATTAAGCAACCATGCAAGCAGGGCAATCATGCATTCTCTTTTTTTTTATTTCCATTTTCTTTTTGTGTTTGTTTTGTTTTGTTATTTTTTTTGGGTGTTATTTTTTTATTTTTTTGTTTTGCATAAGAAAATATTGTTGTTACATATAAGTGTAGTGGTAGTAAAGGTATTAGGGAAGCAGACCGTAAAAGGGCCGAAAGCATATTAGGGAAGCGGGTCATAGAACCCAAGGGACATTACGGGAGTGAGCCATAAGGGCTAAAAGATGCTGGGGAGCGGGCTGCGGGAGCCAGAATCGGGAGGCGCGGTGGGACGGATGGATTAATCCTGACAGTGGGCCCCGACCGAAATGGCCCTGCAGAGGGGCGTTGGGTAGCGGGATGTGAGAGTCAAAGAGACGGGTCTCTTTTGTTCTCTGGCCGGGGAAGGGTCAGGACCAAAGTGAAATGTTTATTCTATTGTCCTCTGGCCGGGGAAGGATCCGAACCAAAGTGAGAGGTCTATTTTTTTTTAACTGGGAAGCTGTCGGCTGAGGTGCCAATGATGAGGTAGCTGTCGGTTAGGAGCCGATGATTATATAGCTGTCGACCCGAAGGCCGATAATGAGGTAGCTATCAGCTTGGAGGCCGATGATTGGATAGCTATCGACCCGAAGGCCGATGAAGGGGTAGCCATCGGCCAAGAGCCGATGATGAGGTAGCTATCGGCTAGGAGCCGATGATGAGGTAGTTGTCGGCTAAGAGCCGATGATGAGGTAGATGTCGGCTCAAAGGCTGATGATTAGGTAGCTGTCGGCTAGGTGCCGATGATGAGGTAGCTGTCGGCTCAAAGGCCGATAATTAAATAGCTATCGACCCGAAGGCCGATGAAGCGGTAGTTGTCGGCTTGAAGCCCCGATGGCTGAAAGTTGGCCGGTTTAGCGCCCCGTCGACGGAAGGTCTAGTCGGTTTAACGCCTTGTCGGCGGAAGGCTTAGCCGGTTTAACGCCCCGTCGGCGGAGGGTTTAGTCGGTTTAACGCCCCATCGGCGGAAGGTCTAGTCGGTTTAACGCCCCGTCGGTGGAGGGTCTAGTCGATTTAACGTCCCGTCGGTGGAAGGTTTAGTCGGTTTAACGCCCCGTCGGCGGAAGGTCTAGTCGGTTTAAAGCCCCGATGGCTGAGTATCTGTCGGCTTGAAGCCCTGATGGCTGAATATCTGTCGGCTTGAAGCCCCGATGGCTGAATATCTATCAGCTTGAAGCCCTCATGGCTGAATATCTATCGGCTTGAAGCCCCGATGGCTGAATATCTGTCGGCTTGAAGTCCCGATGGCTAAATATCTATCGGCTTGAAGCCCCCATGGCTGCATATCTATCGGCTTGAAGCCCCGATGGCTGAATATCTATCGGCTTGAAGCCCCGATGGCTAAATATCTATCGGCTTGAAGCCCCGATGGCTGAATATTTTCCAGTTTAACGCCCCGTTGGCGGAATGCTGATTGGTTTCTATTTGTTGGGTGGCTGGAGGTCGAAGGTAAAAGTTTACCTCATAACGATTTTTTGAAGAGGCAGGTGCAAAGACCATGTTCGCCTCGTGGCCGTTCTTTCTCTTCTTCTCTTCTTCTTTTATGTGGAGAGACAGGTGCAAAGACCATGTTTGCCTCACGACTGCTCTTTTTCTTCTTCTCTTCTTCTTTTATGGAGTGGCGGGTGCAAAGACCGCGTCTGTCTCGTGACTCTCCTTTTTTCTTCTTTTCTTCTTTTCTTCTTTTGTAGAGAGGCAGGTGAAGAGACCATGTTCGCCTCGTGACTCTTTCTCTTTTCTTTTTTTTTCTTTTGTGTGAAGAGGCGGGGTTCAAGGACCATGTTCACCTCATGTCTCTTTTTTTTCTCCTCTTCTTTTGTAGAGAGGCAGGTGCAGAGACCATGCTCGTCTCGTGACTCTTTCTCTTTTCTTTTCTCTTGTGTGAAGAGGCATTCAAGGACCACGTTCGCCTCATGTCTCTTTTTTTTCTTCTCTTCTTCTTTCGTAGAGAGGCAGGGGCAGAGACCATGTTCGTCTCATGACTGTTCTTTCTCTTCTTCTCTTCTTCTTTTATGGAGAGGCATGTGCAAGGACTATGTTCGCCCCATGATTGTTCTTTCTCTTCTTCTCTTCTTCTTTTATGGAGAGGCGGGTGCAAAGACCGTGTTCGCCCCATGATTGTTCTTTCTCTTCTTCTCTTCTTCTTTTATGGAGAGGCGGGTGCAGAGACCGTGTTCACCCCGTGATTATTCTTTCTCTTCTTCTCTTCTTCTTTTATAGAGAGGCGGGTGCAAAGACCGCGTCTGCCTCGTGACTCTCTTTTTTTCTTCTTTTCTTCTTTTGTAGAGAGGCAGGTGCAGAGACCATGTTCGCCTCGTGACTCTTTCTCTTTTTGTGTGTGTGTGAAGAGGCGGGTTCAAGGACCATGTTCGCCTCATGTCTCTTTTTTTCTTCTCTTCTTCTTTTGTAGAGAGGCAGGTGCAGAGACTATGTTTGCCTCGTGACTCTTTCTTTCCTTTTTTTTTGTGTGATGAGGCGGGCTCGAAGACCACGTCTACCTCATGTGTCTTCTTTTGGTTCTGCTCTTCTTCTTTTGTGTGAAGAGGCGGGCTCGAGGACCACGTCTACCTCATGTGTCTCTTCTTCCTTTTCTTCTCTTCTTTTGCGTAATGAGGCGGGCTCGAGGATCACGTCTGCCTCATGTGTATTCTTTCTTTTCTTCTCTTCTTCTGTGTGATGAGGCGGGCTCTAGGACCACGTCTACCTCATGTGTCTTTTCTTCCTTTTCTTCTTTTCTTTTGTGTGATGAGGCGGGCTCGAAGACCACATCTGCCTCGTGCGTGTCTTTTTCTTTATTCTGCTCTTCTTTTCTCATTAATGCTTCCACGCTGGAGTGTATTTCTCTTAATGTGCCCCCAGGTTGGGGTGTAGCTTCATTTGGTATGCATCCCCCCCTGAGGGGTGTGTTTTGCCTCTTTGCTTCTGTGCCCCCAGGCGGGGTGTATTTTTCATGGCTTCTATGTCCCCAGACCAGGGTGTATTTTTTAATGCCCCCGAGACGGGGTGTAGCTCTCTTCAAATGCTCCCATGGTGGGGTATACTCTTCATGGCTTCTATGCCCCCAGGTGGGATATGTTTCTTCTTCAAATGCCCCCAAAGCGTGGTGTAGCTCTCTTCAAATGCCCCCATGGTGGGGTATGCTCTTCACGGCTTCTATGCCCCCAGGTGGGGGTATGTTTCTTCTTCAAATGCCCCCAAAGTGGGGTGTAGCTTTTGTTTCTTATACCCCCCCCCCATGGCGGGGGTGAATTCTGCCCTTTTTTTTTTACCCCTGAAGGTGGAGGAGTGCTTCTCTTCATATGTCCCCGGCACGAGGGTGTATCTTTTGCTTCTTATGCCCCCCTGAGGCCGGGGTGTATCTCTTTACAGCTTCTGTGCCCCCGAAGCAGGGTATGTTGTTTCTTCAAATGCCGCTTGGGCGGAGTATATCTTTCTTCTTATGCTCCCAGATCAGGATGTATGTCTCTTCGCTTCTATGCCCCGGGTCGGGGTAGATGCTTCTGCTGCTTATGCGCCAAGGGCGGAGTGTGTCTCTTTTTGTGCCCCCAGAGTGGGGTAAGTGCATCCGCTTCTTATGAGCCAGGGGCGGAGTGTATCTCTTTTTCTTGTGCCCCTAGAGCGGGGTAGGTCCTCCGCATGTGTCCCCAGGTCGGGGTGTATTCTTTTGCTTCTTATGACCTCGCGACGGGGTGATCTCTCTTCAGATACCCCTGAGTCAGGGCGTAGCTTTGTCTCCCATGGAGGGGGGTATGTTTCTTCTTCAAAAGCCCCCAGGCCAGGGTGTATTCTTCTCTTTCTTGAGCTCCCGAGACGGGAGGGGTTCTTTTCATGTGCCCCCGTGGCGGGATGTGCTTCTTTCTTCAAGTGTCCCCAGGCCGGGGTGAATTCTTTTCTTCTTCCCAGACACACCGGGGGGAATGTTTACTTCTTGTGCTCCCAAGGTGGGGTGTATTGCTGCTTTTGATGCCCCCAAGGTGGGGCGTATTGCTGCTTCTGATGCCCCAGAGCGAGGTATCCTTTTTTTATATGCCCCCGGCACGGGGTGTATTCCGCTTCTAGTGCCCCCAGAGTGGAGTGTATTGCCGCTTTTGATGCGGGGTGTAGTTCTTGCTTTTTATGCACCCGAGGCGTGGTGAATTCTTCTTCTTTGTTTACGTGCCCCCATATCAGGGTGTATTCCTTTCTTCATATGCTTCCCTAAGCCGAGGGATGTTGTTTGTTCTGCTTCAGATGTCCCCCCCCCCCGGGGGGTGGGGGGGGGGTGGGTGGGTGCATGTTGCTTCATGGACTCCGAGCCTGGGGTATGCTCCTTCAAAGGTCCCTAAGCTGGGGTGGATTCTCTTTTCTTCTCATGCTCCCAAGGTGGGATGTAGCTTCTTCAAGTACCCCTAAACCGGAGCGTATTCTTTTATGGCTTCTATGTCCCCTAGCGGGGTATGCTTCTTCTTCATATACCCCTAAGCCAGGGCGTATTCTTTATGGCTTCTATGCCCCCTGGCGGGGTATGTTTCTTCTTCGAATACCCCTAGGCCGGGGTGGACTTCTCTTCATATGCCCCTGACGTGGGGTATATCTTTTGTTTCTTATGCTCCCGAGCTGGGATGTAGCTTCTTGGCCTCATATGCTGCCGAGGCGAGGGGTATGTTGCTTCATGTGCCCCCGGGGGGGATGCATTTTGCGTCTATTGCCCCGTGGCGGGGTATATCTCTTGGCTTCTTACGCCCCCAAGGTGGGGTGTGTTTTCTTCTTGTGCCCCCGGGGTGGGGTATATCTTTGGCTTCTTATGCCCCCCCTTGAGGCAGGGTGAAGTCTTTGCTTCAAATGCCCCTAAATCGGGGTATAGTTTTATCTCATATGCCCCTTGAGTAGGGGTGTATTTCTCTTCATGTGCCCCTGGGAATGGGGTGTATCTTTGTTGCTTGTTGTGCCCCTAGAGGGAGGCGCCTTTCTCTTCATGTGCGCCGGGCACCGGGTGTATCTTTGCTTCTTTTTTTTATATGCCCCCGAGGGGGGATTCTTCTTCTTCTGCCCCGAAACGCTGGGGAATGTCTGCTTCTTGTGCCCCCAAAGTGGGGTGGATTCTCGACGGCTCCTGTGCCCCCGTTGGTGGGGTGTATGCTTCTTCTTCAGATTCCCCTAAGGCGGGGTGTATTCTTTGTTGCTTCATGTACCCCCGAGTCGGGGTGGATTCTCTTCATGTGCCCCCATGGCGGGGTTTACTCTCTTTATGTGTCCCCAGGAGTGGGGTGTGGTTTGCTTCCTATGCACCCAAGCAGGGTGTATCGCTGCTTGCAATGTCCCCCGAGGCGGGGTATCCTTCTTCTTCAAATACCCCTAAGCCGGGGCGTATTCTTTATGGCTTCTATGCCCCCATAGCGGGGTGTGTTTCTTCTTCAAATACCCCTAAGATGGGGTGGACTCTTTTCTTCTTATACTCCCAAGACAGGATGTAGCTTCTTCAAATGCCCCTAAACTAGGGCGTGTTCTTATGCTTTTTGCGCCCCTCAGGGCGAGGTGCATTCATCTCCATATGCCCCTAGCATGGGGTGTGCTTTTGTTTCTTATGCCCCCAGGCCGGGGTACGTTTCTTCTTCATATGCCCCTAAGCCAGGGTGAGTTTCTCTTTTTATGTGTCCGCAGGCCGGGGTGAATTATCTTCTTCTTATGCCCCCATGGCGGGGTATGTCTTTTGCTTCATGTGCCCCCATATCGGGGTGTATTTCTTCTTCAAATGCCCCTAAGCCAGGGTACAACTCTATTGCTATAAAGCATTCCCCACAGCGGGCAGCTATTCACCAAGCTACAATTGTGGCTCGCTGGGTCTTTTAACAACCACTCGGGGGGCCGTTTTGTGCCGGATAGAGGCAGCAGGAAGGAGGAACGGGCCGGGTCATTGCACCGCGGACTTGGGTCCTCCTAGAGTCAGGCAGGATGCCGGGTTTCTTCTTGCTCTTTTGGTCGACAATACTTGCCAACTTTTTTCTTCTTTTTTTTTATCTCTCTTTTTTTTTCTTTTTTTCTTCTTCTTGTATGATTGACCAGGGTGGAGGTGTAGGAGAGCGCTCACCCCGTCAGGGAGGGGATGAGTGGTTCGCTCCACCGCATCAACCCCACAATGGTAATATTAATTCAGCACGGGTCTCGACGGACGTGGGCATACAACCCTCTCCTCGCCGACTCTTTCTCTTCTTTTTTTGTTTCTTTCTTTTCTTCTTTTCTTCTTTTCTTCTCTTCCTCTTTTCTTCTTTTCTTCTTTTCTTATTTTCTTCTCATTCTTCTTGAGGAAAAAGGGGGGGGCTTGATTTCCCCTCCCTTCTCTTCTCTTTCTCTTCTCCTTTTTTTTTTATAACAGCCCCCATGATTCCTGGAAGCTGCATATGCTTCGAAGCAGCATCCTCGAGGCCGCGAAGGCAGCTGCATCGAGTCTGGATTTTCTCCCCATAGGGCTGGCAAAGACAGCACCTGTAATTCATTAAAGCAGGCAAACATCGTTTATTAGGGGGCCATGAGGCCCTGAATCCCGGTGAAGAGATGAAGGGTAGTTTCTGTCCCACCGGGTGTGCCAGACTTGTGGACGCACTAAAATTCACTTGTTCAGGTGGTTCATCTGTTAAGTGCGTGGGCGTGCCAGTCACTGAGTGACAATTTATTCGGGCTCTGAAGAGCCCATGGTGCGCTCGATCTGACTCGGTCAGACGATTGTGTGGTTCGTGTCGGGACCAAAACCCGTCGCGCCATAAAGGTCACGACGTCATTTACATCCCCCATACGAGGGAACACCCTTGATTAATCGTCGGGATTCAGGGCCTCATGGCCAAGAAATCAATTGCATGGAAGGTTTATTACGAGGTATTGAAATCCTTGCGCGAGGGCGAGAAGAAAACCATTCGCGGTCATGTCAGTCGTGTACTAACCATTTAATGTTCGGACGAATGTCCGGCTCGAGAAAATCGCTGTTGTCGCGGGAAAACCGGAACGCATGTATGCCGAGGTACGACAAATTTATTATTCGGAAGAGCAAAAAACGTTCAGCTGAGCCTCGGTTGGAGCGGTCAAAAACCAGTAAATCTGTTGGCCCGGTGCAAGAGCAAGCTACGACCATACTACGGTGGGCCCCCCGCGGTCGAAACAAGACTTGCATGAGCGTCATTAATATTTTCGGTGCCAAGGGGCAACAAGGGAATATCCCTTGAATCTGCTGAAAAGCCCTGTGTCTAGGGAAGCGGACGTTCGAAACGTGTCGGTCATTCGGGAGACAGTTTAACATTAGGACGGGTGTCCGGCTTGAGAATATCATAATTGTCGCAGGAGGACCAGGAACATATGTATGCCGTGATACGGCAAATACATTATTCCGAGACACTGAAAACATTCGGTTAAATCTTGATTAGTGTAGCTGGAAACTAGCGAATTTATTGGCCCGGTGCGAGATCGAGTCGGGACCATACCGGGGGCGCCTCCCACGGTCCAAACGGGGCTTACGTGGGCATCATTAATGTTCACGGTGCCGAAGGGCAACGGGGAAGAGTCCCGGGACTAGATTCCAAAACCAGAACATGTTCGAAGGAAGCGAGCTATAGGCCGAGGGTGTGGGTCAGACAATGACCTGTTGTGCCCCTTAGGCACAAGCATGTGCTATGTTGCTTTGATGATAGCAATGCTATTTGGTTTTGATGATAGCAAGATAGTGAGTGCATTTGAGTGCATTTGATATTGTATTTTGATGATAGCAATGCTATTGTGTTTTGATGATTGCAATAAACAAAGTGCATTTCTGTGCATTCTTATCCTTGAGCATTCTGCATATGATAGCAACATGAATGATGATGTTTAGCATTGATGGCATTTGTTTTTTATATATCTGAATTGCATTTTGTCAGATATCATGTCTCTGCATGTATCTGCATAGTCTGAATGTCTCTGCATGTATCTGCATAGTCTGAATGTCTCTGTATGTATCTGCATAGTTTGAATAGTAGTAAGTGCTAGTCTCTACATTGGAAGTGTGCATCATTTGCATTCAAGCCTTGAAGTCTGTACATCATGTTCATTCAGTTCACTTCAAGTCTGTCAGCCGTGTGCATTGGATTCAAAGTCTATACTGCCTCTGCGTGTTCTTTGCATTCCATTCACATTCCATTCACTGCTGTTTACATTTCTCATATGTCATGGGTCGACACATCCTCTGATGGGTCGACTCCTTCAGCAGTCATGCTTAAGAACTCAAGTCCATACACTGGAAACTCTTCAATTGATTGAGTCTATACATTGTCCTAGGCTAAGTGTGTACAGCGTCTCATTCATGCTTTGATTAATGAAGTCTGTACATCAGTCTTCACATTCTAAGTCTGTACAGCCGTTGGGTTTGGACTCAGAGTCTGTACACTCGATTCACCTTTGAATTGGTCAAGTGTGTACACTCCTTCACTGTAGCTTTCACGTATCCAAAGTCTACACATCGTGAAAGTCTATACATTCTTCACTGACTTTCGTTCAAGGTAAAGTCTATACATTGGGGTCTTTCCCTACGTTTCATAAGTGAAGTCTGTACATCTGTTTCTGAAGCCTGAAGTCTATACACTCCAGCCTATTCCTACGATCAAGGCTTCAGCTACACTCTAAGTCTGTACATTGGCTTCGCTTCATCAAGTCTATACACTGACTCGCTTCATGTCCCTAAAGTCTGTACATCCACAGTGAAATCCAAAGTCTATACATTGGTCTTCACATTGAAAGCCTATAGATTGCTGGATGATCAAGTCTGTACATTGGGGGGCTTTTCCTACGCTTGTCTAAGTCTATACACTCATACCTTTCCCTACGTTTTGCTGGCCAAGTCTATACATCGCTGAGTCTGTACATTGCTTACAGCTCACACGTTCAAAGCCTAAAGTCTGTACATCGTGAAGTCTATACATTGGGTTCAACTCTTCAAAGTCTGTACAGTGGCTTCGCATCTGCAAGTCTGTACATCGGCTTCACTCATTCAAGTCTATACATCCACAGTGGATCTTCAAGTCTGTACATCCACAGTGGAACTTCGAAGTCTGTACATCGTCTTCACTCATTCAAGTCTATACATCCACAGTGGATCTTCAAGTCTATACATCCACAGTGGAACTTCGAAGTCTGTACACTGCTTGAGCCTCAACAAGTCTGTACATCGCCTTAAGCGTTTCAAGTCTATTCATTGGCTCAAGCTTCCAAGTCTGTACACTGGTTCAAAGTCTACACAACGCCTCTTTGATTCTAAGTCTATACATTTGTTTTAAGGCAAAGTCTGTACATTACCTTTGTGCTTCAAAGTTTGTACACTGCTTGAGCCTCAACAAGTATGTACAGCGAGTCCCTTCTCATCTGAAGTCTGAACATTGCTTTACACTATAGCAACTCCATACACTGCTTCAGATCTGATTCATAACGTCTATACATTGGTTCTCAATGTACACACTTATTCCTTGTGCTGCTTCACACATAAAGTCTATACACTGGCTTTGATGCCAAGTCTATACGTCGACTGGTAGTCTTCAGCTAAGTGTATCCTTTGCTTCATAACATGAAGTCTCTGCATTGCATTCTCATTCAGCGAAGTCTCTACATTGCATACAAGCATCACAAAGTCTGTACAGTCCAATGTCTATACATTGCCTTTGGGATTTTAAAGTCTATACAACCATTGTCTGCACTGCATTGCATTCATTAGTTGTAAAGTCTGCACTCGAGTCCAGTGTCTTCAGTAAAGTCTATACATTGGCATCGGGCTTCACTTTGAGTCTGTACAGCGGCTGCTAGGAAGTATGTACAGCCGTTGCCTCATCATATGAAGTCTATACTTTGGGCAAGTCTGTACACTGGATTCCTTTTATGAAGCCTATACATTCACAAGTCTGTACACTGCATTCCTTCTTATGAAGTCTTTATATTCATTAAGTCTATACACTGCGTTGTGCACACTTTACATTGCTTTCGCCTTCACAGCAAAGTCTATACAATGCAATGCATATACTTAGAACTGATGACTTCGTTTCATCTGTCTGACAGGGACTGAAGAGGCTAATGAAGGGCACGTGATCCGAGGTGCCTGGCTCGTGATCCAAGGATGGACGAGATACCAGGATGCTACCACGTGGTCTGAATTTTTAGGGCAGGAAATGTGGAAGCCACACGCGCCCAGTGTGCCTGCTGCTGCTGCTACTATATATATACAAGCCTTCTTCCACAGAAGAAGTTGATCGATATAGAGGAGTGAAGCTATCGATCCAGCACAAGAGAGAAAAGAGAAGAGCAGAGAGTGAGAGATTAGCGAAAGAAGAAGAGAAGAAGAGCAAGAGAGAGATTGAGAGCTCGAGTTGAGAAAGAGAGAGAGTTTGAGGTTGTCTGGCTTTTGGATCGAATCCAAGCTAGAGCTGCTCCTTCGAGAGCTATATTTGTGCTTCATTGTTTCAGCTTTCTTTTGCTGCTATTTCTTGTCCTTTATTTTATTTTTTACATCTTTCTTCAAGCTGTTAGTCAGCGGATTGCAGAGGTGCTGCCTCTGGACGGCTAAGCTGTATTGCCCAGCGGTTTGTAGTGGAGGATTCCACTGGACAGAAAGCTATGTTGCTCAGCGGGGAGAGGAGGATTCCTCGGACGGCAAGCTGTGTTGCCCAGCTGATGTATGGCAAGCCGTGATGCCCAGCTGTTCAAGCTATGAGTCAGCGAAATCCACACTCGGTTTGAGTGTGGGGTGGATGTAGGTCTGCTGGACCGAACCACCTAAAAACCCCTTGTGCATTGTGGTTTATTTTGTTCTATTGTGCTTCCGCTAGATGAATGCATAGGGACGCTCCATGTGTTTGGCTTCTGGTTGAGCAGAAGAGTTAATTAGTCTTCTTAGAGTATTTTAATTTGTCAAGAGAGCGAAATTCTAGTTGAGCTATACTTTGTCTAAATCTATCTTGTTAGCACTCTAGTGATCTTACTGTGTGTTTGTTTAGTTCCGCATCTGCCCATTAGCTTTTAAGCTTGTCTAGTTTGCGAACTAGTAACTTTAGTGAGCATCATATTTTAATTGGGTGAAAGATTTTTTAAAGGGCTATATTCATTCACCCCCCCTCTGAATACTGCACCAAACCCAACACTTGGTATCAGAGCGGGTCTCTGACTGAACAGATCTAATAATCTGCAGAGGATCCTGCTAATTGTTGGTGCATTTCAGAGTGGGTCTTTTGGAATCATATTTTGATTTACTGTCTTAGTGCTTTACGTTGATCATCTGGTTTAGTGCATTTCTGTTTGGTGCATTTTATAAGTGTGCTTCTTGTATTCTGTATTAAGTTTCACTGAGTTAGTTCCTTGCCTTGCTTATCTGGTTGTGGTGCTTTGTTGTCGATTGCTTCGTGCCTTGAATCTGCTTGTCATCTGTTCTGATGGCTCATCCTCCGATATACAGAGGTGATGATCTTGGCCCATGGCTGGAAAAGTTGCATCGGTATGTAAACACAACCGATCCTGATTTGTGGAAGGTAATAACTCATGTACCATACAAACTGTCGAAGGATAAATCTAAATGGACCAAGAAGGATAAGCTGAAAGACTCTGTCAATAATAGAGCTGTAGTTTTATTAAAAGAATCAATTGACAGATCTCTAATTGAATGCATTTCTTCTTGCAGGTCTGCCAAAGACATTTTGGATAAACTGAAGCTAATCAGGAATCACAGCAAGTGCTTAATGGCTGATCATAGAAATGCTGATGATGAAACTTCATCCAAGGTAAGCTCTGAATCAGAAGGATACTCTTTCGATGAATTGATAGAGATGTATGAAAACTTGTTAGAAGTTTCCAAGAAATTGAAATCTGAAAATAAAAAAGTGAAAAAGAAATGTGATAGAATAAATCTGAAAGATTCCTGTGAAAACTGTCCAAATATGAAAAGGTCTTATGATGCTTGCATGCTAGATGTTCAGAATCTTAAGAAACAAAATGATTCTCTAAAAATTGAAAAACAAACATGGTTGGATAAAATGTCAGAAATAGAGAATCAGTTGAATGATAAGAAAAAGGAGCATCTAAAAGGCATGTAGGAACTCACTGAAGTTAATACTGGAATGGACAAACTGAAATTGGAGAATGAAGATCTTCAAAAGAAAAATAAAACTCTTATGGTCAGAATGAATGAAATCAATGAGGAGGTTTCACAGTCCTCTTCTGCTAAATCAAACTGTAAAATATGCTCAACTTTAAGAGAACGTAATGAAGATCTCTTTAATGAGAATGAATGGCTAAATAAACAAATTACCTCACTTAAAGATGATCACAAAAACCTGCTCGCTGAGAAAATTAAAGCAGAAGAAAGAGAAGATGAACTGATTGAAAAATTGGAGCACATGTCTGGAAGAGAGAGATGTGCTAATAATGAAATTCAGGATAAAAATCTTGAGGAAGAAAACACTGAATTAAAAGCTGAAGTTGAGAAACTGAAATGGTTAAATACTGGACTATCTGAAAAACTTCTCACTACCGAAAAGGGAAAAGCTGTTTGTAATGAAGAATCAGAAATGTTGAACAGTCTAGAATAAGAAATTGAGAAGTATAAAATTGCTAACCAAGTTCTAAGCGAATGTGTAAACTGCAGTGAACAGAAGATAGCCAGTTATGAACTTCACATTGCTAGCTTGGAAGATAAAATTCATAATCTGGAAAATTCAGCTATTGAGTCTGCCAAGATTAAAGGAAAAATGAAAACTGTTGGGAAGAGGAAGGATGATAACTCAGAAGGGGGAACAAATTACTGTTATGATGTTAAGAAAATCACTAAAAACCAGCTATATACCACTTTTGTCCAAAGCACTGATGTAGTTGGTACTTCAAGGCAATCCCCAAAATAAAATGAAAATCAGAAGTCACCTTCAAAATCAGTCTTTCAGTTAAAGGCTTAGAAAATTGAAAAGTAAACAAAACCTATTGAGGATAATCAGAAATTGAAAAGAAAGAGTCAAACAAAAGGGCAGAGAATAATTCTGGTTATACTCTAAAATTTGTTAGCTCTACTGAATCTGATGGGTCCATGCAAAATGCTCATGCTTCTTGTACTCATTCACATGCTTCTGTGAATTCATCTGAAAGAAACCATGCCCCTAGGAAATCTGATACTTCTTGCTATTACTGTGGTAAGCATGGGCATATCATGGATGATTGCAGAATATTAAAAGAGGATGAGCATGTAAATAAAACAATGCATTCTAGGAATCTATCTGGAAGAAACCATGCCTTCAGGAAATCTAATGATGGGAATCGACACCGAGCCTGTACCTTTTTTATTACATTTATGTCCTTTTAGTTTGTGTTTATATCCTTGCGAAAGTATGTACACAAATGTAAGGCTTTATAAGCCAAGGAGTCATTCCCATGGATTGTGTGGGTTTTTATGCAATTATACAGTAGGACCAGCAAGGGGGCCCTCAGCCCTTTCCCATTGGTCCATGTCACCTATGTGGGGCTGGTCAACCATCCTAGGTGGCCATCTAGAAGGGTTGAATGTCAAATGCCACATGTGTAGACAAAGGGAGTAAAAAGTCTAAGGTAGGCTACCTACCATGTCAAGCTTGTCTCCCACTTGGGTTATTTTTTTTTTTTTTTGTGTGTTGGTCACATTTAATCTAGGCCATTCATTCCCCATCCCTAGATCCAATGGTGGAGATTGGATTAGATTGGAGGCATATAAATACTTGTATTTTCCATTTGAATATTAATGAAAGTGAAAAAATCAGTGTGCAAGAACCCCTCTCTTAGAGAATTTTGAGCTCTCCTCTCTCTCCCCCTGGTTTCTTCATCCCCAACCCCCATTCTAGAGTGATATCTCCTTCCCCCCACCTCCGGTGATCATCGGTTCCGCCGCCGCCGCTGTTCGTGCCGCCATCACGCCGCCGCGGAACCGCCTTCGGTGTTCTGTCCATCCTGGATAGAGGCTTCTTGTCTGAATATCTGCTCTCCTCCACGTGAAGATCTCAGGCTGCAATGTTTATGGTGTGTTCTACCCTTGCATCCCAAGTGCCACCTAAATTTTCACGCCCAAAATCTACCGTTAATATTTTTACATTTTCGTCCAACCTGTCATCCCAGATCTGCCAGGTTTCTATCTACAGTGACAAAACCTCTGAGTTCTCCCCCTCCAACCATCTTTTTGATTTGTCCAAACCCTCTCAATTTTACGGGGAGTTCTGTCCATCACCACCTATATCCACAAATTTTCTTAATTTTTTATCAGCCTTCTATCTATTTTTAGAAATTCGTAATCTTCCTCAGCTATAGTGTTGTCAGTCAGATCCCAGATCCGACCACCCTCCACTTACAAAATCATAAAAAATCACCACCACCTCCAAATCCAGATCCAAAAATATTCCTGATTTTGTAACTTGATTTCCCACAACTCTTCTGAAGAACACAACCCCAGATTCGGACGTCTACCTCGCGGTCAAAGGCAATCCACAGGAAAGTTCTCTGCTGACCTGAGATTTCAGGAACTGCACAACAGCAACCTTCAAAATTCGCCAATCAGAAGTACAGGCTTGATTATTTTCTGTAATAATCTTGGGTTGAATCCCTTCAAAGCATCGTTCCAACGGCGCCAGTTTTGTCGCATTCTGACGTCGGGGCTGATCGCAGCGTCCATTCTCGCCGGAGCGTGCACCGGAAAACAGAACCGGCAGGTCCGTGGCCGGTCATTCCGACCGGTGCCGAACAGAGCAGCCCAGCCTCCGGCCGGCGAACCAGCGTACCGCCAGCCCAGGGAACACTTCCATAAGTGTCCCCACCATAGTGGTGACACCGGGTCCCGCACGGTCCGTCCGGACAGCATGTGGGCCCCACCGTCACTAGTTCGGGTGCTGCCGAAGAGACGCGAGAAGCCGCCCATCAACCCGAATTCGGTCCTCCCGGGCCCAGTTGTGTAGCCCTTTACCTCCCTGCGTGGAGTAGGCAGTAATTCATTTGCTATAATATGGTGTATTAATTGTCTCGGGAGTACGAGTTTCGACCGGGCCCGTCTTCCCCACGCCGAGCGTGTGGAGGTATCGCATTCGCTCCCTTCTCGGCATTTTGCTTACTCCATATATATTTGTTTATGCCGCTGCTAGAGAGCATGTGTAGGGATATCTAGCTCGCTTTATATGTTCATTACCGTTGCTGCGAGAGAGTACGTGACCGTCCCGTGACCCGATCCGGGCACACGAGAGAGCCGACCACCCTAGCTCACTGCCGGTTTCTCAACCGCGCACGTCCGATGCTTCCCTCGTTACGGGACAGTCACGAGCTTGTCGTGTCCGTGGTCTCATCCCGCATCAATTTGGTATCAGAGCGAGCTGAGTCTAGGGTGTCCAAATAAAAAAAAAAGTGTCATTTACGTCTAGTCATTAGTCATTGTCTAAGTCGCGTTTAGGATCATCATTGTTTTAAAACAAAAAAATATCTTTTGAGTCGCATTTACATCCCTTTACTCGGTATATCAAAAGGTGTTGTCCGAACGTTAGGCTACGCCTATGGGGAAGGCCGCACACTTGCACGAGTGATCTTCGGATCGATTAACTCCACCACGTGCCGAGTTTTGGTTACGTCTAGGTGCATCATCTTGTAGTGTGCATTGGCCTTAGTCAGTGTCTCCTACTCCGTGTCTTGCATGCCCACTCGTCGAGGTACCCAATACTCACCCCCACCACTACCTAGCGTAATCCCAAGTCTATAGTTCCGATGAAGTGGCCACATTGTTCCGAACTCTTGTGGGGAAAATGGATGGGTTGAGTGAGCGCATGGATGAGTTAAGTACTCGAGTGGATAGGATGGAAGGAGCGAGTACCCGAGTGAATGGTATAGGCACCCACCTAGAAGAGTGGATGAAAGTCGTAGAGGATAGGGCCGCTGGGTCGAACCAGTCCGTTCAAGGATTGGTCGGGAGAGTTGCCGCACTAGAGAGAGGTCCAGCTGAGGCACCACTGATTGCCCCAGTCCAAGCACCCATCCCACCTACACAAGGTCAACCGGAGCCGGGTCAACAACCCGCGACTCCAAGGGTTCAAGGGATAGCTAATAGGAGGCACGAAGTCCCCGAGGTGCATGACTATGAGTCCGAAAATGAGCATCGGGGGCATGGTCATGATTACCGCCCTACACGGCTTACCCACGACCAAGATATGGATGAACGGGCCATTCGGACCGTTCGGGCCGACCCTCCCACCTTTGACGGGTCCTTGGACCCAAAGGTCTATCTTGATTGGGAGGCTGGTATGGACCGATATTTTGAGTGGTTCGAGATGTCGGACAAACGAAAAGTCAAGTATGTAGATTCCTTTAAAAATCCACTTAGAAAATAATATATGAATAAACAATAAAAATAAGCACACATAGCAATAAAATAGCACGAGGTGCTAAAAGGAGGTTGTGATCGCCAGAGACACGAGGCCTCAAAAATATAACAATAAAAGCATGGGAGAGATGATCGCGAAAAATACCTCAAAAGTGCGGTGATGTGAGTGCTTCCTTTCTCTTCAAATCGGCCGGCCGATGAAGAGAGTTCTTGCTTTTATTACCCTTGCAAAACAAACAAATACCACCAAAAGAATTGAATTAGAAATAAGGTGGGTGTAGCGTCAAATTCTTGAATAGATGAGCATGAAATATCATAGGATTAAGACACACCTTGTGGGTGGTTGGCCCTTAAACCCCTATGCAAAGAGGGTGTGGGGAGATATGATGAATGCATGCAAAAGATGATATAAGATAGGAATAAGGGAAAGAGCGCAAGAGATGCACTGTCGGAGGTTCTCAACGTGGTTGAGAAGAAAGGAATTAATAGGAGACGAACATGATGAAGGTATATGCATGCACGTATGTTTAAGATAATAAAAGGAAAGGAAAAAGAAGAGCCTGTGCTTTGGCCTTGGATGCTCGATGGGGAGATGCAGAGGCTCCTCCTTCGGCCAGCAGCAGCAACAGCAGCAGCGCCTGTGAGAAAACAAAGCAAAAGGAAAAAAAAACGGAGGGGAAGAAGGGGATCGAGTGTTCAACCTATTAACAGAGGCGAGAGCCTCTATTAATAAGATAGAAAAGGTGATAAAGAGGCAAGAGTCCAAGGGGGAAAGGATTGGAACGGGCAAGAGCCCAAAATAGGTAGACATCTAATGAAGCAAGGACTCTCTGGGGATAGGGCTGCGAAGCCGGAAGAAGAAACACGCCTTAGGTAAGGGCGTCAATTTAAGAATTGACGACCTACACTAGGGCGTTTCTCAAAAACACGCCCTGCACAAGGGCGTTTCTCAAAAACCAAATTTAGCAATAAAAACTCCCCATATTTGAAAAATGTTAAACACGCCTTAAACAAAGCCACTTTTCAAAAAAAAGCGTCCCTGGGAAGGGCGTTAATTTCAAGAGCTCAAATGGGGAAGTCGGTCAAACCAAAAGAATTAACGCCCTAAGGTGGGCGTCCTTTCTTTAAGAAACGCCTTAGGTGAAGTCATGTTTTAAGAGAAACACGCCCTTACCCAAGTCGTGAATTCATAAAAGTCATAAAATAGATAGAATGGGGAGAAATAGATAAAATGGGAAAGAAACGCCCTAGACCAGGGCGTGTTTCAAAAACACGCCCCTGATGAGGGCGTGAATTCAGAAAATAGAGATAAATGCCCAAGAAATCCGAAAAAATAGGAAAATGAGATAAAATGGGGAAAAATAGGAGAAATTCAAGAAAAGTGGGAAAACCACTCAAATAAACTGATTTGAGGGTCAAATGGGGCATCGCAGAGCGATATGAAATATACTCAAAATGACGTCAATTTTGGCGTGTCTACAGCTGCCCCGCCTTGGCGTCTGCTTTGCAAGGGAGCGTAGCAAACTGAAAAGTAGATGCCAAGGTGTGATGAGACACGCAATCAACATCACTTGATGAGAATCGAAATCAGAAACACGAGATGAAGCAAATCTCGGGAAATTCAAGGAAATCAACAATGTTTGGATAAAAGGGGAGATGTGCACGCGGTGCACGAAGGAGATAAAATAAAATGATCAACTTCCAGCGCGGTGGAAGTACCCCAGGTCACAAACCTGTAGATTTCACCATTGGGGAGCGGTTACCAGCCATGTGGACGTGCTGCAGCCAAGGTGGATCAAAGGGGAAAGTTTTGAAAAATAAGATGATAAAAATCCAAACAGGGAGCTTTCGAGAAAATGACCCAAAATAGCGACAAAACGCACTGAGGACTCAATTCGGCATGGAATATCTCACATTGAAGATCAAGATCAATTTGACCCTCAAAAACAGCTTATCAGAATGATTTTTCAACAATTGTTTCAAATTCCTATATGAATGCATGCTGGGTTTAAAGGGAAAAAAAAAATCAAATGAAAATATAGAATAATCAAGGATAATATTGTTAAACTGCCAAGACTGGGTCAAGAAACCGATTCTGCGAGCTGATACTAAGCCGAAGCCCGTTTATCCGCGCACCAACTCGCAAAAAGGAAACCATCGTCCCCGGTCTTGGACGGCTCGACGGCCTATCCGTATGACTAAGACTCCTCTGGAATCATCATTGTTTTTGATGAAGGGGAACTCAAATCCCAGATTTACCAAAGCCACAAGGTCCTTGATATAATCTAATAGCGTATTAACATATAGTAAAATGCATACAGGGAGATTGTGATAGCAATGGGCACATGGGGGAACTGAGAAATGAGGTGTCAGCACCGTGAGATTTGGATAATGATGATGCCCAGTCGGCGGGACCAACAGCTTCTTATCCTGCGCTCAAAATTTCATTAGCCAAGATATAAAAGATATAACAAGCAATGAATAAGGCCTTTAAACATAGCATAGCAAACATAGCCATGAATAACACATAGTAGGGCAAAGCATGGATAACATGAATAGCAAGGCATTGCAAAGCATCATTATTTGTTATGTTGTCATGAGGAGACAATCTGGCGAATCAAAATTGGAGCTGAATGATTGAAAATCAAGAAAATGCCTAGTGGCAAATGATCAGGAAAATTAGCAGGAGTTGATTGAATGATAATGAGATGAATAATCAAGATGATAACCGGGAGATGTAACAATCAAAATGCCCAGGGAGATATGAGGAATTGATAATCAAATGCTCAGCGGCAAGTCATGAAAAATGTCGGGAAGAATCAATGGATTGATAACAATGAGTGAAAGGGGACTCATCCCGTGCTTCTGGTCCTTGGAAAGCTATTCCTGCAAAACACCATCAGAAAATACAATGCAAAATTTTTGGATTTTGGAATATGCAAATTTTTATGGGTTTTGGAATATGCAAATTTTTATGGGTTTTGAAAATATTTGAATTTTTACAGAGATTTTTAAAATATTCAAGTTTTTGTGGAGATTTTGGAAAATATTTGAATTTTTTTGTGGAGATTTTGGAAATATTCAAATTTTTTTGTGGAGATTTTGGTTTAGACATAGCTAATGCAGCATCAAAGGGTGTTTTGAACCACTGGCTAGGGGTCCTTGCTCCTTCCCTTTTCGCTAAGGAAACTGCCCAAAGCTGGGCGTGCATTTGAAAGTGACATCCTATAACCGACCGTCTTTGATCAATGGTGCCCCTACCGAGGCCATACCCGAGAAACATTCGGTCTTGGAGGGAGAAGAGAAGAACAATTGTGGATAAGCTTTATGCAGGATGGGAGATATCAAGACTTGAATTCTTTCCAAGGTGTTCCCTCAAAGAGGTAGTCTGTTGTGCCGGGGCTTTGTGCCTTTGATTTTTAGACCCTTGACATGCATACGACCAGGGTTTTCCCTGCGGGGACTTTGCCACTCTTGACATGTCATAATTCACAATCTTGCAATTATCAAACTTTTGACTTGATTTTCATAATAGCCCTTTCGGCGAGATGTATATCATGAAACTCATATGAAAACTCATATTAATTTTGGGTCAAGACTGCCCCTATTTGAGACTCCTCTCGTATTGGGGATTACCTAGGTTGGTCATCTCATCCGTCAATCTCTTGCCCCTGCATGCGGCTGAGTAAAGAAGAGAAAAAGACTTCCAGATATACTCATGGCATGGCCAAGATAGCAACGGTGTTTTTATCAAAGGAGCCGGCTAAGGACGCCGTGAAGTGTGTGGAATGCCCAGCTAAGGGTTGCTCTTAACAAGCGGGGAGAGAATGTTGCATTCCCAGTGCGGGTTCTTTATCAACCAAAGTGCTGCCAAAGCAAGTCTAAAGACTCTTTTTGAAAATGATGTAATTAAACAAAAGCCTAAGATAAAGGTCTAAAACACAACTCTTAGTCTTGTTAAGAAGCACTTTATTTTGAAAATCACGCGTGAAGTAAGGAGGCAATGATATCATGCAAATGCAAACTTACGCCAGTATATTACCTTGCAACCTTTATTGAAGCAGCTGCTGGAGGTGGTCATCGTGGGATTTGTCCTCTTTAGCAGAGAAAGAAAGAAAAAAAAAAAAAGGATTGGAAGCAAAGAATTACAAGTGGCTTAACAAGAAGGAATGGTGCCCAGACCAGACTCAGACGAATAAGGAAAAAAAGGAAGAGAGACAAGGGCTAGAACTCCCTTATTAAGGCGCGGAGGCCCTGATCACAAGGAACCGTCTACAGAAGGAGAAGAGAATTAGAAGGATGAGTGAGGACTAAAGCCTCGAAAACAATGGGAGAAGGGGCAAACGCCCAAAGCAATGGATGTAGAAGAAGTTGGGTCGGACCCAAGATCTGGCGGAATCAGAAGAAGAAATTGGTAGATGGAAAGAGGTGGATCCGGAGGGTCCGGAGATAAAGGAGGAGAATCGTGATAGGAGGAATCATCCGGAGGCTCCGGAGGGATAACGAAAGAAGGGACGCGATGCCCTAGGGAGAAATAGGGAAAAAGATGATGAAAAAGATGACGGAAAAGAAAGAAGAGAATAAAAGATATGGAGTCCAGGAGGAGCAAAAAGATGAATTGAAGGAAATATGGAAGGTCCGGAGATTCCGGAGGAATGAAATCAGGAAAGAGAAGGTGGAAAGGGGCGTCGTGCCCGAGGGAAAAGTCCGGAGGTTCTGGAGGAGGCAAATAGAAAGGGGCGCGATGCCCGAGAGAAAGGTCCGGAGGTTCCGGAGGAGGAGAATGGAAAGGGGCGCGATGCCCGAGGGAAAAGTCCGGAGGTTCCGGAGAAATAGAATCAGAAAGGGCGAGATGCCCAAAGAGGAGGGATAAAATTCCTGGAGGTTCCAGGGAAATAGCAGGAAGGGGGACGCGATGCCCCAAGGGGAGTGGATAAAAGGATGAATATGAATAAGATGGGAAATGCGGAATATCCGGCGGTGCCAGAAGGCGAGGAAGATACGGGTTTGGAAACCCGGGAAGCAGGAGGTGCAAATGCATGTAATGGGATGGATGCGATGAATGCATGAAATGCAAAGAATATGAAGAATGTGAAGGGCGAGAGGATGAGATCCTCCTCCTAACCCTGGGAATGGCCCATGAAGAAAAAGTGATAGAGATGAATGAATAGGAAGTGGAACAAATAAGGGATGGCCCCTTAGCATTAAGATAACTGCCCCTCCACGGCAGTGAACATGTACGGTCAATTGGCCCAATAAAAGAAGCTTCAATAGTAAAAGACAACTCCCTTGGAAAGCAAAGATCAATAATGTGGGGGAGTTGTAGAGTTGGAACGGGAAGCATTGAGTTGCCCATTGAATGTGGTGTATATGGAATGTTGAGCAAAATGGGCATTCGCCCCTTGTAAGGAATAATGAATTCTGGATTGGAAAGTTTGAACAAGGGGTGCCCTGCCTGGCCCTTGGATGGCATCAATTCTTGGCATTCTTCCCTGAGCAATGGCGGTGACTTGGCCTCTGCGACCATGCTCGGCACAATAATCCGGATTGGCATCCGGTAAATGACTTCTTGAATCTTGAATCGCATAACCGTGGCCACATCTGTCTTGCCCGGCTCTTGATCACCTTCGGCACAAGTACTTGCAGAAGCACTCCCATTCCGAGTAGCAAAAGGAGGTGAAGCGGAGGCAGAAGGCTTTGTGAGTGGTGGAGGTATAATGGAAAGTGTTGGCGTAAGTGGAGGCGGAGGTTCAAACACATCAAGTTTCTCCCTTTGCTTGCAAGCGGTCGGGGTTAGCTCGAGTGCAAAAAGTGGTGGGTCCTGCTCAGGATTAGCCATAGGTAAAGGTGGAGGGTTATGTGGTGGAATAGGCAAAGTGGGTTTTAAAGGGATAATGGAAGACCGAGGTGGCAGTAATGGGAGGCTAATTGGGGAAGGTTTAATGGTGTAATTAATGGAGGCCGATGGTGTGGATGTAGATGGCTTAACGGGTGGTGGTTTAATAGTGGAAGGCTTGGCGGAGGCCAGTGTTGCGGAGGTTAATGGTGTAACTGGAGGAGGTGTAATGGGTGGAGGGTTAATGGGTGAAAGTTTGGTGCGTAGAAAATGCCGAATGGGGCGAGCGGTGTTTGGAGTGGTGAAAAACTCAAGATGCGTCGGCGCGGGTGATTGGAGTATCGACCCATCGTCGTAACACCAAGAAGTCTCGGAAATAGGGGTTGGATCGGGGATGGTGGCTTCATCCTGAGCGAGGGGTTCATCGAATGAAAGTGGGGGAAGTGGAAAGTTAAGGAAACTCGAAAGGGGTGCCTGCGGAGCTTCATCATCATACACCGGCTCGGATTCTTCAATTGCCGGTTCTTGCTCGCTTGGAATATCAACGCCGTAGTCGTCCATCCTATCCTTCCATTCTCTCTCCATTCTTGTAATGTCATCCAAAGCCGCATAGAGAGGATTGACCGGAGTAGGAGGAACCGTGACCCTCTTTAATTGTTCCTCCATGGAAGTAATCTTATCCAAAAGAGATTGTTGGAGGGGTGTGACCTGAACAACAGAAGGTTGGCAGGGCCTTGAAGGAGGAGGGGCCGTATAAAAAGGCCGTGGAGGTGGATTAATGGGCCGACCCGTAGAAGAACCCGGATGGGCCGGATTGCAATGAATAAATGGGCCTTGGGGCCGTGATGGAGGAGGAATAGAAGGAGGCGGGTGATGGGCCACCCGAGTAGAATGAATAGGGGGAGATGGGTAATGGGCTACCCGAATATGATTGGAAGGAGGAGGTGGGTGATGGGCCACCCGAATAGAATTGGAAGGAGGGAGAGATGCATGAGATGTACCCTCAACGGCAGCCTTAAGGGCTTGGATCTGTTGAGGGGTAAGATGATCTAATGCATGGATGATTCGAGAGACCTTCTCGTCATTGGGAGGAGACGGTCCCGAGGGAATAGTGGCCTGAAATTGAGTAGGTGGACCATGAGAATGGACATTGCCCATGGGTTGGGTATGACCATGAGAATAAGGACGTGGTCCCTTGAAAGAATGGTGAGAATGCTGATTAACATGTTGAAATTGAGGATATGAAGTGCTAGGTTGTGCATCCTCATGAATTGAATTGAACATGTTTCTATCATGGTAAGCCATTATATAGAAAATTCTCAATAATTATGCAAATAAGCACACAAGTTGGAATGGTTACCGTGATTTTTGATTGTTTGAACCTTGGTGAATTAAGGATTTTAGCAAAGTTTGGAATGATTCACACAAGGGGGGAACCTAGTTTCAATATGATTTAACTCCAATGCCAACTAGGAACACTCTCTCACCACGTGTAGGCCAACTAAACTCGGGACTCCAAAAAGGGTACAACCTGCCCGGCGTCCGTGAGGGAATCCACGGGTGCGGGGACTTATGGAGGCTTGGTTTAGGAATTTCCAATCCAAAGAGACGGAATGCTCAATGGAGGGTCGTTCCTTCACCAAGGGGGTGTGTGGCTCCTAGTATGTGGAGAGAGGAGGTCTCCCAAACCAATGCAAAATGAATGAATGAATGAATGCAAGATATAAGCAAAAATATGATACAGTGATAAACAAAGGGGTTCGGTGAAAACACAGGAATAAGACGCCCTGGGGCAGGGCGCTACCAATCAAAAGACGCCCTTTGGCAGGGCGTGAATCACTGTGGGAGGCCCACAGGCAAGGTAAAACACGCCTTGATGAGAGGCGCTACCAATAAAAGAGACGCCCTGGGGCAGGGCGTTAATTATCAACGATGCTCAACCAAATAAAGAGACGCCCAGAGGTGGGGGCGTCAAATCATGAAAACGCGCCCTGAAGAGAGGCGCTACCAAATAAAGAAACGCCCTGTGGGAGGGCGTGAATTCACAGCATCAGAAGATATGATATAAAGCGCCCTGACAGAAGGCGTTAAACAGGAAAAAGACGCCCTGTGATAGGGCGTTAACTAAAAAAAGCGCCTATGTCAGAGGCGTTAATTATCTTCTTCTAGGAAACCCTCGCGGCCAGCAATATCAAAGTAGAGAAGCACTCACATAGGCAATCAACAAATATAATTATTAACACAGAAGCATGCTCATCAAGATTTTAAACAAGTGAAAGTTTTAAAACAAATCTAGCTAATTGGCATATCACTTTGGGGAGAGTGCAATGCACAAGGGAGGGTGCCCGAGGGGCACAAAAGGAGGGGTACACGTGGGTACCAATAGGAAAGGGCACACGTGGGTGCCAAGGGGAAAGGGGTAATCAAAATAAAAAACAAGAAAGGGTCCCACCGTGATCGCCAATTTGTAGATTCCTTTAAAAATCCACTTAGAAAATAATATATGAATAAACAATAAAAATAAGCACACATAGCAATAAAATAGCACGAGGTGCTAAAAGGAGGTTGTGATCGCCAGAGACACGAGGCCTCAAAAATATAACAATAAAAGCATGGGAGAGATGATCGCGAAAAATACCTCAAAAGTGCGGTGATGTGAGTGCTTCCTTTCTCTTCAAATCGGCCGGCCGATGAAGAGAGTTCTTGCTTTTATTACCCTTGCAAAATAAACAAATACCACCAAAAGAATTGAATTAGAAATAAGGTGGGTGTAGCGTCAAATTCTTGAATAGATGAGCATGAAATATCATAGGATTAAGACACACCTTGTGGGTGGTTGGCCCTTAAACCCCTATGCAAAGAGGGTGTGGGGAGATATGATGAATGCATGCAAAAGATGATATAAGATAGGAATAAGGGAAAGAGCGCAAGAGATGCACTGTCGGAGGTTCTCAACGTGGTTGAGAAGAAAGGAATTAATAGGAGACGAACATGATGAAGGTATATGCATGCACGTATGTTTAAGATAATAAAAGGAAAGGAAAAAGAAGAGCCTGTGCTTTGGCCTTGGATGCTCGATGGGGAGATGCAGAGGCTCCTCCTTCGGCCAGCAGCAGCAACAGCATCAGCGCCTGTGAGAAAACAAAGCAAAAGGAAAAAAAAACGGAGGGGAAGAAGGGGATCGAGTGTTCAACCTATTAACAGAGGCGAGAGCCTCTATTAATAAGATAGAAAAGGTGATAAAGAGGCAAGAGTCCAAGGGGGAAAGGATTGGAACGGGCAAGAGCCCAAAATAGGTAGACATCTAATGAAGCAAGGACTCTCTGGGGATAGGGCTGCGAAGCCGGAAGAAGAAACACGCCTTAGGTAAGGGCGTCAATTTAAGAATTGACGACCTACACTAGGGCGTTTCTCAAAAACACGCCCTGCACAAGGGCGTTTCTCAAAAACCAAATTTAGCAATAAAAACTCCCCATATTTGAAAAATGTTAAACACGCCTTAAACAAAGCCACTTTTCAAAAAAAAGCGTCCCTGGGAAGGGCGTTAATTTCAAGAGCTCAAATGGGGAAGTCGGTCAAACCAAAAGAATTAACGCCCTAAGGTGGGCGTCCTTTCTTTAAGAAACGCCTTAGGTGAAGTCATGTTTTAAGAGAAACACGCCCTTACCCAAGTCGTGAATTCATAAAAGTCATAAAATAGATAGAATGGGGAGAAATAGATAAAATGGGAAAGAAACGCCCTAGACCAGGGCGTGTTTCAAAAACACGCCCCTGATGAGGGCGTGAATTCAGAAAATAGAGATAAATGCCCAAGAAATCCGAAAAAATAGGAAAATGAGATAAAATGGGGAAAAATAGGAGAAATTCAAGAAAAGTGGGAAAACCACTCAAATAAACTGATTTGAGGGTCAAATGGGGCATCGCAGAGCGATATGAAATATACTCAAAATGACGTCAATTTTGGCGTGTCTACAAAGTACGCCAGGATGAAACTTTTAGGCCAAGCACAATCCTATTGGAGGAACATGGAGAACCTATTGTTTCATCGTCAAGAACCCCCGATCGATACATGGACCGATATGAGGAAGAAGCTTAGGAAGAAGTACCTCCCTACCTCCTACCGCCAGCGTCTTATAGAGAGGTGGCAAAGTCTCACCCAAGGAGACCGGTCCATCTTTGATTACATCGCCGAATTTGATGAATACTACTTGCGATGTGATGCCACGGAGGAGGATTCCCTTACCGTCTCTCGGTTCCGGCGTGGTCTACGCCCACACCTACGGTATGAGCTTCTCCGCCGCAAGGTGGACAAGCTGGAGGATGCTTATCAAGTTGCTCTCAAGATGGAGCAATTCGAGGGTGAGTTCGAGTCTATTCCCCGGTGGAGCCCCGCTCCTCCCCGTAGTGACTCCCGTGGCTCCATAGGTTCATACCCGAGGGGACCTATGGCTCGTCCACAGGAGCCCGTCCGTCAGGAGCCCTTTGCTCCTAGACCTCGACCTCCCCCACCCCGGGATCTACCTCCACCCCAACCACCGGCACCCGTTGCCCATCCCCCGGCACCCATAGGCCGTCCCACGACCCCGACACTCCCTCCTCTGTTGCCCACGGCACCTACACCACCCTTGTTACCTACACCCCCTACCCATCGGGAGGATAAGGGTAAGGCCCCTCTTATTGGAGAGAGCAGTCGGTCCCGGCTGTAATGTTTCCATTGTCATGGGTTTGGCCACTTCGCCAACCAATGTCCCACTCGTGCCACACTAGCTCTAGGGGTTGAGGAGACCTTGCCATCTGAGCTTGAACTTGTCAATTATGAGGCCGACTAAGCACTAGCCGATGAGTACTATGCCATGGGGGGAGAGTTGTACGGCTCACCCGCCGCCCAGGATGCCGCCACTTAGTGGGCTTGATGTCACCACCTTAGTCTAGGGTCATATATGAGTCGGTATATTTTCCTTGTGTGGTTTGTTTTGTGTGGTTTGTTTGCATGGTTTGTGTGTGGGTTGTCTGCATGTGTCTTGTGAAAGCTCATTGTCGTTCTCTTATGAGTAAGAGGCGAGTGGACTCACTTGATGAGTATGGGATCGGTTCCACATCTATACCCGGATCAGTCACCTATATGGACTCAACGGTGATTCCTAGTGAGTATTCGAGCTGCTCCCTTTCCTTTTGAGAGTGCCCCACCCGGAGTGTCCACCTCTAGCCCATAGCAGTTCGCGCATATCGAGTATATATGGAATAAGCAGGTGACGATCACTTGGAGTGGAGCGTACCCGCGTTACTTGGCACGGTGACGGATCCGTCGGAGTACTCGAGCATCCCTACCCCTACTCGACGGGGTCGAGTTCCTCCCATCCGGGGAGAGTTGATGGGAATCGACACCGAGCCTGTACCTTTTTTATTACATTTATGTCCTTTTACTTTGTGTTTATATCCTTGGGAAAGTATGTACGCAAATGTAAGGCTTTATAAGCCAAGAAGTCATTCCCATGGATTGTGTGGGTTTTTATGCAATTATACAGTAGGACCAGCAAGGGGGCCCTCAGCCCTTTCCCATTGGTCCATGTCACCTATGTGGGGCTGGTCAACCATCCTAGGTGGCCATCTAGAAGGGTTGAATGTCAAATGCCACATGGGTAGACAAAGGGAGTAAAAAGTCTAAGGTAGGCTACCTACCATGTCAAGCTTGTCTCCCACTTGGGTTATTTTATTTTTTTTTATGTGTGTTGGTCACATTTAATCTAGGCCATTCATTCCCCATCCCTAGATACAATGGTGGAGATTGGATTAGATTGGAGGCATATAAATACTTGTATTTTCCATTTGAATATTAATGAAAGTGAAAAAATCAGTGTGCAAGAACCCCTCTCTTGGAGAATTTCGACCTCTCCTCTCTCTCCCCCTAGTTTCTTCATCCCCAACCCCCATTCTAGAGTGATATCTCCTTCCCCCCACCTCCGGTGATCATCGGTGCCGCCGCCACCGCCGTTCGTGCCGCCATCACGCCGCCGCGGAGCCGCCTTCGGTGTTCTGTTCATCCTGGATAGAGGCTTCTTGTCCGAATATATGCTCTCCTTCACGTGAATATCTCAAGTTGCAATTTTTATGGTGTGTTCTACCCTTGCATCCCAAGTGCCACCTAAATTTTCACGCCCAAAATCTACCGTTAATATTTTTACATTTTCGTCCAACCTGTCATCCCAGATCTGCCAGGTTTCTATCTACAGTGACAAAACCTCTGAGTTCTCCCCCTCCAACCATCTTTTTGATTTGTCCAAACCCTCTCAATTTTACGGGGAGTTCTGTCCATCACCCCCTATATCCACAAATTTTCTTAATTTTTTATCAACCTTCTATCTATTTTTAGAAATTCGTAATCTTCCTCAGCTATAGTGTTGTCAGTCAGATCCCAGATCCGACCACCCTCCACTTCCAAAATCAGAACAAATCACCACCACCTCCAAATCTAGATCCAAAAATAGTCCTGGTTTTTTAACTTGATTTCCCACAACTCTTCTGAAGAACACAACCCCAGATTCAGAAGTTTACCTCATGGTCAAAGGCACTCCACAGGAAAGTTCTTTGCTGACCTGAGATTTCAGGAACTGTACAATAGCAATCTTCAAAATTCGCCAATCAGAAGTACAGGCTTGATTATTTTTCTGTAATCACCTTGGGTTGAATCCCTTCAAAGCATCGTTCCAACGGTGCCAATTTCGTCGCATTCCGACATCGGGGATGATCGCAGCGTCCGTTCTTGCCGGAGCGCGCGCCGAAAAATAGAACCGGCAGGTCCGTGGCCGGTCATTCCGACCGGTGCCGAACGGAGCCGCCCGGCCTCCGGCCGGCGAACCAGCATGCTGCCAGCCCAGGGAACACTTCCATAAGTGTCCCCACTACAGTGGTGACACCGGGTCCCGCACGGTCTGTCTGGACAGCACGTGGGCCCCACCGTCACTAGTTCGGGTGCTGCCGAAGAGACGCGAGAAGCCACCCGTCAACCCGAATTCGGTCCTCCCGAGCCCAGTTGTGTAGCCCTTTACCTCCCTGCGTGGAGTGGGCAGTAATTCATTTGCTGTAATATGGTGTATTAATTGTCCCGGGAGTACGAGTTTCGGCCGGGCCCGTCTTCCCCACGCCGAGCGCGTGGAGGTATTGCATTCGCTCCCTTCTCGGCATTTTGCTTACTTCATATATATTTGTTTATGCCGCTGCTAGAGAGCATGTGTAGGGATATCTAGCTCGCTTTATATGTTCATTACCGCTGCTGTGAGAGAGTACGTGACCGTCTCGTGACCCGATTCGGGCACAAAAGAGAGCCGATCACCCTATCTCATTGCCGATTTCTCAACCGCGCACATCCGACGCTTCCCTCGTTAAGGGGCAGTCACGAGCTTGTCGTGTCCGTGGTCTCGTCCCGCATCATCTAATGCTTCATGCTATTATTGTGGTAGGCGTGGTCATGTAATGAATGCATGTTTTAAACTGAAAGAAGATAACAATGTGAATCCTAGATCTTTCACACATGCTCATAACCCATATAGATATAGATCTATTTCAGGCCAGCATATCATTTGTTTCACTTGCAACAAGCCTGGGCATAAGGCTAATGAGTGCTGGTCAGGAAATCATTGGGGTAAAAATGAATCAAGAAGCAAGCATCTTAAATGCTTTGAATGTGGTAAGTATGGGCATGCAGTCAAAGATTGCTGGCATTCTGAGGGAAATAGATTAAACTCTAAATCTGTCAAATTCCCTGCTTTCTATGATTCTGCTAAAAATAACTTGAGAGATGAAAGGAAAAACTTTGCATGTTTTGAATGTGGTAAGCTAGGCCACAAACCTGCCAACTGTCGGCTGGCTGAGCATGGAAAGAAAAATTTTCAAGTCAATAAAAGAAATACTCATGCTCATACACATAATTTTCATACTCATATGCATGCACATGGGCATCATGTTTCTGCTAACATGAAGAATAAAAACAAAAATTATGTGGCTTCATGTTATTATTGTGGAAAAACTGGACATTCAATGTTTGAGTGTAAACTGATGGAATATGATGATCATGTTGCTAAAAGATTATTTAGAACACCTGTTAGGGCTCATACAGGACCCAAGGCAGCTTGGGTTCCTGCAGGATCAAAATAATCCAGTTGTTGCAGGTGTGCCTTGGAAATGAATAAAAGGGGTTAACCAAGGCACTCAACAAGAAAATCCTAGGATACTACAATTCAGGTCAGTTCTGAACTTTACTTTAAATTCCATTATCTGAAATTGTGAGCATGAAAATTGTGAGTTTCATATTGATTTGCTAGATTTATTGTTGATGATCTCTTCATGTCTAGCTGATCAGTCTGCATTCCAGACTCAGCTACTGAATTTTACTTTGCATATATCTGATACTCTTCTCTCACTGATTATTGCACTGAATAAATGGGCTGTTAGATGCTCTGTACAATCATTTTTACAGTCGATGCTTTATATGAACCTTGTGTCAATGGACTGCATGCTTGTTGTTGAATGCATAACTTGCTGATTGTGAATAGTTCTTCAGTGTATAGAGTCAATGCATGTGTCTTGTGTCAATGCATTGCATGCTTGATTACATACTTGGACTGAGCTTGAATGGGTCAGTTAGTGCATACAGTCAATGCATGTGTCTAGTACTTGCATATATCATCTGTATGACTGTCAATGAAATTGATCAATACATAAAGGACTGATTTGCATGACTGTCATTTGCCTATTGTCGTAGACTGCATGTTTTTCAATGCATAATAGGGCTACTTTGCACTACATTATCATTTGCTTAACCCTGGTATATCAAATAGTATGTTACTAAAAGGTAAGGAAATCTGCCTGGAGGTTTCTACCATGTGTGAGATGGTCTTTGTGACCAGGTTCTCCGTCGAGTACCATGGGTCCTGTCTTCATGTAGAACAGTGCACTACATCATATGTTGAAAAATCTGAAAAAGGATGAAAATGCTTATAACTTGGATGCATAAACCTGAATTGATTGCATACTTATCTCATGTATCCTTGGTGCATAGCCTGCATGTAGGACAGTATGTTGCATAGCATATCTCTTGCATCATGATGTCAGGGGGAGCTGAGAGTTCTATTCAATTCATTGAATCCTATTCACTTCTCAATGTTCTCATTCAAATGATTCATATTCTTTGACATCAGTTGCTCATTGAACCATATTGTCAATTGCTATCTTTTCCCCATCATTTTCACTAAAGAACAGCTTTGCATCTGGTTTAGTACATTGAATGGTGATTATTGCAATTGTTCAATTATAAGAATCACACTTACAAATTGAAAGGAACTAAAGGTTTAACCTTTATAAATTGGAGAGTTAAGTGTCTGCACTTCAGAATTTGAGATAAAAGAAAACTTTTATAGCTCTTAATCTTTGTCTCATGGCTAAAATAGAAAAAGTTTTTGTAATGCCTAAATGTGTTGAACTGGATATGTCTAGAACATGCTAATAAGAGTGTGTTCACTTATAAGAATCACACTTACAAATTGAAAGGAACTAAAGGTTTAACCTTTATAAATTGGAGAGTTAAGTGTCTGCACTTCAGAATTTGAGATAAAAGAAAACTTTTATAGCTCTTAATCTTTGTCTCATGGCTAAAATAGAAAAAGTTTTTGTAATGCCTAAATGTGTTGAACTGGATATGTCTAGAACATGCTAATAAGAGTGTGTACTGATTTTTTAAACAATCACTCTAAAAGAATGAGGGGCAGTAGTAAATAAGATCATTAATGTTAAGAACTGAACACAGTGACAGAGCAATGGCTGATTGCACTGAGAAACTGTGAACTCCTCCAAAGAAGCAGGAGAATTCACATGTCATGAGGTGATTCAGAATATCTCTGTTCATAGGGTCAAATCTATAGGGGGAGTCCTCACCAAGTAACTGAGGGTACTGGCTTCTAATCAAGGTGTACCCTTAATGTCAACAGTGAAGACTATCCTTTGTGGGTTCTGATATGAAATAGGTCTAGTAGTTTATGCCTAGTAACTGGGGGTACCTGCCTCTGATCAAGGTGTACACCTAATGTCAACAGCATAAATGCCACTGATCTATTTACTTAGTTCAGGTTCTGAAAAATTCAAAAGTGAAAATCAAACTGCTGTAACCCTTCGAAAAATCAAAAGTCAATAAGTGAAAATTATTTTCAATACATATTCAAACTGCCTTTCTTGAACTTCCATGTTTAAACACAAAAGGGTATTATTTCTGAATTATCTATTAATACCATGTGCCCTAGATTCATTGCTGTAAATGGAATCTATAAAGTCTTTTTCAGGGGTCAGATGTTTTACTCTAGATTTATCACTGTTAAACCTGAATTTTTGTCAAAATTGTATGTTGCAGATTCTTATACTTTAACAGTTATTTATAATCATGCTTCCTTTCTGAACCTATGATTCAGCTGTTGTCAAGTGACCCTCCTACCTTCTCTACCTTTGTTTATCTGTTCATATTCCTTCTCAAAGGGGGAGCATTTATTTAGGGGGAGAAATAATTCAGGGGGAGTCATACCTTCAGGGGGAGTTTATTACTCGAGAAGTCACTTGCATGCATACTGCCATGTTGCACACATATTTTTTTTATTGTTCTTCCCTTTTCGATTATGTCAAAGGGGGAGAAAATTTTGTGTGTGACTCACTGTCACTGTTTATTGCCATCATCAAAAAGGGGGAGAATGTTGTGCCCCTTAGGCACAAGCATGTGCTATGTTGCTTTGATGATAGCAATGCTATTTGGTTTTTATGATAGCAAGACAGTGTGTGTATTTGAGTGCATTTGATATTGTATTTTGATGATAGCAATGCTATTGTGTTTTGATGATTGCAATAAACAAAGTGCATTTCTGTGCATTCTTATCCTTGAGCATTCTGCATATGATAGCAACATGAATGATGATGTTTAGCATTGATGGCATTTGTTTTTTATATATCTGAATTGTATTTTGTCAGATATCATGTCTCTGCATGTATCTGCATAGTCTGAATGT
Source organism: Amorphophallus konjac (assembly GCA_022559845.1). Classification (NCBI taxonomy): domain Eukaryota; kingdom Viridiplantae; phylum Streptophyta; class Magnoliopsida; order Alismatales; family Araceae; genus Amorphophallus; species Amorphophallus konjac. The sequence continues at coordinate 265,492,234 of CM040119.1, read as the reverse complement.
CTCTGCATGTATCTGCATAGTTTGAATAGCACTAAGTGCTAGTCTCTACATTGGAAGTGTGCATCATTTGCATTCAAGCCTTGAAGTCTGTACATCATGTTCATTCAGTTCACTTCAAGTCTGTCAGCCGTGTGCATTGGATTCAAAGTCTACACTGCCTCTACGTGTTCTTTGCATTCCATTCACATTCCATTCACTGCTGTTTACATTTCTCATATGTCATGGGTCGACACATCCTCTGATGGGTCGACTCCTTCAGCAGTCATGCTTAAGAACTCAAGTCCATACACTGGAAACTCTTCAATTGATTGAGTCTATACATTGTCCTAGGCTAAGTGTGTACAGCGTCTCATTCATGCTTTGATTAATGAAGTCTGTACATCAGTCTTCACATTCTAAGTCTGTACAGCCGTTGGGTTTGGACTCAGAGTCTGTACACTCGATTCGCCTTTGAATTGGTCAAGTGTGTACACTCCTTCACTGTAGCTTTCACGTATTCAAAGTCTACACATCGTGAAAGTCTATACATTCTTCACTGACTTTCGTTCAAGGCAAAGTCTATACATTGGGGTCTTTCCCTACGTTTCATAACTGAAGTCTGTACATCCGTTTCTAAAGCCTGAAGTAAATACACTCCAGCCTATTCCTACGATCAAGGCTTCAGCTACACTCTAAGTCTGTACATTGGCTTCGCTTCATCAAGTCTGTACACTGACTCGCTTCATGTCCCTAAAGTCTGTACATCCACAGTGAAATCTAAAGTCTATACATTGGTCTTCACATTGAAAGCCTATACATTGCTGGATGATCAAGTCTGTACATTGGGGGGCTTTTCCTACGCTTGGCCAAGTCTATACACTCATACCTTTCCCTACGTTTTACTGGCCAAGTGTATACATCGCTGAGTCTGTACATTCCTTACAGCTCACACGTTCAAAGCCTAAAGTCTGTACAACGTGAAGTCTATACATTGGGTTCAACTCTTCAAAGTCTGTACAGTGGCTTCGCATCGGCAAGTCTGTACATCGGCTTCACTCATTCAAGTCTATACATCCACAGTGGATCTTCAAGTCTGTACATCCACAGTGGAACTTCGAAGTCTGTACATCGGCTTCACTCATTCAAGTCTATACATCCACAGTGGATCTTCAAGTCTATACATCCACAGTGGAACTTCGAAGTTTGTACACTACTTGAGCCTCAACAAGTCTGTACATCGCCTTAAGCGTTTCAAGTCTATTCATTGGCTCAAGCTTCCAAGTCTGTACACTGGTTCAAAGTCTACACAACGCCTCTTTGATTCTAAGTCTATACATTCGTTTTAAGGCAAAGTCTGTACATTACCTTTGTGCTTCAAAGTTTGTACACTGCTTGAGCCTCAACAAGTATGTACAGCGAGTCCCTTCTCATCTGAAGTCTGAACATTGCTTTACACTATAGCAACTCCATACACTGCTTCAGATCTGATTCATAACGTCTATACATTGGTTCTCAATGTACACACTTATTCCTTATGCTGCTTCACGCATAAAGTCTATACACTGGCTTTGATGCCAAGTCTATACGTCGACTGGCAGTCTTCAGCTAAGTGTATCCTTTGCTTCATAACATGAAGTCTCTGCATTGCATTCTCATTCAGCGAAGTCTCTACATTGCATACAAGCATCACAAAGTCTGTACAGTCCAATGTCTATACATTGCCTTTGGGATTTTAAAGTCCATACAACCATTGTCTGCACTGCATTGCATTCATTAGTTGTAAAGTCTGCACTCAAGTCCAGTGTCTTCAGTAAAGTCTATACATTGGCATCGGGCTTCACTTTGAGACTGTACAGCGGCTGCTAGGAAGTATGTACAGCCGTTGCCTCCTCATATGAAGTCTATACTTTGGGCAAGTCTGTACACTGGATTCCTTTTATGAAGCCTATACATTCACTAAGTCTGTACACTGCATTCCTTATTATGAAGCCTTTATATTCATTAAGTCTATACACTGCGTTGTACACACTTTACATTGCTTTCGCCTTCACAGCAAAGTCTATACAATGCAATGCATATACTTAGAACTGATGAGTTCGTTTCATCTGTCTGACAGGGACTGAAGAGGCTAATGAAGGGCACGTGATCCGAGGTGCCTGGCTCGTGATCCAAGGATGGACGAGATACCAGGATGCTGGCACGTGGTCCGAATTTTTAGGGCAGGAAATGTGGAAGCCACACGCGCCCAGTGTGCCTGCTGCTGCTGCTATATATATACAAGCCTTCTTCCACAGAAGAAGATGATCGATATAGAGGAGAGAAGCTGTCGATCCAGCACAAGAGAGGAAAGAAAAGAGAGAAAAGAGAAGAGCAGAGAGTGAGAGATTAGCGAAAGAAGAAGAGAAGAAGAGCAAGAGAGAGATTGAGAGCTCGAGTTGAGAAAGAGAGAGAGTTTGAGGTTGTCTGGCTTTTGGATCAAATCCAAGCTAGAGCTGCTCCTTCGAGAGCTATATTTATGCTTCATTGTTTCAGCTTTCTGTTGCTGCTATTTCTTGTCCTTTATTTTATCTTTTACATCTTTCTTCAAGCTGTTAGTCAGCGGATTGCAGAGGTGCTGCCTCTGGACGGCTAAGCTGTATTGCCCAGCGGTTTGCAGTCGAGGATTCCACTGGACAACAAGCTGTGTTGCTCAGCGGGGCGAGGAGGATTCCTCAGACGGCAAGCTGTGTTGCCCAGCTGATGTATGGCAAGCTGTGATGCCCAGCTGTTCAAGCTGTGAGTCAACGGAATCCACACTCGGTTTGAGTGTGGGGTGGATGTAGGTCTGCCGGACCGAACCACCTAAAAACCCCTTGTGCATTGTGGTTTGTTTTGTTCTATTGTGCTTCCGCTAGATGAATGCATAGGGGCGCTCCATGTGTTTGGCTTCTGGTTGAGCAGAAGAGTTAATTAGTCTTCTTAGAGTATTTTAATTTGTCAAGATAGCGAAATTCTAGTTGAGCTATACTTTGTCTAAATCTGTCTTGTTAGCACTCTAGTGATCTTACCGTGTGTTTGTTTAGTTCCGCATCTGCCCATTAGCTTTTAAGCTTGTCTAGTTTGCGAACTAGTAACTTTAGTGAGCATCATATTTTAATTGGGTGAAAGATTTTTTAAAGGGCTATATTCATTCACCCCCCCTCTGAATACTGCACCGAACCCAACATGACCATAATCGGGATGGACCCGAGGTCCAAGCACAGCCCACAAAGGCCTTATTGATATTCCCATGTATAGGGTCAAGGGATGATAGGAGCCATCTCGTTCTATTCAGATTTCTGTCGGTCACTTGTGGACCACTTGATATTCGGAAAAGGGTCCATATTGAAGGTGCGACGTGGATAGGAACAACCCCGTACAAATGTATGCCGAGTTTGCGGCAATTTTAATGAAAGGGCGGGAACGAATCCCGATAGGGTGAATCCGATTTGATGAGCTATCGGCCCAGAGCAATACTAGGTCACGACGACGTCGGGGTAGGAGCCGTCGGCCATGTTGGTTGCTCACGTGTCTTTCCATGTTCAGACACAGGTCCGTAATAGAAACGCGGCGAAAACGGAGGTGAACCCGTTCAAATTTCTGCCGAATGTGCGACAATTTTAGTAGTGGCTCGGAAGGGACCCGGCCTGAGAAACGAGTCCGGTTTCATCGAAATGTCGGCCCGAGGCGAGGTCGGGTCATGGCCATTTCAGGATAATTCCCAAGACTCAGGCCCAACCAAGAAGGGCGGCATTGTTGTTCCTTCAGCACCGGGTCACGGGAGAGATGGGGGGGCTGCGATATAGATTTTACCATTTTTTTTATCTGGGTTTCAAATTATATATATACATATTTATTTTTATTGCTTATTTCCCTTTTATGTATTTGTTCTGAATGATTTCTCCATTTTGTTTATTATTATTATTATATTTTCCTTTTTTACTATTATTGTCACTATTTCATTTTTTTCATATATATATATATATATTCAAGTTTATTTATTTATCATGGTTTTTATTAATTTATTATCATAATTATCATTATCATTATATATTTTTTTTGGAGAGAGAGTGAGCCAATGGAGGGCTAAAAAGGGGCTGAAGGGGCGTGCCGGTGAAGGTCTGGCCGAGCTGGGCGTGCCAGTGAAGAGCGCGAGCGGGCGCATCGGTGAAGGGCGCGAGCGGGCGCGTCGGGTAAGGAACAGGGAGCGTGCCGGTGAAGGGCTTGGCCAAGTGTGCCGGCGAAGGGCGGCTGGAGGGCGTATCGGAGAAGGAGCCAGAGGCGTGCCGGCGAAGGGCCTGGCCGAGTGTGCCGGCGAAGGGTGTGCCGGCCTAGGAGCGTGCCGGGGAAGGAGCTGGGTGGTGGCCTGCCGGCGAAGGGCGCGAGCGGGCGTGCTGGCGAAGGGTGTGTTGGCCAAGGATGGCTAGAGGGTGTACCGGCTAAGGGCATGGGGAGCCTACTCCTCTTCCATTCTTATGTCTTTTCCCTCTTTCTTTTCTCTCTTGATTTTATTAAGTTTGCGTGGGTTTTTTCTCTCTTTCTCTTGATTATCTTTCATTCTTTCTCTCCTGAGGATGGATGTTTGAGTTGATTACGGTTCCCTTGCCTTGGTTAAAGCATTTTACCATTGTTCTTTTCATTTATTTGTTGCTTTCTTTTAGTCCTTTTTAACGTGTGGTTGTTCCATTTATTTGTTGCTTCCTTTTATCTTTTTAATATGTTATCGTTTCTAACAAAAATCTGGCAGCACCTCCCCTTGACCCGAGCGTAAGGGAGATACAGGGAACGCGCCCACATGGAGTGGCGGAACCCGACAACTGGAGGTGGGCGCCCGAGAGCGGCAACACCTTTAATAAAACTTCAAAAAACTCGGAGTCAACGATGAGTGGAAGACTATTCTAGGACTGGCTAAGGGGGGATGCACCGGGCAAGAAGGAGGGGCAAGTGTGCCGGGCCAGGGAGGCTAAAGGTATGGCGGTGAAGGCCACGAAGGAAGGCCTAAAGGGGCGTACCGGTGAGGGCTATCATAGGCGTGCCGGGGGAAGGCAGCCAAGGCCGTGCCGGCGAAGGGTGTTGAAGAGTGCACCGGCGAAGGCCCGATGGGGGTGTGCCGGTGAAGGGTTCAAAGGGGGCGTATCGCTGAAGGCTGGGGTGTGCAGCTGAAGGCACAACTGGGCGTGCCGTTGGAGGCACAATCAGGGTGTGCCGTTGAAGGCACGACTGGGTGTGCCGTTGGAGGCACAATTGGGTGTGCCGTTGGGGGCACAATCAGGGTGTGCCGTTGGAGGCACGATTGGGGTGAACGAAAGCGAAAACGCTCGGTAAGAAGTAAACCCTAAAGAGGGGAAAAAAGAAAGGGGCGTGAAACACCGAAGGATGTAAACACGGAAGACACACATTGGAGAGATGTCTGAGAAGACGTTTGCAAGCCTTCTACTTTTATCCTCACAAGAGGAGTGCCCCAAGGGGGCTAATACATTGCAACGATGGCAAAACAAGAAATGAAAGGAAAGAAAGAGGAAAAAGGAAATACAGTGGGGGGGGGAACGGAGCGTGGACTCCTCCCCTCCCAGACCTCACTCCCTCTCTCCACCCACTCTTCTTCTCTTCTGTCTTCTTCTCTTTCTCTTCGCGCGGACGGTGGCGGACGGAGCAGCAGGGAGGGGGGGATGCCAGAGCCTCCCCTCCTCCTCTTTCTTCTCTTCTTCTCTTCTCTTCTTCTTTCTCCTCGCTCAGGCGGTGGTGATCGAGGCGGCAGGCTCCTCTTCTTCTTCTTCTCTTTTCGCACAGACGGTGGCGGTGGGCGGAGCGGCGGGGCCTCTCCCCTCTCTTCCCTCTCCTTCTCTTCTCCTCCTTCTTCTCTTCTTCTCTTTCTCTTCATCTCTTCTGCGTCTGCCTCCTCCGTGTCTGTCAAAGGAGAGGGGTTTTTATATCCTCCACGGCGGAAGCGTCCGAAGGCGGGAAGTGTCTGACGGGCATTTAATGGGAGTTGACTCCCTTGTCTTGGGTGGCAGGAGGAGTAGGCAACGTGGCCCTTTCCCCGGGCGACACCTCAGCAAGTCCACTGCGCGCCAAGAATCCCTAGGGCATGGGCATAAGATTTCATCTGCCGGAACGTGCCGTTGAAGAGCCTGAATGGCGTGCCCCTGGCAGGCACAACAAGCGTGCCACTAAGAGGGCCAAAGGGCATGCCGCTGGAAGACATGGCAAGCGTGCCGCAGAAGAGCCCAAAGGGCGTGTCGCTGAAGCTAGGGCTAGGTGTTCCGCCGAAGAGTCCTAGGGGCGTGCCACTGAAGGGCCGCAAGGGAGTGTGCCGCTGAAGGGCTGCCAGGGCATGCTGCTGAGGGGCTACCAGGGCGTGCCACTGAGGGCCTGGTGGTGGGTGTGCCGCAGAAGGGCCACCAGGGGTGTGCCGCTGAAGGGGGCACAGGGTGTACCGCTGAAGGACACCAGGGGCGTGCCGCTGAAAGGGCACGGGGGTGTGCCGCTGAAAGGGCACGGGGGTATGCCGCTGAAGGGCATCAGGGGCGTGCCGCTGAAAGGGCACGGGGGTGTGCCGCTGAAAGGCTGGCACAGGGTGTGCCGCTGAAGGCTAAATGGGCAGTTCTGAGCCCGTTGTGAGCGCGAGTTGTTTCCCATTTGATTTTCTTCGAGGCCCATGGATTGTGGGGCTCCCGGTGGTTGATTTATCTTCACTGTCGTGATTCTGGAGATAGCTTCACGGCAGTGTGTGTGCGTTCGAGGAGTCCGGATGGCCCCTCTTCCATGTGGTTTTTTATTTGGAGTCATTGTTGATGCTAGACTAGTTGGGATGTATGGGCGTGCGATTTTGCATGTCCACAGTTGTACCCTAAAAACCCATGACATTGTGTCTTGTCACGTCACTCTAGAGAAACGTGATGTTTGGCCCTCTTAGAGCGCTGTTTCTAGCCTCTTTGAGAAGTCTATTTTTTGTCAATAATTGGCGACACAGACTTGGGCGCCAGAAGGAATTGGCGACCTATCCAGTGCCATTATTTCCTGATATAGCGACCGTGACATGGACGCTATTTATGAATGCGCGACTGAATGAGAAGTCGCTAATTCTTCATGTCTATACCGTTCACAGGAATTAGTGACCACGCATGTGGGTGCAATTTCTGTAAATCGTGGCGATTGAGTGGGAGTCATTTACCTAGTTTTACGACATGTCTTGGTTCTCGTGAGGTTTTAATGTTGTGTCATACTTGTGCAAAGTTCAGCCCTTGAACTCCTTCATTCGTGAAGTCTATCTTATCATCCTACAATGGTTTATCCATTGCGACTCTATATTGGCCATAACTATAGTGGATGCCTAAAGTATACATGACCCAATGCCTGCGCATATAGGGCCCGATCTGGTCCTGGGAGGAGGACCCGAAAGTACTTGTGCCCATTGGAGCTATATTGATCACGGTGTGACATTACACTGAAGTACTTGTCATTCTACAATTAAAGGCATTCCACAATCTCATACTTGACTTGACATGACATGACTTGCGTGGCCCTGAAGGGGTAATTACTTGCTCGATATTAAAATAGCCAATTCACGTGACATGACTTGAAATATTTACATGCTTGACTATCTTGTTGCATTTCACATGATTATATTGAATTCTTGTTAGTTCAACTTTATTATCTCTTGATACTCTCTCTCTTGTCATTTCTTGTGTACATGCATAGCTATACTTGCATTCATGAAAAATGTAATTATTTAAAGCAAGCTTGTACTTGAGATATAATTCCTACTGAGCGTTCGCTCACCTTAGTGTTTCCCATATTTTTCAGGTAATTCCGATGACAAGGATCACTCGGAAGGGAACGGACATGAGTGAAGAGCATAGAGCCATCCAGTCGTAGAAGCGTCTATCTATCCGTGTCTTTTCCCTTCTTGAGTCAATCGTTGTAATCTTCCTTTATTGAGTCAGGATTGTTCTCTAGTACTTTTTATTGAGATTATGTAATACAATTACCTTGAAGGTTGTTATAAATAAAGGATTTGGTTTATCTCTACTTTTGTGCACTCTGTCTATGTGTCGAATACACTTATGCTATGATTGACATGATCGAGATAAACTCATCACGTGTACCGGGTTCCTTCCGCACTCGAGACGTGACAGTTTTTATGGTATCAGAGCCTAGGATATTCAATTACTAGGAAACAAAGTCCAAGGATAGGTTTATGCCTTTACCGGATGAGATTGGGTAGAACCAAGGGTTAAGTTAACTTACGGACTTAAACGTTTTATCATATACTAATATAGTTATTAAAAATCTTGTAGGATCATGGCCGCCAAACGTGCTCAGTGGCGCGACATGCAACGCACTGTTCAGGGTCTTACTCAAGCGCTACAATAAGTGGCGTAGGGCGGAGCTAACCGTGGAGCAGGAGATCTCCACCGAACCTTCCGTAATATGAATCCACCAATGTTTATTGGCTCATCCAACCCCGATGATGCTGAGCACTAGATCTGGGACGTAGAAAGGATATCCCGGGTTATGCAATGCTCGGACGAAGAGAAGGTATTACTAGCAACTTTCCAATTGGAAAGGGACGCCCATTTCTGGTGGGAGTCCGTTGAAGCTACATTGGCACATGATCATATTACGTGCGCGGAATTTGTTGAGCACTTTAATAACAAGTATTTCTCCGATCATATACAAGAGAAGAAGGCCGCAGAATTCACCACACTCAAACAACGAACTCTATCAGTGGCCGAGTATGAGGCCCAATTCTCTAGATTGTCAAGGTACGCGCCGCATCTGGTGGGTACTGAGAAGATGAAGGCGAGAAGATTTTTAAATGGCTTCGACCGCAATACATAACCAAATTGGCATCGATGGACATTCAAGTTACAAGCTCCAGTACTTTCAAGCCAACCTTTAATAAGAAAAGGACTACCAACGGAGGAGATTCCTCCCAGGAGAAGAAATTCAAGAAGAAGAATAACAAGCCCTTCTCCATTACTACCACACCTTCAAAGGAATGTAAGCACTGCGACAAGACCGGCCACAAGGTCGAGGAATGCTAGAGAAGACTAGGAGCTTGTCTCCGATGCAGGAGCCGTGATCACCATATTCCCGACTGCCCCTTACTTAATGAACAAGTCGGAGACGAGAAGCGCCCGATAAAGAAGCAAGCACGTCTCCAAGCTCTTCAAGAGGCGGAACAAGATGAAGGCGGATTGGTGGAAGGTACCTTAAAGATCTGTTCCAAGTTTGCTCGTGTCTTATTTGATACCGGCGCATCACATTCTTTTGTTTCCAAGAAGTTTGCTGATCCATTACCTCTGGAACCAGAATGGATAAAACTAGTTATTTCAACCCCTCTCGGAAATGAATCCAATATCTCACATCATTATTTAAATTGTGAAGTCATGATAAAAGGGAAAATTCTACCTACCGACTTAATATGCTTAGACATGAAAGATTATGATGCGATACTAGGAGCCGACTGGCTATCCACATACAAGGCAGTTGTAGATTGCCCTAACGGCATGGTAACTTTCAAGGAGTTTCCCGAACTTGTCTACACTAGCCCTAAGGGCCGGAATAAGTCACCTATTATTTCAGCTCTTCGAGCCCATAAGTTAATGAAAAAAGGATGTGTGGCTTTCATTGCAATTGTGACTGCCACGGAAGCTAAGGAGTCCAAGATAGAAGACATCCAAGTAGTTCAGGAGTTTCCCAATGTATTCCCGGAGGATTTGCCCGGATTACCCCCACAGAGAGAAGTGGCCTTCACCATCAACCGTGTCCCTGGTGCTGGTCCAGTTTCTAAGGCACCTTATAGGATGTCCCCTGTCGAGCTCAAGGAATTGAAAGAACAATTGATGGAGCTCTTGAAGAAAAGATTTATCAGACCGAGCACTTCCCCGTGGGGAGCGCCCATCTTATTTGTAAAGAAGAAGGATGGATCAATGAGACTCTACATCGACTATCGACAGTTGAACCATCTTACTATCAAGAACAAGTATCCACTGCCGAGGATCGATGAGTTATTTGATCAAATATCTGGATCCAAGTATTTCTCCAAGATTGATCTTAGGTCGGGATATCACCAACAGAGCATCAATGATGAGGACATACATAAGACCGCATTCCGGAGCAGGTATGGGCACTGCGAATTTGTTGTTCTACCTTTCAGACTAACAAATGCCCCTGCAGCCTTTATGCAGTTGATGAATAGTATATTCAGGCCTCACCAAGATCAATTTGTAGTGGTCTTCATTGATGACATATTAATTTATTCAAAGACTGAAGAGGATCATGAGGAACACTTGAGGATTGCATTGTAAATATTAAGGAGTAATCAACTCTATGCCAAACTCAACAAGTGTGACTTTTTGGCTCGAAGAAGTGTCCTTCCTAGGACATGTGATCTCGAAGGATGTGATTTATGTTGACCGGTCAAAAGTCGAGGCCGTGCAGAGTTGGGAAAGGCCGACCAATGCTACCGAGATCCGTAGTTTCTTGGGTCTAGCTGGCTATTACAGGCGATTCATCAAAGACTTCTCAAAGATCGCCGTTTCTCTTACTAGGCTGACCGGTATGGAGATTCCCTATAAGTGGGATGAAGAATGCGAGAAGAGCTTTCAAGCCTTGAAGGATCATCTCACAACTGCCCCGGTATTGGCATTACCAACTGAAGGGGAGCAATTCGAGGTATATAACGATGCGTCTGGCATTGGCCTCGGATGTGTGTTAATGCAACAAGGGAGAGTCATTGCTTACTCATCCTGACAATTAAAGAAGCATGAAGAGAACTACCCGGTGCACGACTTAGAGTTGGCCGTAGTGGTATTTGCTTTGAAGATCTGGAGACACTATCTCTATGGAGAACAGTTCATCATGTACTCCGATCAAAAGAGTCTCAAGTATCTATTCCCTCAAAGGGAATTAAATATGAGACAAAGGCGTTGGCTAGAGTACCTCAAAGACTTCGACTTTACTATACAATATCACCCTGGTAAGGGTAATTCTATCGCAGATGCCCTTAGTCGAAAGCCGAGAGCGATATTGGCCAATTTCCTGATCCATGAGTGGAAATTGCTGGAGCAATTCTCCAGACTTGATATAAGTGTAGACAAGGAGAAAAGGTGTATTACTCTATCACATATGAGGATACAACTAGATCTACTCTCCGAGATAAAGGAGCTTCAAGACAGTGACCCGGTGTTAGTAGAGATCAAGGATAAGCTAGAAGAACGACCAGACTTCAAGGTAGCATCAGATGGAAGGTTATTATTTAGGGAAAGGACTTACGTACCGGATTGTCCAGAATTGAAGAAGAAGATTTTAGAAGAAGCTCATAGATCAAGGTACACAATTCATCCCGGATCTACCAAGATGTACCAAGACTTGAAATGGACCTTTTGGTGGCCCAACATGAAGAGGGAGGTAGCGGACTTTGTGTCTCATTATCTCACCTGCCAACAAGTCAAGGCGGAACACCAAAAGCCTACCGGTAAGATACATCCTCTCGATATTCCTAAGTGGAAGTGCGAGGATATCGAAATGGACTTTATAATGGGTCTGTCTAAATCTAAAGGAGGACATGATGGAATATGGTTCATCATAGATCGATTGACGAAGTCAGCTCACTTTCTATCAATCAAGAGCCGATGGTCAGTGGACGTTCTTGCTGCCTTGTACATCAAAGAAGTTGTCAGACTGCATGGAGTTCCTGTTTCGATCATGTCTGACAGAGACTCACGTTTTACTTCTTATTTTTGGAAAGGTCTACAACACTCTCTAGGGACAAAACTCAACTTTACTACAGCCTTTCATCCTCAGATAGACGGTAAGACCGAGAGAACAAATCAAGTTGTAGAAGATATGCTCAGAGCTTGCATCATTGATTTCGGTGGAAGCTGGCATGATCACTTGCCTTTGGTCAAGTTTGCATATAACAACAGCTACTAGGCAAGTATTCAAATGGCACCCTTCGAGGCGCTATACGGAAGGAGTTGCCGATCACACTTGTGCTGGGATGAAGTTGGCAAAAAGTAACTACTAGGCCCAGACATGGTGAGAGACACCACAAAAAAGATTCATCTAATCAAAGAGAGACTCAAGATGGCTCAGTCGAGGCAAAAGACGTATGTCGATACTAGAAGGAGAGATCTTGAGTTCCAAGTCGGAGACCACGTCTTCCTTAAGGTTTCCCCAGTCCGAGGCATTAGAAGATTTGGTGTTAAGGGCAAGCTTACACCAAGATATATTGGTCCCTTCGTAGTATTAGAAAGAGTTGGCGAGGTTGCCTACTACCTTGCTTTACCTCCTCAACTATTTGAGGTTCACAATGTGTTCCACATTTCTATGTTAAAGAAATATGTGCATGATTCAACCCACGTCATAGATCCTGGCGACCTAGTAATACAAAAGAATATCACTTATGAACAAAAGTCTTTGAAGATCCTTGACCGAGAGGTTCGTGCACTAAGGAACAAGATAATTCCCATGGTCAAGATACAATGGAGCAAGTGCTCAGAACAAGAAGCCACATGGGAGACCGAGGAATCCATGAAGAAGAGATTCCCGGAGTTATTTTGAAATGGTATGTACTTTGCACCCTCCAAGTTTATATGAAATTGAATTTGGAGACCAAATTTTTTTAAGTATGGGAGGGTGTAGCACCCCGTATAAATTCTAGAAATAAAAATTTTGAATTAAATAAAAACTCCAAATTACATAGTCAAAGGGCCATCCTTGTAAAATCCTTAAACTATAAATGGGCTTTAAACTTATGGCCCTTGCCCATAACCTAGACATATATATCTATCTATATATATATATATATATATATATATATATATATATATATATATATATTGGTTAAAAAAAGTAAATGGGCCTTAAAAGCCCAAAAACTTTCTTACGTCCAAAAGAAAGATAAATAGATATATATATACATTATTCCAAAAGCTAATCCATTCGAAGCATGCATGCACTTTTAGGGTTTTTGATTCGATTAGGAAGGTGGCTGTGGATATAGCAATATAGGGGTTTGCATGGGAAAGTTTACCACTAATAGGAGTACTACGTGGGAAACATAGTTCCCACTAGGATTCTACATCCCCATAAGATCCCTCTCCCTATAAATATAACCCCTCTCGAATGAAGCCAAAGCTAATGCTGCTACTACGTTTGAAGAGATCCTACGTCCTCTGCTTCTGGAGATCATCAATCTCCTACCGGTCGTGAACGAAAGGGGAGGAAGAGCTTTCTTCCTATTCTTCTTCCTTAGAAAGCTACAATTGTTTCTCTGCTGCTACTGAACGTGAAGGACCTCTGCATCCTTCATCTTCCTCCTGCTGTGCTCTTCTCCTACTGCCGTGGCAGTTGCCGAAGAGAGAAGCATGATGTGGTTGCTTTTATTGCTTCTTTGTGGTCAGCTGTAGAGTTGCTACTGCTGATTATTCTTCTTGTCTCTACTTCATTCGTCGTCCGGATCAAACCACAAGAGATAGGTGTTCTCAAGTTACGGAGCCCAACTTGTTAAAAATCACAGTATTCGCATGCATATATGTCATATAGCTTGAAACCTTGTGTTCAGTTTCAGTATCGATAGTTTTACTGCGTTTTAGTAAATAGCGACCCTGTCCTGGGCGCTGATTTAATGAACGACCACATACACGGTCGCTAATTCTTCTGGAATAGCGACAGTGGTCATGGAGTCTTTTAATGAACGACCCTTTAAGAATCCGCTATTTCCTTGAGCATTTAATAAATATTACCTGTTTAAAAATTTCTATTTACAAAACCTGACATTAGATTTAATGCATGGATATAATTCTGGATTCCTAATAATTTTCTCTGTCAGATCATGTCTGAAATTTCTTGATTATGTGAACTTTTAATCTATGAATAGTGACTTGTGTCTAGGAACGTATCTACCCGATGTGTATCACTGGACAAAGAATGCCCGACTTTGTCGTCGTCGGTATTTAGACAATGAATGCCCTCACGCAAGGGCGCTAATTGTAAAATAACCAGTAAATGATGAATATATTGGTAAATTATGAAATAACGACTGAGGTCAGGGCATTATTTAAAAAATGAACGCCACTGTACACAATCATTATTTAAAATCATAATTATAAATTTATGGAAAAATCTTAGAAATTAATGCCCTCATGCAGTGTCGTTAATTTTAAACTAATTACATAAAAATTCTGATAATATGTGAATGAACGACCTTTCAAAAGGTCTCTATTTCTTTAAATGGCAACTTCTAGACAGGTGTTGTTTTCCTACTTCACAGTTTCATCGAGTTTTTCAACCCATACCGTGGGTTACTTGGCACTCTCATCTCACATCCGTAGATGGAGTCCCTATTTTGATTTGATCGATTACACACTCAATTCTCGGTGATGTTTGAATCCTCCGCGGGATATTCCTTCTTTCGGACTAGTGATTTCATCATAGAGAGCTCCGAAAGTCTACGCGAAGCCTTGGATTCCCTCAAGGCCGTCGAGCAGGTTGTACCCTAAAAACACATGACACTCTGTCTTGTCATGTCACTCTAGAGAAACGTGATGTTTGGCCCTCTTAGAGCGCTGTTTCTAGCCTCTTTGAGAAGTCTATTTTCTACCAGTAATTGGCGACACGGACCTGGGCGCCAGAAGGAATTGGTGACCTGTCCAGTGCCGTTATTTCCTGATATAGCGACCGTGACATGGACGCTATTTATGAATGAGCGACTGAATGAGAAGTCGCTAATTCTTCGTGTATGTACCGTTCACAGGAAATAGTGACCACGCATGTGGGCGCTATTTCAATAAATTGTGGCGACTGAGTGAGCGTCATTTACCTAGTTTTACGACATGTCTTGGTTCTCGTGAAGTTTTAATGATTTGTCATACTTGTTCAAAGTTCAGCCCTTGAACTCCTTCATTCGTGAAGTCTATCTTATCATCCTACAATGGTTTTTCCTTTGGAACTCTATATTGGCTACAACTATAGTGGATGTCCAAAATATATATGACCCAATGCCTACGCATATATGGCCCGATCTGGTCCTGTGAGGAGCACCCGAAAGTACTTGTGCCTATGGGAGCTATATTGATCATGGTGTGACATTGCACCGAAGTACTTGTCATTCTAGAATTAAAGGCATTCCACAATCTCGTACTTGACTTGACATGACATGACTTGCATGGCCCAGAAAGAGTAATTACTTAATTGATATTAAAATAGCCAATTCACGTGACATGACTTGAAATATTTATATACTTGACTATCTTTTTACATTTCACATGATTATCTTGAATTCTTGTTAGTTCAGCTTTATTATCTCTTGATACTCTCTCTCTTGTCATTTTCATGCGTACATGCATAGCTATACCTGCATTCATGAAACATATAATTATTTAAAGCAAGCTTGTACTTGAGATATAATTCCTACTGACCGTTCGCTCACCCTAGTGTTTCTCATATTTTTCAGGTAATTCCGATGACGAGGATCACTTAGAAGGGAACAGACATGAGTGAAGAGGATAGAGCCATCCAGTCGTAGAAGCGTCTATCTATCCGTGTCTTTTCCTTTCTTGAGTCAATCATTGTAATCTTCCTTTATTGAGTTAGGATTTTTCTCTAGTACTTTTTATTGAGCTTATGTAATAAAATTACCTTGAAGGTTGTTATAAATAAATGATTTGGTTTATCTCTACTTTTGCGCGCTCTATCCATGTGTCGAATACACTTATGCTCTGATTGACATGATCGATATAAACTCGTCACGCGTACCGGGTTCCTTCCATGCCCGAGATGTGACAAGTTCTATTGGTGCATTCCCACTAGACGCACTCCCACTAGGCTGATCATCCCTACTATCTTTAGCAGACATAGTGTCACGTCCCGAGATTATGCAGCGGAAACAATCGGGAATGCGAACAGCCGGCTAGTACGTCTCGAGCAAGCAATATAATCAGAGCGCAAGAACAATCACACAAAGTAATTGCACAATAATTTAATCAAACCTTCATCTTGATTTCATATAATCAAAATTCCAATACATGAATACTCAATTCTCTCTAGACTCAATAAAAATAAAAGTACATATATGGACTCAATCTAGACATATTTGACATTCTAAGTCTTCTCTCGAATCCATAGACTTTTCAATCGCTTTCAGACTCGCTACTTGAGAAATCCGAATCTGATTCACTCGTATTTCCTGAAACACTGAGAAAGTAGGTAATGAGCACACGTGCCCAGTAGGTATCTTCATATCAACATGATTGGCAATATTAAAGTAATTAATGTTTTAGCTCTAAAGAATAAGATATATCATGTAAATACGATGAAGCATGCGAATAAAGCGAAAGTAACAAGATAGATTGAGAATATGATTGAGCAAGTATGATCAAGCAAGAATGTAATTATGGCCTTTTATGAATAAGAATGTAACAAGAAAGTCATGTAACAAGCAAGAATGTACTCCTCACTTAGTAATAAGTACTTCATGAATTTATGTGGATACTCATCCATGTTTCCGTGGCTTTTCACTTATTTATAAAGAAAGTACTCCCAGCGCAATGCGACGCCAGTAGTATCATACCCCATGATTTATATAGTATATTTCTGACAATCAGCCTAGGTGACTAGCATAGAGCCCTTGAACACAATCAGTGCTCGAACTGTGTCTTCAAGTATAAATCAAGATACTTCCACGGTTATAACAATAATACAGCCAAGAATGTATAATTTCAACTATAGTTCCATGATAAAGTAACCAAAATAAGAATGCTTCTATTGAGAATGAGAGATTTCAATAAATGTATTTAATAACTAGGTTATGCCATGAAAATAAATCGACAGCATAACGGTACATTCTTTAATCTCTCAAAATTACTTAGATATCTTTGGAATAATGTGACAAGTTCTAGATAATCAATTGGACCAGCTAGGAACTTAGGAAAATCAACCCTTGAGTGAAACCCCGGGTTAATCAAATTCAGGACGCTAGCGGTCGTTACTGGACTGTCTCTTGTCCTTGGTGGTCTAGTAAAGGACCGTTAAGGATAAGACAATTCGATATTTAAAAACCAAACCTCTGGAGCTTTAGCAGTCTAGCGGAGTACCGTTTAGGATCCGTTATCGGTTAAGTGTAGGCCTGCTAGTAGTCATTGGCGGTCAACCAGAAGGCCGCTAATTCTAGAAATATAAAACATCGGTATAAGTGCCTTCTAGTCAATTGGGCTTTAATGGTACAACCAACTCGGCGTCCTAGTGGGAATCCCAGGCTCGCGTAGAATTATGGAGGCCTTGAAGCAAGATTTCCTAGTCCATTGGAAGGAATATCCAAAGGAGAGGTCATCAAGTCTAAGATTGTGTTCCTAATGTGCAAAGTGTAATTAATGACAATATACCGGGATATGTGCCATGTACTTATGAAAATGACTCTTAGATGAGAAAGATAATCATGTAAAGCCATGTTAAAATAATAATCATGGATCATCCATTCCTTTGAACATATATTTATTACAAGAATATATGATTTTGGTCATAAATTAACATAAGTTAAAATAATACCAAATGTACATGAAAACATGAAATCCATTATGCCAATCAATGAAATCGACTAAGTATATAAAACCAGTGCTTAAATCACGCTTAAAACCTAGTTAACTAGGCTTAATATATATTAACTATGGTTACTTCTGCAATATGGTTCGGATTACCAATATTACAAAATCATAAACAGAAAACGATCAAATACAGGACCGTTAATCTTGGCTAGCGGTCTATCGTACGACCGCGATAGTTCTCTGGCGGTCAGAAAGAAGACCCTTTCTTCCTGTATTAATCCGAGTATAATGAAAATAATATAAAATGCTAATCTAAGATACATCATGCATGGAAATCAACATGTATAAACTTCCATAATCATGATAGATCATATATAAGCCAACTATATGCATAGGTTTGTATAAATAACAAGAAATTTCATTTTTCTTTTCATTAGACTAAGTATTATGCATGAAGACTAAACTAGATGCATAGTCCCAAGTAAAACATGAAATTCACAATATATAATGCACGAAAACGAATGAAACAAGAGGGCTTTTATTCCTGACATAAAATTTTAGCATTTTATGAGATAACCTACCTTTAATAGTGCTCCTAGACTTCAAATTTCTGGTTGGAATCATGCCCTAGTTTCTGCACTTTCTTGCTCTAAATCAGCAACTTCACGTCCCTCTATCTCCTAATTCCCTTGACCTACAGACGTGAAATTTTGAGGGTAGATAGATAATATGAAGGGGAACATAAAGTTCTAAAGACACTTTTGATAAATTGTAACGCCCCGAGATCCGATTCTCAAATTTGTGGCATATATTTTTTTTCTTTCCCATCGGACCTCGAGACATTACTTCGTACGTATCGCGGAAGCACAATTATGTAACATGCATTCACACGCATGAGAGAAAGAGAGAGAAACCACAATTACACGAGATGAAATCGGCATTTCAACCATTCATAATTTCTGAAAGGAGTACAGTTACATTATTCCAGATTGAACATGAGTCTACATAGGCTCACCCACCCATGACCATATAAGATAGATAGTCCACCATACATCCGAAGCATACCCGGCTGAACTATAACTTAGCTCTACTCCTCAGCTGCAGGCTCTTCCTCAACCTCCTTCTCTATGTTCCCTGAAAATGTGTGTCACAAGTGTTGGTTTTAATGTGTCCCTTCTTTTGCAAGATGGGCTATGATGCCAACTATGATGAAAACATGAGCCAAGTGATGAAATCACTCAACCTATGAACATGTGAATGATGAACCTAGGCAACCAGCACAAGCTCTAGCATGGGCATGCTATCTCAACCAAAACTAAACTAAGCATATAAAGAAAAACACACGCCGGGGCGTGGAGTAAGGAAATAAAGGAAAACACACCGTATAGGTGGAACAAGCAAAGCAAAGAAGAGATATGATAAGAGAGAAAGCTAATGCCATAACTAAGGAAGGGCGTGATCGCCACTAAGGTAAAAACAAGCCAAAGACCTGATAAGTACCTTAGAATAGGAGGATGATGCACCCGCCCACGGGAGAGAGAAAATAACCAGGAAACTACAGCTCCGTCAGATGTAACGGTCGAAGACTGATGCGCCACAGGACGTGTGACGGCCCCATGATAGACCACTACAAGACTCTAACGCGCCTTTGGTAGACCGTCAGAGCATCTGCAGAATAAGAACTAGGAATCTTTTGATCTCCAAGCTTTCCAGCCGGCCAGAGAGCTTGGGCCTCGTGCTATGGGCTCTGTAAACCTGCAAAAGAGTGTAGAACACAAGAAAAATTACCCAGATTAGCCCTTGGACAAAGTAGTATCAATAAATCAAAGAACTTAAGAACATGCAAAAGGAAAGGGAAATACCAGGGAGGTTGGTTTTTTAACCCCCTGGGGCGTTTATAAAAGATGGGAGGATGTTTTAATGGATGTAGAAGATGCAGGAACGTGGTAGAAGAAGAGGGACAATGCTATGATGCTTGGATGAGGGAAAAGACACTAAAAAACACAAATTGACTGAACTAAACCCTTGGAATCAATACTCCCTGGACTTTGGAAGTAGATGAACATGGGAAGCAGCTCTCCTTGGTTGGTTCTAGCTCCAGGATGCGGCAGCACTTCGACGCGAATTCCAGATGTCTCTGCCTCAAGTCATGAAGTCAAGGGTTCTATTTATAGACCCTCAAAATCTAGGTTCGAGTTGAGGATAATCCAGCTAGAAAGTAGGACGTTTCTTAGCAAACTCTTGAAGATAATACTCTCAAGAGTCCAAAGAAACAAAAAAAAGGTTTTGAGGATCAGATTTGAAGGAGAAATCCTCAGATCAAACTCTTAATTCGGCCACGGAGTAGCAGAGAAAGAGTAGTTCTGCTAGAACTCTTTATTTGATGTAATGGCTGCACGATAGACCACCACAAGGATGTAACGCACCAGGGATGGACCGTCACACAACCTTATCCACTGAAAGATAAGATCAACGGACGAAGTTTACGAACATAGGACTCTAGATGAATGTAACGGTCAAGGGTAGACGCGTTATAATGAATATAACGGCCGCACGATAAACCGTCACCCCCAACGGATAGACTAAAAAGAAAAGCTTGAAAGAAGACATAAGTTTAAGGACTCTGGGATGATGTAACGGACCAAGGTAGATGCGTTAGAGGATTGTAATACACCATCAAAGGACCGTTAGAGACAATGGAGTGCAAATGAAGCGAAAGTTTGCTAAGCTTCGTCCAGCAGAAAGAGATAAGGAACCAGACCCAACCAAGGAGACATGACCCATGAAATAAACCTCAATTTGACCAAGAAGGCTCAACAAAGGTGAACAACTCGGAGCATCATATAGAATGAACAAGGAGATGACCCGACCTATTGGTCATAAAACGGGTGTCAACAGATGCCCCTCCTTAACGTCCTCTTTGTAGGGGAGCAAGCGGAGGTGAAGCGAAAGCGAAATGGAACATGGAGATGAAGCGAAACGGACTGAAAAGCGGGCGTTAAGGCAAACGGCACCCGTTCTCAGCCAACAAGCGATAGGAATTTTCTGGAAAACTTCGAACCAATCACAAGGAAATAGCCAACCAAATGACACATGTCTGGAGGAACTAACAATTAAGGAAAGGAAAACACGGCCAGCGACCGGAGCGACGGAAAGGAAAGAGACAATTAACTAAACTCCAGACAGGAATCTTCAGCTAACCAGATCAAGCGAGGAGACCGAAGAAAACCTTCTAATTCAGAGTGGAATGACTCTCCTTATTCGATATCATTGAACACAGCTATCCACCATTACTGAGACACCTGAACAGATGAGGCTCATGTGATGGGGACATCACTTACCACTTCCCATTTCCCCGTGGGTCCCGATGCTTGCCACTATTTTCATCTCAAACTTCTGAGTCTAGCTATGTAATTTTTACATTTTTCTTGAGTCTTAAAATCATGTAATTTTCCTTTTATTGAGTCAAGTACCTAAGTTAGTAAGTCATCTACCTATGTCTAAGGTTTCATTAAGTGGCCAAGAGGGTTAATGGGTTATCATATCTTATTGGGCCATATCATTAGCTTGGCCCATGGGCGCCCCTCTCCCCACCCCTTGGTCTTCTGTCATTAGTCCTTTTTCACAGGGACTTTTTGTAAAATGGGGATTTCCTATATATAGGACCCCAACCCCCCTCTTTTGAGGCAATGAAGTATTAAGCAAATTTGAGCCACTTAAGTGCATCTCTCCCTCTCTCTCTAACTCTCCCTCTCTCTCTTTCTTCAAGGGGCGAACCCCACTCCTCTCTCCTCCCCTCCCTTGGGCGCAACAGCCCCTTCACCTCCCCCTCCCCCTGCCACCTCAGCTGCCACCTCACCCCCTCCACCCTTTCATATTCCAAGGCCATAACTCCCTTCAATTCCCTCCACGTCCCAAGCAACCTTTCACCTTCCCTAGACAACCCTCCCTATTCCCCATACACCACTTCATTCTCCAAGCAACCTTCCCTCTCCCCCAAGCAGCCTTTCCACTCCCCCACACCCTCATTCATATCCCCAAGGAGAAATCTACCCCACCCCCAAGGAACTTGCGCACCCCACCACCTCCATCTAGCCCCCTTGCCTTGGCCGACCCCTCCATCAACACCCAACCCAGCTGCGCCCCTCTCTCCCTCTCACCACCCATCTGACCTCTCTCTCCCATACTCCACCCCCTCACACACACCCCTACCCCATCATCCTTCATCCCCACCCACTCACCATCATTAACCACCACTCCAATCAACCTAGTTCATCCCCTATCCACTTCACTCTGTTCAGTCTGCAGGTGGCAGAGACAATATCGTTTTTCAGAAGCCACCACGGAGTCAACCGGAGACATCTGAGGATTTACCATACCTTTCTGGAAAGGTCGTCCAGATAGCTTCGCAGGCGAGGTGGAATCGTCCTGTTTCGAGTTCGGGGTCGTCCGGGAGAGCCATTCTCCCCCGACTGCGCCAGACGCCCTCCGCAGCTAGCCTGAGCCCGATTTGAAGCTGCACCACGACCAACGGCGGAGGATTCAGACTGAAGGCCCTTCATCAAAGTTCTTCCTCCATCTGTCCCCAACCAGGATCAAGAAACAGAACCTCATTCGGCATCCGGGGGTCAGAGTTCCGAATTTTCTCCCTCAGTCGCGCGGGTCTGCCTCCTGCAGTCTCCCCCTGTTCACCCCTACCTCAGAAGGTGTTGCTGTCAGTTTTTCTGTGTAGAGGCTTTGTCCACGGTTCCAACGACTCCGACGGTTAGTGATTCGGCGTCCAGGACCGACCGGGGCAACTTCTGCAAGTTGCAGACAGAAACAGGGAGCCACCCACCCCAGAATCTGTTGCTCTACTCAGACCTCCACTGCAGCCATCGACGAGGTCAGAATAAATTGACATAAATAAGAAGCGTTTGGGCTCCTGTTATGAAAAGATCCCCCCTGGGCTCGTCATCGGCAAAATTCCTGGCTGAGATCTACAGCAACTACACCGCCTGTCTATCGCCAACCACAGCAAGCAGTCTGGTTCGGTAGCGGCTCCTCCTCGTGGGTTACTCGGTCAATCTACCCTTCTCGCCTGGCCGGCTTACCGCCCCTCCCTGCGGGAGGTAGTGTTTATTTGTAATCAATTAATTCCCACCCCCGAGATCACCCTCCTGCGTGAGGTGTAGTGCATGTACTCTTGAGCAGGTTTTTTTTTTGAAGCTTCATCGGCGCAGTGTGCGGGGAACCCACACTTCCCCGCTCGCCCTCGTCTCCGACCGGGATCGGTGTCTTCACGCCGATCAGGTGAGCCACTCACACTACTCTTTGCCGGCTTTCTCTTGCTTAATTAGTATTTCATCCTCAGTACCGTCGGCGTAAGAGAGTGCCCGAACCCGATTTATCTTCTAGTTGCATGATTACCGCGGGTGAGTTGTGAGCGTGACATTTCAACCCTCGCCCTCGGCGTGCCGGTCGTCCTTGATTTTGGGCATCCTTGGCTCATTGGGATCTAATCCTATCTGGCCAAACCCTTGGAGCCCCGAGGTCCAACCTCGGACCCTCACCGCCATCGCCGGTCCTTCTACGGATCCGAGTGTGCTTACGCGAGTGAATCTGCCAGTGTGACGTTACCAACTTGTTGTGCTGCTTGCTATTCTAGGTCCAAGGGGTAGTTTCACATCAACTTGGTATCAGAGCATCATCATCCATCATTGTGCCACATCAATTTGGTATCAGAGCATCATCATCCATCATTGTGTCACATCAATTTGGTATCAGAGCATCATCATCCATCATTGTGTCACATCATCATGAATGCTCAAAAGATGCGCATGATGCATGCTGGTCTAAAGGAAAAGAAATCATTAAATCGAACGCAAAGAAGGAATAAAATAGCAAGATACTCGAGAATAATATTGCTAGACCGGAGAAACTAGGGTCAAGACACCATCTGCAACCACGGCGTGCAAGACAGAACCATCATCCCCAAGTTTTTCCAACCTAACGGCCTATCCAACGATTAAACATGTACACTTAGATCATCATCATTTTTGTTTAAGGGGAACATCAGATCCCAGAACAGATGAATGACCAGCCGGTTCTCGAGATAATACATCATATATAACATATAGTAATGCGTAAAGGGATAGGGAATCAAGATATAATACCTGACTTACCTTCCTGGCGAGCGGCGAAGCATGATGGCTAAATGGTGCAGTATGTGGATGTTCATGACTTAATGATTTTCATTCATAGAAAGAGATTAGCCAACAATAATTAATCATGAGCATAGAATAAGGCCTAACCATTCATTGTATTGAATTTCATTGATAAGATATAGAATTGAAAGCATGATGATCATTCAAACATAAAATTTGATAAACAAAGCATTATCATTCATCAAATGTTTCAAAGTATCTGATGGTCTAAGAGAGATGCGTTAGACTCATGTAACGGTCCTAACCTGGCGCGTCACACTGCGTCAGTTCACATTTTTCAAAAACTAGATAACTTCTCCACCTGACGGTCCAAGAGAGACGCGTTAGAGACTGTGACGGCCTTACGATAGACCGTTACATTTTCTGAGCGTTCAAAAAAAAACAAACCGAATGGCCATGACCCCCATTTGCTCAAATGCCCAAACACACAAAATACCCAAAACCAAAACACCCTACCGGCGACCCTTCGCCATGACCGACGACGAGCTCCCCCGGCCGCCCATGAGGAGGGAGAAAGGGAAGAAGACTAAATCCATCAAGGGCAAGGCCCTCAAGAGATTTAGGGCAAGGGTGGACCAAGAGGAGGTCCCCCCAGCGGCGACCGAGCAACCGGCGGTGACGGCGGAGCAAATGGCGGAGGAGGACCCTCCCACGGCCGAGGAAGGAGGAAAAGAGGCCATGGATGAGACTGCTGGTGATGAAGAAGGGGCCACGGCGCCGGAGAAGAAAAAATGAGGTCGCGACCATGAGGTAGGTCCCCCACCCTAAAAATCCAATTTTTGAAATTTTTATGTGTGCATGTGTTTGAAGGGGATGAAAATGGGTCTGGGGACCCATTGGGGATGATATGTAGGCCATTGGGCCATTTCCATGGGTTGGGGAAACAAAGAGGATGATGCCCTAGCGGGAATGATGTAACGGTCCTTGCAGTGGCCGTTACAGCCCCTGACACGCCACCCTTGGTGCGTCAGAGAACTCTGACGCGCCAGGGCAGGGCCGTCAGAGGAACCAGAGACAGAACTAATTTTTTGGCTTTTCTGTTTATTCAATTTTTTTGTGTTTTATTGATATAAAATGCAATGAATTTAAACTAATGAGATGACTAACATGTGTGTAGGGAAAAAGAAGAACCAAGATCTCTTGGCTACAGATCAGGGCGGTGTACCAGGCACTGCCCGAGTATCAGCGGGAGAGGCAGGCAGCTATAGGATTTGCCGAGGTGCTTAGCATCGAGGTGACTAGGATTAGATACCCCGCTCTTGTATGCGCTTCACGAGAGATGGGACCCCGTGAGTCGAGCATTCATCTTCCCATGGGGCCACATGATCCCAACATTGGAAGACATGGCGAGGATCACTGGCTTGCGAGTCCACGGGGCAGCCATGACCGGGTGGACATATGGCGACTACCGGGAGCTTGCTCAGGATTTGCGAGGATTGGACTTGATCAGGCCGGGGCACACATCATCCCAACTGTCGAGGTCGAGACTGCAGGACAGCTTGGGACTGAGAGGAGCGGCTATAGCGGTCGGCGAGCTCCCCGAGCAGCATATAGACCGTGTGATAGAGCAGATACGCCCGTGAGTGGCGGCAGAGGCAGGACAGGAGGGAGACTGAGTCCTGAGGTGATTTCTTATGCTATTGTTCGGAAAGCAGCTTTTTTCGACCCGAGCCGACGTGATCAGCTATAGGCTGCCGCCACTGCTACAGGATTTGGGTAGAGTGGGGAAGTACGAATGGGGAGCGGCAGTGCTCGCCTTCCTCTTCGAGTCGCTCAGCACCACAGATCAACGGATGATGCTAGGTGGCTTCTCGCCTTTCCTTCAGGTAAAAACTGGACTCTAAATGCCTTCTATATGATTATGATTATGCAAATGATGCAATTTACTAACACTTGACTCTAAATGCAGATCTGGAGCTTCCTCTACCTCCCGGGGATCGGGCGAGGTACTCAATTGCATCCCGAGCGGATCCCAATCGCGAGGCGATAGGTGGTAGCGAGGGACACGGGATCGATCAACAGGCTGACCCGGGCCGTCCAAGATGATCTAGACTCATTCCCTCATACATCGGTAAGCTCCAAACTTAAACTTCTCTAAATGCTTTTAAATGTTGCTAAATGCTTTCCAAATGCTTCTTTATACTGCTAAAATGCTGACATGGACTCAATTGCCTTTTCAGGTGCGCTGGACACCATACTGGGATGAGGGCTATGAGGGGCAGCCATGGGTCAAGGCATCCCTGGCATACAGCGGGCGAGATGTTTGGCTTCACTGCATTAATGTGATCGAGCTGCTACATTTCCGCCTGATCCTAAGGACACAGGGACTTCATCAGCCAGAGGTATCATTCCCCCGTAGAGATGATGAGCGCCCAGGCAAATCTTCAAAGGGCATTAGCGGAGACGTGGATTGGTGCCCCCGGAAGGCAAAATATGTGCACGATTGGAACAAGAGAGGCTGGGCGGTGAAAGACCGGGCGGACAGCGACAAGGCCTACCTCAAGGCTTACTCCCATCGGTACGGCGGCCAGGTGTTCAGAGGCACCCGACGACCAGTATGAACTTCTAAACTCAAAACTTTGCTATTAAACTTCTATACGCACTGACATTGCTTTCTAAATGCAGCTAGACCCACAGGGACGCATAGCCGAGCTCAAGGACTCCTCCATGCCACCATCCAACAGCGAGATGAGTATCGGACTGCCTTGGAGCTTTTGGTGAGTTTCTACACTTAAGACTTAAATGCTTATGCTTATGATGCAAATGACTAACTTTAACCTTCTAAATGTAGCGGGCTGAGGGAGCCTAAAGAGTAGGACCGAACACTCTATTCTCGTCGTCACAGCATGCTGGGGGCAGAGCTGAGCGGGATGCAGAGTTTGCTCGAGCGGTAGCTCGGGCCGAGGAGGCGGAGGCCACCCTCGCAGAGCGGGTAAGAATTTAAAATGCTCCTTTAGACTTAAATGCTTGCAAATGCCAAATGCCTAATGGACTGATTATGCAAAATGCAAAATGTAGGCGAGAGAGCTAACCGCAGCGGTAGCCGAGGCTGCCCATCTCCGGGTGGAGGTTGCCAGACTCAGCGCAGGAGAGACCTGCCGGTGTGCAGATGATGAGAAGGTGGAGCGACTTAGAGCCGATGTCGCGCATTTGAGGGGCGAGCGAGATCAGTTCCGAGTGCAGACTATCGAGATGAAGGGTGTGATCGCGGGCATGAAGGAGGCCCTTCGACTTCTAGGGAAGAAGTCGGGGACTAGTAGCAGGAGCCAGAGCGTTGCACCCAGTAGTGGATTCCGAGACTACTTCACCAGCTCCTTAGGCCACCGGAGGAACGAGGAGGTAGACCGGAGACCGTAGCGGGGAGAGGAGAGCAGCGTCCAGGAGCCACCAGCAAAGTGGCATGAAGGCACTGGTGATAGTGACGGCCCGGGTGAAAAACCGGCCGAGTGAGTTGTATTTCCTTCTTCACACCCACACTTGTACATGACTTATGTGAATGCAATGGGAAATGGAATGAAAATCCCCTTTTGTGTTTCGTTTATGATATGAATGAATGGATGTGTGAATGTGGATGTGAGTGAGTGCAATGAATGTGTGAATGCATGAATGGATGTGTGAATGAACAGGTTAAGCAGAGACAGGGTGTAAGTCCGGCAGGTCAGACCAAAGAGGGCTGAAAAAGGAGGGACAAAACCCTACAGCAGAAGGTGTGATGGTCCAGTGGTGGGGCGTCAGGGCCATTTAACACATCAAGGTTAGGCCGTCAGACGTGACAGAGCGAGATTGAGCTAACAACGTGTAGCAGGAAATGTAACGGTCCAAAGATGGAGCGTCAGAGATATGTGACGGTCTTACGATAGACCGTCATAGAACAAACTGTACTCCGAGATGGATTCTGCTGTGAGAGCCCAAACTCGAGGCAAGGAGACCTTAATCCCTACTAGAACCCTCCTAGGCTTAGGATAAGGCTTTCTAACCCAAATCTTATCACTCTAGAACCAGAATCAAGCCCTTAAAGCTAGGATCAAGCCCAAAAGTCACAGCTTTCATTAATTCTTTGCTACAAGGGTTGAAAACTCCATCAAAGGACAAGGAACATCATGAAGAGATTCTTTGGAGAGATGGGCATAGAAGAGAGGGTCTATACCGGGCCCAAAGTAGCCAAGAAGGAGCATGGGCAGCTGCAAAGATTGACATCCATCCCCAAGTATCTGAGCTCAAGTGCCCAAAGAGTGGTAAGTTCTAATTGAATTCAAGAGTTGATCAACTTCTGCACTTTCTATGCTTCTCATGATTCTTCTCTTTCCTTCTTCTTCCTCCTCTTTTCTCTAGCCTCTCCCTGGTCCAAGGTGTTATTCCAACTTAAAGTGGGTGGCTCCTATGATCAAGGAACTCCCTTTAGAAGTCGTATCCATCCTTAGGGCATGGCACCTCCAACCTTTGTTAGTTTTTGCCAAAAACTTCTAGAAATTGTCCTTAGATTGGTCAAGCCTTTCAGCCCTCATAGAGCTATGGGATCCACAAACACACACCTTCCTCTTCCCTTCCTTTGAAGCTACAGTCCTATTGGAGGAGGTAGAGACCTACCTAGCCCTTGCTAAGACTAAAGTGGGGGATGAAGATCTAGTGTGCCATACAGTTGAACCTATTGACCCATCCTTGATTCTAAGCGATTTCATACACAACCCGAAGGATGTGAGGACCATGATCAGCCCATGCCATATTGACTTGATACCCATGGCTCAATAGATAGTCTCTCATTGTAAGAACAAGTGGGAGAGATATGAAGCCATTGCCAAAGCCATGTCGGTTTGCTTATGCGGGGTCTTCCTTTTCACTACCACCGACCACCTCCTTGATATCCAAAACCTTAGCATCATCAGCGGGTTATGGCAAGGCTTATCCATTTCTCAAGCGGTCCTTTCATACCTTTACGAAGGACTTAGCTCAGCTTGCCTAGGAGGACCTCTATTCGGCTCAACGATACTCCTTGAGTGTTGGATGGGAGTGAGAATCAAGTTTCAACCCAAGGAAGACATACCTTCAGCTAGCCGAATCTTTGGGAGCCACCCTTTGTTCTATATAGGAGGTGCCTTTGGATTCTCTTCACAGGTTGAATGCCGGACGGCAGACAAGAAAACGCGGGACGATTGACGCCTCTTCCTCAACACCTTGCCAATGGAGAAGTTTATGATGCGTCCAAGAGTTCTGCGGAGCACCTTGTTCAAGGTACCACGGAGGTCAGGCCTTGATCTACAGTTAGTGGGGAACACTACCTTGGCGATCTACAACCCGCATTGGTGCCATCTTCAGATTGGGCTACCCCGAACCGAAGTTCCTGCACTATCGCACTACCCTCCCCTTCTAGCTAGGAAGATGGGGACCGAGGAGGATGAGAGAGCGATCCGGAATGCACTGACCATGTGGGAGATCAGCAAAACTCGCCCGTGGTAAGAAGATGTGGAAGAAGACGATGAGGAACGCCGTGCTTATGTGAAGGAATTGCACAAGATCTACCCTCTCGCGGATAAAAAGCTGAATATAGCTTTAATTTTCTTATGACGCTTTTGAATTTGAAGTTTATCAATCAGTTTCATGTTTTATTGAGTTTAATGAAATGACATAGAAGTGCCTTGAGTTGAACGGATTCATGAGTTTGTTGCTTGATTTGCCCTGAATGTTCTGGAAAATAGAGTTCCTGGAAGATGTAACGCTCCTATGAAGGACCGCCACAATGGCCTAATCGTCTCGCGATGAGCCGTTAGAATGGATAAACTTAGAAAACTGAGAGTTCTGTCCTCAGGCGAGTGTAACGGTCTAACAGTAGGCCATCAGAGTGAGGTGACGGTCGATCGTGGACGCGTCAGTGAGAGTTTGCTGAGAGCCAATGAATTTCAACTTTCGGGAGAGGGTGACGGTCGAACGATGACCGTCACAGTTATGTGACGGTCCGATGCTGGTGCGTTACAAACCTCATGGGTTTGTGAGCTCGCAATCTGAACTTTGGTCTTGATCCTGCGTTCTGCACACACTTAGACAAGAAACAAGTTAGACATGTTCTTAGACTCAACCCCTTCCCTAAAGCAAGTTAGAGAATGACCATTTCTTGATATTTGGTCAAGGGGTGGAGCCTTATTAAATAAGCGGAAAATATAATAGAAACAATGCAATGCATGCGATGCACATGATGGTATTTTTGGATTTTTGAGAGATTTTGAAAATATCTGATGTTTTTAGGTTTTTGAAATATATGATTTTTTGAATTTTGAAATATATGATTTTTTTGGATTTTGAAATATATTATTTTTTTGGATTTTGAAATATATGATTTTTTGATTTTGAAATATATGATTTTTTTGGATTTGGAAATATATGAAATATCAGTGCCTCCCTAGGAACATGGGTCCTCCCTATTCCCTTCAGAGTTTTCGAGGTTGGCGTGCAATGGAGGTGACAACCCCTGGCCAGGGCCTAACTCGCATGACGGTGTCTCTACCAAGGCCATACCCAGGGTACTTGTGTTAGTCCTAAAAAGGAAAATAGAATGCGGGGGTAAGCTTAGGCCAGATATAGAAGTTTTTAGGGCTTGAGTTCCTCTCCAGACAACCCATTTAGAGACTCGGTCTGTTGTGCCGGGGCTTTGCGTCCGTCATCGAACCTTTATCCACTCTGGGCACGCATACGACCGGGCTCATACGTCCCGCGGGGAAACTGTACTGCCACTCTTGCCATGCCTAGACTTTACTTTTTCTTCTTGAAGCTTTGGAATTACGATTGATGGACTTTGAGATAAACTTTTGCTTTTGTCAAGAAGATTGCTCCTTTTCTTTGCTTTTTTTTTCTTTTTCTTATGGCGTCAGGTCATAACGGACTGCCCCTATTTGAGACCTCCTCTCGTCAGGGTACCTAGATTGGTCGTCGCCTCCTTATTCACCTCTTTCCCCTGGATTCAGCTGAAGAGAGAAACGGACAGGGACTTTTGACTTTCCCCCAAGCATGGCCGAGGAAAAACGCTGTCTACAAAGTGGGGAACCCGACCAGGGACGTCGTGCAGTGTGTGATTGCCGCGCTCAGGGTCCTCTTTCACGTAAGGAAGGGAAGGGACACCTTGCGACCGGGGTGGCACTGGTTTAGATTCTAAGGAAAGAAACGCTTAAGGTACAACCCATTCCAAGCGTGAGCGAGCTCCTCACCTTCTGCATTCACTAAGCGGTAGGCGTTCCCTGGATAAGCCTCTTTGATAACGAATGGCCCTTCCCAGTTAGGTTGTAATTTAGACCTAGGACCTGTAGACCGTATGAATTTGCGTTTCAAAACCATATCACCTTTTTAAAATTTGCGCTCAATTACCTTCTTTTGAAAATAACGTGAAACTTTGAAAAGCAGATACGTGATCGGCTGCATTCATCCTCTTCTCGTCTAAGAGTTCCAGCTAGACGAGCAACGCCTCTCGACATTCATCGAGATTAAGTTCCTTATCGAGCTGCACCATTAGGGAAGGGATCAAGATCTCATATGGGAGCACCGCCTCCATCCCGTAAGTGATAGCATAGGGGGTCTATCCCGGGGGGTACGGACGGAGGTGCGGTAAGCCCATAGAGCTTCCACTAATCTTTCTGGCCAATCAGAAAACTTAATAGATTCGCATGTTCTCTATATGATTTTGAGAAGGGTTTTATTAGTGGCTTCGGCCTGACCGTTGCCTTGTGGGTGATATGGAGATGAATTATGCAATGCTATATTGAACTTCTTACATAGGTCCTTGAGCTCTTGAGAAACGAACTAGGGTCCGTTGTCGGTGATGATGCTACTTGGCACTCCGAACCGCGAGATAATGTTCTTCATGACAAAACGACACACCGTGGTAGCTTTAATCTCTGCATACGCTTTAGCTTCAGCCCACTTGGTGAAGTACTCAGTGGCGGTAAGGATGAAGGATTTTTGCTTGATCTGAGAATTGGGATCACCGAGTGGGCCGACAACGTCGAAAGCCCACATGGAGAATGGCCAAGGAGCAGAAAGAGGATGAAGAGATGAAGCTGGAGCGTGAATCTTATAAGTGTGGAGTTGGCATTTAAGACACCTCCGGACATAGAGGGAGCAGTCTTCCTCTAGAGTGGGCAAATAGTAGCCCTGCCTAAGGATTTTCTTCGCTAGAGCTTGGCCATTAACATGACCCCCACACTCACTAGAATGGGCTGCTTCGGCCACCTTCCAAGCTTCATCGTCGTCCACACATCTCATGAGCATCCCATTGGTAGCGCGCCTGTATAGTTCACCTGCGATGATAGTATACCTTGAGGCGGCTCTTCTTATTGACTTGCGCTGCTCGGCATTTGCCCCTTCCGGGAACGATCCATCTTTGCAAAACAACTTAATTTCATGATACCAAGGCAACTCTTCCTCCTCCAGGATCTCCTCTAATTCCATCAAGGATACTTCCTTCAACTTTTCCTTCTCAGCCCTCACCTCTACAGTTTTTCTAAGGTTAGCATACCAAGGATCTTGAAGAGAGGGTGCGTCCAATCTCTGAACGACGATAGTCTCAGTACTCCGACTGAGAGGGAACGATAGAGAGGAAGCGAGGGATGCTAAAGCATCGGCTAGAATGTTCTGAGACTGGGGAGTGTGAATATAGATCAACTTGTGGAATTGCCTAGCAAGGAGGGTGACCAAATCTTGATATGGTTTGAGCTTAGGGTCACGGCAGGACGAGTTGAGAGTCCCCTATGATATTCAAGTAACGCGCGCCTAGAAGGTAGGTGTGCCTCAATCCAGCTAGGAGAGCTTCATACTCGGTGATGTTGTTGGTAGCAGGAAATTGAAGTTGATAAGCAAAAGGAATCGTCACTCCTTCGGGAGTGAGCAGAACAGCACCTATCCCTCGGCCCTGAGAATTGAGCGCACCATCAAAGTGCAGAGACCAAAAGGGATGATGAGTCAGGACAGAAAGATGTTCATCAGGGAAGTCATCCTGAATGGAATCTGTGCACGGAATAGGAAGATGGGAAAGATGTTCAGCGATGGCATATCCTTTGACTTCCTTCTGAACGACAAACGTGATATCGAACTGAGATAGGAAGCTCTACCAGCGAGCTAACCTACTAGAAAGGACAAGCTTTTCTAAGAGATAGCGAATTGGGTCCATTCTAGAGATTAACCTAATTGGGTGGGCTAGGAAGTAGTGTTTGAGCTTCTGAGCTACCCACACTAAGGCGGCACAAGTCTTCTCCATAGCGGTATATTTAGCCTCAGCCGGGTTGAACAACCTAGAGAGGTAATAAGCTGCCCGCTCTTTCCCTTCATCGTCCACTTGTGCTAAAACCGCCCCTAGGGAGTCCTCAATGACCGAGATGTATAGGATTAGGGGTTTCCCAGGGACAGGAGGTTGCAAGACCGGGGGATTGGATATGTAGCAACCCTGATAAAAATAAGAATTTTAAAATAAATCAAATTAAAATAAAAGATAAGTAAATAGATGACAAAGAGCCTAAATGAGTAAATCATTAATCAAGAGAAAAATAATGCCTTTTATCAAGACGCTGATTCAAAAGGAAACGCCTCTGTCTAAGGCATTAATTTAAAAAAGGACGCCTACACCCTAGGGCGTCAAATTTCAAACGACGAGAAATAAAATTAAGGAAAGGAAAGGAAACGCCCTCACCTTGGGCGCATTTTTAATAAGAAACGACTAGGACAACGTCGTCAATTAAAACACATGACCTAACCTAAGGCGTGAATTCAGTTCGAGTTTCGTTCGACCCTAGAGTCTATCCAGAGCAAGTTCTGGATAACTACGACAAAGATGGAATATGGTAAGGACTCTATCATGGAAGTATTACTTCCAATACAACTCTAACCCTATTAGGATCCCCAAAATCCTATAAATATCCTGCTACTCGACCCAGACCGCTGTTTGGCGTTCTGTCTTGCTGTTGTCGTCAGTGAAGAACCGGTAATGTTCTTCCTCTTTTTCTTTTACCTTAGGTTATATGATTAATGATCTTCATTATTTCTTCTGTAGGAAGTCTGCAGTAACTCTCTGTCGAAGTGAAGAACGTGAGGTTCTTCACCCTCTTCTTCTTCCTCTTCTGGTGATCAGAAGACTCTGTTACAAACAGAGTATCGTTTGTCTTCACATATCTTCACCCAGATAATCATCAGGTAGGTTTTCTCAAGAAACGTAGCCCAAATTAATTTAAGATCCTTAATAAAATCATATGTTATCCATGCATATAGTTTCATCATGGTTTTAAATGTTTTCTGTAAAATTTTGAAAGAAGCGACCCTGACAAGGGCGCTAATTCTTGTTTTGACGCCCTACATAGGAGTCGTCAATTTCATATAAATTGATAATTACCCATGTTTAAAATTCTATATCTATGAAACCATGAACCTAATCTAATGCATGTTCATCCTGATTGAATCCTGCTATTTTTCTGGTCCTGACCATGTACCTATTTCCTGAAAATTTAATATCTGAAATTTGGAAAATTATTGAATTAACGACCTGCACAAAGTCGTTTCTTATTGAACCGACGCCCCAGATCAGGGCGCAAATTGAAAGGTAACGCCCCTGACCAGGGCGCGTTTTTGTTAAATTCCATAATATTGGAAATTTTGGTAAAATAGAAATAAAGAATGGATGACTGCTGTATACGTCATCAAATCGTGAATAAACGCCCCTGAGTAAGGCGTTAATTGGATAATTAATGACTTAGCTTAAGTCGCTATTTTCTATATTACTGTTTTACACTGATTACTGTCAACCGAAAGGTTATATATATATATATCTATATCGGCACTATATTTCCACTCCGTGAATATAGTCCCATGTTTCATGATATTTTTATCGCACTACCCTCAATTCTCATTGACATACAAGCTCTCCATTGGACATTTCGTTCCTTTGGACTAGCGAGTTAGTCATCGAGACCTCCGTAAGACTCCTCAAGCCTTGGATTCCCTCAAGGCCGACTGAGCGGGTTGTACCATAAAAATCTATCACCCTAATTTTTGCCATGTCACTCTATAGAAATATGGTATACCGGCCCTCATATTATGCTATAAGTATGATATGAGAATTTTCTTAATGAACGGGGAAAACATGTCATCAATGTGATGTTATTATAGACCCCAATTCTATATTAAACTTGATGTTCTTGTGGACCTCAATTCTATATAAAGAATGTCCATACTTGTTTGTCATGGTACCCAAGTTAGGGAATCAATTCCACCTAGTTTTATCGAAAATCGTGATTGTACCGTTATTATCGCCATTCTATGTCAAGTGTCATATTTTTGGACTCTACTCTATCCAAGTTTACCCTACATGTCTACAAGCTTTATTCTTGAAATTCCATATTGGCTATACACAAAAGTGGATGTTAAAATACATGATTAATGCCTGCGCATATAGGGCCCGATCTGGTCCTGGGAGGAGCACCAGAAAGTACTTGTGCCCATGGGAGTTGATTGATCACGGTATTGGCATTATACCGAAGTGCATGCCTAGCTTGATTGAACATTCCACGAATCTTGTACTTGTACTTGACTTGATATTACATGACTTGCGTGACCCGAAAAAGGGTAATTTCATACTTGCGTGCTTAAACGTGATAGCCAAATTCCAACATGACATGATGAATACACTTGCTTGAATATCTTGATATCTTTTGATATAAGTTCTTGAAAGTTCATGACTAGTTCTCATCGCTATCTTATTGTTATACAATCTCTCTATCTTGTCGTTTTATGCGAGCATGCATAGCTATAGTGCATTCATGAAAGATGTAATTACTTAAACCCCTTGCTAATTCTTGAGATATAATTTCCTACTAAGCATTCGCTCACTTAGTGTTTCCCTACTTTTCAGGTAAGTCCGACGATGAGGGAACTCAAACGGATGGGGAAAATCAAGAGTGAAAGAGATAGAGCTTCTTCTGTGCTATCTAGTCTTTTTCATATTTTCTTGAGTCAACCTTGTATTTTTCCTTTATTTTAGTTAGTACTTCAAAGGTTTGTAATAGACATATTCTTATGAAGGAATAAAGGATTGGGTTATCTTTACTTTTGCGCATCTCTGATGTTGATGTCGAATACACTAATACTCTGATTGACATGATTGATATAAACTCGTCACGCGTCTCCGGGTATCTTCCGCTCTCGGGGCGTGAAAGTTTTTGTGGTATCAGAGCCTAGGGTATTCAATTCCTAGGAAAACCCAAGTCTAAGGATAGGTTCAAACCTTTAACCAGTGAGATTGGGTAGAACCAAGGGTTAAAGTTAACATAAAAAAAATGCTAGCTTCTAACTGAAATCACATATTAATCTAGTTATTGTAATTGTAGGACGATGGCTGCCGAACGTGCTCAGTGGCGCAACATGCAGCGTACACTTCAAGGCATGACTCAAGTGCTGCAACAAGTAGCACATGGAGGTGCACAACGAGTCGGAAGTCTCCACCAAGTCTTTAAAAATATGAACCCGCCTAAATTCACGGGTTCTACTGATCCGGACGACGCAGAGCACTGGATCAGGGAGACGGAACGTATATTCCGTGTTATGCAGTGCACGGATCAAGATAAAATCTTATTAGCTACCTTTCAGTTGGAAAGGGATGCCCGATGCTGGTGGGAATCAATAGAAGCTACTTTAAATCAAGACCAGGTTACTTGAGAAGAATTCGTTGAACATTTCAACGCTAAATATTTTTCGGACCGAGTCCAGGAGAAGAAAGCCGCAGAATTCGCTGCACTGAAGCAACGATCTTTGTCGGTGGCTGAGTACGAGGCCCAATTTTCTTGATTATCTCGGTATGGTAAGCACTTAGTTAGTACCGAGAAGATGAAAGCTAGGAGGTTCCTAAATGGGCTCAGGCCCCAATATATCACACAGCTGGCGCCAATGGATATCCAGGTCTACTCAGAAATTGTGCGCCGAGCTCAGCTATTAGAAGACGCCACGGAACTATCTGATAGAATCCGTGGGAAGGACAAGAAAGAACAAGTCACAAGTTGGGTTCCTTTAAACCCAACTTCAAGAAGAGGCCTAGCAATGGAGGTACTTCCTCACAAGATCAGAAGTTTAAGAAGACCAAGCCCTTCTCCATCACCACTACCCCATCAAATATAGTATGCAAGCATTGTGACAAGGCGGGGCATAGAGCAGAAGAATGCTGGAGGAAACTAGGAGCATGTCTCCGCTGTGGGAGTCGCGAGCATCGAATTCCCGATTGCCCATTACTTAATGATCAAGCCGGGGACGGGAAGTGCCCAGTAACCAAGAATGCTCGTCTTCACGTAATTAAGGAGACCGAACAAGAAGAAGAAGGTGGACTGGTAGAAGGTACATTGAAAGTTTGTTCCAAGTCTGCATATATCTTAATTGAGACTGGTGCTTCACATTCAATTGTTTCCAAGAAGTTCGCTGATCCATTACCCCTAGAACCGGAATGGATAAAATTAGTCTTGTATACTCCTCTAGGAAACGAGACTGATATTACACACCATTACCAGAACTGTGAAGTATTGGTTCATGGTAAGAATCTCCCTATTGATCTTATATGTTTAGATCTAAAGGAGTATGATGTCATACTAGGAGCGGATTGGTTATCTAAATATCAGGCAATGGTCGATTGCCGCAATAGCAAGGTTACTTTCGAGGAATTTCCAGAACTGATCTTTACTAGCCCCAAGAGGCGAAGCAAAACCCCTCTTATTTCGGCTCTCCGAGCTAGCAAGCTCATCAGGAAAGGATGTGTATCTTTCCTTACATTCGTCACGATTAAGGAGGCTAAGGAAACTAAGATAGAAGACATTCCTGTGGTACAAGAATTTTTGGACGTATTTCCGGAAGATTTGCCTGGATTACCCCCACAAAGAGAAGTGGCATTCACCATCGATTTAGTTCCTGGTGCGGGTCCAGTTTCTAAGGCACCGTATAAAATGACACCTGCTGAACTCAAGGAGTTAAAGGAGCAATTGATGGAACTCATTAAGAAAGGATTCATAAGACCAAGTACTTCCCCATGGGGAGCGCCTGTATTATTTGTAAAGAAGAAAATGGATCCATGAGGTTATGCATCGACTATCGATAGTTGAATCATCTCACTATCAAGAACAAGTATCCACTGCCGAGAATCGATGAGTTGTTTGATCAAATTTCAGGATCCAAGTACTTTTCCAAAATTGATCTTAGGTTGGGATATCATCAGTTAAGAATCAAGGATTAGGACATTCATAAGACTGCATTCAGAAGCAGGTACGACCATTATGAATTTGTTGTTATGCCTTTCGGACTAACGAATGCCCCTGCTGCCTTTATGCAGTTAATGAATAGTATATTCAAACCTTATTTGGATCAATTCGTGGTGGTCTTTATTGATGATATATTGATTTATTCCGAGACCAAGGAAGAGCATGGGGAGCATTTAAGGATTGCATTACAAATATTGAGGGCAAACCAATTATATGCAAAACTCAGCAAGTGTGAATTCTGGCTTGAGGAAGTGACTTTTCTCGGACATGTTATATCAAAGGATGGCTTATCAGTAGACCCATCAAAAGTTGAAGCTGTAAGAAATTGGGAAAGACCGACCAATGCTAGCGAGATCTGAAGTTTCTTAGGTCTTGCTGGCTATTACAGGCGATTCATCAAAGATTTCTCTAAGATCGCCATACCACTTACGAGGTTAACTCGCAAGGAGATCCGTTACGAATGGAGTGAGGAATGTGAAAGCTTCCAAACTCTCAAGGATCATCTTACTACAGCTCCTGTCTTAGCTTTACCAATGGAAGGAGAGAAATTCGAGGTATACACTTATGCTTCTGGCATCGGCCTCGGATGTGTTCTAATGCAACAAGGAAAGGTTATAGCGTATTCTTCTCGTCAATTAAAGAAGCATGAAGAGAACTACCCCGTCCATGACTTAGAATTAGCCGCGGTAGTATTTGCACTAAAGATCTGGAGGCATTATCTATATGGAGTACAGTTTACTGTATACTCCGATCACAAGAGTCTCAAGTATCTTTTCTCTCAAAAGGAACTAAATATGAGGCAAAGGCGTTGGCTAGAATATCTCAAGGACTTCAACTTCAATATACAATATCATCTCGGAAAGGGTAATCATGTAGCCGATGCCCTTAGTCGAAAGCCGAGAGCACTGTTAGCCAATTGTATGATTCAAGAATGGAAGTTGCTGGAGCAATTCTCTAAGCTCAATATAAGTATGGACACGAACTTCAAATGTGTCACATTGTCTCATGTAAGCATTCATCCAGACCTATTAACTGAAATACAAGCACTTCAGGATGATAACCCAACATTAGTAGAAATCAAGGGCAAACTAGAAGGACAGTCTGATTTCCAATTAGCATCAGATAGAAGGTTGTTATTCCAAAACATAACTTGTATACCGGATTGTCCCGAGTTAAAGAAGAAGATCTTAGATGAAGCTCATAGATCAAGGTACACGATTCATCCTAGATCTACCAAAATGTACCAAGATGTGAAAAGAAATTTTTGGTGGCCCAACATGAAAAGGGAAATAGCAGACCACGTGTCGCGCTGTCTCACATGCCAACAGGTCAAGGCGGAACACCAAAAGTCTACTGGAAAATTACATCCTCTAGATATTCCCAAATGGAAGTGGGAGAATATTAGTATGGATTTCATCATGGGTTTATCTAAATCAAAAGGAGGACATGATGGAATATGGGTTATTATTGACCGATTGACTAAATCGGCGCATTTCTTGCCAATCAAGAGCCGATGGTCAGTCGATGTGTTGGCTGCAATATACATCAAGGACATAGTCAGATTACACGGTATTCCTATCTCAATCGTGTCTGACAGAGATCTCCGTTTTACTTCTCATTTTTGGAAGGGACTACAACATTCGTTGGGAACGAGGCTTAACTTTAGTACAGCTTTTCATCCTCAGACGGATAGTCAGACCGAGAGAACTAATCAGGTGGTTGAAGATATGCTCAGAGCTTGCATCATTGATTTCAATGGAAGCTGGCATGATCACTTGCCGTTGGTGGAATTTGCATACAATAATAGCTACCAGGCAAGTATACAAATGGCACCTTTCGAAGCCTTATACGGAAGGAGTTGCCGATCACCCCTATGCTGGGACAAAGTTGGAGAAAAATAACTATTAGGACCAGACATGGTAAGGGATACCACTGAGAAGATACAATTGATTAGAGAAAGACTG
Source organism: Amorphophallus konjac (assembly GCA_022559845.1). NCBI lineage: Eukaryota > Viridiplantae > Streptophyta > Magnoliopsida > Alismatales > Araceae > Amorphophallus > Amorphophallus konjac. The sequence goes on along the minus strand of CM040119.1, from coordinate 265,452,257 downwards.
CAAGTTGCTCAGTCTAGGCAAAAGGATTATGCCGATACAAGAAGGAGAGATCTTGAATTCCAAGTTGGAGATCATGTATTTCTCAAGATATCGCCTGGACGTGGCATATGGAGATTTGATGTTAAGGGCAAGCTTACACCAAGATTCATTGGACCTTTCGAGATACTGGAAAGAGTTAGCGAGGTTGCTTATCGCATCGCATTGCCTCCCCAACTGTCCGATGTTCATAATGTGTTCCACATATCTATGTTGAAGAAGTATGTACATGATCCATCACATATTATTGAACATGGAGACTTAGTTATCCAGAAGGATCTCACATATGAACAGAAGCCCATAAAGATACTAGATCGTGAAGTACGTACTCTAAGGAATAAGGTTATTCCCATGCTTAAGGTACAATGGAATAAGAACTCCGAACATGAAGCCACATGGGAGACCAAGGAATCCATGAGGAAGCGATTTTCAGAATTATTTTAAGGTATATACTCTACACTCTCCACATATATATATTATGGAATTTGGGGACCAAATTCTTTTAAGTGGGGGAGGGTGTAGCAACCCTGATAAAAATAAGATTTTTAAAATAAATCAAATTAAAATAAAAGATAAGTAAATAGATGACAAAGAGCCTAAATGAGTAAATCATTAATCAAGAGGAAAATAATGCCTTTTATCAAGACGCTGATTCAAAAGGAAACGCCTCTGTCTAAGGCGTTAATTTAAAAAAGGACGCCTACACCCTAGGGCGTCAAATTTCAAACGCCGGGAAATAAAATTAAGGAAAGGAAAGGAAACGCCCTCACCTTGGGCACATTTTTAATAAGAAACGACTAGGACAACGTCGTCAATTAAAACACACGGCCTAACCTAAGGCGTGAATTCAATTCGAGTTTCGTTCGACCCTGGAGTCTATCCAGAGCAAGTTCTGGATAACTACGACAAAGATGGAATATGGTAAGGACTCTATCATGGAAGTATTACTTCCAATACAACTCTAACCCTATTAGGATCCCCAAAATCCTATAATTATCTTGCTACTCGACCTAGACTGCTGTTTGGCATTCTATCTTGCTGTTGTCGTCAGTGAAGAACCGGTAATGTTCTTCCTCTTTTTCTTTTACCTTAGGTTATATGATTAATGATCTTCATTATTTCTTCTGTAGGAAGTCTGCAGTAACTCTCTGTCGAAGTGAAGAACGTGAGGTTCTTCACCCTCTTCTTCTTCCTCTTCTGGTGATCAGAAGACTCTGTTACAAACAGAGTATCGTTTGTCTTCACATATCTTCACCCGGATAATCATCAGGTAGGTTTTCTCAAGAAACGTAGCCCAAATTAATTTAAGATCCTTAATAAAATCATATGTTATCCATGCATATAGTTTCATCATAGTTTTAAATGTTTTCTATAAAATTTTGAAAGAAGCGACCCTGACAAAGGCGCTAATTCTTGTTTTGACGCCCTACATAGGAGTCGTCAATTTCATATAAATTGATAATTACTCATGTTTAAAATTCTATATCTATGAAACCATGAACCTAATCTAATGCATGTTCATCCTGATTGAATCCTACTATTTTTCTGGTCCTGACCATGTACCTATTTCCTGAAAATTTAATATCTGAAATTTGTAAAATTATTGAATTAACGACCTGCACAAAGTCGTTTCTTTTTGAACCGACGCCCCAGATCAGGGCGCAAATTGAAAGGTAACGCCCCTGACCAGGGCGCGTTTTTGTTAAATTCCATAATATTAGAAATTTTGGTAAAATAGAAATAAAGAATGGACGACTGCTGTATACGTTGTCAAATCGTGAATAAACGCCCCTGAGTAAGGCGTTAATTGGATAATTAATGACTTAGCTTAAGTCGCTATTTTCTGTATTACTATTTTACACTGATTACTGTCAACCGAAGGGTTATATATATATATATATATATATATATATATATATATCGATATATCTATATCTATATCGGCACTATATTTCCACTCCGTGAATATAGTCCCATGTTTCATGATGTTTTTATCGCACTACCCTCAATTCTCATTGACATACAAGCTCTCCATTGGACATTCTGTTCCTTTGGACTAGCGAGTTAGTCATCGAGACCTCCGTAAGACTCCTCGAGCCTTGGATTCCCTCAAGGCCGACTGAGCGGGTTGTACCATAAAAACCTATCACCCTAATTTTTGCCATGTCACTCTATAGAAATATGGTATACCGGCCCTCATATTATGCTATAAGTATGATATGAGAGTTTTCTTAATGAACGGGGAAAACATGTCATCAATGTGATGTTATTATAGACCCCAATTCTATATTAAACTTGATGTTCTTATGGACCTCAATTCTATATAAAGAATGTCCATACTTGTTTGTCATGGTACCCAAGTTAGGGAACCAATTCCACCTAGTTTTATCAAAAATCGTGATTGTACCGTTATTATCGCCATTCTATGTCAAGTGTCATATTTTTGGACTCTACTCTATCCAAGTTTACCCTACATGTCTACAAGCTTTATTCTTGAAATTCCATATTGGCTATACACAAAAGTGGATGTTAAAATACATGATTAATGCCTGCGCATATAGGGCCCGATCTGGTCCTGGGAGGAGCACCCGAAAGTACTTGTGCCCATGGGAGTTGATTGATCACGGTATTGGCATTATACCGAAGTGCATAACTAGCTTGATTGAACATTCCACGAATCTTGTACTTGTACTTGACTTGATATTACATGACTTGCGTGACCCGAAAAAGGGTAATTTCATACTTGCGTGCTTGAACGTGATAGCCAAATTCCAACATGACATGATGAATACACTTGCTTGAATATCTTGATATCTTTTGATATAAGTTTTTGAAAGTTCATGACTAGTTCTCATCGCTATCTTATTGTTATACACTCTCTCTATCTTATCGTTTTATGCGAGCATGCATAGCTATAGTGCATTCATGAAAGATGTAATTACTTAAACCCCTTGCTAGTTCTTGAGATATAATTTCCTACTGAGCGTTCGCTCACTTAGTGTTTCCCTACTTTTCAGGTAAGTCCGACGACGAGGGAACTCAAACGGATGGGGAAAATCAGGAGTGAAAGAGATAGAGCTTCTTCCGTGTTATCTAGTCTTTTTCATATTTTCTTGAGTCAACCTTGTATTTTTCCTTTATTTTAGTTAGTACTTCAAAGGTTTGTAATAGACATATTCTTATGAAGGAATAAAGGATTTGGTTATCTTTACTTTTGCGCATCTCTGATGTTGGTGTCGAATACAATAATACTCTGATTGACATGATTGATATAAACTCGTCACGCGTCTCCGGGTATCTTCCGCTCTCGGGGCATGACAGGATAAATATTCCTTCAGGTCCTCATAGGCCTTTTGACAATCTTGATTCCATTCGAACTTGACCCCCGCCTTTATCAATTCATAAAACGGGCGACACCTCTGAGAATGTTGGGATATGAATCTTCTGATGAATTGTAATCTACCAATCAGTCCTCGAAGTTCCGTAATATTCTTTGGCGGAGGCATGTCCATGACGGCCTTTACTTTATTAGGATCAATCTGGATCCCCGATTTGCTAACTATAAAGCCTAGCAGCTTCCCTGAAGAGACCCCGAAAATGCACTTTTTCGTATTCATTTTGAGCTTGTACTCCCTAGCTCTTTTCAGCACCTTAGCCAGAATAGAGGGGTGTTCTTCTTTGGTTCTTGACTTCACCAAGATGTCATCCACGTAAGCTTCCATGTAGATATGAATCATGTCATGGAATATGGCCATCATTGCCCTCTGATAAGTGGCACCTGCGTTCTTCAGACCGAACGGCATAACCATATAACAATACGTGTCCCAGGGTGTGGTGAAGGAGGTTTTCTCTTGATCTTCAGGAGCGAGATGAATCTGGTTATAACCTGAGTAACCATCCATGAATGATAAAGCTTCGTACCGGGCAGTGTTATCGACCAAGACGTCTATGTGAGGCAGCGGGAGATCATCCTTGGGACATGCTTTGTTAAGATCCCTGAAATCGATGCAAATGCGCACTTTTTCATCCTTCTTGATGACAGGGACTATGTTCTCCACCCACTGAGGATATAAGACGACTCTAATGAATCTGGCCTTGTATAACTTATCAACTTCTTCTTTGATCCTTAAGGCCATGTGGGGGTGAAATCTTCTTGACCTCTGTTTTACGGGTGTTGCCCCTGGTTTAAGCACGAGTCGGTGTTCCACTAAAGAGGGGTCGAGACCCGGCATGTCCTCATAAGCGCAGGCAAAAGAATCACTATACTCCCTCAGAACCTTGATTAGATCTTCTTCTACTTGCGGAGGGAGATTAGCGGCAATAATAATTGGCCTTGGGTCTTCTTCAGTTCCCAATTTTATTTCCTTCGTAGGTTCATCCACTGCCGATGATGGCTCGTCAAATCTCTTTAATCCTTGTGCATACAGATCGGCAATGTCATCTACGTTGCTATCCTCATCATCAATCGTGTCTTTCTCATCAAAGACTTCATAGACACCAAGTCCATCGTCGCTCCACACCCCTTCTATTTCCTCTTCATCTTCTATCACGATCGTTGTTGCGACAAACTCTGGACACTTCATAAGAGCATGATATCGCTGAGCCAGATCCTGCAAGAACCTATCAGGGATGGATTTGGCATGACACGCAAGCGAGCACGGCTCGGTCTCGGAAGGATTGGATGACCTAGAAGAGGACCCTACTTCTCTAATTCTAATTGACCCTACTTCCCTAGATTCGACGGACCCTACGCCTAACCTAGGAGAAAGGAAATCTAGTGGAAAGGAAAGAGCAGGGGACTCGTGCCCCTGAGAGGAGGATGGAGACAAGATAGCATAATCTTCCACCGAAATCTCCGTTTCAAATTTGACGTTTTTTTTGGAGATCAGTGGAGATCACATAGCAGGATGGAGAAGATGGTGGAGGAGGAAGTTGACGGGGGAAAAGAGATGGGAACAACACATCGAAGAATGGGTCAGTAGAGGAGAACCACATGTCCGAAAGATTGTGGGAGGAGGTCCATAAAGTGGATAGATCAATGGGCGGGCATCGCCCGCATGCACAAGGTATAATTAACACCTCGGTTGGCAATTCCATGAAGTACAGATCAACCATGATCGGGGGTGAGCGAGGTATAGATTCTAGCTGTTGAAAAAGAGACATGAGATGGGAGGGAGTCCAAGAAAAGACAACAGGCGAGTTCCCCTTCTCCCGTGGATGGTCGGCTGGCTTCTTCGGCTTCCACTAAACAAGCCGTACCTCTTGATTCTTCTTCTTACCATAACCATCTGGCTCACTGAATATTCTGGCGAATGACTGACAAAAATCTGGCATATCATCAGTAGGCCCCTTTGGCAGCAGAGGCGGACTGTCAACTGTGCAGGCTGTATCTTCCTTCTCTGACCGTGCTGACGGTGGCTGAAGCGTCCCTGGCTAGAGAGGACCTTTAACAAAGTGTTGGCGATAGTCCCAAGTAAGTGGCCCTGAATCGCCCATCATTGAGAGTGTAGACTCTCGGTAGCCGAGACCTCTCCTGCCCATTTTTCTTCCTTTGGGCACCGGCTTGGTTCGCCCTTGTAACTGCGCACCGAGGCCTCTCCCCGGTTGGTAGCCCAATTTCAATATAATATCTCAGCCATTGAAATCTCGGATCTGGGGTTTCACTTTGATGTTGATGGGTGTAGTGGCAAACCTGCGAGGTGCATAAGCCCAAGGAAAGTTTAGATCCAATACCGAGATAACAGGTCAACTACTGGGCCATAGTGTAGGCAGAATCTTCTCTGATATAGCTTTGACAGACTGGACCGTGGATAAGCTTTTTACTTTAACCACCCTCCCTTCAAACGAGAATTTAAGACATTGATGTGCAGTGGAGGGCACGGCACTAAGAGTATCGATCCACGGACGACCCAAGATATCTTTGAACATCAGGTCGATGTCCAGCACGTAGAATTCAATGGGTATGGTGAGAGGCCCAAGCTCAGCTTGAATAGTAACAATCCCGTGACATGCCCTCTGAGAATTGTCATAAGCAGCTATAGTAGTGGGGGTCGGGCGTAAAAGTTCTTCTGGCAGATTGCAGGTCCTGAGAGTGCTCAGCAGGCATACATTGATAGATGCCCTTGTGTCAACTAACGCCGCATCAATGCTGACTTTGTTCAGGATTATGGTGATGCAAAGTGGCATTTGCCGAGCTTCTGGTGGTGCTAGTTTGGTTTCAGGGAACGTAATATCCGGTCCTTTGGAAATAGTCGCCAGTGCCGTAGGTAAACTGTCGGCTGCCACATCTTCACTAACCATCACCTTCTGAAGAAAGTTCCTGAGAGCATCTTGGTGAAGGGTAGATCTTTTTATGAGCTCTAGCACGGATATCTTGGCGGGCACCCGATCCAAGTGATGCAACAGATCGTACTGGGTACCTGGTAATGGCTCGGCTTCTTCCTGCTCAGCAGCCGGTTGGGAAGACTAGGGATTCAAGGTAGAAGGATAATTATGGTGAAACATGTGCCCGCTCCATAGGGCGAAGGTATAGGCTGCCGCAGCGTCGGATGGGCTCAGGATAAGTGACTTAGTAAGCCCGGTGGGGTGGATGAGTGGTGCGGAAGAGGGTGTGGTGGAAAGGATGATGGGTGAAGGGTTGGTGGTAGCGGGTGCGAGCGGAAGTGGGGGTTTAAAGGTAGGCGGGGGTGTAATGAGTGGAGGGTTAGATGGAGGTGTGGTGATAGCGGGGGTGAATAATGTGCGAGAGACGGGCGATGAGTAAGAGTAGATGAAAGGACAAACGGTGTAGCAGGTGGAGAAGGGTTTTGGTATGTGGGCGTAAGGATGGTGGGGGTGGAATGAGTGGGGTAGTTGTGGTGAAGGGCTATGACTTGCAGCGCAGAGCAGTCATCATCAAAGGACCACCCAGCATCAGGGGCTGGGGGTTGAACTACATTGACCTAAGCCGATGCAGGCGACTGAGGCTGCGGAGAGTAAGGATTGTTCGGCATTGAGTTCTGATGGATCCCCAAGTCTTGAATCGACTGATGTTGCTGTTGTGGCTACTGCTGCGGCTGCGGTGCCTGTTGTTGCTGCACTTGCTGCCTCGGTGGCTGCCTTCTTTTCTCTTTAATTTATGTAATGGTCCTATGCATTTCGGCCCAATCAATTCTTTGTCCTTCATGGAGGTCATAGACCAAATCCCTGACTGAAAACACCCTTCAATAGTATGTCCCGGTTACCTGTGGAACATACAATACTTTGTATGATCGATGGCCGGGTTCCAGACGGGCCGTTCCGGAGGAAGTTGGATTGCACTAACTGACATGAGAGCCGAGAAGATATCCGTGAGGGTTTCTGGCAAAGGTGGGTATTGTGCTCTCTTAGGTCCCGGGCGCTTGTTGTTGTTATTGTAGCCGTTAGGTGGAGGCACATTATGGTATTGTGGAGGCTGTGGAGGTTGTTGCAGAGCGACAAAGGTGTTTTGTGGAGCGGCGAAGGTAGGCGTAGGGTTTTGTGGAATGGGTGGGAAGTTTTGTGGAGCGGGGTTTTAAGGAGTGCGGGGGTTTTACGAAAAGCGGAAAGGAGCGGCTTGGAAGGGGAAGGTAACGACTTGTACTTGTTCGTTGGTCTGGACCCCCTCGGTGACAAGCCCTTGAGGTTTCTTGTGGTATTTGGGCTTTTGATTCTCAAAGAGCGAGTGGATGGGGGAGTCTTTGAACTGTGTTTGAATGAACCGTGCCCGGCTATATAGTTGGTGAATGTTGGCTATATCATTCATAGCAAGGATGTTACGGAAGGTCGGGGTAGCATTAGAGATGAGTAACTTGACATTCTCTTCCTCCGGAATGTGGCCTGGCACCCACTACCAGAAAAAGTGGGATTTCAGACGGAATTTTCAGACGGAATCTAGTCCGTCTGAATATCCGTCATAAATTACGACGATCACAGTCGGCGAGAAATTTTTTCTGTATTTCAGACGAATTAGAATCCATCGGAATATCTGTCATAATTTCAGATGGCTATTCCGACGGAAATTAATCCGTCTGAACTCAGACGACATTTCTGACGGAAAATAATTCCGTCTGAATCCGTCAGAAATTTCCCCCAAATAGCCCGATACCGAACCCTCTCCCTCCCACTCAGTCACACTCTCACTCTCTCTTTCCACTCTCTCCCTGCCGACGAGACCCCATCGAGCTCGCCTTCGTCGCCGTCCCCGCCGGAGTCGTGGTAGCTCGTCGTCCCCGTCGGGCGCCCCTCCTCCCCCATTCCGGTGGCGTCCTTGCCGTCGCCGCCTGAGCTCGTCGTCGCCGCCAGTACATCACCGTCGTCGCGGGTACATCGCCGTCCTGGACACGGTCTTCATCATCGCCACCCTCGCCGATCCTCGCCGTCCCTCGCCATCTTCTCCGATCCGGTAAGCCCCCTCCCTCTCCCTCTCCCCATTCCCCACCGGTGCCATTGTCTTTTTGTTTTTGTTTTTGTTTTTGGAGGTTGGGAATCATCCGAGAGGGGTTCCGAAGGGAGGGTTCCGGTGGGTTGGGGGGCGGGGGAGGTTGGACTGGGAGGGACGGGCCAGCAGGGGGAAGGGGGAGGTCGTCGACGGTGGGAGGGGAGGGGGGTTTCAGGGACGGTGAGGGGGGGGAGGGGGAGGGAGAGCTCGTCGGTGGGAGGGAGGGGGGTTTCAGGGACGGTGGGGGGGGAGGGAGAGCTCGTCGGTGGGAGGGGGTTCAGGGAGGGTGGGGGGGGATGTCGGAGATGGGAGGGGGGTTCAGGGAGGTCGGAGGGAGGGGAGCTCGGAGGTGGGAGGGGGGTTCACAGAGGGTGGGGCGGAGGGGGGGTCGCCGGTGGGAGGGGGGGTTCAGGGATGTCGTCAGAGGGTCCGGGGGTGGGGGGGAGCAGCAAGAGGTGGTCGCTGGGGGGAGGGGGGTGCGGTGGGTGGTGGGGAGGGGAGAGGGGGAGGTGCCAGCAGGAGGGGGGCTCCGGTGGGGGGGAGGGGCCAGTAGGAGGTCTGGGAGGGATTAATTAATTATTTTTTATTTTATTTAATATATTTTGTATTCATTGAAGGATAATCGGTCGAGAGGAAGGGAACGAGAGATTCGAAGATTCTTTTACAAATAAACAGTAAGTAAAAATTTAATTTCAGACAGATATGTGTTGTTTCATTTTTTTTAATTTATGTAATCTTATTTAGATTTATTGGTAGGATGTCTTTTTTTTTTTTGATTAATACTTTTTTTAAAGCAAAACATCAATCCCACTAGCTTCTCCCTAGTTCGTCCCCGTACTAGCTCATACCATACTGTGCATACTCTACTCTGATACCACAATGTTATGACTCAATTCAACCCTTGTAAGATATTGTCCGCTTTGAGTTGAGCCCACATAATTTTATCCCCAAAAGACACCTTCCAAGTTATGGATTCAAATCCTGCATATGTAGCTCATTAACTTCTAACTAGTCTAATTCATTCTTGTCTCAGCCCCCATCCATAATGGTAGCTTCACTCCATGGCCACTCTACTCCAGTACTTCTTGTCTAGCTAACCCTTTCTACGGGTAGCTCTCTCCTCCTACATGACTCGCGACTAGAACACTACAACAATATCATGACCCGATCTAACCCTTGTGAGGTATGTGCTTACTCACCATCCCGGGTAAACGAAGTGTCACTAACAGTGCTAAAAAAGTCAGACAGGAAGTAGCACACAAAAGTGTAATCAGCGGGATTTAGATTAGAGATAGCGGCGATCAAAGACCAAGATGATCTAGCAAGGTCACTAGAAAGGAACAAATGGTCCTTTGTTTCAGCATGGGGCATTCGATAGTAGAGACACATGGAGCATAGGCAAACGCCGCACCTGGCGATCTGATTATTAGTTGGCACCGCCGAATGGTAGACCCTCCATAAGAAGAGAGAAGTATTTGATGGAATAAAGGAATCCCATATATTCAAGGAAAAAGAACACAGGGATGCTGAACCAAGAGTTCTATGAAAGGAGGCAACAGAAAATAAACCGCTGCTATTGGGGCACCAAAATCTCTGATCCGGCAAGTCATTAATTAATATGTTGAACACATTTATAAACAAAACATGTTATGTGTGCAATTCTTCTGATAACAGCAGGAGAAGCTTTATGAGAAACTATAAAGCTGCTTTTATTTCTGTTAACTTTCTGATCAGGAGAATCCTCTAGTCTTTTATGAAAGCCAGACGGATATTGTCAATCAAAATATCCGTCTGAAATTCTGACATTTATTACAAGAAACAATATATCGTCTGCATTTAGTCTAAAATACAGATGAAATATTATAGATGGTCAGAATTACCATCTGAAATTTGTAACGGAATAATTTCCGTCTAAAATCCGTGGGAAAATTTTTATTTTCCCCAACACACGCACGACCCTCTCACCGTGCCTCTGCGTCCGGGAGACCGTCACCCACCCTAGCTCCCGCCTCCGGTTGTCTCCATCCGGACCTCCCTCGGCGATAGGAGATCAACGACGGCGGCCGCTCCCCTCTGACGATCAGCGACGGCGACGGCGGAAGCTCTCCCTCCGGCGCCCAGGTATCCCTCCGGCGGCCCTCTCCCTCTCTCACCGTTTCCCTCTCCCACTCTCCCTCTCTCATCGTCGATCTCTCTCCAGTGGCCTTCTCTCTGGCACTCTCCCTCTCTCACCGGCCCTCTCCCTCTGACCGGCGCTCTCCCTCTCCCACTCTCCCTCTACAGCCCTCTTCTCCCTCTCCGGCCCTCTCCCTCTCCCTGCGGCGGTTGTCGTCGTCGTCACCAGGGCCCGCCTTCTCTCCCTCTCCCTCCCTCTCTCACTCTCACTGTCACACACGCACATATGCACACACGCACAGGCGCGAACAATGGTGTTTTTTTTTTGGTTCGGGATCCATCTGGAGGGTTTGGTGGGGGGTCAGCAGGAGGGGAGGGGCTGCCAGTGGAGGGGGTCACTGGGGGGAGGGGGTTGCGGTGGATTTAGATTAGAGATAGCGGCGATCAAAGACCAAGATGATCTAGCAAGGTCACTAGAAAGGAACAAATGGTCCTTTGTTTCAGCATGGGGCATTCGATAGTAGAGACACATAGAGCATAGGCAAATGCCGCACCTGGTGATCTGATTATTAGTTGGCACCGCCGAATGGTAGACCCTCCATAAGAAGAGAGAAGTATTTGATGGAATAAAGGAATCCCATATCTTCAAGGAAAAAGAACACAGGGATGTTGAACCAAGAGTCCTATGAAAGGAGGCAACAGAAAATAAACCGCTGCTATTGGGGCACCAAAATCTCTGATCCGGCGAGTCATTAATTAATATGTTGAACACATTTGTAAACAAAACTTGTTATGTCTACAATTCTTCTGATAACAGCAGGAGAAGCTTTATGAGAAACTATAAAGCTGCTTTTATTGCTGTTAACTTTCTGATCAGGAGAATCCTCATAGTCTTTTATGAAAGCCAACAGACATCTGACGTTCTTGGATGAACCATTAGAAAACACCAATGTGTCATCGGCATACAGTAAGTGAGAGATTTGCATACTATCACGAGACACATGAAAGTGTTGAACCTTCCCACTGCTAAAAGGCTGGCAATGCCTCTGCCTAAAGCTTCTTCTGCAATGATGAACAAAGCTGGGGCCAAGGGGTCACCCTGTCGGACACCCCTTGTGGATTTAAAATAACCAGTTGTCCTTCAGCAGAGACTCCTCATCACACCAATCTCCATTGTCAGTTTTGATTTTGTCAATGGTCATTCTAGCTCTCCTTTGTTTCACTTGAAGATGATAGAACTTTGTGTTTCGATCCCCTAACTGCAGCCAGTTAGCTTTGGCTTTCTGCCCCCAGAAAATTTCTTCAAGGTGAAGGCATCTTCTAAGTGCAGCTTGTGCAATTTGGAGAGATACCCTTTTCCTTCATTAGGATCTTCATCAAAATCTTTTTCAGCCTGCTTCACCTCATCCTCTGCAGTAGCTTTCTTATCAAAAATGTTGCCAAAATGTTCCTTATTCCACTGCTTTATCACATATTTGATAGCCTTCAGTTTATGCTCGAGGACTAAAAAAGGATTGTAGTGGTCGAGAGAAGCAGCATCCCAGGCCTTCCTCACTGTTGTTTTAAATTTATCATCCTCTAACCACATGTGTTGGAAAACAAATCTGCTAGGCTTGGACTTTGGATGAGGTTGCTGGATAAGAAGCGGGGAATGATCAGAGGGTTCTCTCATCAAGTGCTTAACAGTAAGGACATGGGCTTTTTCAGCCCAACAATCATTAAACAATACTCTGTCCAGCCTGGCCTTAATGTTCCTGACCCCAATCTGATTATTAGACCAAGTGAAAGAGTTGCCCACATAACCAGCATCCATAAGGCCTGGGAGAGCAACGAAGCCCTGGAAATCAGTCATGGAATTGATATAGCCCATAGTGCCCCCCTTCTTCTCCTCGGGAGATAAAACAACATTAAAGTCACCCCCCTTCTTCTGGTCAACTAGATATCCTAGGAATCAAACACTTTGTAAATTACTCAGGAGACTTTATACATCCTGACTTTGACATATTTGTCTAAGTTGCACACACAAGATTAGATTGTTATTTTATTAGTCATAATTAGACATCATCCAAATACTGAACACAACACATTGGTCTAGTTCTAAACAGCCCCCCTCCCCCTCCCCTGGGGCTTGTTCTTTATAAGAGAACCCACCCACCCCATTTGAACCTTGTCTTATGATGATAAGAAGATATAGAGAAATGGAATGACCACATATCTTAAGTAGTACATATATACAAAGATGTGGATAAATACAAAGAAATCAGAATTCTCTATAGCAATAGGTAAATACCCAAAAAATTCATTTTGTGATTTAAAACTTTATGGATTTTAATTGCATGTAAATATATTTTTAAATCTGATTTTAATAGAAATTTGATGTTAATTTGACTCAAAAATGTAGATTGTTTAGCTTCGATGTTCTTCATTTGAAAAATTTTGTAATTTGGTGTTATTTAATTTGATATATGCATAATGATAATTACGTTGTTATTTAATTTTATGTTATATAAATGCATGGGGTATTCCTGTGAGCTGAGGTGCGTGGGTGCGACCTAACATTACATGCACCTCAGGAGAGCGCGTTGAAACCGTGTCAATGTGCCTTCCCGTTCAAGACTTTGGGATTGATGTGTATGTTCTCATTTGTTTATGAGAATGTATATATCTACCTCAAAGTCTTGAATTGTCCCGTTTGGACAGTCTGTGAATGTTTGATCGCACTTAGGCAGTCATTTACTATATGTGTTTGTATGGTTTGTTGAGAATTTCGGTTGCGTCTCCTCACTCTTCTCTGATATACCATTATTGATTTTGAGTGTTTTCTTAACCACTTACTTGTAAGTGTTTAAGAAAATTTCAAAATCAATAAATATTTTTGGTATATCGGAGAAGTGTGGGGAGATGATGCCGAAATTTTCAGCAAATCGTGCAGCACATATAGTAAGTGATTGTGCGATCAAACCTTCATGGATGGGTTAAAAAGTGATAATCTAATTAATATTCCTCTTCCAACTGCAAATGGTCTATGATGAACGATGTGAGGAAAGGGTCGGGTGTAATATCATGAGTAATGATTTGAAAGTTAGGATGTGTATTGTCATTTATTGGGTGCAGGTAAAATGTCGACAGATCGTTCATGGATGTATCGTAGAATAGTTGACCGGGTGGTGTCAGATGACTTTAAGCATGGGGTTGAGAGTTTCATTCAATTTGCATTGGGGAATCCAAATGCAGCAATAGATCGCGACGGTCACATTCGATGCCCTTGTTCAAGTTGTAGAAACTTGAGGTGGTGTTCAACATGGGATGTGCAACATCATTTGTACACGAAAGGGTTCATGGATGGTTATACGAATTGGACGTGTCATGGTGAGCAATTCTTGAGGTATGAGCCCGACAATATTGCAGGCACAAGTGGGTACGTGGATATGGTTGTAGATGCTGCTGGTCCTAGTTTTAATGTTCATGAGGAAGCGCCGAATAAGACAGTAGGAAGATTTTATGAACTACTTAGGGATGCTGATGAGCCGCTGTGGGATGGTTGTGAAAAGCACACTCGATTGTCTGCAGTGTCACAGTTGTTGAACTTGAAATCTGAATTTCACATCAGTGAGACTTGTTTTGACCGTCTCCTCCTCTTGATCAAGAGTATGTTGCCTCGAGACGAGAAGTTGCCAGAAACTTTTTACCGTGCAAAAAAGATGGTCAATGACTTAGGACTTGGATATGTGAAAATAGATGCATGTCCGAATCATTGTATGTTATATTACAAAGATGATGCAGATAAGATATCATGTTCCATTTGTGGCCATGACAGATTCAAACCTAAGGGGGGGTCAATTCAAAGGCAAAAGATGTACCTTACAAGGCGTTGCGATACTTCCCTCTTGTGCCTAGGCTGCAACGGTTGTATATGTTCTCAAAGACGGCTCGACATATGACATGGCACACCGAAAGAGTACGTCGTGCCGATGATATAATCAGTCATCCTGCCGATGGTGAAGCTTGGACTCACTTTAGTCGTACTCATCTTGCCTTTTCAAGGGAGTCACGTAATGTTCGATTGGGTTTATGCACAGATGGTTTTAATCCATTCGGTGGTTCAGTGGCATCTTATTCTTGTTGGCCAGTGTTCATGACACTGTACAACCTTCCGCCGCACATGTGCATGAAGCGAGAAAATCTATTTTTGTCCTTAGTAATTCTAGGTCCAAAAAGTCTCAAAAAAAAATTGGACATATATCTCAGGCTGTTGATTGATGAGCTCAAATTTTTATGGACTGATGGAGTTGTTACTTATGATGCAAATATGAAGCAAAATTTTATTATGAAGGCTGCACTGATCTGGACAATAAGTGACTTCCCTGCATATGGAATGCTATCTGGTTGGAGCACACATGGGAGGTTAGCATGTCCTTATTGTATGGAAGATACCAAATCATTTATATTGAAACATGGTGGAAAGCATGCTGGTTTGATTGCCATCGGCGGTTGCTACCAAGTGACCATCCTTTTCGAAGGTAAAAAGACTCGTTTAAAAAAAATACTGTTGAAATGGATGAAGCTGACTTGCAACGGGTGTCGGGTCTACATATGGCGTCAAGGGTGCACAATTTACCAGATGTAGTACAATTGTCTGGTAGCACACGACAACTCCCTAGTTTTGGAAAGGATCACAACTGGAACAAGAAAAGTATTTTTTGGGAATTGCCTTATTGGTCAACTCTTCTTGTACGACACAATCTGGATGTCATGCATACCGAGAAGAATTTTTTTGATAATGTGTTCAATACGATCATGAATGTTAAAGGGAAAACAAAGGACAACGCCAAAGCACGTATGGATTTAAAGATACTTTGTAAACGTCCAGAACTGGAACTACAGAACGTAAATGGCAAAACTGTGCAGCCTAAAGCAACTTACGTGCTTCATGATACACAGATCAAGGAAGTGTGCCAGTGGTTGAAATAGTTGAGATTCCCAGATAGATATGCATCCAACATAGCCCGTTGTGTGAATGTTAATGAGGGGAAAATATATGGTATGAAAAGTCACGACTGTCATGTGTTCATGGAGAGGCTACTGCCCATTGCATTTCGTGATTTGTTGCCAAAGCAGATATGGGGAGCACTAGCTGAGATGAGTCAATTTTTCAAGATTTTATGTGCATCAGAACTCAGACTTCGGGATGTACAAACTATCGAAGAAAAAGTTGTCACAACCGTTTGCAAGCTAGAGAAGATATTTCCTCCGGCATTCTTTGATTCGATGGAGCACCTGGTCGTTCATTTGCCATATGAGGCTATCGTCGGAGGGCCAGTACAATTTCGATGGATGTATCCATTTGAGAGGTATGTAACAATTTTTGTTAACTTACAAGTCATCCATGGCCGGTACATATCGTTGCCATCTGACTTGTTGTTGTAGGTGCATGCATGAATTAAAAATGAAAGTTTGCAACAAGGCATAGGTGGAGGGTTCGATTGCTGAGGCATACATTCTTGAAGAAATTTTGAACTTCTGTTCTATGTACTTTGAGCCAGAGATTCAAACTCGTCGTACTCGACCTCCACGTAATGATGATGGGGAGTGGATGAATCGTCCGATCGGCTCTCCATATTTAAACATCCTGGACGTGCGTTCGGACGTTGCTTGACCCGCACGCTCGAAGATAGAGAGTTGCATGCCGCTGAGATATATATTCTTCTGAATTACCTCGAGATTGAACCTTATGTTGAGTAAGTTTATAACTCACATTTACTGCAAGTCCATAAGTTGTTCATCCTTCTTCTGCAGTTCATTTAAAGTAGTAGTGCATTTATATTGCAGGCAATTTGATTCAGAATTAGCTGAAAAATGCCCAAATATCCAGGACGTGGAGATTGAAAAAGAACGCGAGAAGTTTTTTGCCAAATGGCTGAGAAATCGAGTTAGTGTCATCGTTGAATATATATGTTTGTATTTATGTATGTTGAGGTAATTGTTATTATTTTAACTACTCTAATTTGAATATAGGTTGAACAAGGTCTCATTACTGATCAAAGAGTACAACAGATAAGTTATGGCCCCTCGAACCAGACACGTGCCTATCCAGGATATATTGTGAATGGATACAAATTTCATACAAGGGATTATGGGCGAAGTAAGTCTACGATGAACAGCGGCGTATCTGTGAAGGGAAGTTTATACAATGAAGTGGAATTGGACTACTATGGTATTCTTGAAGAAGTCTTAGAACTTCAGTATTTGGGACAAGATAATCATGTATACATATTTAAGTGTCAATGGTTTGATCCTAGTTCTGTTCGACATGACACAAATTATGGGATTGTCGATGTCAAGCATAGGTCTAAACTTAAGACCTATGAACCGTTCATTTTAGCCGCACAAGCCCAGCAAGTGTACTATTCAAGCTATCCATCATCCAAGAATAGAGATTGGTGGGCAGTTTGCAGGGTTAATTCAAAACTCTTTCCCACTTATGAGTTAACTATGAGTGGAGATGTCTCAGAGGTTGCTAGTGCTGAATATTATCAATCAGACGAAGTTGGCGTTGTCGGTTCCTCTAGGTTTAATCTGGACGAATCTGATGAGCCACTGTCATTACGTACGCGAGATGAAGTGGAAGAAGTCGATCAGATGGAGCTAAATGTTGATGTTAGAGGGGAGGAAGAATCAGATGAAGACGAAGAGTTTGAATCTGATGAGGCTACTATGGATGACGAAGATGATGATGAGTTAGATATATCATCAACATGAGGGAGGCACGTTTTCATAATTTAGTGAAGATATCCTTACCTTTTTACATAATTTTTAATAACAGAGATTTTAGTCTTGTGCAATTGAGGATTAATATGTATTAATTGTTTTGTTAGTAATAAAGAAATGGTTCGAGGAGGTCGTACTGGGAGTGGGAGGAGACAGGGCAGTGACAAGGGCTCTACTCCCTCCTGTTTGGCATCTTCTTCGGGCACAGGTATATCTATTAAAAAATTTAGCTATATAAATGTTTACATCATTTACTAGCCTAAAAGAATTTTTTTTAGGTTCAAGTGTCGGCTCGTTGCCTATTGTGCAGACGCCATCCCCACCACCTTCCGCTGCAGGTATGTATATTTTAATTTAAATTCTCCAATATTTATTTTACTTATGAAAATTAAATCTTGCAGGTGTCAGTGGCCTCCCACCTATTGTGCAGATGTCACCCCCACCACCTCCCGTTGCAGGTATGTATATTTTAATTATAAGTTCGCAATATTTGTATCACTCCACATGAAAATTAATTCTTGCAGGTCTCAGTGGCCTCCCACCTGTTGTGCGGACGCCACCCCCACCATCTTCTGCTGCAGGTATGTATATTTTAATTTAAAGTTCCCAATATTTGTTTTACTTATGAAAATTAATTCTTGCAGGTCTCAGTGGCCTCCCACCTGTTGTGCATACGCCACCCCCACCACCTCCCGCTGTAGGTATGTATATTTTAATTTAAATTCTCCAATATTTGTTTTACTTATGAAAATTAATTCTTGCAGGTCTTAGTGGCCTCCCACCTGTTGTGCAGACGCCACCCCCACCACCTCCCAATGCAGGTATGTATATTTTAATTTAAATTCTCCAACATTTATTTTACTTATGAAAATTAATTCTTGCAGGTATCAGTGGTCTCCCACCTGTTGTGCAGATGCCACCCCCACCACCTCCCACTGCAGGTATGTATAGGTCCCAGTGCCCTCCTTACTTAATTATGTTATTTCAAAGATCTGTAATACACTTAGTTTTACTTATGAAGATCTATTCTTACAGATCCCAGTGCCCTCCCACCACCTCCCACTTCTACAGGGCACACCCCCACCAGTCAGCCACTTGACAATGTCGGCAGTCGTCACGAGGGAGGCACGGCCCATGATAGACGTCGCCCGTGTTGGATCTCCGGGTAAATCTATAAGGTTATATTACATTCATTATTTAATTAGCCTTCAACTGTCTAATATGAATATTTTGACATTTGCAATTGCAGTAAGAAATTTGAACCCCACAATGCTGTCCATCATTCCACCGAACTCATGTTGGCACATGTGCCCGGGGCAGCATCCACTTTCAGAGAATTTCCGATGGCCGTCCGCGATTCATTGTACAACATGTTCTTAGTAAGTAATTACGTCATTTAATTCAAGTATTTCCCAAACTCAATTTACAACAGTATACTAATTGTGAAAAGTAATTGATTTACAGCGGTCTTTTCAATTCACGTGTGGACATGACGGGGCAAGATGTCATCGTGCCTGGGAGTATACTATGCAGTCAAGTTACAAGAGGAAAATACATGAGGCCCGAGCACACGCTAAAAAATTGAGTGGGGGGAGTGAAGATCGACAATTGTGGAAGGCGCACCGCCCTCTATGGATGAGGCAGGAGGATTGTGAGATATTTTGTGACCATTTTGTCGACCCCAAGTGGATAGAAAAGTAACGAAAACGCCAAAGCAAACATGGCGTCAAAACCAAGTTCAAATTTGCATACGAGTGGGTCCATCTCTTATGCCGCTCATAAATAAAAATTAGTAAGTAATATAACAATTTATCCTAATATTTGACTTTTTTTTACTACGAATTGTATAACATGCTATGGAGCTTAATCGACCTCCGTCGTTCCTCGAGGTGTTCGACAGAACACACAAAAAGAAGGGGACTAATCAATTTGTGAGTGAGACAGCTAAGTCAGCAGCGGTAAGTTTATCTACATATGTAACTTGTATCGTTCATTTAAATCGGCATGAAATTCATATGAAATTGACTAGTTATTTTATTCAATTTGTGGGAAACATATAGCAAAGCAGTGACAGAGAAGTACGGGGAGGGAGACACGCAGCAGCCGGAGTTCGATCCGGTGGAGTGGGTGGCAGTAGCTGGCATACCGAAGAAAGGCCGACTATATGGTTTTGGGGAGAGCCTAGACGCTAGCGTGGTGATATCATCGTGTGCGAGTTCTAGCTCTGCCCAAACCAGTAGCAGTGCCTTCACTATACCTTCCGTTGCCTCCAGCGCTTCTGCCAGCGACATGATGGACATGGTCCGATAGCAGATTTCTGATTTGCAACGACAACAGCAGCAGTTCCAACAGGAGATCTCTAGCCAGCAGGCAATCATTTTGCAGGCAATCAGTGGCCTCCTCTCCCAGGGGGGAATGGTCCCTCAGTGATCCACCACCACCACAGCACAGGCCGCACAGGTGAGTGTTTACTATGTTTTTTTTGATGGAATTACTCAATTATGTTCATTTGAAAATTTAAAACTCCCTAGTTTTTAAAACTCACTTAGTTTAGAAGAATTGAGAAAATCTGGGGTTCAGCGGTCGGATGGCTGTGCCAATCATTCCAACACAACCTGGGAGATGAAAGTGACTTGTCAGAACTGACGGAATCCAAATCGGATGCCCGGTTTGAGCTCGGCGCTCAAAAGTTCATTTTCTAAATACACTTAGTTTAAATGAACTGCCAAATCAGGTCCGGGGGTCAAAAACCTAAAATATCGGTCGGATGGCCATGCCGATCATTCCAACAAGACCTGGGAGATTAAAGTGACTTGTCAGAACTGACGGAATCTAGATCGGATGCCCGGTTTGAGCTCGGCGCTCAAAAGTTCATTTTCTAAATACACTTAGTTTAAATAAACTACCAAATCGGGTCCGGGCTTCTAAAACCTGAAATATCGATCGGATGACCATGCCGATCATTCCAACACGACCTGGGAGATGAAAGTGACTTTTCAGAACTGGCGGAATCCAAATCGGATGCCCGGTTTGAGCTCGGTGCTTAAAATTTCATTTTCAAAATAGACTTAGTTTAAATGAACTGCCAAGTCGGGTCCGGGGGTCTAAAATTTGAAATACCAGTTGGATGGCTGTGCCAATCATTCCAACATGACCTGAGAGATGAAAGTGACTTGTCAGAACTGACGGAATCCAAATCGTATGCCCGGTTTGAGCTCGGCGCTCAAAAGTTCATTTTCAAAATACACTTAGTTTAAATGAACTGCCAAGTCAGGTCCGGGGTTCTAAAACTTGAAATACAAGTCGGATGGCTGTGCCGATCGTTCCAACACGACCTGGGAGATGAAAGTGACTTGTCAGAACTGACGGAATCCAAATCGGATGCCCGGTTTGAGCTCGGCGCTCAAAAGTTCATTTTCTAAATACACTTAGTTTAAATGAACTATCAAATCGGGTCCGACGGTCTAAAACCTGAAATACCGGTCGGATGGCCATGTCGATCATTCCAACACGACCTGGGAGATGAAAGTGACTTGTCAGAACTGACGGAATCCAGATCGGATGCCCGGTTTGAGCTCGGCGCTCAAAAGTTCATTTTCTAAATACACAGTTTAAATGAATTGCCAAATCGGGTCCGGGGGTCTAAAACTTGAAATACCCGTCGGATGGCTGTCCCGATTATTCCAACACGACCTGGGAGATCAAAGTGACTTGTCAGGACTGACGGAATCCAAATCGGATGCCCGATTTGAGCTCGGCGCTCAAAAGTTTATTTTCTAAATACACTTAGTTTAAATGAACAGCCAAATCGGGTCTGGGGGTCTAAAACCTGAAATACCGGTCATATGGCCGTGCTGATCATTCCAACACGACCTAAGAGATGAAAGTGAGATGTCAGAACTGACGGAATCCAGATCGGATGCCCGGTTTGAGCTCGGCGCTCAAAAGTTCATTTTCCAAATACACTTAGTTTAAATGAATTGCCTAATCAGGTCCGGGGGTCTAAAACCTGAAATACCAATCGGATGACTGTGCCGATTGTTCCAACACGACCTGGGAGATGAAAGTGACTTTTCAGAACTGACAGAATCCAAATCGGATGCCCGGTTTGAGCTCGGCGCTCAAAATTTCATTTTCAAAATACACTTAGTTTAAATGAACTGCCAAGTCGGGTCCGGGAGTCTAAAACTTGAAATACCAGTCGGATGGCCATGCCAATCATTCCAACACGACCTGGGAGATGAAAGTGACTTGTCAGAACTGACGGAATCCAAATCGGATGCCCGGTTTGAGCTCGGCGCTCAAACGTTCATTTTCAAAATACACTTAGTTTAAATGAACTGCCAAGTCCGGTCCGGGTGTCTAAAACTTGAAATACCGGTCGGATGGCCGTGTCGATCATTCCAACACGACCTGAGAGATGAAAGTGACTTGTCAGAACTGACGGAATCCAAATCGGATGCCCGGTTTGAGCTCGGCGCTCAAAATTTCATTTTCAAAATACACTTAAGTTTAAATGAACTGCCAAGTCAGGTCCGGGGGTCTAAAACTTGAAATACCGGTCGCATGGCCATGCCGATCGCTCCAACACGACCTGGGAGATGAAAGTGACCTGTCAGAACTGACGGAATCCAAATCGGATGCCCGGTTTGAGCTCGGCGCTCAAAAGTTCATTTTCAAAATATAGTTAGTTTAAATGAATTGCCAGGTCGGGTCCGAGGGTCTAAAACTTGAAATACCGGTCGGATGGCTGTGCCGATCGTTCCAACACGACCTGGGAGATGAAAGTGACTTGTCAGAACTGACGGAATCCAATTCGGATGCTCGGTTTGAGCTCGACGATCAAAAGTGCATTCTCCAAATACACTTAGTTTAAATGAACTGCCAAGTCGGGTCTGGGGGTCTAAAACTTGAAATACCGGTCGGATGGCCATGCCGATCGTTCCAACACGACCTGGGAGATGAAAGTGACTTGTCAGAATTGACGGAATCCAAATCGGATGCTCGGTTTGAGCTCGGCGGTCAAAAGTGCATTCTCTAAATGTAATTAATTTAAATACTGTTTCAAGCTAGTAGTTGATCTATAACATCTGCAGTTATCAATTTGATATGTTTGATTTCAATTTATGCTAATTTCTTCGCACTAATTTTTTTATCTATGAATGAATGTTATTATTTTTTTAATGTAGGGGGATCCTTCTGTGGGCGATGATAAGTGTGTATTTTCCCATCTTAATTCATGTTATTTATATTTTTTATGGGCTTTAATAATAATAAATATGCACTTATCACACTTACTTTTAATTTAGAGTCAAATAGTTAATTTTTTTGGAATTAAATGATTTTAATAAAGATATTACCTTATTTAACAAGCACTCAAAACAATAAAAATAAAAAAAAAGAAAATATAATATATGTTGAAATGGGCCAAAAGCCCAAGGATTTGTTCAATAAGAATAAAAAATAAAAAAATAAAAAAATAAAAGAAAAAAATAAATTTATTTGATATTTTTAAGATATTAATAAGCTATAAACACAATCTATATATCTATATATAAATATATATGTATATATTATGAAAATAAAAACAATAATAATGAAGGTCAAAAGTCCAAGGACTTGTTCAAAAAGAAAAGAAAAAAAGATGAAAAAAATAAATTTATTTACTATTTTTTGGAATTTTCTAAGCTATATATATATGATATATATATATATAATATATATATAATATATATATATATATATATATATATATATTAAACGTGTATAAGTGTGTGCGGTGTGTGTGTATTCGCAGGAGGTCCCCCCCCTTTGCCCCGCCTTCGCAAGCGGCACGGGCGACGAGGGAAGGGGGGAGCGCGGTCAACGCGCGGCGGTCCACGCGCCCTCGCGGGCGCGTCAGCGGAGGAGGTGGCGGGCGCACAAGGCCCACGCGTCAGAAGAGGAAGGAGACGGCGCACGCGGCCACCGACCGCGGCACAGGACGCGCAACGTGGGGGAGGAGAGAGAAAGTGGCACGTGGGCGCACGCGCCGGGGAGGAGAGAGAAAAGAGAGAGAAAGAAGAGAAAAAGAAGGAGAAAAAGGCCAGAAAAATTACACAAAAATCAAAAAAAATAGCAAAGTGTGCAGCACATGCTAGCACACAATTTGGAGTCAACAAATGTAGCAATTGGTTGTTCACATTGGCAAAGTGTTCATATGGAATAGGGTTGTTGTTTGAACAACCTATAAAAGGGGGGAGTTTTCATTGTAATGGAAGTTGTTAAGAGGTTAAAGGAAGAGGTTAGCTTGGAGTAGTAAGCTATGGATTGATCAAATTTGTAAGTGTTCTTGAAGTTCTTATTTTGTGGCTTTGGTAGGGATAGATTTTGAGAGCTTTATGTTTAAATTTTGAAGTTTGCGTTAAGTTTATATTGAATACTTTGATTGTACTCTTAGCCAATTTTAGCTTTTCATAATCAATTTACAAGCTTGTGTGATCCTTATTTCAAATTTGTGTCTTCATGAAAGTTGTTCATCTTTGAGTATTCTGCAACTTATCTTTCTATCATTTCTTCCAATTCCTTCTAGGTAGAAAGTTATTTCTAATTTTCTTAAGTGCTGTTCTAAGTGATTACTGTTCATCCGAGTTGATACCTTCTGCCATTTCTTCATTTTGAAGTCTTTCCAATCCTCAAATTACTCTGAGTTCTTCATAAAAGTTATTCCTCACTTGTAGATCTAACTTTTGTTCTTCTACCACTTCTCCCAATTCTTTTTTATTTTTGAGTTAGAATTAATTTTTCACTGTTCTGATTTTTACCATTTTACTGTTCATCCGAACCAATCGGTCTTGATTTTTCAAGTTTTTCACTGTCTTCCTTTCGTTTTCTGTCTCTGTGTTCTTCATCGTTTCATTCTCGACAACTTTTATTTATTCCACTTCTTCTAATTCCCTCTAGATTTTAAGTTATGCTATTCTTTCCAAACCCCCATTTTCAATAGAATTCTGTTATATTTTCAACTTGTGTTTATTTTTATTTCTATCCAACCCCTTTCTTCACGGTTTCTTCACACACACCCAAAGCGGTAGTCTTCTTCCAATCATCTCATGGCGTCGACTTCCAAGGCGGAGCGATCTTCATCCAAGGCTCGGCGAGGAAACGACGGCATTCTTCATCAATTGGCTAAATTTCCTTAACTTATCTCTTGTTATTTAGAGTTGTAATTTCATTTTACAATTGCATTCTTTCACTTTCAAAGAAATCAAAATTCACCTATGCCAAGTTTTGAAACTCTCATCTTTTCACCTATTCCAATTTCTCTTCTTCACCCATCTCATATTCTTTAGTTAATTTTTCAAAGTTGCAATTCAATTCCATGTCATTTTAATCGCACTCAAAAGACACAAACAATTGGTTTTCTAAAACATAAGGATATTTTCCAACATTGATCTATAAAGATTATTTCCTCCCCGTGGGATCGACCCGTATTTACCACTTTACTCGTATTTTCAAAATCATCTAAGTGAGTGAGTGCGGTTGTATAAATTTTAAAATTTGTGTGGCACGGCATTTTTGAACGACGGGTGTCGAGCGTATCAAATTTTTGGCGCCGTTACCGGGGATGGAATTTTTACATGTTGAGATATTCTTGTGTTTGATGTGTATATCTGTATATTGATTTTGCTATTTTTATTTTGCATGAAAAAGAAAATAAATCAAAAAAATCAAGGAAAGAGGAAACTCATACCTGACGCTAAAGGGCAGAAACGTAGGAACCGGTTCTGTTTTTCCACTTTCTGAAAAATCTTTAACAAAAATCTGTAAAATTCTTGAAAACTCTATAAAAAATCAAAAAACATCAAAACAAAAGAAATTATTGTGCTGGCTAGATAGGTTTATTAAATAAAAAAAAATACTTGCACCAAAATACAAAAAAATTTCATTCCAAGAATAGAAACCAAACACAACATGTTTTAGGTCATGCATCATTTAGCATAGTATTTTTCTTTGTTTAATTCCTATCATTGCATTTGGAAGATTGCGAGGGGCAAGGTACGTTCTACTTATCCAATTATGGCATGCATATTGCATAAGAATCCCTTGTTTGAAATTGTGGTGAGCATTTCATTTCAAAATATTCTAAGGGCACTACCTTTAAATAACATAAGGTGGGGATTTCATCACCCTTCCTTAGCCCACAAACCACATTTCTCTTGCATCTTTGCATGACCTACGCCTTAAATAAAAGTCAGTAAACATTGGCCTTAGGATCACACTGTGATTTTAGTACGATTTGAGTTTACCCTCTTGTGAAAACCGGTGCCTAAGGTAAGACGGTCGGACGGCAAACGCCTTAAGCGGGCTAGTGGTTTGACATAATTAGGTCCCTACGAAAGTAGGGGGAGCCTCCTACTACCCCACCCCTTACCTGACCGGTGAAAATATTGAGGGTGAACTTCAGTTGCACTTTAGTTACTTTGTGAAACCCTATTTGTAGGTCTGAGTCGCATCTAGGTCATTAGATAATTTGTGTTAATTTGTTTGTGTTTGCATAAAAAAAATTAAAAAAAAAATAACAAACCCGCACCTATGTTGAAGCACTTTATTCCTTCTACTTACAATCCCTCAACCTGTATTCAACTCCCTGACATTCTTGTTGATCAATATGAAATTCGCCCTAGTCTCATCCAGATGCTCCCATCTTTTTATGGGAATCTCAATGAAAATCCTTATAGGCATCTAGATGATTTTCTAGAAGTTTGCTCCCTGATAAAAATTCAGAATTTTAATGATGATGCCCTTAAGTTGATCTTATTTCCATTCTCATTGAAAGATAAAGCAAAATGTTGGTTAAGGAGTTTTGGAAAGATTATCAAGACTTGGGAACATATGTAGTTAGAATTTTTGAAAAAATTTTACCCCATAGTCCGGACCAACATGATGAGAAAGGTGATTATAGGATTTACTCAACGTCCGGGAGAGCAAATTCATGAATCTTGGGAGAGATTGAAGGATCTAATAAATCAATGTCCACACCATGGGTTGCCCAAATGGCAAATTATATTTTCATTTTATGAGGGGTTATCCGATTATGATAGATAAATAATGGACATATATTGTGGAGGGACATTTTTGAGCAAAGGTGAAGATGAGGCGTATGATTTGTTTGAAATTTTGAGTGAAAATTCGATAAACCGTGCCTCCATCTCATCTCATCAACAATCCGTAGGACATGTCAAACAGGCTGAAAACCCAATCCACACTTTCACGAAAGGTTGTGAATTCTGTGCCAGTCTCACTCACCATGTGAGTGAATGTCCTACTATAGCTCGACTCTCTCCAGCCATCCGAGCACAGGTCTAAAATGGCCTAGGATTCTCTCCACGCCAGTGTGATACCCTTTCCAATAAATCTACGTCTGGCTAGAGCAATCACCTAAATTTTCCTTGAATGGACCAAACAATCCAAACCCATTTGTCTACACTTTCACCCCAAGAAGGCCACGGGCGGCCCCTGTGTCCTCAACTTCAGCTCAACTCATCTCACCCAGATTTCGGATTCAACATTGATACTAGGGGTGATTCACCGGGCCATTGCTTTGAACCTCAAATCATGTACTCTCAGTCTACTTATCATGACCCTCCTTCACTATTCAACCAACCCCCTCAATATGTGAATGATGATGATGATGATCTTCTGCCTGTCATTTTGGCTCAAGATATCACTATTGAGAGTGAGGGGGAGTGCGCATGTAATATCATGATGAAGGAAGGAAAGGAAGAAGGGGGTGACTTCAATGATAATGATGATCATATCACCCCATTTTATGAATGTTTTGAGATTGAGAATACTACAGTAAAGGATAATGGCCCAAACAACTCAATTGATGACATAAATAAAGAGGAGGATTACTTTGTAAGTAATAATATTATTGATTTAATGGAACAAAATTCTGAATATCCTCCTCCCCTGGAAGAACATGATGAAGGGGCCTTATTAGAAAAGTTTACATTTCATCTACCGACCCCATTTTTGGAAAATTTGATTGATAATATTCAGTTAAGTGAGGAGTGTGATGAGGGGCCCGTCGTAGAGAGATTCACATTTGATCTGACCTATGATGAAAGGACCGGACTAGAATCATTTACATTTCCTCTATCCACCCCATTTTTGGGCAATTTGGTTAACAATCTTCAGATGAGTGAGGGGTATGATGAAGGGGTTTCATTAGAAAATTTCAAATTTGATCTAACCCCTGAGGCCTATCCATTGAAGTCTGAATCTGTGAATGAGTTAGTGCTTCCTTCTACTTTGATTCCCCTGTCAGTTGAGCCTCTCCAATTTGAGATTCTAGGACTTGAGGGGGATGTGCCAACCACATTCATCTTCGATTTAACTTCCTCTCAGGACGACAAGTTGATCAATGCCCTTAAATTTCATGAGGCTGTTACTGAGAGGAACGTGGCTAAAGATGACGATTTTATTCATACGCCACAAGTGCATGGCCAAATTTCAGTGGAGAAAGTAGTCACTAAAGGGTTAGTCAGGAGAGATGATACAGGACAAGGGGACCAAGGGATTGATATGGTGCAAGGGTTCCACCTCGATCTTGACAAATTGCCCATTGATCATTTCTGGATCCCTAAAGCTGAAAATTGGCTCACACACAGGGTTAACGTTAAAATCCATAATGTGCGGGTCCTGCCTCTTTCTAGCCCCGGTCCGTACATGTTTACTCTTGTCTTCCAATGGCATAAGGGCTGGAATTTGAAGGAGGACAAGATCACGTGGTGGCTCATTCTGAATGCCACAAGTTGGTTAGTGATCTACCTTGTGTCTGGCTGACGACATAAAACTTAGCACTTCTTGGGAGGCAACCCAAAGTTTAAGTGATTTTTGTGTGGTAATCAGTGTTTTTTTTGGGAAGCTAGATGTGTGCAAGAATTTGAGAGGCCAGAAAGAAGCAGAGAACCAAGCATAAAACATCTTATTCCACTCTCAACAACAAAAATAACAAAGAGATTACATCAGGTTCCACCCTCTTTCTCCACATTACTCGTATTGTCACTCTCTGGGCAAGAAACTCTAGAGGGTGCTCCCACGCCGAGAGAAGCGGTATTCCTACCGCTCTATGATCCTCTTTCTATCTCCACTCCTCGGCGCCGATCAGCGGGGGCAGCAAAGAAGCTACTAACACGAAAGCCACGCTCTCGTGCTCTTTGATAGCGTTCTTCGCCATCCTTCAGCCATTGATCGGCAAGGCCGAGACTGGTCCTCAATTCAAATAGTTGGGCCTCCAAGGCCCTCTTCTCCTCTTTCTCGGCCAATCTCTTAGCCTTCTATCTGTCTCTGTCCCTCTCTCTCTCAGCCCTTTCTCTCTCTCTCTGTCTTCTCTTTCCAGCTGAAGGGTGATCCTCAGCTCCACAGCGTCCCTAGAAGAGTCCTCATCAGGACGACGCTGTAGTTCCTTTTCCAGCTCAGTTATTCTAGCTTCCTTCTGGGTGGTGAGCGCGAGTGCCTCCTGTGTTTATTTTTCCTGCCATACATATCATCTCAGGCATATAGCAATGCTTGCACAAGGGATATTAAATGGTGAAACCCTCACCTGTGCAGAAAGCATCCCTTCGGCCTCCGCAGCACGTTGTGTGGCATGAGCAAGCTGTTCGTGGAGTAGATCCAGCTCTGCAGTAGGAATCCATAGACTGGAAGAAATGCCATTTGCCCCATCGCAGATGAAACTGCATCGAGTTGGGCACGCTGCGACACATATGAGGTGACATTAAGTGGTTAGCGTCATGAATCTCAAATCATACCTGGAGTGTACACAAAAACACTTACTGATGAACCCAGAGACGCTCGGGTCTCACTCAACTCTTGCTCCGTGTCCGCCAAACGATCTCGTAAGTTCATTATTATGGTATCACGGGCATCCTACAGTTATGGCTTATGAGTTCACAAAATGAAAAAAAATCAAAAATGAAAAAAAATGCACAAGATAAAAATATGGTTTCTTTTACTTTACCTCTACAAGCCCTCCAGGCTGAAGCCTCTCTGCATACATTGCCCTATAGAGGCGTAGGTAATCCTCACTGTCTTGTGCTTGAGATTCCACGAGCATGCCACCCCTTTGCCAGTCTTCATAATGTTCGGGGAAGCGCACCCTCCAATCGACACAGGTTGCCGGTCCCCGCGTCTGCTTTCCGACGCTGGGAGATATGGTCATATCCACCCATTCTTGGGCCAGCCCAAGGGTCCTCATAGCTAATCTCAGTCTGAGGGGCTCGATTTCATTCAAGTAATGGAGCCAGAGGTCCCGTCCGAATCGGGCGCGACTTCCAATAACCCACGGCTGGTCAACATCGACCATGTTCGAGAAAGGCCTCCAGTTCACCTTTGATGGGTTGTACGCATCTTCTTGGTTAGCTAAAAAATGATGATAAAACAAAATAAACCAAAAAAAAAGGGAGAAAAAGTATCATACCATCGCTGCAGGGAACTCTTGCAACTCCCGCCTTAACACCATCAGTTGGTAGGATAGAGGTGCTGTGCTCATGATGGGTTGCCACCGTCTAGCAAGCGGGACCGTCACTGGCCGGAAGTGACGAGCTCTCCCCATTGGAAGGTAATAGTAGCTCCATAGCTACACCATCATGTGCCATTGATATCAACAAATTCAAGAAAAAAAAAGGGGGGCATAAAACAACTACAACATTCTTTACCTAGATGAAGGGCGTAAACCCACTTATTGTCATCTCTCGGTCTGTCCTTTGCGACAGACCTGTAAACAGATGTGCCAACACGGCAGCTCCCCAGGCATATTGTCCTACTCTTTCCAAGTCTACAAGTAACTCTAAGAAGCGACAGTGGATACTGTCGCCCTTGGAGCCCAATAGTAACTTGCCCAAAAGAAAGAGGAGGAACCTCCTAAGATCCATGTTGGTCCTCTCCCAGTTGCTGGTGTCCACGCAATATACAGCACGGGCACCTCTTTCGGCCCTTTCCATAAATTCATCGAGGGATTCGTCATCACGCGGACACATGTCAGTAAGCCCTAATGCCTCCATGATCGATGCCCTAGCTACTGATCTGTTCTTCCGACCGTCTAAATCCATCCCCAACAGCTTCTGGGCACCTTCTCGGTAGTTCGCGTAGGTAACGCCAGTAACTGCTTCCCCATCTACTTTGAGGCCCGTAATCCGGACCACGTCTTCCAGGCTGGGCACCATGTACCCCCACGGCATCAGGAATGCCTGACTCGCCGGGTCCCATCTTTCACGTAATGCTTGGATCAGGGCCAGGTCGAGCTTGATCGGATCAATTCTGAGAAAGACCCCAAACCCCATCACGTCTAACCTCGCCTTCTGGAAGGCTGGGAGACCTCGATAGGCCGCCACTACCAGCTCCCACGAGATGTGCAATCTCATCACGTTCTGCACATACATACGAAATGCGTAATGGGAGCTTTGCAAAGGAAGATAGGAGACAAAAGCATGAAGTAAGGAATGCAAGGAGCCACTTACAAGTTGTGATAGAGTCCTCTCCCACAGTTGTCATTCGACTTCTGAGAGTCTCTAGGAACTACTGCCCGATCTGCTCCTCTTCGAGTAGCGAGAGGACTCACCTTCTGCTCTGAAGCTAGATTCACCCTCCATTCTAAAATTGAGCAACACTCACTACTTTCCTTTACAACCTTTCACTCCTCAAAATCTACTCTCAAGCCTTCGATGTGCCTAAGTTGAGCGGAAAGGGAGGTATTTATAGGATTGGAGAGAAGGTGATCTGCATCTATCCCCGTCCCCTTTAGCAATAGCTTTGGCGACAAGTCCTCCTCCCTTTACTCTCGCGCCCACTCTACCATGTGGAGTGATCGAGTCGGAGGCATGCTTTATTGACTTTTTCGGCCCAAAGATTCCATGTGTTCATTGTCCCGTTGTGACTGCCTTTCGCATACACATGAAATAGGGGGACATTTCTGCGGGAAATCCCGATCCGTAACCCAAGTTGAAATCAATAGTCGATTCCCTTTGCAACTCATGGACATGGTAAGTTCCCCTCCTTCTGTGCTAAGCAATGGCTTCTGGAAGGGAATCCAAGATTTTGTGATTTGACGTTTTACTTGAGTGAGTGTGTTTTAGTTGATCGGTCACGCGGTGCAGGAGCCTTCATCACTTCGCCCCACCCATCAGGTTGTATCCTTCCATCCCAACCATATTATCTATTTACTTGTTCTCTACTCTGTCTAATGCTTATGCCATTGAGGGCAATGTCATTTAAGTTGGGGGGGGAGAAAATTTTTTCTTGCTATCTTGTATTGTCATGCTCAATCAAAGTTTTCCCCATTTGGAGTTTCTTGATTCATGTCTCATGAAAAGTAATTCTAGCATGGAAAAGATTAGGGAAAAGGATGATGGATAATTTTGTTAATCTAGCCATGGAAAACTGATTTAAGAATCTCTTTAAAGTTCATATGCACTTTAGAAAAATACAATCACGTTGCACGCTAATGAAATAAGTAGGACAAGTCTTCTGCTATTTTGGGTATGTTGTCTGATATTCAGCACTTCTTAAGGAAGAGATCTTTTATTTATAAGCTTTCTGCCATGCTATCTATCAAAAACTAGTGCAAATGCACAATTGATAAACTTATGAGAAAAACACCATGAAAAATGCTCCGATTCTGAGTAATCGGGCCTACTTCACCTGAGACGTGTTGAGGTTCGCGTCAAAAAGAAAAGGGAACTTTGATCTGTGGAACCGGGCCTACTTCACCTAAGACGTATTGAGATTCGCGTAAAACAATGAAGGGTAGTGCAGCATCATGTGTGTAAAGAAAAAAAAAGAAAAGAAAAGAAAAGAAAAAAATATATATATATATAGATCCCAAAAAGGGACAAAGCAATAAGGCAGACAAAAAGTTAGTATGCTGAATACTCTGATTAAGAAGTGCAGAATTGAAAGGCATTTGTTCGGAATAGTAACTGGAGGACGCAATTGTCTCTATTGTGAATTTAGTATTACACATGCACAAGTGCTACTGAATTTTGATTAGAATTCTTAATCATGTACATGAATTTCCTACATAAGGCTAATATGTGATAATGACTCCAGATTCCTAATCTTTAGTCGATTCTATGAACGATGATTTGGAAATGAGGCATGATATTTGTAAACTCTTGTTAGTCCTTACATTTTAAGATAATTTGCATTGTTAAGGGACTAGCAATGAGTAAGTTGGGGGGTGTGATAAGTGTGTATTTTCCCATCTTAATTCATGTTATTTACATTTTTATGGGCTTTAATAATAATAAATATGCACTTATCACAGTTACTTTTAATTTAGAGTCAAATAGTTAATTTTTTTGGAATTAAATGATTTTAATAAAGATATTTCCTTATTTAACAAGCACTCAAAACAATAAAAAAAAAGAAAAAAAGAAAAAATAATATATGTTGAAATGGGCCAAAAGCCCAAGGATTTGTTCAATAAGAAAAATAAATAAATAAATAAAATAAAAGAAAAAAATAAATTTATCTGATATTTTTAAGGCTTTAATAAGCTATAAACATAATCTATATATCTATATATAAATATATGTGTATATATTATGAAAATAAAAACAATAATAATAAAGGTCAAAAGTCCAAGGACTTGTTCAAAAAGAAAAGGAAAAAAATGAAAAAAAATAAATTTATTTACTATTTTTTGGAATTTTCTAAGCTATATATATATATATATGATATATATATATAATATAGATATATATATATATATATAATATATATATATAATATATATATATATTAAACGTGTATAAGTGTGTGCGGTGTGTGTGTATTCGCAGGAGGTCCCCCCCCCTTCGCCCCGCCTTCGCTGGCGACACGGGCGACGAGGGAAGGCGGGAGCGCGATCAACGCGCGGCGGTCCACGCGCCCTCGCGGGCGCGTCAGCGGAGGAGGTGGCGGGCGCACAAGGCCCACGCGTCAGTAGAGGACGGAGATGGCGCACAAGGCCACCGACCGCGGCGCACGGACGCGCAACGCGGGGGAGGAGAGAGAAAGTGGCACGCAGGCGCACGCGTCGGGGAGGAGAGAGAAAAGAGGGAGAAAGAAGAGAAAAAGAAGGAGAAAAGGCCAGAAAAATTCCACAAAAATCAAAAAAAAATAGCAAAATGTGCAGCACATGCTAGCACACAATTTGGAGTCAACAAATGCAGCAATTGGTTGTTCACATTGGTAAAGTGTTCATATGGAATAGGGTTGTTGTTTGAACACCCTATAAAAGGGAGGAGTTTTCATTGTAATGGAAGTTGTTAAGAGGTTAAAGGAAGAGGTTAGCTAGGAGTAGTAAGCTATGGATTGATCAAATTTGTAAGTGTTCTTGAAGTTCTTATTTTGTGGCTTTGGTAGGGATAGATTTTGAGAGCTTTATGTTTAAGTTTTGAAGTTTGTGTTAAGTTTGTATTGAATACTTTCATTGTACTCTTAGCCAATTTTGACTTTTCATAATCAATTTACAAGCTTGTGTGATTCTTATTTTAATTTCTTGTCTTCATGAAAGTTGTTCATCTTTGCGTATTCTTCAACTTATCTTTCTATCATTTCTTCCAATTCCTTCTAGGTTGAAAGTTATTTCTAATTTTCTTAAGTGCTATTCTGAGTGATTACTGTTCATCCGAGTTGATATCTTCTGCCATTTCTTCATTTTGAAGTCTTTCCAATTCTCAAATTACTCTGAGATCTTCATAAAAGTTATTCCTCACTTGTATATCTAACTTTTGTTCTTCTACCACTTCTCCCAATTCTTCTTCATTTTTGAGTTAGAATTAATGTTTCACTGTTCTGATTTTTGCCATTTTACTGTTCATCCGAACCAATAGGTCTTGATTTTTCAAGTTTTTCACTGTCTTCCTTTCGTTTTCTATCTCTGTGTTCTTCATCAAACTTCTTCATCGTTTCATTCTCTACAACTTTTATTTATTACACTTCTTCTAATTCCCTTTAAATTTTAAGTTATGCTATTCTTTCCAAACCCCCATTTTCAATAGAATTCTGTTATATTTTCAACTTGTGTTTGTTTTTATTTCTATCCAACCCCTTTCTTCACGGTTTCTTCACACACACCCAAAGTGGTTGTCTTCTTCCAATCATCTCATGGCGTCGACTTCCAAGGCGGAGCGATCTTCATCCAAGGCTCGGCGAGGAAACGACGACATTCTTCATCAATTGGCTAAATTTTCTTAACTTATCTCTTGTTATTTAGAGTTGTAATTTCATTTTACAATTGCATTCTTTCACTTTCAAAGAAATCAAAATTCACCTATGCCAAGTTTTGAAACTCTCATCTTTTCACCTATTCCAATTTCTCTTCTTCACCCATCTCATATTCTTTAGTTAATTTTTCAAAGTTACAATTCAATTCCATGTCATTTTAATCGCACTCAAAAGACACAAACAATTGGTTTTCTAAAACATAAGGATATTTTCCAACATTGATTTATAAAGATTATTTCCTCCCCGTGGGATCGACCCGTATTTACCACTTTACTCGTATTTTCAAAATCATCTAAGTGAGTGAGTGCGGTTGTATAAATTTTGAAATTTGTGTGGCACAACATTTTTAAACGACGGGTGTCGAGCACATCAGGCGGCGACAGAGGAGATGAGCAGGGCAGGGAGGATATGGACGATGTACTGGATATTTCTTGATGTTTGATGATATTCAGACAGATCAACAGGGTTGATGTGTTTTTTTTGTGGTATTTATTTGATCAGCATGGTGTTGAGTTTTTTTTCGGTGGTGTTTATTTGATCAGCAGGTTCCCAATTTTTTTTTTCAGTAGGATATTTCTTGATGTTTATTTGTGATCCAACATGTTTTTTAGAATAATTTAAGATTTTTTTAAAAAATAAATTTTTACATTTCAAACGGATTTTCAGACGGTATTTGAGACAAAAATATCCATCTGAAATTTCAGACGAATGGTTGAGCTAACCATCGTATAATCTGTATGAAATTTAGACGGTATTTGAGACGAAATATATCCGTCTGAAATTTCAGACGACCAGTTGAGCGAACCGTCGTATAATCCGTCTGAAATTCAGATGGTATTTGAGACGCAATATATCTGTCTGCAATTTCAGACGAACCCGTCGTAATATCCGTCTGAAATTCAGACGGATTTCTTACCACTTTTCGGACGGCATTTTGACCGTTTTAAATTCAGACGGAATTAAGGACAGACGGTATTTCAGACGGAAAATATCTCGTATGAAATTCAGACGGAATATGTGACTGAATTAAATCTGTCTGAAATTTTATTTTCAGACAGCATTTCAGACGGAAAATGAAAATGTCACAAATTTGTGACTAAGAATATCAGACGGTCTAATTCCGTCTGAAATCCATCAGAAATCCGTTACAAACGTGTTTTGTGACGGATTTTCAGACGGATCTGAGATGGATTCCGGCCGTCTGAAATCCCACTTTTTCTTGTTGTGACCCTGGCGGCCATCTACCTCCATTTATCAGCATAAGTCGCAAACTCCTCGTCCGGCTTCATCTTTTCGGCCACCAAGTCTGTGAAGGAATATTCTGGACCGACCCTGTCTTGAAACCGTTGGATGAACTTGTCTTTCACTATCTTGAAGCTTTCGGCATCCTCTAGTGGCAGAGAGTAGAACCATTCCAGTGCAACACCATCTAATGATCGGCGGAATAGATATGCCATGAGGCGATCATCATACTGAAACTGAGCCGATTCATACAAGAAATCCCTCACATGGATTAAGGGATTGCCGTTCCCGTCGTACTTGCGGTAATTGGGGAGCTCGGATTGCGGAGGGAATCGGATATTTTGGAAGCTCGGGATTGGATTGTCTGCCAAGAATTGTGGGCCAACCCGCTTCTGGAGGAAGTCAAGTTGTTGTTGCATGGCGGCCCATTTATCGAGTAATTCCTACTCTCTGGACGGAGTAGGGATAGTGAAAGATGGAATTTGAAAAGCAGAGGGGTAGGCAGATGGAGGAGGCGGGCCCAAAGGAAGGATATTGGGCCGAAGGATGACCCATGTTGGTGTGAACTTGGGCTGCCCCTTGTTGTGGGTCCATGAAATCATTGGGGCCAATAAGAACCTGTGGCATCGATGGGCCGGACATATGATGATCCGACGGAAAGGAAGGAGGGACAATGGTGTTTTCCTTATCCAAAAATTGCTGGGCCGAACCAGAAGACTAGCCCATCTCTAGATTAGAGAATCTGAGGGTCCTAGGTTGGACCGGAGTGAGGTCAATGGGAATGGGCTGGACGGCTGACCCATCGGCTCTAGGTTGAGCAATGGAAGGATTGGTCTGACCTTGCATAATCGGGGAAGGTGGGGTGTTGGACCCCTGCATGGCCTGATAAACCGCCTGAAGTTGGGCCGGGTCTATTTGGGCCATCATCTGAAGGATAGAATTAGCGGAAGGCGGAAGAAGAGCTTGAGTGGATTGGGCGCCCTCCATAGGGATGGAGGATGAAGGAGGGATGGGCCCCTCTCTGGATTGGAATGAGATAACCCTAGAGGGATCCTCTAGAAGCCCTTGAGGAAGAGACTCCTCTTGGGAACGGGGAAGATCGAAAGAAGCCATGGTGGATTCAAAAAGTGGATTGAAGTAGGATGAGGAAAGGGAATCGCCCCCAGGTGACGAAGCTTCTAGAGGATGGAAGCAACTCCACATGCAACGAAAGACCTTAGAACAATGCAAATAACACACAACAAACACCAAATGAGTGACTAAACTTAGATGTTTTTTTAACAAAGATGTAAGTGGAAATGAGATGACAACACTCAAATTCAACCAAGTTACTTAGATGATGCAACAAGATTTTTATGATTTCCTCCTTCAGAACCTTAGTGATTTGATTAAGATGTGCTTTCCACAACAGGTTCCTAATAGGAAAGGATGTGTGGCTTGGTGGACTCTAAATGTAATCACTCCTTCACTTATGCAATCCTAGACACGGGATAGGAAAGGTACAACCGGCCCGGTGTCCGTGTAGGAATCCACGACTCACGGAGACTTATGGAGGTCCCTGATGTGATTTCCTAGTCGGCTCCAAGGAATATGGAGACGAGAGGTCAACACATCAAGGTAGGAAGATGCAATCTAAAGTGTGAATATATGAATGAACCTATGTGCACCGGGGTGTATGCAAATTCTAGCTTAAAATCTAGCAATAAAATATGCACACAATAAGATAAATATGCAAAACAACTGAGGAGACAATCAGATAGCACCCAAGTATGAAAATCACAGCAGAAATCGCGGAACTGAACTGCACCTCGGGATGTGTACCTGTCTGGAGTGTGTGACGGTCTATAATACCTGCGTCAGAGTAGTGTGACGGTCAAAGACCGGGCCATCACAATAACGTAACGCGTTCACAGGAGACCGTCAGAAGAGCAAGAGAACCAGAAACAACAGGAAATAAAGGGAAAACCCGAGGGAAAACCAGAGCAACAAGGGCAAACAAAGGGGAGCAGGTTTAACAGAGATTCAAAGCACAATTGGCACTAGATGTCTCACCGTGATCGCCAAAAAATTCTGTTGGTTTTAATGTGTCCCTTCTTTTGCAAGATGGGCTATGATGCCAACTATGATGAAAACATGAGCCAAGTGATGAAATCACTCAACCTATGAACATGTGAATCATGAACCTAGGCAACCAGCACAAGCTCTAGCATGGGCATGCTATCTCAACCAAAACTAAACTAAGCAAATAAAGAAAAACACACACCGGGGCGTGGAGCAAGGAAATAAAGGAAAACACACTGTATAGGTGGAACAAGCAAAGCAAAGAAGAGATATGATGAGAGAGAAAGCTAATGCTCAAACTAAGGAAGGACGTGATCGCCACTAAGGTAAAAACAAGCCAAAGACCTGATAAGTACCTTAGAATAGGAGGATGATGCACCCGCCCACGGGAGAGAGAAAATAACCAGGAAACTACAGCTCCGTCAGATGTAACGGTCGAAGACTGATGCGCCACAGGACATGTGACGGCCCCACGATAGACCGCTACAAGACTCTAACGCGCCTTTGGTAGACTGTCAGAGCATCTGCAGAATAAGAACTGGGAATCTTTTGATCTCCAAGCTTTCCAGCTGGCCAGAGAGCTTGGGCCTCGTGCTATGGGCTCTGTAAACCTGCAAAAGAGTGTAGAACACAAGAAAAACAACCCAGAATAGCCCTTGGACAAAGTAGTATCAATAAATCAAAGAACTTAAGAACATGCAAAAGGAAAGGGAAATACCGGGGAGGTTGGTTTTTTAACCCCCTTGGGGCGTTTTTAAAAGATGGGAGGATGTTTTAATGGATGCAGAAGATGCAAGAATGTAGTAGAAGAAGAGGGACAATGCTATGATGCTTGGATGAGGGAAAAGACACTAAAAAATACAAATTGACTGAATTAAACCCTTGGAATCAATACTCCCTAGACTTTGGAAGCAGATGAATGTGGAAAGCAACTCTCCTTGGTTGGTTATAGCTCCAGGATGCGGCAGCACTTCGACGCGAACTCCAGATGTCTCCTCCTCAAGCCATGAAGTCAAGGGTTCTATTTATAGACCCTCAAAGTCTAGGTTCGAGTTGAGGATAATCCAGCTAGAAAGTAGGACGTTTCTTAGCAAACTCTTAAAGATAATACTCCCAAGAGTCCAAAGAAACAAACAGAAGGTTCTGAGGATCAGATTTGAAGGAGAAATCCTCATATCAAACTCTTAATTCGACCACGGAGTAGCAGAGAAAGAGCAGTTCTGCTAGAACTCTCTGTTTGATGTAACGGCTGCACGATAGACCGCCACAAGAATGTAATGCACTAAGGATGGACCATCACACAACCTTATCCACTGAAAGATAAGATCAACGGGTGAAGTTTATGAACATAGGACTCTAGATGAATGTAACAGTCAAGGGTAGACGCGTTACAATGAATATAACAGCCGCACGATAAACCGTCACACCCAACGGATAGACTAAAAAGATAAGCTTGAAAGGAGCCATAAGCTTAAGGACTCTGGGATGATGTAACGGACCAAGGTAGATGCGTTAAGGGATTGTAACGTGCTGTTGAGCTATGGTTTGATGGTTTTGATGATAACTAAACTTCATGTGTGATGGAGATTGTGAGCTGTGGCTTTGATGATAACTAAACTATGTGACATATTGTATGTGACATATTGTGTGCTTGATCAGTGGAAAACATCTTCATGATAAACGAACTCACATGTTGCTATATTATCTTGCAGGTTGCTCTACTAAGTTGATTGATGTTGAATCATGCAAGCTGCTCATTAGTCTTTGGAGGTTTCATGTGAAGACTATGCTTCTCAGTGGAATGGTTGAGTCCTTATGGATATGAAATTGATTGCATGGCCTTGTGTTGTGTAAATGCATAGCCATTTCATTACATGCTCTGTAGAGGATTTCCTCTGGTTCTTGTATATCATGAATGCATGTGTGATGGCTCCTAGTCATTCTGATCATATGGCTTAAATGCTTTGAATTGGTTGGTGGGAGAATTGGGTTGAAGTCGGGATCTTCAGATTCATTAGTTTAATATTAACTTGCTACTAAATTCCCAGGAAGTGCAGGTTAATGTTTCCCACATTGTGATGAATTCAAGGTAAGAATTTATATTGGAATCCATGGTGATACTCTTATAATCTTGAGTTGAACAATTGGTTCTCAAGTGCTTTCATACAGATCTTTCATGGGGATTCTTATATGCCTCATGCTAATGCTTTCGTAATCATATGTCATGTCATTTGGGTCTTGGTCTCAAAACTAGCTTCATATTTTAATGCATGACCCATATATTTTGATGTTGATCTAACCTTTTACTTTATCATGTTTTTCAGGATGAAAAATCATGGTTGATCTTCATGAGACTTTGGTAACGTTTAATCAATTGTTTCCCATTGATTTGATGTAGGTTTTAGCTCATTTTCAGGCCCTAACTAGAAGGGGTCG
Organism: Amorphophallus konjac; assembly: GCA_022559845.1. Classification (NCBI taxonomy): domain Eukaryota; kingdom Viridiplantae; phylum Streptophyta; class Magnoliopsida; order Alismatales; family Araceae; genus Amorphophallus; species Amorphophallus konjac. The sequence continues at coordinate 265,411,906 of CM040119.1, read as the reverse complement.
ACCCATGGGGTCGACCCTCACAGGTTCTGCTCAAAACAGAACCAAGATCATGTAATCTGCCTGAAAGGGTCGACCCCTGGGGTCGACCCTTGTAAACCAGAACCACAAATATGGTTCTGTTTGGGATCTGGAAGCACGAGGGTCGACCCCTGGGGTCGACCCATGGAACCCAGAACCATAAATCAGGTTCTGTGAGCCCGAGGGTCGACCCTAGGGTCGACCTCTTCCGATTAGACGTCCAGCCACCATGTTTGGGGTCGACCTCTTCCGATTAGACGTCCAGCCACCATGTTTGACCGTCGTTTTCTAGCCCCTAAAGTCTTCCAATCCGAGTCAAACTTCCATAAATCACTCCACAAAGTGTGGATCTGGTCCCTAGGCTATATCTTGACCGTCCTAAGCACATATATACATCTTATTGGGTTGTAAACCCTAAGAAGGGACTTGCTAGATCTGAAATTTCAAATTCCTCCCTATCCTTGTGTGTGCAGGTCGTAGGCAGCATCTCCAAGGCTTCTTCCACCATGTATTGAGCGTGAAAGTGAAGGGAACAAGCTGCAAACAAGTTTCCAATCGATCCCCAACCAGAAGTTGCATAGAGAATCAAGCTACAACATCATTTGTGCAAGAATCCTTCATCATCCTTCAAGAACGATCTAAGGGGAGTCAAGAGAGATCCAAGGGAGATCAAGAGGGTGCTGTCCAAGGAAAGGAAGAGCCAAGTAAGCCCGTATTAAAGCTTTGATCAAGTGGAGATTGAAGCCACATTCAAGATCAACAACCTACATTCAAAGGGGAGCCAAATCAGGAGTTTTTCTAAACTGACTCTTATTGTGTTTTAAAGTTCACATTTGTATCTCTTAAACTGCATACTTGTGTATGTGTGGATCGTTGTTGATCCGTGGTCATTTGTGTGTGTCGTATTGGATTCATGTGTGTGCGTAGGTCTTCCTAGATCTACGTGTGTGTGAGGTTTGTTGCACTTGTCACAGCGTGTGTGCGTTTTGTTGATCCGCATGTTGGATCATGTTGGAGACTTCATCTCCGTGCGTGTGTGTGTGTGTGTGCATTGGGGCACGCCCTCGTGTGTGTGTGTGTGCAGGCGTCGTCCTGCGTGTGTGGTTGGAGCGTCGTCTCCGTTTGGGGATTTATCCCCGAGTGAAGCCTCACCTAGTTTGGTGAGGGGTGGACGTAGGGAGCCCGTCGTGGTCCCGAACCACCTTAAAATCCATGTGTATTGTGGTTTGTTTTGCGCATTGGCTTGGTGTGTTTGTTGAATCCTTTTATATGATCGTGTGGGAACGGTGAGATTGAGAGAATCTGGTTCTTGGCTTGATCAACTTCCTTAATCTTGTTGAAAGGAATTTACTCCACCTCACTGCATTCATCTTATCATCTAGTGTGAGGATTAGTGTAAGCTGTTATCTAACTTGCTGTTCAACATATTTGATGATTTAATTGTTGTTTCTTTACACTTGTTAAAAAGGGAAAGAGTTTCCTTAAAATTTGTAATCGCCCAATTCACCCCCCACTTGGGTGTCATTGATCGTGGGACCCAACAATTGGTATCAGAGCTAAGGCTCTAATTTCATAGATCTAACGATCTAGAGTGATTCGGATCAATGACTACCATGATGTACACCTTGAACTCTCTACCCGTGTTTGATGGCTGTAATTTTGATTTATGCTTAGGAAGGATGTGTAGTCTAGTCAATTCATACGACCCTAAGCTATGGAAGCTTATTTCACATGGTCCTCATGAATTGCCTAAAGACAAAAGTGTTTGGACTGAAAATCAAAATCACATACATGATCAAAACTGCTTGGTTTTGAAGTTGCTTAATGCTGCAGTTGATTCTAACTATTTTCCTTTTGTCTCCCATTGCATATCCGCGAAGGAAATACTAGATGGATTAGCAGACCTCAAGGAGGAGCTTAAAGATAGATGTCTTGTAGCGGGCACGAGTGATCAAGGGAGTGATCAGCAAAGTGGATCAAGCTCAAGGGTAAATTCTGACTCCGATTGTGAAGATGAATTTAACTACGAAGAATTGTTGAATGCCTATGAAGGGCTTGCTAAAAAATATAAGAAGTTAAAATCTGAAAACAAAAAATTGAAAAGAATGTTGGTCAAAATAAAAGTGATTCCTCATGCAAAAAATGCTCACACCTTAAGGAATTGATTGATGGTTACATGTTTGACATTAAAATTCACAAAGATCAAATCTCTTCCTTGAGAAATGAAAATAAAGAGCTGAAAGAGAGAATGAGTCTTATGGACATTGGCAAATTGAATTTGCTCATGATAAGAGACTTGAAAAAGAAAATGAAGAATTGAAACAGTTGAACAATGCCATGTCTGAAAGATTGTTGTTTTTAGAAAAAGAAAAATATGTGGCTTTAGAAGAGTGTGAAGATGTGAATGAAATAAGGCAAGAAATTGAATCTCTTAGGAAAACCAATGCCGTGTTAAATGTCAGTCTTTCCACTTGTGAAGAAGAACTTGCCAATTCTGAATTGCACATTTCATCTCTTGAAAAAGAAATTTCTGACTTGAATGCTTCATTGTCTAAATTTGTGAATGGCCAAGAAAACTTAGATAAATTGCTGGGCATGAAAGTAAACTTTCAAAAAGAAGGGCTGGGTTTTAATCCAGTGAACAAAAAGAAATTTGAGAGTAAGCTACACACTTATTTTGTTCATACCACTTGTGCACCCAGCACCTCCACATCTCGCTCCCATGAACACACTATGTCTAGAACTCAATCAAATCTGAAAAAGAGTGTGGATGTCCAGAATGTACATGCTAAAAACATTCATGTAAACTTCCATGCATCTAAGAAAAGAAATGTCTCATGTCTTTACTGTGGAAAACTTGGACACATGATGCATGGTTGTTTCATTATGAAGAATGATGATTTGAGAGCATGTAAAAATCATGCTGGTTTGAAAAATGCAAAGAAAGCATTCACCATAAAACCTTCCATGTATTGTAATCATTGTGGTAAAAGAGGTCACACAAAGTCACAATGTTGGTTACTCATAAAGAAAATGAGTTTTCACTCAACACGTCATGCTCACATACACAAACTAGTAGAGCCAATGAAAAAGAAAATTGTAATGCCACATGTTTCCCCCCATCACTTTAGAAAATCTGGAAATGTTTAGTATGATTATTTTCTGAAGAAAATTGATGATTTGAATGTTGTTAAGAAGTGGAAGCCATGTGCCAAAGATGCTGCTAACCCACAAGGACCCAAGATGGTTTAGGTACCTAAGAATGCCAAATGAGAAATTTGTTTTATAGGTGTGCCTTGGGAATGTAAAGCATGAAATCTGTTCTTATCAAGAAGGTAAGGCACACAAGTGGGTTAAATCAGGTTTAAAGAAAAATCAAAACTGAAATTTGGAAAGTCAGGTGATATCCCTCTCACTCTCTTCAGTAATTATGTCATGGTTTGATTCATATTGTGCTGAATTGTCTTGTGATAATGCATATATCTGTACATGCATTCCATCCATAGATAGTTACGTACACTTGTGCATATCATCCTCATATAGCATCTTGTTGAAGTGGAGCTTTGAAACCGTCAATAAATTTCACTACATCTGTTGAGCCTGCATACACCCTCATGTTTGCATACACCCTTTCACGTACTGTCTTGCATAAGTTAAACCTTATAAATTCATGTCATAATGCATAGCAATCCTCCTGCCTTCATCACCCTTGACTACATAGTATATCAAATGGTGACATGTGGAAGGGCAGATTTTGCCTGTCTGAAAGCTATCACTACGCGTGAGGTGATCTTCGGATCTAAGTTCTCCGCCCGGTACTATGAGTCAATTAGTTACAGGTTGCATATGGCATTGGATTGTTACTGAACATCTTGCATTCTTGCACACACTAAGGGGGAGCAACCACATTCATCATATGAGATTAATGTTTAGGTTCACACATGAGTCATGCATTGCATCTAGAGCTGTCTAGGGGATGTTGATTGTTAAAATGAATTTATCATGTCATTGTTAATCAATTTGAATCGAAATTGACAAATCAACTCTGTTGTTCTTGAATGCAGATTACACTCCCAAAATCTAAATGCTGATGGGCTGGCCGTGACCAAGTTTGAATCAAATGAGGAATACCTTGCAAGGATGAAAATGATAAAAATTTCCTCAATCCACCACCGGGAGATAGGAAATGATCTTGATAGTATCCAAGACATGGTATGAAAAGTGCACATCTCTGTTAACGAAGGATGGGTTCAATAGGTGAACGACTTGGAAGAAAAAGGATTCTCAAGGCAAAGGTAAGAAAGTAAAATCTGAAATATCAACCTCCGCGAGGTTGGTGATCATAGTGATTGAAGGCTTCCAATCTTATCTTCTGAACCAAGGTAATTCATCCTTATCAACTCATGCAATGGCCTTTTTGTCACTTGGTGATACCTTTAGATGACAAGTGTTGATTCTAAAAACTTGAGTTGTCATTTACTAGCATGCTGTGACAAATTGGTTGAATCTAGTTGGATGTAATGAACATACTTAATTGATTTAACAAATTGAAAACCTTGTGAGTTGTGCATGGAGTGGTTGGTTATTGAATGACACTTGAATTGAATTGCATATCTGGAATATCAAATGACATTTGTGAAAGAGTGGATTATATCCACTTGGAAGCATTTCCTATGCGTTGAGTTCGGTCTTTGGACTAAAATCTCCGCCTCGTACCAGATCTTGACTGGGATGTGATTGATTGATTTGTGAATGAATCCTTGAGCTGAGTTATGTAAATTGAAAATATGTCTGTGATTAAATGATCCATGCATTTATCTTTTGGATGAATTCTCATTTCAAATCTTGTGAAAGACCTTCGAAAATCTATTTTTGAACAATTCTGAAATTTGGGTTGCATTGCTTAATTTTGATCATTTATGCACCCTTATTCATAAAGATCTTGTCATTAACAATGTTTGCTGATTCATGGATTGAATGTGGATGATCTCAATAAGATTTCTATCACACTGGCTTGAAAATCAAAGCTCTAACCTTATTTTTGCATCATGTCTTTCATTTTCATACAGTTATAGGTTGCATGCATCAGAATCCAATGAAAAATCAAAAACATACATTTTGCACCCATGTAAATTTCTGCATTGCATTAGAACTCATGCATTAGCCGCACTTAGTTCATTCTGTTGGCATCCATTCAATTGGTATCAAATTGACATCACATTGCTCGCATGCATGTCATAGTGCATTTGCATAAACTCCCAATGTGTGCTTGTGTGTTATTATATGCTATTCACCCCCATCCTTGAAATTTCTATGACCTTATACCTTCTTGATAAATAATGTTGCATTTGAGTCATTATTGGTGTGCTTCATGTTGTACACTTTGGGGGAAGTAAAAGTGCATCTATTTAGGGGGAGTTGTATTGTTATGTATTCATAATTTTTTCGGTATACATGCTGGATCAAATTCGTACATTTCATGCACAAAATGTGAAAATGAGTGTTAAAGATAAGGATATATGAATTTCTTTTCAACACTCTCGAGATGTTAAACTGGATGCATGTATATTGAAGAGACAGTTGAGGAAAAAGCTGCCTACCTATCCCTGTTGAAAAATCTGGATTGAAAAAGAAAGACAGAGCAATGCTCGGTCTCACTGAGTAAACTGGGCACATGTCACCTAAGACGTGATGTGGTTCATGTCTGAAAAGTGTGGACTAGTACCTCTGTTCAAAATGCGGTGAAATGGTTTAGTATTCTGAGTAACCGGAGATTCTGGCATGAGCTCCATGCGTCTACTTGCGTAAAAAGGAATCATTTTGAACCTGATCACTCTTGAAAACTTCTGACTATCATGTGATACTGGTTGAGTTGAAAAAAAATGTTGTTGTAAACTCATTGTGGTAGAGCGTAGCCTCCAATATGCTGTTCTCACAATTGAAATTCAGTATGTAAAATGTCTCCCTGTGTTGATCTGAAAATCTTAATGTCCATGTTAAAACTATCATTTTTCATGTTACTCACTTACACATCTGAGAATTTGATTTAATATGTATTCAGAAAATTGATTGACTACATTAGCAATTGTATTAATCTCCTATATGATTGGAAAAACTCCCATGTGCTACACATGTGTATTCCGATTGTCATGACTCTCTTGCATCTTTCCTATACCCATCCCCTCTTAAATAAGTACAGGGGAGCAGTGTTGCATGTAAATATATGTATCTATTTGTTTGCTTGTGTATGCATCTTACATGCCATCCCATGCATAAGTTGCATCTCATACATTTTAAACCACAAATCAAAAATTAAAAATCTGGAAAATACTGAAAACTAAAAATTGAGTGGACTTCCCATGCTATTTACTTGCTCAATAAACTTTTGTGTTTGCTTGGTAAATGGGGAGAAAGATTGGGCACAACCAAGTAATCAACATTTGATATCCTCTCTAGCCAACAATTGGTTCTCTAGTCAACAATTGGTGTTTCCTATACATTCCATGAACCCACTTATTTATAAATTACTCCTGCTTCATCAGAATTTCAAATATGGGTTACTGTTCCTTGCACATTTATCATGCTACAATTTGCACCGCCTTTGTTTCTTCTTCATGCGAGAAAATGATTGGCATTACCCCGCTTTTTGATAATGTCAAAGGGGGAGAAATATTTCATGTGTGATTCATGATTGCTGGATTTGTTATGATTCATGATTGCTCGATTCGTTGTGATTCATGATTGCTGGATTCGTGATTGGGGGAGAAAACCATTCCAAAATTTCATGTGAGATTTCATGTGATTCATGATTTCATTTATCATGGGGGAGATCATTTTGTTTGCCATCATCACTAAGGTTGTCATCATTCATCACTCAGTTTGTCATCATCAAAAAGGGGGAGATTGTTGAGCTATGGTTTGATGGTTTTGATGATAACTAAACTTCATGTGTGATGGAGATTGTGAGCTGTGGCTTTGATGATAACTAAACTATGTGACATATTGTATGTGACATATTGTGTGCTTGATCAGTGGAAAACATCTTCATGATAAACGAACTCACATGTTGCTATATTATCTTGCAGGTTGCTCTACTAAGTTGACTGATGTTGAATCATGCAAGCTGCTCATTAGTCTTTGGAGGTTTCATGTGAAGACGATGCTTCTCAGTGGAATGGTTGAGTCCTTATGGATATGAAATTGATTGCATGGCCTTGTGTTGTGTAAATGCATAGCCATTTCATTACATGCTCTGTAGAGGATTTCCTCTGGTTCTTGTATATCATGAATGCATGAGTGATGGCTCCTAGTCATTCTGATCATATGGCTTAAATGCTTTGAATTGGTTTGTGGGAGAATTGGGTTGAAGTCGGGATCTTCAGATTCATTAGTTTAATATTAACTTGCTACTAAATTCCCAGGAAGTGCAGGTTAATGTTTCCCACATTGTGATGAATTCAAGATAAGAATTTATATTGGAATCCATGGTGATACTCTTATAATCTTGAGCTGAACAATTGGTTCTCAATTGCTTTCTTACAGATCTTTCATGGGGATTCTTATATGCCTCATGCTAATGCTTTCGTAATCATATGTCATGTCATTTGGGTCTTGGTCTCAAAACTAGCTTCATATTTTAATGCATGACCCATATATTTTGATGTTGATCTAACCTTTTGCTTTATCATGTTTTTCAGGATGAAAAATCATGATTGATCTTCATGGGATGTTGGTAACATTTAATCAATTATTTCCCATTGATTTGATGTAGGTTTTAGCTCATTTTCAGGCCCTAACTAGAGGGGGTCGACCCATGGGGTTGACCGTCACAGGTTCTGCTCAAAACAGAACCAAGATTATGTAATCTGCCTGAAAGGGTCGACCCCTGGGGTCGACCCCTGTAAACCAGAACCACAATTATGGTTCTGTTTGGGATCTGGAAGCACGAGGGTCGACCCCTGGGGTCGACCCCTGGGGTCGACCCCTGTAACCCAGAACCATAAATCATGTTCTGTGAGCCCGAGGGTCGACCCTAGGGTCGACCCCTTCCGATTGGACGTCCAGCCACCATGTTTGACCGCCATTTTCTTGCCCTTAAAGTCTTCCAATCCGAGTCAAACTTCCACAAATCACTCCACAAAGTGTGGATCTGGTCCCTAGGCTGTCTCTTGACCGTCCTAAGCACATATATACATCTTATTGGGTTGTAAACCCTAAGAAGGGACTTGCTAGATCTGAAATTTTGAATTCCTCCCTATCCTTGTGTGTGCAGGTCGTAGGCAGCAGCTCCAAGGCTTCTTCCACCATGTATTGAGCGTGAAAGTGAAGGGAACAAGCTGCAAACAAGTTTCCAATCGATCCCCAACCAAAAGTTGCATAGAGAATCAAGCTACAACATCATTTGTGCAAGAATCCTTCATCATCTTTCAAGAACGATCTAAGGGGAGTCAAGAGGTGCTGTCCAAGGAAAGGAAGAGCCAAGTAAGCCCGGATTAAAGCTTTGATCAAGTGGAGATTGAAGCCACATTCAAGATCAACATCCTACATTCAAAGGGGAGCCAAATCAGGAGTTTTTCTAAACTGAGTCTTATTGTGTTTTAAAGTTTAGATTTGTATCTCTTAAACTGCATACTTGTGTGTGTGTGGATCGTTGTTGATCCGTGGTCATTTGTGTGTGTCGTATTGGATTCATGTGTGTGCGTAGGTCTTCCTAGATCTACGTGTGTGTGAGGTTTACTGCACTTGTCGCAGTGTGTGTGCGTTTTATTGATCCGCTTGTTGGATCGTGTTGGAGACTTTGTCTCCGTGTGTGTGTGTGTGTGTGTGTGTGTGTGTGTGTGTGTGTGTGTGTGTGTGTGTGTGTGTGTGTGTGTGTGTGTGTGTGTGTGTGTGTGTGTGTGTGTGTGTGTGTGTGTGTGTGTGTGTGTGTGTGTGTGTGTGTGTGCATTGGGGCACGTCCTCGTGTGTGTGTGTGTGCAGGCGTTGTCCTACGTGTGTGGTTGGAGTGTCGTCTCCGTTTGGGGATTTATCCCCGAGTGAAGCCTCACCTAGTTTGATGAGGGGTGGACGTAGGGAGCCCGTCGTGGTCCCGAACCACCTTAAAATCCATGTGTATTGTGGTTTGTTTTGCGCACTGGCTTGGTGTGTTTGTTGAATCCTTTTATATGATCGTGTGGGAACGGTGAGATTGAGAGAATCTGGTTCTTGGCTTGATCAACTTCCTTAATCTTGTTGAAAGGAATTTACTCCGCCTCGCTGCATTCATCTTATCATCTAGTGTGAGGATTAGTGTAAGCTTTTATCTAACTTGCTGTTCAACATATTTGATGATTTAATTGTTGTTTCTTTACACTTGTTAAAAAGGGAAAGAGTTTCCTTTAAATTTGCAATCACCCAATTCACCCCCCACTTGGGTGTCATTGATCGTGGGACCCAACACGCGCCATCAAAGGACCATTAGAGACAATGGAGTGTAAATGAAGCGAAAGTTTGCTAAGCTTCGTCCAGCGGAAAGAGATAAGGAACCATACCCAACCAAAGAGACATGACCCATGAAATAAACCTCAATTTGACCAAGAAGGCTCAACTAAGGTGAACAACTCGGAGCATCATATAGAATGAATAAGGAGATGACCCGACCTATTGGTCATAAAACGGGTGTCAACAACATGGGGGGGTGAGTGTGACGCTCAGTAGGCAGCCTAAACAAACCAGGGTTAACTTGCATTTATATAACCAAATTGTATACATAATTCAGATGTTAATAATAGCATAATCCATTCATTATAGTCTACTGAAAATAACTCATAAGAGGAAAATACGCATTCTTAAGCTGACATATATGGTACCCATGCATGCGCTAAAACCGCGGTGAATGAGCATTTACCCATTATCACATTTCCATATTTTCACTCTTTCACATATCACTTTTCCACATCTTCGCATTTCAGATTTTCACATTTCACATTTCCACATTTTCACATTTCACATTTCATTATTAATGGAAACAAACAGCTACCACAACACAGGTGACCCCACACACACAAACGAACGAACGAATGAAAGAGTACTGCGCAGACCCGAGAGCGAACTCCCACCTAGATTCTTGGTGGCCTCGAGGCATTACGTAACATCACATCACAAAGGCCACCCCCCCGGGGACCGAAGATCGAATCAACAGGATTTTGAACCAGGGCGTTACGTATCGCCGTCCCCTGGGATCTTTTACTGAGGGACCAAAGTCCTATCTCAAAGAAGACTGTTGTTTCCATTCATATCATTTACATCATATTCACATTCATACTCATTTTACAAATACTAGTATGGTACTAACATGCATGGTTCCAATAGTTTAAGTGGACTAAACATACTCAGAGCATGAACATGTTACTATATGGAAGAGACATGTTTTAATTCTAGGCTACACATGCATGGAAAGTGACTTATAACTGCAAGTACAGAATTTCTGGGAACATGAAAATTTTATAGTGGGTTACTAACTTGTCCTTCTACCATTTTCCAATTTATTAGATTTTTTTGAATTAAAATGCCCTTTTAAAGGTCTCATTTTCTTGATTTCTGCCACACAGGAGAGAGTCGACTCAAACAGGGTTATGAGTCGACTCCTGCTAGTATCCAGAACCTGGACTGGTCAGGCACACAGGAGAGAGTCGACTCAGACAGGGTTATGAGTCGACTCAGACAGTATCCAGAACCGAACTGGGCGGGAAATCACGATTTTTTTTTGAAAAGGAAGGAGGGCTGTTACAAAAATCTTCAGATTATATGATCTATTTATGATATCCCTTCATGCATTTGAACATATTCATCATGCTAATGATTCCCTACCCCTTCCTACATGTCATGACAACTCATGCATTTGAGCATATTCATCATGCTAATGATTCCCTAGCCCCTTCCTACATGTCATGACAACACAGAATAGAAGCAACTTCATAATGAGCTATGGCGACGTACTGATGCGGTAGAAACGGTGTCCAACTTGGGATCTTAACATGAATAATTAGGATTCAAAGTGAGCCACAGAACTGACAAACGAAAACTTGGCGACTGCAAGATGATCCCACACACCCTTAGTCCCCCTTTAAAGTATAGAAACTACTTGAAAACCATTCTAATGCATCGTTTCCCCCTAAGGTTTGAGGATAATTTATTAATATATTTATATATATTTATTATTTAATTATATATTTATTATTTATATATATTATTTATATATTTATATATATTTATATTTTATATTATTTATATATTTATTTATATATATATTATTTATTATATTATATATATTATTATATTATATATATTTATATATATATATTATTTATATTTTATATTATTATATATTTTATTATTATATATTTTATATTATTATTATATATTATAAATTTTATATATATAAATTTTATATATAATTTATATATAATAAACTTTATTTTATATATAATAAACTTTATATATATATTATTTATTATAAATTTATAATGAATTAGGTGGCTACCTTCGGAATGATAAACCGACGATCTAGAGATGATGTCCACACCCCAGATCCACCTAAGCTTTTCCTTTCGATCCGGGGATGAGATCCACACCCCAGATCCACCCAAGGCTTCGCCCGTTGTCTTTCACTCGCCGGATCGTCCACCCACGAGCCGGATGGTCCGCCCACGAAGAGATAGAGTCCCTCACTCTCTTCTTACTTAAGAAAGCTAAAAGGTGGTGGAGGGTTGATGGAAATGGTTGCTAAAGGTTTACCACCCTTGAATCTCACTTCCATATATAGTTTTAAAGCCTCCCAAGGGCCTACCCACGTCCCTCTAGGCTCCAACCAAGCTCCATGGTCGCAGGTTTGAAGAGGAGTTAATGTCAAGCACCTCTTCGGGTATGAACAGGTGTGACCATATGACCACCGGTCAGGAATTCTGTTGGACGCGCTCGTACGTCGAGATGCAGGCTGGGGTGTCTTCATATGAATTAAAGAGGACTTCATGATCTAAATTTTGGCTTTGGTTTCAACGAATTTCATCGATCCTAGCATTAGTTACGATTTTCGCAAGACTACTGTGCATTCCAGACGCGACCCTTTGTCTACCTGTACATAAATGTGAGTAAATACATTTTAATGTTGCGCTTTGGATTTGGGTGTCTTCCGATGAAATCAAGAGGACTTAAAGATCTAACTTTGGGTTGTGGTTTCATCGAATTTCATTATTTCTAGCCCGAGTTATGATTTTTCAAACATTAACATTCATTTTTTGCGTTCTAGTCGCGACCCTTCGTCTACCTGATAATAAATACGAGTAAACACATTTTTTATTTGAGATTTGGGTTAGGGTGTCTTCATTTGAAATCACAAGGACTTCAAGATCTAAATTTGGGTCACAGTTTCATCAAATTATGTTATCCCTATCACGAGTTATGATTTTCATAATATTAACATTTATTCCCCCTCGTTCCAGCCGTGACCTTTTGGTAGCCTGAGGTAATTCGGATATAACTATAGTGTCCATGCCGAATTTGGCCTTGACTATAATAAAGAAGTTGTAGCTAACACCCCATTCGAAATTATGACCTTAGTTTTAGGTCATTTCATCGACCATAGACGAAGTTATGAATTTCCTATAATTAAATTTGAATTCTCCTAACAGTCACACCTCTTCGTGACAACTGACAGCAAATGGGCTCAGCACCTTGGGTTCTAGTGCGAATTGATTTTCCATGTCAACAGAAGAGTTTGGGCTAAGGGCCCAAGCTTTCTAATGAGCCTAGTTTCATCCCATTTGGTTGACTGTGAATTGATATATCCTTATTTTAACGGGTGACTGTGTTTTCTGTAACTATTTCGACCCATTATCATAACTCCTTATCTCCTATTAGGCCTACTTTTCAGAAGTTATACTCTTCATCAAAGTTGTTCCTTACCTAATGTTCGTTGCATGGGCTTTGGTTTTCCCTAATTCTGGCCTCCCTATAGTAAGTTAATAATTTCCTAAGGATCCTTCAATAATCTATCCAGATTTCTAGCTCATTGAGTTCACAGGCCCGAATTATTCTCAATTGGGCCAGTGCCCAAATTGGTGGTCGTTACATAAATACCGTGTTTAGGGCTCCGATTTCCTTGATCTTCTTGGGTCGGATGCACTAATTCTTGAGTTCTTAAGATAGAATCAGCAACATTAGAAGACTCTAACTTCCTGTAGGCTTGATCTCCTATCACAAAAATTGGAGAGTAGTTAGTTCTATCTAAAATAAACATATTCCTAGAAGAAACTTACCACTAATTCATCCACTTTACCTGAGTTCCACGCGTGCCAAAAGTCAGGGTCGCGTATGTCAAATATGGGGTCTATTTATAAGATTTAGTTAGGGTTTGAGGAATAGAACGATTCTAGAGTCTCAATTAGACTTTCAATTCGATCTACAATCCTTCTAGACTTATCTAATTCGCTGATAGAGTCGATCCCAGATGATTTGGATGTTAAAAATCTAACCTTTTCATGTTTCCTTCCTCTCACGAAATCTGAATTCGTTAGCGGTCATTGGACGACCATTTACATCCCGTTAGCGGTCTCGCGATAGACCGTTTTTCACCCCAGGCACCGAATTTGAAACACATCAAACTCTTTTGATATTATCCCCAATATTATCATGTTATTTATCTTCCAATGAGTAATTATCTCCTTAATTCCGTGATTAAGTTCATTCCTAGCTTCTAGAACATGGGCTAAGGTCCAAAATAATCTATTTGGGCCTATTGGGTTTATTATATGGGTCTAATCCTCTTGGATTAATGTAGGGCCTAATTAATTAGATTTAATTCTCCATAATGTATTTAATAGCCAATTAAATGCTTTAATAATTAATATAATTATATTTTAAATCTAAAAAATTCTTAGAAAATTTCCGGGCGTTACACATAGGTGTTGACACCCGTTTTAGCCCACAAGTTGCGTCGTTTCTCTTATTCATCATTTTTGATGCCCCGAATTAGCAATTATTTTGGAGCTTCCTTGGAATGATTTTTGAGCCCATTTTTACCATTCCCTATCCTTTGAGTCTTGGAGATCATGATTTCTTAGAGCCCTGGAGCTTATCTTATCAAATTCTGGCTTCTAAGTCGACTTACGACCCATTTAGGCCGGCTTCTCTCAAGTAATCGGCTCTCTCTCGTGCGCAGTCCTGAAAGTGTTCTTTTTCACCCTCTTCTGTCCTCTATTCAAAAAGTTGTCTTCATCAAAGTTGTTCATCTTTCAAAGATCTACAACTTCTTCTTCTATGCCGTTGGCCAGTTCTGCCCTGATTGTGAGCTATTTGCATTTTTCCGGCGTGTTGTGTTGTTCACCTATGTCCCAGAATTTTCTTCTCTCTTCCAGACCCATTTTCTCCCTCTTCTGATAATTTTCTCAACTTGCTTTCTTCATGCAAATTGTTCCTCTCTCAGTTATCTACAATTTCTTCTTCTACCACTTTCGCTAGTTCTGCCCCGTTTGAGAGATACGCTTCAATTTCTGAAGTCGCGCACAGTCTACCCAGAATCTGCCTCCATCAATGTGACGGCCCTATACAGGTGCGTTACATCAGTGTGACGGTCCTACGATAGACCGTCACACTGAAACTTGCCCGAAACACCCTGTTCAACCCCCAGAATGTGGCGGTCCTACCCTAGACCGTTAGAGTCCATGTGACGGTCTAGTATGGGTCCGTTACACCGAAACTTGTCTGAAATTGTCCCGTTCGACCCCCAGAGTGTGACGGACCTACCCTAGTCCGTTACATCACTCTGACGGTCTTACGATAGACCGTTACACGCACCTGAGAGTCCAATTCGTGCTGGACTCTGCTCCGTTTCTGTGCGTCGTGGCCCTCTTGCAGAGTCCATAACTTCTTGAATTCTACTCCGAATTGAGCGCCGTTTGTTCCTATGGTTTCTCCTTGGTATTATCTTCAATTAAGTCCAAAGAACTCCAAATTTCATTAGCTATATCTCTCAAGATCTGGGTCGCAAGATCAGGATTTAGTATCCTGGTTCAACTCAAACTCTGCAGATAAGGCTCCGGGGCTACCTTCCAAGAGCCATATCTTCTAGAATCCTCCTCCGAATTGATCACCGTTTGTTCCTATCTCTTGTCCTTAGTATTATCTCGAGTTTGATCTAGAGAACTCAATTTATCTTAGACTCTATCTCCGGGAATCATGATAAGAAGATGAGGCTTTCTTACAAAACTCTATAAAAACTGCCCAGTTCGCAGTCGCGACGGGGGGCTCTTTCCGGACGTGGGGCGAAGCCATGCTGCAACTCCAACTCACAACTTCGACCCTATCTTGAAGAGGGAAGTATTAGCTTTCAATTGCATCCTTCTGGGCTTGATTTCATGGTCTACACTCTTAGTTCTAGTCTCCTCAAAATCACAAATCATCACAGTTTTCTGCACTTTCTGCTACACATGCGTTTTTCTCCGTTTTGCATCATCGTTTTCTCTCTATTCTCTCAATCAAATCTCGTGATTTCAAATCTCATGCATGCACAACACACCAACCTATCTTTTCCACCCTTCCACAGGGGTTAAAAACCTCCCCCCGGTGCATTCTCCCCCTTTTATTCATGCTATTTTATCACTTTGGGCAGATTTCTACACTTCATGTTCTAATGGGTTTTTTCCTTTGTGTTTCATCTTTGTTTTGCAGGAGAGCATGAATACAATGTGAGGCCTTCTTCATCTAGCCGGCTGGAAGGAGAGGAGGTAGATCCCACACCTTTCCCCGCATCCCGTTCTTAAGCGCGATCAAGTCTTCATCCCTTTCCGAGGTACACGGCGCCGTTGCACTCCTTTCTTCATCCTTGCGGCGTTGTTAATCCTTGGTGGCGATCACGGTTAGTATTTCTCATCTTTTCATCCCCCTTGTCTTTGATTCACATGCTTATGCATGTATGTATTTAAAGGGGGCGGGATAGGAATCTAATTAAAAAAACAAATCAACAGTTTTTTGGCGATCACGGTGGGACACCAATGCCCATCACGCTTGTTTTCATGCTCTTTTGTAGGTTGGGTGGGTGCATGTTCATGTTTAGGTAGTATTTCCTCCATTCTCCCACTATTTTTGGTGTTTTACGGGCTCTGGTTATGTGACGGTCTTATGGTAGACCGTCACTGTCATATAACGGTCATTTGGTAGACCGTTACAGCTTCTGGCAGTCTTGCGCGCATGCTCACAGGGCCATATTCATCGGGGCATAACTTTTGATCCCGGAGTCCGATTGAGCTGATTCTTGTTGCGTTGGATAGCCCTTTGTATTGTCTTTCCATCCATATATCATTTGCATCATTTGGTTAACATTTGCATATTCTAATATTGTCCAACTTTTTGAGTTTTCTGCATAAGTTCTGCAGGCAGGCTTAGGGACAGGTTCACAGGTACATCTTTACTCAGTGATTTGACTACCTTCCCGGTGTCTGATTGCACTGATTTTTGTTCCATTGGATAGTCATTTGTATTGTCTTTCCATCCATAGCTTATTTGCATCATTTGGGTCTCATTTGCTTAGTTAAAAATTGTCATCATTTTAGCATTTTGTCCATAAAATCTGCATGTGGTCTGCGCACAGGTTCACGGGGGCAACTTTGCTCAGTGATTTGATTGACCTCCCGGGGTCAGATTGATCTGTTCTTGGGCCCGTTGTGCAGACCTTTGTATTATCTTTCCATCCATATACTATTTGTTTTAGTTGGATCATGTTTGCATAGTTTAATCTAGTCTTGATTTTCTAGTTTTAAGTTAGAAATTGCATGCACTCCGGTGCACATAGGGTCATACATTGCATATCATAGTTGCATTTCCTACCTTGGTAAGTGATCCTCTCGCTCCCATATTCCTTGGGCTCGACTAGGTGATCTTATCCGGGACCTCCATAAGTCCCCGCGAGCCGTGGATTCCCACACGGACGCCGGGCCGGTTGTACCTTTCCACACCTTAGGCTTGCATTTGCATACGTGTGAGGGAGTTAACCTTAGTCAACACAAAGTTTGGACCTTATTCCCATAGGATTCCTATCTTGAGGGAATTTTTCCTAATTCAAATCATTAAAAGGTCTATTAAAACCACTAAAAGATTTCCCATCATATTAACTTGTTTGACTTGGGTGAAAACTCTCACATTGCATTGTTTGTGTTGTTTGGGCTTGTCCAAGCCCATTAGTGGTTTTTGTGTTGCATTCTTTCATCATCCATATGTTTTGTTGTTGTTAGGCCCATTTAGCTTAGCCCATTTTGTGTGTCCATTATCTAGTCCATTGTCCCCTGATCCGTTGTCCATTAGTGGGTCAGTCCCCTCTTGTCCTCGAGCCCATTAAGCCATTGCTTCCCCACTTGTATCCTCTTTGATATCCTTGTATTAAGTCTCCATTTGCCCTCATGGAGCAGTATTCTAACCGCTTGTATCATTCTTCTTCCCAATCTTCTTCTTATTCCCGCGTGGAATCCTCTTCTCACGCGGGCCCATCTTCCCGTGGTCCTTCTGATCCATCTGAGGAACAGGCTAATCTCATGGCCCATCTTTCAAGCCTTGTTCGCCAAATGGACCCGGCCCAGGCCCAACGCATCATTACGTCTCATCTTAATGGGCCTTCTTCTCATAATGGGCCATTTTTTGTTCATGGGCCTCTTTCTTCTCCTTCATATGCTACTGGCCCGATTTCTAATGGGACTTATTCTCTTAATGGGCCTCATCCTTCTGCCCATGTTGCTGCCAGCCCAATGGGTCCTTATGCTCATGCTTCTTCCAGGCCCACATATCCTTCCATTCCCGGAATGGGCCCGTCTTCTTCTCAGCCCGGATCCTCTTATCCGGCCCAATACCATCATACTGGTCCTAATTCACAACCTCTTGCTCAAGCTGGCCCATATTCTTCTCGATCTCTCCCTACCCAGGAGATGATTGCTCAAACCCAACGCCAGCTTGATGAGCTTCAACGTCGGATCGATCCCAAATCCTCTTTAAGTGTTCCGTTCGCTTTCCAAGGTCTTCGGCTCCCACCTCCATCACAAATTCCCACATATCGCCGTTATAGTGGAGTCGGTGACCCGTATGTGCACTTGAAGGAGTTTGTTTATGAGTCGGCCCAATTTCGACATGACCAACACTTGATGGCTTATCTGTTTGGTCTGTCATTGGAAGGCCCGGCTCGGGATTGGTTCTTCTCTCTTCCGCAAGAGCAAGTTGTGAATTTTCAAGCCGTGCAAGGGAAATTTCTTCAGCAGTTTCAAGACCAGGTTGGGCCCAAGTACTCTATTGTGGATCTGGCCCATGAGATGATGAAGCCCGAAGAGGAGTTTTCTACCTTTGCCGATCGTTGGCGTCGCCTTGCCGCGCAGGTCCCGGGGCACATACCGGAGGGAGAGCAAATCAAGATGCTGATATCCAATGCCGTGCCCGAGTATCGGTTCATCTTAGCCCTCAACGACATCACCTCCTGGCAACAATTATACAGCCGAGCCCGCTTCATTCGCCAACAAATCCAAGATTCCCTTGACCCCGAGTCTCCACCATCCACCTCCACATATCAACCTTCACCCTCCACGTGCCAACCCTACGCTCCCATGAGTCGGCCCGCCATGAGTCAGCCTTCCGCCACATATCCCTCCACGAGCCAACCTCCTGCCTCTACGTACCCATACGCCTCCGCATATCAACCTTCCATGAGTCAGCCTCCCGCATCCACATACCCGTCTCCATCTCCACTTCCGGTCAAGGGAACACCACATCCCGAGCAAGTAGATGCCGTCTACATACCCCCTCATCCTGTTCCACACATGCCATCACCAAAGCCCTCCACCACTAGCCACGCACTCTGCCTACGCAACCTCCACTTCCGTCTCCACAACCTTCTCCACCATTACATATCCCTCGGCATCCACCTTGCTCGAAGCAGGCTCCTCATCTTCCGTTGCCGGAGTGTTTCACCGATATATTTCGGGCTTTGATGGCCACTCACGCGTTGCCGCTCTCTCCGGTTGTGCCTTGCCGACCCGCGGTCGGGGATATGCTTCAGTTCTGTGATTTCACCGCCAGCAGGGGCATTTGGTTGAGGATTGCCCCGAGTTCCGGGATTATGTTTATGATCTGGAAGCTAAGAAAAGGATTGATTGGGCCGCTATTCACAAAGTCATTTTACATCTTCGCAGCCAACAACAGCAGCAAGAAGTGCCGCCGGGCAGCCGTCTCCGTTACTTCAAGGCCAGGGGCACCCCTGTGATTCCTCGTCTAGTGCTGCACTCGCTCCGTCACCTACTCAGTTACCTCCGCCATCTCTACCCCGGCTCCATCGCCGCCACAAACCCAAACCTGTGCTCATGCTAGTGCCTCCCCTTCTTCTCCCGCCGCCACTACCACTACTTCTATCCCTAACACCGCTCGACGCGTTGTATCGACACGTTGACGGTGGACACCACAACCTCCCTCTTCACCCTCTCCACCTCCATGTCCACTACCCCCATCGCCTTCATCACTATCCTCGCCATCTCCATTGCCATCACCATCATCTCTATCTCCACCACCAGTGCTTCCATCACCACCTCCATCTCCACCCTCGCCTCCATCTCTTCCATCACCTTTGCCCGAGCCTGAGCAAGCCACACCTTTGCCTTTACCTTTACCCTCAGCCACGCCTTCACCTTCACCTTTGTCGCCACCCGAGCCTATCATCGCCACACCGCCTGTGCCTTCACTTTCCATCACCACTCCCGTTGGAGCCTCCATGCCTTCCAAACCTTCACGTGTTCCACCCAAACATATTCCCTTTACTTCTCCAACCACTTCCACCCCACGGAGCGGGTGTGCGCTTCCTTTGGTGCCCCTCGGGTCTAATCCCCAGGGAGACAATAAGCCAAGTCAGGATGATTCAGTGCCGGCCTTGCATTTCAAGATTCAGATTTTATCTGTCGGATGCCGGTTCGTGTCCTCGTCCCTGGTTATTTTGGGGATGATGTGCCTCTACTTTCAAAGATGACAGTTGCTAAGAAGAGTTCCCTTGAGTTGATGCCAGTTTCTTCCCGAGCGAGGCCGGTGGCAATCTCCTTGCTCGTCGGAGAGTTCACCATTGATGCTATTATTTCTCCTCGCTCTATTGCTGTTCAGATGACAGGCCAAGAAGGGTTCTCTACCCGTGTTGTGCTAACGCATACGGCCGCCAAGCAGATTATGGATTCTATGTTCAAGGGGCAATTGGCTGTATCTTCTACAGTTTCCAAGGATATTCTGCACTTGTTATGTAATCTTCCTCGGTTTATTAGCAAACCGGCCATGTCAACGCCGTGTATTACTCTCCCTCAGCGTCACCCGTCTCTTTTACCAAGTGAGTTGTGCTTCAAGGCTGAGTTCCGAGTGGAGTTGCCGAATCTCATGCTACTTGTGCCAAGTAACAAGACTCCATGGTTTTATGATATTCAACATTATGAGGAGTTAGTTGTTCAAGAATGTCCATCTACTGTTGTTAGCACTGGGTGTCTAGGGGCAACTGCCCTGATGAAGCTGCATATTCATGACCGGGCCAGGCCATCTGTCAGGTGGACCCGTTATCTGAGAAGGTATTACAGATTAAGAAGGCCGAAGGTCCGAGTCCGCGCCAGGCGAGTCCATGTTCAAGAAGTATCAGCTAAGAAGAGGCGGTGGCATAAGTTTAAGGGCCGTCAATTGTGCACTCAGGGGCCCACTTCTCTTCCTTCTTCTTCATTTCACTCATCATTTCTTCTGCTCGGTTCCCACCCCTGGGTGGTGTATCTGCCCTCTCCTAATTCTCCCTCAACGATTATCTCCTCCCATCTTAGATCCGTGAATCCCCGTTCTTCCTTTTCCTATCCGGAACCTTCGAACTTTCCATCTCCTCACCATTCTTGGCCTCAGTCTATGTCCTCCTCTGATTCTTCTCCTCTGGTATCTCTGGGTTCTCCTTCTTATTCTCCGACCTTGTCGAGTGTCTCCCATTCTCCTTCTCCGGCACTATCGGATGATTCTCGTCCCTCTTATCCGACCACGTCGGATGATTCTTCTTATTATCTTTCTACTCTCTCCTCCTCACCCTTTCAGGATCATTACCCTTTTTCTTGCTCCTTTCGAGGCTTTAGTCCGCCTTGATCTTGGCTAATCTGGTTTCTTCTGTAATTGGTTCCTTGTTATCAAGGTCTCTGTGCCTTAACGAGGGAGTTCTAGCCCTCATCTCTCTTTCTTTTTATCCTTATTCGTCTAGTTTAATGTCTGCCACTCCTCCATGTAGAGGAATCTTTGATCCTTTGCTATCCTCTCTCTTTCGTCCTGACAAACAAGGAATACAAAGCTACTCGCGCTCCTCAAAGCTCGATGATCGAGATCACTTCAAGATGTCAGTTTCCACGCCATGGATTTACAAAGGTATCTTTATTTTGTGCAAAGAACATGCTATTATTATCACTTATTACTCCTGCACATTGTTAAGATAAATGTTGGTTCCTCACATGGTTAAGTGGATTTTACAAATTTTCTTAATTCATTTATGTCATTTAAAATGAGTTCGTTTCTGCAGCATCCTTAGGCCAGTGATAGCTCCGTGCTGGGAGTCTAGTTCTTTCCCCGATCGTTGAGGGTGACCTTTGAGCATGGGTTTTTCACACACTTCATGGCAAGCCATAGTCGATTCCTCTGAGTAACACCGTTGCTGCTTTGGCCATACTTTGGGTATGCACAAATGTCTTTTTCTTTTCTCTACTCGGCCCAGTGCAGGGGCAAGAGATTGATGGATAAGATGACCAACCTAGGCGCTCCCTAATACGAGAGAGGTCTCAAATAGGGGTAGTCTTGACCATCGAAAGTGAGTTTTCATGCAATATCTAGCCAATAAGGGCTACCAAAATGAGAAAATGAATCCATGAAATATTATGAATCGAAGGCATGGCAAGAGTGGCAGTACAGTTCCCCGCGGGACGCTATGAGCCCGGTTGAATGCGTGCTCGATAAATATGGGTCTCAAAATCAAAGACACAAAGCCCTGGCGCAACAGACCTACTCTTTGAGGGGTGGTGCCCTGGAAGGAATTCAAGTCTTGATGTCTTCCATCCTGCATAAAGCTTGTCTCTAATTTTTCTTCTATTTCTCCCTCTTAGGCTGGGTTGTATCCCGGGTATGGCCTTACTAGGGGCACCGTTCTTTAGAGGCGGCTGGTTATGGTAAGCCACCCTCACATGCACGTCTTGCTCAAGGGAAGTCTTTAATGAGAGGGGAGGGACGTCGATCCCTGGCCAGTAGTTCGAGCTTGTCTTTGGGTGCTGCGGATTACTATTTTCAAAAATAAAAAAAATAAAATATTGTCAAAATCTAAAAAATGAAATATTATCAAAAATAAAAAAAACAAATATATCAAAATTCCAAAAATCAAATATGTCAAAATTCCAAAAAAGAAATCAAATATGTCAAGAAAATCCCAAAAATTTGAATATGGTAAAAAAAATCAGAAATATAAAAAATCCAAAAATACTTCTTTTTTGTTCCTTTTATTTTATATTGAGGACAGATACGTAATCTGTTTGCTAAGTGTGTAGGCTGCAGGTTCAAGCTTTCTTTGCTCTATCTTTCGCTCTGTCTCCTACTCATATTCTTCGATCTATTCTCATCTCTTCAATATCTATTCTGAAGCTCATGGCCTTCTCAGCTTTCGCTTATCTACTTAATCATGTCTCCATGAGTGGGCAATATCTCATGACTTTGAACCTGGCGGTTCCGCTTCATCTGATCTTGGGCTTTGATTGAAGGATGTGTTTGTTGTCTTTATCATGTCTATGGTCCTCCATGTCTTTTGTCCCGATGTGTCCTTGTCATATGTGTCTATGTCCTCTCATGTTGGTCGTATCTTTGGTCCCGCCGTGTCATTCATCACGCACTATCTTTTATCTTGCCGTGTCATTCATCACACGTGTCTTTGTCCTCCGTGGTATTGTCATCCCACGTATCTTTGTCCTACCATGTCCTTATACTGTCCCGCCGTGTGCGTATTTTCTTGTCCCACCGTGCCTTTAGTCGCATGTATGCTTGCCATTTGTTTGTTTGTTTGTTATGTTTCATCCATCTTCGTTATGTTATGTTGTGCCATATTTTATTCATATTTCTCTTATTATGTTATGTTCATGTCATGCTCGTTCATATTCGTTCATGTTCACATCTTGTCATGTCATGTGGTTGTTGTCTTATTTGAAAATCCATGAAAATTCAAAAAATCTAAAAAAATTCAAAAAAATACCATTTCGCTTGGCAGGTAAGTCAGGTATGGCTCTCTATCCCTTCTCATTGTTGCATTAGTATATGATATATACGTTATTATAGCCTCTCAAGGACCGACTGGTTGCCCGTGTGTTCTGGGATCTGATGTTCCCCTTTAACAAAAATGATGATGATCTAAGAGCATACGGTTAATCATTGGATAGGCCGCTCGGTTGAGTCGGGTGGGGGACGATAGACTCTGTCTCGCACGCCGTGGTTGCAAGAAGACTCTTGACCCCGTCTTGACTCAGTCTAGCAATATTATCCTTGAGTACTTTCTATTTTATCTTTCTTTGCATTCGTTTTAATGATTTCTTTATTTTTTCCCAGCATGCATCATGTCATTTTTGAGCACTCATGCCTCGTGATCCATTCAACGATTTCTCCTAGACAATGGTTAATTGCACTTAAGCTCTCTTGGGTAAGAGATTCTTCATTCCACTCTGAATTCAAACGATTTCTCTGATCTTGCAGCTTGGCCTAGTTGTCCAGCGTGATTCCTGTCTGGATTTTATCTCAGTTTTATCTCTCCTTTTCCAGCTCATATGTTGTGTTCCTTCTGACCCACTCATTGTCCGTGGATTGTGTCTCCAATGAGGTTGGTCATGTTTCCTTTCCCTTAGTTAGTTCTCCAGACATGTCTCATCCTTGTCAATCATTCCTTGAGGTTAGTTCGGCGTTTTCGGGAGAATTCCTATCGCTTGTTGGTTGTGACGGGTGTCTTTTTGCCTTGATGCCCGCTTATCAGTTCTCTCCGCTTCATCTCCATTTCACGTCGCTATCACTTTCGCTCCATCTCCTTTCCATTCCACCTCCGTGTCACTTTTACTTGTTCCCTTGCAAAGCGGTCATCAAGGAGGGACATCTGTTGACACCCGTTTTAGCCCACAAGTTGCGTCGTTTCTCTTATTCATCATTTTTGATGTCCCGAATTAGCCATTATTTTGGAGCTTCCTTGGATGGATTTTTGAGCCCATTTTTACCATTCCCTATCCTTTGAGTCTTGGAGATCATGATTTTTTAGAGCCCTGGAGCTTATCTTATCAACTTCTGGCTTTTAAGTCGACTTTCGGCCCATTTAGGCCGGCTTCTCTCAAGTAATCGGCTCTCTCTCGTTGCGCAGTCCTGCAAGTTGTCCTTTTTCATCTTCTTTTGTTCCTCTTTTCAAAAAGTTGTCTTCATCAAAGTTGTTCATCTTTCAAAGATCTACAACTTCTTTTTCTATGCCGTTGGCCAGTTCTGCCCTGATTGTGAGCTATTTGCATTTTTCCGGCGTGTTGTGCTGTTCATCTATGTCCCAGAATTTTCCTCTCTTTTCTAGTCCCATTTTCTCCCTCTTCTAATAATTTTCTCACTTGCTTTCTTCATGCAAATTGTTCCTCTCTCAGTTATCTACAATTTCTTCTTCTACCACTTTCGCTAGTTCTTCCCTGTTTTAGAGATACGCTTCAATTTCTGAAGTCACGCGCAGTCTGCCTAGAATCTGTCTCCATCAATGTGACGGCCCTATACAGGTGCGTTACATCAGTGTGACGGTCCTACAATAGACCGTCACACCAAAACTTGCCCGAAACACCCTGTTCAACCCCCAGAATGTGGCAGTCCTACCCTAGATCGTTAGAGTCCATGTGACGGTCTAGTATGGGTGCGTTACACCGAAACTTGTCTGAAATCGTCCCGTTCGACCCCTAGAGTGTGACGGACCTACCCTAGTCCGTTACATCACTCTGACGGTCTTACGATAGACCGTTACACGCACCTGAGAGTCCAATTCGTGCTGGACTCTACTCCGTTTCTGTGCGTCGTGGCCCTCTTGCAGAGTCCATAACTTCTTGAATTCTACTCCGAATTGAGCACCGTTTGTTCCTATGGTTTCTCCTTGGTATTATCTTGAATTCAGTCCAAAGAACTCCAAATTTCATTAGCTATATCTCTCAAGATCTGGGTCGCAAGATCAGGATTTAGGTGTCTTGGTTCAACTCAAACTCTGCAGATAAGGCTCCGGGGCTACCTTCCAAGAGCCATATCTTCTAGAATCCTCCTCCGAATTGATCACCGTTTGTTCCTATCTCTTATCCTTAGTATTATCTTGAGTTTGATATAGAGAACTCAATTTATCTTGGACTCTATCTCCGGGAATCATGATAAGAAGATGAGGCTTTCTTACAAAACTCTATAAAAACTGCCCAGTTCGCAGTCGCGACGGGGGGGCTCTTTCCGGAAGTAGGGCGAAATCATGCTGCAACTCCAACTCACAACTTCGACCCCATCTTGAAGAGGGAAGTATTAACTTTCAATTGAATCCTTCTGGGCTTGATTTCATGGTCTACACTCTTAGTTCTAGTATCCTCAAAATCACAAATCATCACGGTTTTCTGCACTTTCTGCTACACATGCATTTTTCTCCATTTTGTATCATCGTTTTCTCTCTATTCTCTCAATCAAATCTCGTGATTTCAAATCTCATGCATGCACAACACACCCACCTATCTTTTCCACCCTTCCACAGGGGTTAAAAACCTACCCCCGGTGCGTTCTCCCCCTTTTATTCATGCTATTTTATCACTTTGGGCAGATTTCTACACTTCATGTTCTAATGGGTTTTTTATCCTTGTTTTCATCTTTGTTTTGAAAGAGAGCATGAATACAACGTGAGGCCTTCTTCATCTAGCCGACTGGAAGGAGAGGAGGTCGATCCCACACCATTCCCCGCTTCCCGTTCTTAAGCGCGATCAAGTCTTCATCCCTTTCCGAGGTACACGGCGCCGTTGCACTCCTTTCTTCATCCTTGCGGCGTTGTTAATCCTTGGTGGCGATCACGGTTAGTATTTCTCATCCTTTCATCCCCCTTGTCTTTGATTCACATGCTTATGCATATATGTATTTAAAGGGGGCGGGATAGGAATCTAATTAAAAAAACAAATCAACAATAGGTTTGGGAACGTATTCCCTCCTTGCATTGGGAGATGGTGGGAGATCAGCTGGTTCTTCCAACTCACGGAGATCAAGACTCTTTTCACTCTCACCAATGCTAGGAAATTCTTTTTCCAAGAAAATAACATCTCGGACCTCTCGCTCTGTCAGTGTCACGCCCCGAGCGCGGAAGGAACCCAATATGCGTGACGAGTTTATATCATTCATGTCAATCAGAGCATAAGGAATTCGACCTTATAGACAGAGATGCGTAAATTGCAAGATAACCAAATCCAATTTATTCATAATAACCATTAAGGTAATTCTATTACATAATCTCAATAAAAGTACTAAGGACAATCCAGACTCAATAAAAGAAAATTACAATGATTGACTCAAGAAATAGGAAAAAGACACGGCTAGATAGATGCTTCTATGACTGGATGGCTCTACACTCTTTTACTCGTTTCCGTTCCCATCCGATTGATTCTCGTCATCGGAGTTACCAAAAAAATAGGAAAAATAGTCGTGGAATGCCATAAATCAAGCTAGTCATGCACTTCGGTGCAATGCCACACTGTGATCAATCAACTCTCATGGGCACAAGTACTTTCGTGTGCTCCTCCCAGGACCAGATCGGGCCCTATATGCGCAGTCATTGGGTCATGTATATTTTAGACACCCACTATAGTTATAGCCAATATAGAGTTCCAAAGGAATAACCATTGTAGGATGATGATGTAGATTTCATGAATGAAGGAGTTCATGGGTAGAACTTTGAACAAGTATGACACATCATTAATCATCATGAAAACCAAGACACAGTGTGAAACTGGGTAAATGGCACCCACTCAGTCGCCACCAATTACAGAAATAGCGCCCACATGCGTGGTCACCCATTCCTGTGAACAGTACATGCTGGATGAAATAGTGCCCAGACTCAGGTCGCTATATCAGGGAAATAACGGCGCTGGACTGGTCGCCAATTCCTTATGGCACCCGAGTCAGTATCGCCAATTGCTGACAGAAAATAGACATCTCAAAGAGGCCAAGAACAATGCTCTAAGAGGGCTAAGGCATCACATTTCTTCAAAGTGACGTGACAAGACACGGTGTCATGGATTTTTAGGGTGAAACCTACTCGACTGGCTTGAGGGAATCCAAGGCTAACGTAGACTTACGGAGGTCTCCATGATGAAATCACCAGTCCGAAGGAACGAATATCCCGCAGAGGGTTCAAACATCACCGTGACTTAGTGTGTAATCGATAGAATCAAAAATAGAAACCCCATCTACGAATGTGAGATGATAGTGTCAAGTATACCCGCAATATGGGCTGGAAAACGTGATAAAATAGAGAGTCAGGAATCTGCACCCCAACAGAAGTCGCTATTTAATGAAATAGCGACCTTCTGAAAGGTCGTTTAATCCTAATTTACAACAAAAATTTTAAGAAACTAATAATAATTAACGACATCGTGTAAGGGCGTTATTTCTAGATTTTTTTGTAGAAATGAATATTTCCAATTTCAAATAGCGATTGTATGAGATGGCGTTCAATATTTAAATAGCGGCATTATTTGGGTCGCATATTCATGATTTCCAATATAAATTCTATTTACCGAATTTTCTACAATATAGCGCCACCGTAAAGGGGCGCTTATTATTTAAATAGTGACTTGGTGACAGTCGCCCATTATTTGTTTGATGCTACGCATCGGGTGGGTACAATCTTAGACACATATTATTATTCATGTAATTGGGGTTCACATAATTCAAAAATTATAGACATGAGTAGACAGAGAAAAACATCAGGAATCCAGAAACACGTTCATGCATTACATTTAACATGTGGTTACATAGTTATTAATTTTTAAGTATGTGGTATTTATTAAACATACTAAAAGAATTAGCGGATTGACAAAGGGTCATTCATTAACTTGCACCCTGACCACTGTCGCTATTTCAGAAGAATTAGCGACAGCGCGTGCGGGCGTTCATTAAATAAGCGCCCATGCTAGGGTCGTTATTTACTAAAACGCAGTAAAACTACAGGCACTGAAACAGAAGTCATGGTATCCATGCTATATGACCTATATGCATGGCTTTTACTCTGATTATCAGGTTGGGCTTAATATCTTGAGAACACCTACCTCTTTTGTGGTTTGGACGATGGACAGAGAAGAAAGAAGAGAAATCAAGAGCAACTGCAGCAACAGCAACATGATCAGGAAGAAGAAATATCAGCAGATGCACAGCCTCTCTCCTTCACGTATGATAACAGGAGGATGAAGACGATGTAGTAGCCGCAGCAACCATAGAAGAAGAAGGAGGAAGAAGCAGAGCTTCTTCACGTCACAAGCAGCAATAACAGGCAACAATAGCACGGTCGTTGAGAGGAAGAAGAAGAACAACTTCTTCACGGCAATCGTCTGTAGAAGGAAGGAGAAGAACTTCTTCAACTGCAGTATGTAGGAGAGAAACCCATCACTCTTCTCTTCACATATGGGAAACAGAGGAAGATGACGATGCAGTTTTGCTTCCAACGCAGCACTAGCCTTGAACCCATTTGATGCAGATCCTTATATATAGAGATTAATATCTCTGATTCCTACAGGGATTTAAGCTTCCACGTAAAGAATCGTAATGGGTTTATATTTTCCCCATGCATATCCTATTGCTAAAACACCAACCGCCATCGGTCGAAACCCTAAGCTATTGCATGTTCGAACCTGGTGAAGCTTGTGGGTTTTAAAACAACCTATCAATATATCTATATTTATACATATGTCCCATGCACCTCCTGGCGTGAGGAAAATTTCATGGGCTTCGTTTGTTAAGGCCCATTTGGTCTTCTACGGGAGGCCCATGTATATGAGTTTAATTATACTTAGCCCATAAGGCCATAGACTTATATGGGTTAATGTCTTTAAGCCCTTTTTAATTTATATGTTATATATATATATATATATATATATATATATATATATATATTGCCCTGGCCTTATTTGTCATGGAGGATTTATTTATTTAGGAAATTTTTAGTTCTATAATTTATACGGGGTGCTATAGTCAGTCCTCCTTCTCGACGCTGTCCATACATGACATAACCCACAGAGCTCTTTGGATATCTAATGAAGATAAGCTTTTAAGCTCTGGGACCAAGTTTTCCAAACTTATTTGATATGTTATGAACATATCCTACTGACCCCCATGGCCGCAAACTATCTAAATTGGGCTTATGGCCCTGCCACAACTCATATGGGGTGGAAGGAACTGACTGTGAAGGCGCACAGTTCAAGATATAGGCAGTAGTTAACAAAGCATCTCCCCAAAAAGATATAGGAAGGTTCGCCTGCGTCATCATTGATCGGACCATATCTTGCAATGTTCTATTCCTTCGCTCAGCAACACCATTTTGTTGTGGCGTGTAAGGAATAGTGAGTTGTCGCTGAATACCTTTTTTTCACACAATGTTCGGAACTGATCCGACAAATATTTGTGTCCATGATCTCTCCGAAGAGCTTTAATACTCTTCTCCTTTTGATTCTCAACCTCGGCTAGGAAGTACTTAAAACAATCTAGCGCTTCATAGCGGTGAGCGATCAAATAGATAAATCCCTATCGTGAATAGTCATCTATGAATGTGAGAAAATAGGTATAACTGTGTCGTGCCCTCACACTCATTGATCCACGGATGTCGGAGTGGACTAACTCCAAAAGTGTCGATGCCCTTATAGCCTTTCCAAAAGGTTTCCGGCATGCTTTCCCAGCAAGACACGGCTCACATACCGGCAAGTTGACCTTAGTGAGTGACGCAAAAGGCCTTCTCGAACTAGTCTAGCCATTCTATCTTGCCCTATGTGGCCTAAACGAGCATGCCATGTCGCAGAACCTAAGTCTTTATTATTCAACACATATGTTGGAAGAGAAGAAGAATAAGACATATTATCTATAGCAAGATCCAATATAAAGAAACCATCATTCATGTTACCATGCCCATACACAATATTATCCAAAACAATATTTACACTACTGCCAGAAAAGTTCAAACAAAAACCTAGAGATAACAAGCTAGAAACTGATAGGAGATTCTAATAGATCCCAGACGCATAGAGCACATTATACAGAATCAATGTACGTCCATTCGAAAAATGGAGTTGCTACGAATTGACTCCGAGGACTTCTTCTGTGACGACCCAAGATCTGGATACCGGGAAGAATCCGATACCATTCAAATCCTGGCCCGCCGCCCACGAGCCGGGAGGGCTCGGAAGGGCTAAAAAGGAGTGTGGAGATACAAAGAAATAGGAAATAAAGCAGGAAAATTCAATAATTAACAGAAACAAATAAACAACTACAATAGCAGAGTCCAGTCTAATGAAAGTATAGTTTAAGGTAGAGAACGTACCCAACACCGAGTGAACACTCGGCCCGGCGAGCTGGCAACTAAGAACCTCCACACAGCACCCTCGAACCTCGAGGAAGAACCGCCGCACCTGAAAAGTAGGGGTGAGCCTCCTGTCACTGACACAATAGGGGTCCCGCAGAACCCCAACCGAGAATAACGGCGGTAGCGGAAAGGAAAGTAACTACAACGAACCGGTGGCCGGTCAAAACTCGGCACTACAGCTACTCCTACTATACCGGAAAAACAAGCCCTGATCTCACAATCGAGGGACTACTGAACTAATGGGAAAACCTATGGCTACGCCGCCAGAAAAGACAATCACGACCTCGCAGTCGTGGACCTAACACCGTCTAGGGAAAACCCTCGGTGATGCTCATCGGAAAACCCCTAGACCTCTACCTCGGGAACACTTCCTGAAACTGTCGGGGAAACCACGTCTCGCAGATGGGAAACGAAACCCAAAAATAGGAGAGTCACGCCTCACGTGACGGGAGTACCTGCCCACCAGAAGCAAGGCCGGATGCGTCCACTGACAACTTAGTACATAGCCTCAGGTGTCTCACTGCGACACCCCAGGCGGAGACAAAGACACCGTACAGTAACCAGGAACACAGAACAAGAACTAGTTGGGGTCACGCTCGTCAGCACGGGTCCAACTACCCACAACCACGTGTGCACACACTAACAACGTGTCCCAGGTCAGGCCCTCTGACTGGTTTTCCCCTCAACCAGACTCTGGCTGCAAGACGTGGGGCCCTACGGTAACAAGCCTAAAAATCGTCTCTCTCCGGTATAGCCTCGTCACCACTCCCTAGTGGGGCCATACGCGTGTCGGAAGGCTACGACTAGTGGGGAGTCACTGATGTGACCACTCTTCGAGGAGAAACACCGAGAAACAGACACGTACCCTGCGGGAAAGTTGCAAAGAACCAAGTGGCACCGAGCCACTAGACTCTGGACAGTCCTCCAGACTCACTAAATTCGATGGTCCTTAAGTCACAAGACTCGGGGTCAATACCGTTGCACCGAACGATGATACACCGTCAATCTGCCCTAACCCTAGGGTCAGAAACCTCGACACGATGACTCACGAGATAGTTCACAACTACTGAGACCATTACCTCGAAAAGGGAACTAAGAAACCCTCCAGTCCCAGGCTGGGTAATTGGACTCCCAGTCTACAGGCCATACACACGGCCTAGGTGGAAAACACATAAGCATGATTCCGAAGGCAGCTCACAAGACGCCACGGCGATTCCCCATCCTAGAAAAAATGGGAAACCTCCAGCGCTAGGTTTGATGACTGGACTCGCAGTCCAAGTTCATACACTTGGCCCACTCAGAACCATCTTCTGGAGAAACCCACGACAGGCGGGAGAACCCCACCGCACTCGCACCGATACACGGTGACTCGATCAAGCGTAACACGAAAGCCCGGAACATACGCTATTGTCAGCCGGACCCTCTAAATCTATGGGCACGTTAATCGAGATAACATGGTACCTTCAAATAACCCAGAAAACATGGTCACGGAACCCATAAGATGTCCGGGACACTCACGAGACCAATGGTCGATCACTGGGTCACAACCGGGTCGACCGGAGACCAACACAACGCTATACAGGCATGGCAAGCACGAAAACCAAGTTGCGGTCCTCCCTGGACCGTCACAGAGATTGGCGGTCTGGCTAGGACCGCAAAACATGGCCTAGCGGTCCCGCCAGGACCGCACAGCCCCAAATGCCCTCGAAACCTAGGCGGTCACTCCCAGACCGCCAAGAAGGATGGCGGTCCATTGCCTGACCGTTGGGCATCACCTAGCGGTCAGCTGCATGGCCGCTAGGCGGTCACCCTCAGGTTGCCACACGCCCGTTACGACGAAGACCATAGGCGGTCCTGGCCTGACCACTGCAAGGTGCATGGCGGTCCACACCAGGTCGTTAAACTCTTTAGGCGGTTTATCACGCGACCGTAAAACCAACCGACATAGGGGGGACCTTAGCGGTCTCAACATGACCGCTTAACACCATAGCGATTTATGAAACGACCGCTATGGCGGCCTTACCCTGAAAATGGCGAAAACGGTGGAAAACTCCATTCCACACCCCATTCACGCCCACGTGAAGGGGAAAATAATGGGAAACGAGTCCCCAACCTCTCTAGCATCGAGAGGATCCATTTGAACCCCAAAAATGTGGTTAAAATGCTAGATCCAGCTCACTACTCAAAAACATGCATTTTTCCCAACATGCTCAAATAAGCCCGCTCGTCTCACCACGGCCTACCAAAATCGTGGGAATGGGAGTACACGAGCTGGGGATCCATCTCCCTACCTCCACCAAAGATTTGACGCGCCGTGGACGCCGATCTGTCAAGAAAATGCCATTGGAACTCTGCCGGGACATGAACTTGCGGTCGAGCTTCCACGCGCCTCCACCGCCTCGATCCTTGCCCATCCTCACCCGTGCCCCACCCGCGTGGTCCCCGCCTCGTCCGCTCCCTGCTCCACCGGCCGTCGGAGAAGAGAGGGTAAGAGGAGAGAGCATGTGAGAGGTGAGAGAGAGAGTGAGAGGAATGAGAGATGAGGAGAGAGAAAGGGTGAGGGGGTTATTTATAGGAAAATCCAGAAATTCTAGAAAATACTAAAAATAGGGAAAAATACTCCCCGTGATCCTCGAAAAACACACAACGTCGTGGTAATGTCCCGGAGTTGGAGAACGCCATGGTTCACCCTACACGGGGTTCCAAAGGTCCGATAGATAAAAATATGCGTAAACCGCTAAACTCAATCCGGGACTCACGAAAGCGATCCGAAACCCACGGATCCTGATGCGATAAATATCTAAAAAATCCGAGGCATTACATCCCTCCCCCCTTAAGAAAATTTTGTCCTCGAAGTTCAGGACAAATGCGGGAACAAAGGGGAAGAACACCTTAACCAACTGACAACGCTATCAGAGCCCCAGCACAGAAAACCTCGATTTTCACGAAAGCACAAATCTTGAGGGATACAGCCAGACCTTGATCGCGAGCAACACCTCGCTCCGCATGCTGCGCACACCGGTCATCAAAGCTGGCATACACCGAAGGACATAGTCTGGCATCACCTCAGTCAGCAAGAAAACCTATCATGGCACCGCTGCCACCAATTGGCTCACCGAGGAGTCACAGTCCTCGACACGAGAAACAGCTACCGATTCATCCTATGGTCGGCAGACAAAAACCACATCAGCTTCACAACCAGCTAACTGGTTTCATGCCCTGCTTTAGGGAACAACCAATACAGAGTCTCCACCAGCTCACACTTGGCAAGCCAAGCGCTCACAACAGCACCGGACCAACTCTGCCAGAAGCCAAACTTCGACAAAGCCCAGATCCCATCCAAAAAACACACCACAAAAATGGCCACCAAAGGTCTTGCTTGCACATGGCTCTCGCCATTCTCGATGCGCAATGACCAGCATCTTCTATCTGTGAAAGACCACGCGTCGGTCACCAACTGCTCGTTAATGGGAAACCCTCCTCTTGCTCAACTTCTTCCTTCTTTCCTGGTCCTACACCAGATCCGAAGGGCACATTCCAAACCTCGATGGGCCACCCGTCGACTCGCACACAGACCGATACCACACCTCGAGCTGCACTCCTCTCGGACACCGCATCTGATCTTGATCATCGCACCAACTCAACCCTCTCAAGGGAGCACAATGAAACCAAAGGCAAGACTCAGGAGTCTTCGGTCATCACCTCACTCGACTCAGACTTATAGGAGAACCATCCCATGTTGGACACCAAACCAGGGATAACCATTCCAATGCCAACGTCCCATCACGGACCTCCACACACAGGCATCACTCTTCTATCCTATCTCATCGAAACCTTCGTCTCAATTAATCTAAGTGGACACCTGCCAATCCCGATTCTGCCCTTACCACAGAGCCACGAGACACCACCGGAACAATTCATGGCACACGTCTCTAGGGGAGGAAAGTGCCATCCAATAATACAGCAACCTAGTCGCCAACACAATGACCAATGTACACAGGTCTTCAAAACACACAGATTGTCATCACAGTTGGGTCCTTTCCGCCATAATCCGACACGACCATAACCTACAGATGCTGTCGTGGTCGATCATACTATTAGGCTCACAAGCCGCTCACATCTGCCAACTAGGACCTCATAATCTGTCAGAGATCACTCCCTGAAAACACGATCTCATCCGAGGACATAACCTCCAACACACGAATAGGGTACTCATGTAGCGCACTTGCCAACATAGTCTCCAATACTCCATCCTGCTAGTGCCATGACCACAACTCCTCGAGCAACGGCACGGCAACAACACATTTCACACAGAGGAACCAATCCTCAAATGCTCAACGCAACCTCAAGAATCTGCCCGTAGCAACCAACGCTACGATCCTGGGGCCTGTGGGTTATGGGCCCACCACGCTTCTGTTACGCACTCTGATCCAGGCGCACAGCGAACATGGCTACTCGAGACTCGCCATCCCGACAATCTACAACTCGGCTGGTCAACCTCAGAAAATAGGTTGAGGAAAGCTCCATTACCTCGAACTCCAAGCACAGATTCTCCCTTATAACCTGGCAATCCTATGCAACTCCGCAGGCCCTGATCCGCCACACATCGGAAAATTCCAGCACCAGCCAAGAATTCTCGTGAACACCGCCCAACCGGCACTCGTCCTTCCGGAGCAGTGCCAACACACCCTCCGACCAACGGAAAACCTCCACCCTTGACCTGACCTCGAACCTCGTGCGTGCTGGGAACAACACCTTCCAACACCAAGAAAATCTTTGCTTCCATTAGGTCGGCGCCTCCGACACACTCGATGAATGTCACGACGGACCACAATCATAGCATCTCTCGATGTAGCACCACTGTAATTCCTCGAACTGCAACACGCCACGCCAAGAGCCGCACACACGCCATAATCGACAACTGTCAACGCTCATCCTCGAGTCCCGAAACTCACCGCAGAACCTTCACATCTCAACCCAAATCCAGGACGAACATAATCCATTTGAAAGCAAGAGCGCAGGAGCAAGAACTTACTGGGACAACTCCGCCCAATCCTGTCTCAGAATCCACAAAACAATCGGAACCAACACGTCATTTCTGACGCCACATGGCACGACGAGGACATCAGGCTCAAAAATCAACAACTCACCGAGAAGGTCCTCCGCTCACCCGAGCGCACCTCTTGATCAGAACACCCGCTCTGCCACCTTAAACCACAATCTTAACACCTCAGGGGTTGGTTAAACCTCAAGCTAGAGTGGTCAGACTCTATAACAGCTCCCTTAGAGCACGCTCATGGCCACTTAACCACAAACAATCCTCACCAGCCACCTGACCTCGCTGCAAATTCCTCGAACACAGCACCGCAACCTCGCACCTGCCGACAATACCTCAGCGCAACTCAGTGCAACCAGGGCCATAACCTATCGGGAATAAATCTCTCTATCACATCCCTTGGGCCCCACACCGGCACGAAAGCCGCGAACAAAAATCAGCTTTACAGCGCCGCGCAGCGCACTCAAGCTCTCAAGCGAGAAATCAAGTGGAAAATAAACACAAAATCCTAAGCCAGCTGCCGACTGTATTGGACCTTATGGACTCTGATCACTGTAGTATCTTGAATTTCCATGTACGTCCACAACCACTATCCCGATACCAACTGTGACGACCCAAGATCCGGATACCGGGAAGAACCCGATACCATTCGAATCCTGGCCCGCCGCCCACGAGTCGAGAGGGCTCGGAAGGGCTAAAAAGGAGTGTGGAGATACAAAGAAATAGAAAATAAAGCAGAACAATTTAACAATTAACAGAAATAAATAAACAACTATAACAGTAGAGTCCAGTCCAATGAAAGTACAATTTAAGGCAGAGAACGTACCCAACACCGAGTGAACACTCGACCTGGCGAGCTGGCAACTAAGAACCTCCACACAGCACCCTCGAACCTCGAGGAAGAACCGCTGCACCTCAAAAGCAAGGGTGAGCCTCCTGTCACTGGCTTAGTAGGGGTCACACGGAACCCCAACTGAGAACAATGGCGGTAGCGGAAAGGAAAGCAGCTATAACTACAGCAGGAATAGCGAACCGGTGGCCGGTCAAAACTCGGCACTACAGTCACTCCTACTATACAGGAAAAACACGCCCCGATCTCATAGTCGGGGGACTACCGAACTAACGGGAAAACCTATGGCTACACCGCCAGAAGAGACAATCGCGACCTCGCAGTTGTGGACCTAACACCGTCTAGGGAAAATCCTCGGTGACGCTCACCGAAAAACCCCTAGACCTTACCTCGAGAACACTTCCTGAAACTGTCAGGGGAACCACGTCTTGCAGATGAGAAACGAAACCTGAAAACATGAGAGTCACGCCTCACATGACGGGAGTACCTGTCGACCATAAGCAATACCGGATGCATCCACTGATGACTTAGTCCACAGCCACAGGTGTCTTGCTGCGACGCCCTAGGCGGAGACAAAGACATCGTAAAGTAACCAGGAACACAGAACAAGAACTAGCTGGGGTCGCGCTCGTCAGCACGGGTCCAACTGCCCCCAACCACGTGTGCACACACTTACCACACGTCCCAGGTCAGGCCCTTTGACTGGTTTTCCCCTCAACCGGACTCTGGCTGCAAGATGTGGGGCCCTACGGTAACCAGCCTAAAAATCGTCTCTCTCGGGTATAGCCTCGTCACCACTCCCTAGTGGGACCACACGCGTGTTGGATGGCTACGACTAGTGGAGAGCCACTGATGTGACCACTCTTCGAGGAGAAACTCTGAGAAACACACATGCACCCTACGTGAAAGTCGCGAAGAACCAAGTGGCACCGAGCCGCTGGACTCTGGACAGTCCTCTAGACTCACTAAATCTGACGGTCCTTGAGTCACAAGACTCGGGGTCAAGACCGTTGCACCGAACGGCGCTACGCCATCAATCTGCCCTATCCCTAGGGTTAGAAACCTCGACAGGATGACTCACGAGGTAGTTCAGAACTGTGGAGACCATTCCCTCGAAAAGGGAACTAAGAAACACTCCAACCCCAGGCTGGGTAATTGGACTCACAGTCCATAGGCCACACACACAGCCAACGAGGAAAACACAGAAGCATGATTCCCAAGGCAGCTCACAAGCCGCCACGCCGATTCCCCATCCCAGGGAAAAGTGAGAAACCTCCAGCCCCAGGCTAGATGACTGGACTCGCAGTCCAATGCAATACACTTGGCCCAATCGGAACCATCTTCTGGAGAAACCCACGACATGCGGGGCAACCTCACCGCACTCGCACCGATACATAGTGACTCGATCAAGCGTAACATGAAAGCCCGGAACACATGCACGGGGTCACCCGGACCCTCTAAATCTATGGACACACTAATCGAGGTAACATGGTACCTCCAAACACCCCAGAAAACATGGTCACGAAACCCATGGGATATCCGGGACACTCACGAAACCATAGGTTGATCACTAGGTCATAGCTGGGTCGACCGGAGACCAACACAATGCTAAACTAGCATGGCAAGTACAAAAACCAAGTGGCGGTCCTCCCTGGACCATCACAGAGCTTGGCGGTCTGGCTAGGACCGCAAAACCTGGCCTAGCGGTCCCACCAGGACTGCACAGCCCCAAATGCCCTCGAAACCCAGGCGGTCACTCCCAGACCGCCAAGAAGGATGGCGGTCCATTGCCTGACCGCTGGGCATCACCTAGCGGTCAACTGCATGGCCGCTACCCCCCTGACCTTGAACGACTCCAAAACAGAAAATGGTCGTGCCCTGGCCGCTATTCAGAAATTAGCGGCCAGTCGCGAGGCTACCGCGGGACCTAGGCGTGCGGTCACCCTCAGGCCGCCACACACCCGTTACGACGAAGACCGTAGACGGTCCTGGCCTGACCTTTGCAAGGTGCATGGCGGTCCACACCAGGCCGCTAAACTCTTTAGGCGGTCTATCACGCGACCGTAAAACCAACAGACATAGGGGGGACCTTAGCGATCTCAACATGACCGCTTAACACCATAGCCGTTTATGAAACGACCGCTATGGCGGCCCGACGCCGAAAATGGTGGAAAACTCTATTCCACGCCCCGTTCACGCACACGTGAAGGGGAAAATAAGGGGAAACTAGTCCCCAACCTCTCTAGCACCGAGAGGACCCATTTGAACCCCAAAAATACGGTTAAAATGCTAGATCCGACTCACTCCCCAAAGCATGTATTTTCCCCAAAATGCTCAAATAAGGCCGCTCGGCTCACCACGGCTTACCAAAATAGCGGGAATGAGAGTACACGAGCTGAGGATCCATCTCCCTACCTCCACCGAAGATTTGACGCGCTATGGACGCCGATCCGTCAAGAAAATGCCGTTGGAACTCCGCCGGGACATGAACTCGCAGCCGAGCTTCCACGCGCCTCCACCTCCTCGATCCTTGCCCATCCTCGCCCGTGGCCCGCCCGCGTTGTCCCCGCCTCGCCCGCACCCCACTAGGTCGGCCGTCGGAGAAGAGAGGGTGAGAGGAGAGAGTGTAAGAGAGGTGAGAGGGAGAGAGTGAGAGGAATGAGAGATGAGGGGGGAGAAAGGGTGAGGGGGTTATTTATAGGAAAATCTAGAAATTTCAAAAAAATATCAAAAATAGGAAAAAATACTCCCCGTGATCCTTGAAAAATGCACAACGTCGTGGTAACGTCCTGGAGTCGGAGAACACAACGATTCACCTTACACGAGGTTCCGAAGGTTTGACAGATAAAAACACGTGTAAACCGCTAACTCAATCCAGGACCCACGAAAGCGATCCGAAACTCACGGATCCTGATCAGATAAATATCCAAAAAATTCGGGGCGCTACATCTTCGATGGTTCCTTACCTATAAAAACTCTGTGCCTGCCTATGGGGATCCTATTGTATTCCACGAAGCCTGCTCGGTCCATGGTTATATGTTTCGTCGCTCATGAATCCACAATCCACACAGGATTAGGACGAGCAGATAAAACATGTGTACAAACATAAATATATGGAGAGCTAGGTACATTAATTACCTTCTTCAGCTAAGGATACTTATGAGCGAAGTGGCATCTCTTCCTGCAATTAAAGCATCTTATACGGCTTTTGTCTTTCTTTTTCTTTCTGCTACGTCTTCCACAGTGGTGCTTAAAGGACCGATTTTCTTTGGGGTCAGGTGCGGCATCTCACCCTTGCAATTTCCTCTATGGTCCCTTCCTGCCATATCGGTGACTACTCTGACCGACATTAGTAGTGGCGCGATGTAAAATCTCGCGCTCAGCTTCGAACTCTACATGACGAGAAATATCCGAAAAATCCTTGATATTCTCGTTATATGTTAGAATTTGTTTTATTTGGAATCACGAGTCTAGCAGAGATCTTATCACAGCCTGCACCTGCTGCTCATCTGTGAGATCATGTCCTGCCGCCTTCAAATCAAGAATCATATGAGCCATAACCCTCAAGTGCTCAATCATCGTATGGTACGAGTCTTTCCGGTAAGTTTCAAATTTCAAGACTAGAGCTCTCAACCGGGTCACAGACGTCCCCCCCAAGGTAAATGTCAATTGGTCCCACATTTCCTTGGCAGTACTATAACCCTCAAACTCATCAATAAGATCGTCCTCCATCGCGCTAAACATAGTGAAGTGTGAACCGCAATCTCTCTTAAACCAAGTCTTATAGATTTCTTGGTCTTGGCGATGTTGGAGGGTGTTTCCCTCTTCGGGCGATAACATGGTAATAGTAAGATGGTCGAGCAACTCTTGCTCATCCAACAGATATTGGATCTTATGGTGCCACATATCATAGTTTGTGCCATTTAATTTTTCACCCCTAGTGAGATCTGCAATAACATGCTCCGCGGCCATTGCTATCAACCACTACATAAATTGATAAAGTAAACGACATCAATTTACACATCATCTCAATTTACTAATTGAAATCCAAACTAATTATATTAAACTTTTTTAATGATAAAATCGAAAGCAGAGTCAGACAACTACAATCATCTCCCACTCACATAAGATCATTTAATAACCTTAGAATGACTTCGAGCAAATTCATAATTTATGTCAGGTATGCAAAATAATTATATGCAAAATAAATTCACATTTTTATATGCAAAACGAATTTGCACATATATGTACAAAATAAATTTGCACAATAAAAATAGTACCACATATGCAAAACAAATTCGTATAATATGAGAAAATAAAGATGCAGTTAACATGTTACTGAAAATAGAGTAAAAAATAGTATTTTATAAACATGTTAGTATAATATTCACATGATCCGCTACAAGCATGTACAGACACACGCGTAAAATGCGGAACAAAAGTATACTGCTAAAAGGAACTGTATATAAGGCAAAAAATAATAATTCACAGCAACTGTACATAACCATAAAGTACTACCATCTCCCCATCCGGGGTCACAGTAGGAATAGTCGGAATAAATTATGGTAGAGGTGGTGCTTCCGGAGGCCAAACTGGTGGCGACCCACGTCGACCAGGAGGCCAAGGCTCCCACTCGACATGGACGGGCTCTGGAAGCTGCTATGGCGTCGGTAGACACGAGGTAACCTCTCTAGCTGGGAACTGAGCAGCGAGCTTGCCAGCTCCCCGCTAGAGCTCTCCCTACTCCAGCAGAAGTCACGATCGTCGGTGGTCGAGGCGCTCGATCTCTCGCCGGTAAGGGGAGAGAGCTCGCCCGGTGCTGTGCGACCACCCTCGCGTCATCTGCATGTCCACCCTCTCTATGTCTCTGCGAACGTTGTACACATGCGGGTGGTGCAGCGGTCGTGCTCGCTGCAGTATGCAAGGACGATCCCTGAAGAGCACTGTGAAAACTCTACCGATACTCTCAGGCGGTATGACGACGACGTCGAAGGGGCAACTACTCCATAGGAGCGCACACAGAGGCACTCGACTCAACGTCATTTTCTCCGAATGATGACGATGACGGATCTAACCCTCTTTCCATCTGCGCGGGCTGCACTAGAGGGCCTGCAGGTATGCCTAGCATTGCCCATAGTGGTGCCAAAGCCCTCGCAGGAGGGAAAGAAGGGAGAGAGTCACGCTCCGAGGATGACTCCTCGGAGTGATCGGTGAGAACATCGTCATAGTGGGGAGGAACTGACTGGGCCGCCATCAAATACAGTCCTTTGCAACAAATAAATAACCAAATAAATAGCATGAACTTAAAATAGATAAAATAATACCGACATATCTTAAGACGAACCCAGAATAAATATAAATCAAATAGGCGGCATCTGGCATAAAATAAAATTACTCGGGACAAGCCGGGACAAACCCAGAACAAATAAAATATTTAATAGAATGCATCTAGCATAAAATAAAATTACTTGGGACTAACCCGACATATTCAGAACAAACCCAGAATAAATAAAATATTAAACAGAATGCATCTGGCATAAAATAAAATTACTCGGGACTAACCCGGCATGTCCAAGACAAACCCAGAATAAATAAAATATTGAATAGAATGCATCTGGCATAAAATAAAATTATTTGTTCTGGGTTTGCCCAGGACATGTTGGGTTAGTCCCGAGTTTTGTTTAATATTTTATTTGTTCTGGGATTGTCTTGGGCATATCCAAGACAAACCCAGAATAAATAGAATATTAAACAGAATGCATCTAGCATAAAATAAATTTTCTCGGGACTATCCCGGCATGTCCAAGACAAATCCAGAATAAATAAAATATTGAACAGAATTCATCTGGTATAAAATAAAATTACTTAGGACTAACCCGACATGTCCAAGAGAAACCAAAACAAATAAAAAATATTAAACAGAATGCATCTGGCATAAAATAAAATTACTCGAGACTAACCAGACATGCTCAGGACAAACCCAGAATAAATGAAAAATTAATAGGTAGCATCTGACATAAAATTAAATTAAATAGAACTAATCTGGCATGTCCGGGATAAACCCAGAAAAAATAAAAAATTAACAGGCAGCATCTAACAGAAAAGAAAATTACACAGAACTAATCCGACATGTTCGGGACAAAACCCATAAAAAATAAAAAAATAACAGGCAGCATCTGACATAAAATAAAATTACACGGAACTAATCAGGCATGTCCGGGACAAAACCCAGAACAAATAAAAAATTAACAGGCAGCATTTGACATAATATAAAATTACACAAAATTAATCCGACATGTTCGGGACAAACCGAGAACAAATTAAAAATAAATAGGCCGCATCTAAGATAAAATAAAATTACACGGAACTAATCCGGCATGTCCGGGATGAACCCAGAATAAATAAAAAATTAAACGGGACGGACTCGGTATGAAATAAAATAGGAAGGAGGAACTGGCTCTGATACCAATGTTCGATGACACCGAAATATATTAAACAAAATAAGGAAGATTTTATGCATAAAGACATACCTTTGCAGTGCTGCATTCTGTGTGGTGTTTTGATGATGTCAATGCAATATGGTTCATTACCTAATACAATGAATCTTAATTGCAGGTGTTCTGTTGGCTAAAGCTGTGTCAAAGAGGGAAATGAAGTTTTGAGTAATGATAGATCAAATTTACCATGAAATAAGGTGAAATTTTCAGAAGCAAAGGTCAACGATACATGATCAAGTCTTAAGTTCATTTCGGTCGACCGAATTGTTCATTTCGGTCAACCGAAGTTCCCAAGAAAAGACTCAGAAGAACAAGCGTGTTGTTTACTATCAGAATCTCAATGCAGCATCATCACTGTATCGACGCGGTCAGGCTCCCAGAAGCATTCCAGTAATATGTCTTCATTAGAGAGTCGATGCTTCAGAATTTAGAATACTGCCTCGATGCAGTCACAACCATAGAAGTGATTTTTAGAGAACTACATCGACGCAACAAAGAGCTACACCGATTCATCAAAAACAAAATCAGTCATCAAGTCACACAACGTCGAAGCACCAAGTGGCTGCATCGACGCACCAAGACCAAAGCCAGCATTCGAAGTCTTCAGGCCAAGGATTCTATGTTCAGACTACACCAATGTATCTGAGGTGTATCGACGCACTCAACTCAGAACCGCAATTAAAAGTCAACACGTCGAAGCATCCAAGGGCTGCATCAACACACCAAAGGGCATGCGTTTTGAAGCCAATTGTTCGAAAGCTTTTTAGCTACACTTCATCGATACAATAAGTAGCTGCATGGACACAGATTGGCTTTATTCTCAAAAACAGGAGAATTCAAGTGAATCACGTGCCAGCGACCTGAATTCATATTGGCATGCAATCCAATCCACGTGGCTAAGCTTTGGAAGGATAAAAGGTGTCAGAATATTCCCTCTGCCACCTAGACCAATGGTTGAACCCAAGCGAATCACGTGACAGCGCTCATGGAACTTTTGGCATGCAAATTACAACCCACGTGGCTGATTTCTGGAAAGTTCATATCACCAGAATATTCTTTTCCATGTGGACCAATTGATTATCATGGCTGGTGATCGGAGTCTCAAATTGAAGACGATGCTCTACTCTTTATATATGTCAGCCTCTCTGTTGAAGGGAAGCTGCTAAAGCTGCTGCTATCGTTGCCATTGCAAATTCAGTGAGAGCACTTCCAGAAGAAAAAGAAAGAGAGAACCACCTCAAGAGAAAGAGAGAATTGAGTGCAGCCAGCCCATCTCCTTAGGAGATTGCTTCAATTTGAAGCTACATTGTTTTTGTCCTTTCTTTTCCGATCGAATTCCTACATTTCTACTACTTTTCTTTCTGTTCTTTGTTTCGAACTTGTTTGTGGTTCCCTCTGAGTACTATCAGAGGAAGGGAGAGTATTCTCTGGAGTCCCCTCTGTACATCAGAGGAAGAGAGGTTCAAACCTCTTGTTGCGTGAGCTACTCGGTGCAGTTCACGAGGTTTCCTCTGTGGTCGTAGAGGAAGGGAGGTTGTTCCTCCGGGTTCCTTCTGGAAATCCAGAAGAAGCGAGGAGTGTGTTCCTCGGGAATGAAGCTGTGGTTACAGTCGTTGTCACAGATTGTGTCTGATGTTTGTGTTGTTGAGCAAGGAAGCCTCACTGTAAGGGAGTGAAGGGTGGATGTAGATTGCGGGTGGCATTCGAACCACCTAAAAATTGCCTGTCTCATTTGTGGTGTGTTCTTATTTGTCACTTGAAATTGTACACAACCAGGAAGTATATCAAAAGACGTGGTGGGAAAGATAGGTTAAGCCTATCCGGAACATCGCC
Organism: Amorphophallus konjac; assembly: GCA_022559845.1. NCBI lineage: Eukaryota > Viridiplantae > Streptophyta > Magnoliopsida > Alismatales > Araceae > Amorphophallus > Amorphophallus konjac. The sequence continues at coordinate 265,366,988 of CM040119.1, read as the reverse complement.
CCTTGCGTGAGGAGATCTTTCGATCAAACCTCTACCTAGTATTGTCCCTGCCTTGTGATTAATTGGCATTTGTAGTTCTGATTGATTGTTAGGTTGAGTTTAGTTCTTATGATATCTTAATGCATCCTTTATTGCTTATGCGTATATGCTGCTTGCTTGGCTGCCTGAACTGATCGATGTGGTGAATAATACCTTCCTGAGTGCCTGATCTAAGTGTAGTACTTGAGAGTTTTTAATCCGCGAAGTTTTTGGTAGTAGATCTATTCATCCCCCCTTCTAGATCTCATCCCTTTTCTCTATCAATTGGTATCAGAGCGGGTTTCCCATAATGTGGTCCAACGACTAGGGAAGACCTGGAACCAGTAATGCTCGTAGCTTCATAGCTGAAGGGCATTCAATAAATAGACCCCCATTCTTCGACGATGCTAACTACTTGTTTTGGAAGAATAGGATGGAGGTGTTCTTACGAGCTTAGAGCCATGAGCTGTGGAGGGTTGTCACCAGCGGTCCATTTGAACTCCCTGAAGATGAAAGCGCATGGACCAGGGAATAGATTAGAGTGTCAACTGTCAACTGGATTACTCTCAACATCATGCAGTGCGTCATGCATCCAGATGAATATTCAAGGATCTCAGCTTGCAAAACTGCCAAGAAGATGTGAGACGAGCTGGAGCTGATCTATGAAGGAACGTCCCAGGTGAGGGCAACTAAGGTAAACATGCTCACCTCAGATTATGAATTGTTTAAGATGAAGTCTGAAGGAAACATATCTGAGTTGTATGCGAGGCTCTCACTGATCACTAATAGTCTTAAGGCACTAGGAAAACAATTTCAGAAAAGTGATCTAGTTAGGAAAATTCTTAGCTCTCTAACACCAGCATGGCACACGAAAGCCACTATGATAGAGGAGTTTAGGGATCTGACTACTATGACAGTGACAGAGCAAATGGGGTCACTGATGACATATGAGATTAATCTCAAGAGGAGTGTTGAAGAAAACAAGAAAGGAAAAACTATAGCCCTCAAAGTGTCTCGGAGTAGTGGAGAGAGAAGTGAAGAGTATGAGAGTTTTTTAGATCTTGATGATGCCCAACAAGCCATGCTGACCCGACAATTCCAAAGGTTTTTGAGAACCAAAGCTAAGACCTTCAGGAAAAGAAGGCCACAATAGGCTGGTAAGAATTCTAACTTTAAATCTTATAAGAATAAAAATTGTGATAAAATTACTTGTTTTCATTGTAAAAAATCAAGTCACATGAAAGGGGACTGCCCCGAGTTGATGAGGAAGAACTTCAAGGCTCAGAAAAAGAAGCCTCAGGCCATGGTTTGCACATGGAGCGATGAAGAAGAAGACATTGAAGGAGAAACCTTATATGAAGAAGAGGAAGGGATGTGTCTCATGGCCAACAGTGATGAAGAGGTAAGCAATCCCTTCAAAAAATATTCAATTGATGATTGGGAAGATGTCTATGCAGATCTGTTAGATAAGTTTAATTGTCAAACCAAGGAATATAAGAAGATGAAAAGAAAATTGAAAAATGACATTCAGGATCAAACTGCTGTTGAGAAAGAAAATGACAGTCTCAAAAAATAAATTGAAGAATTGAATTCATTGAGGATTGAGAATGAAAATTTGAAAGTTGAAAATGAGGAGGCTAAGAAAAATCTGGATGAGTTTAAACTGAAATTTCAAGAAATCCAAAAAGAAAATGAACTTACCACTGAAAAATATGAAGCTATCAGGAATGCTAATTCTGAAATTAAAAAATAATGTGAAAAGCTTCAAAAGGATTTAAATGACAAACAAGACACGCTGGAAAAATTTGTTCAAGGGAAGACAAACCTAGATACCATGCAAGGTGTGAAAATGAATTTCAACAAAGAAGGGTTGGGGTATAATCCCTCAAACAAAAAGCCTTTTGAACTCAAAACTGTGACTTTTAGTCAAGAGAAGGGTAAAGAGAAACTGGACACCCCATCCAATTCAAACAGTAACAAACATGCCCAGCAACCCAAGATGATGAACTTTATAAAAGCCAGCTGTGGACTGCCGAATGGAGATCCACTCAAAAGGGAACGAGAAACGCGAGCGACGGGCTACAAACTCGCAATAACTAAAAGCTAATAGGGGAAGGGGTCATGCAACATGTCAACAGAGAAAAGAGCATACGTAGGATGCCAAAGGGATGTGATCGCCAGAGGGGTTACCTCAATGAAAAGAAATGATCGCGTGTACCTGGCACAAGGCACGGAAGCTGTGAATCATCAAGAGCGGGAAATGGTGGGTTGCTTCTTCCTCCCCCTTCGGTCGGCCGACGGGGAGGGCTTTCCTTGAGTACCCTTGCAAAACAACGACAAACAAATAACAAGTGGATCAGAAAGACGAAGGTGCAGCAATCAATTCTAACGATGCAAGTAACGAAATGACGGCTGGACACACACCTGGTTGGTGTTGTCTTTTAAACCCCTCTCTGACACGAGTAGGAGGAAAATGCTTATGATGGATGGTGATTATACCAACGCAGGAACAGGAAGAGACTCCCCCAAAAGGGGGTGAAAATGCGATATGATGAATGCAAGATATCTAAGGAAAAAGAGAGGAGAATGGCTTATTGGATGGCCGATGGCGAGATCCGGCGGAGCCTCGGTAGCGTAGGGATGACGGGGGAGCGCGACGGGTGAAGACGGCCTTTCTCCTGTGAGCACGGGCACCCAGGAATCTGGAAGAACCTCACCTACAAAACACCCACGGGTTAGGAATGGAATCTGACAGCCTCCCGGCGCTCTTTTTTTCGACCTCGAACCGAGGGGGGGTAGGCCCCTATTTATAGAGTTCTGGAAGATGGAGGCGTCCAGGGGCCTGGACGCCTCCATTACTTGGATCCTTTTCAAACGACAATCCGACCGGCTGACGGATAGTCAGTGGCCAGGGGCACCCGTGACCTGGATGATGGAGGCATCCAGGGGGCTGGACGCTTCCATGATTTGGATTCTTTTCAAACGACAGGCCGAGCAACGGTCGGGCAGTGGCCGGGGGTCACCCGTGAGTTGATTGATGGAGGCGTCCAGGGGCCTGGACGCCTCCATAAATTAGATTCTTGTCACACGACAAACCGAACAATGGTCGGGCAGTGGTCAGGGACGCCCGTGAGCTGTATGATGGAGGCGTCCAGGGGCCAGGACGCCTCCATAATTTGGATTTCTTTCCAACGACAGGCCGAGCAACGGTCGGGCAGTGGACAGGGACGCCCGCGAGCCAAATCATGGGGGCGTCCAGCCTCCTGGACGCTTTCAAAATATTTTTATTTATTATTTTTTTCATTTTTTGTCATTTTTATGGAGGCGTCTAGGGGCCTGGACGCCTCTATGATTTTTTTTTAATTTTTATTATTTTTATTTATGGAGGCGTCCAGGCGCCTGGACGCCTCCATGATTTTCCTATTATTTTTATTATTTATATATATATGAATTTTTGGAGGCGTCCAGCCTCCTGGACACCTCCAAGATTTTTCCCGGAAAAATTCAAAAAAATGTGAAAAAATTCAGAAACATAGGAAATCACCAAAGTAATAAAAAAGTGAAGTTCGCCTTGGGGTATCATAGTGTAATATGAGATTTACTCACTGTAATGTCAAGAATGGCGTGTCTACAGCTGCCCCGCCTTGGCGTCTGCTTTGTAAGGGAGTGACACGTAGTGGAATGGCATTGAAGTGGAATGGAATAGAGTGAGAATAGACTGAAAAGTAGATGCCAAGGTGTGATGAGACACGCTTTCAACATTACGATTTTTAGAATATTTTTAGAATTTTCAACGAGGCAACCTGGGAGAAGGTCTTTCGAATTCAACAATTGTTTGGACGGAAATCAAACAAGGAAGGAGAAGATGTGCGCTCAGGCACGAGTAGAAAAAAAGGGGACCAACTTCTCTGTGTGGAAGTACCTGGGTCGTAAACCTGCAGGTTTCACCTTGGGGAGCAGTTACTAGCCAATGTGGAAGTGCTGCGGCCAAGATGGGTCAAACGGAGCAAAAAGTAAAGGAATATTTGAGGATCAATCCAAACAAGGGTCTCCTTTGGAAGAACAGCGTGGGGCTGTCTCAAGAAAACTTAGTACTTCATTCGGAATGGAATATCTCATATTATCAAAATTTAAGCACAGCGACCTTCGCAATCGAATTACTTTAGTGATTTTTCGCAATAGACTCAAAGTCCTATATGAATGCATGCTGGGTTTAAAGAAAAATTAAAACAAACTAAAATAGAAAATAGTCAAGGATAATATTATCAACTCGTTAAGAATGGGTCAGGATACCAGTTCGGTGAGCCGATACTTAGCCGGGGCCCGTTTGTCCACGTACCAACTCACCGAATGGAACCGTCATCCCCACGCTAGCACCAGCTAACGGCCTATCCATGCAACCCAAATTCTTCTGGAATCATCAATGTTTTTGTTAAAGGGGAACTCAAATCCCAGATTTGTTCAGGTCGCAAGGTCCTTGACATGTTCTAATATCGTAAATATCGTATAGTACGATGCACGACACGGAGGACCAAACATTAAAGGATGGCGTACAGGATAGCGTGAAAAGCGTCCGTTGGCAAAACCTGCACAGACCATCATAGATTAAATACATCAGAAAGCACAGAAATATCACAGAATCGTACCACAGTACAAGGATAAAACATGACTTAACCACACATGTGAGACGTCCCGTCTCGTAGCACCTCCCATTTCCTATAAGTACCACCCCATAGGCTAGTTTATTGAAATGCACCAAAGGGGGATTTTGAAAATTCAAGAGGAGGAGAAGAGGAGGGTCTAGGGACTTCGGGATGGAAGGAGAGTCTTCTCGCGTCATGAAGAGGGGCAGGCCTAGTAGTGAGATCAGGCGACTTTCCGACCTCGAGGGTCATTTGAGTGGGGCGATCCAGTCACATATGGTAAATTGATTTATTTCAAATTTTATTGCATGAACTCTCTTCTCACTTTCCCTCCTTTCTTTTTCTTTCTTTCTAGCCGTATCCGCTCTTTCCGGGCCCGAGGAAGTTTTCAAAACTGCCATGGCTCTCAGAGCTAACTTCTAACATCTCCATTGGCATGAGGGCTATACTCTCGAAGTGGCATCTTCAGGGGCTCCTTATTCATGCCAAGCACTACGAAAGAATCTGCATGGACTGGGCAGCTATGGGCGCATTAGTGGAGATCTGGCATCCCCAGACCCACACTTTCATCTTCCCCACATTCGAGGCGACCATTCTCCTCGAGGAGGTGGAGCTTCTGCTTGGACTGAAGAAATTCAAGAGTGATGGGAAGACGAAGCCGATGCGGATGTTGACAAAGGTGACTTCCGAGAGCGTCCTTGGAAGCTTCATGCTGCCCGACACAGTCAGAAAGGTCCGCACTCAAAAGGGAATCGACTTGCGAAGGCTCGCGGTATGGGTCATGGATGCCTTGAAAGGCTCACCAGATGATGAACACTTGGAAGGAGTCATGAAAGGTTTTACCATCTGTCTGGCGAGGGCTCTTCTGTTTCCTTATGCCGACAACATAATGGTGGAGGACCAACTGAATGCTATCCACGGGTTTTGGAGTGGCAAGAGGGTGGGGCCCGCCGTCCTTGCCTATCTTTACAGCGGCCTTACTGCCTCGAGCATGGGTAAGCCTCCTTATGGTTGCGCACTTGTTTTGAACTGCTGGATTGACTTGCACTTCAAGTTCGACCACCGTGAGGGGATGCCGACCGGTTCGAAGCTCTTTCAACAAAGCCCCCTTTATCACATAGCCAACGTATTAGGCTTCGGTGGCACCGTGGCGAACCGAGTTCCATGGCTGAAGAGGCGTGAAGACTAGCGGTCTCACTTTCGAATCATGGCACAAACTCTCTTCACTTGTGCTCCGGCATGTCTCCTCTCTCTTGAACTTCTCATGAGGCCTTCTCCCGGAGCCGAGCTCCAACTGATCGGCGCGACCGAGTTCGTCCTTTACAATGCGCATCGGTGCTGCCTCCAGATCGGCCTTCCACGCCACTCGTTCTCATCACTGACCGGGATCGTTCCTTTGAAGAAGAGGGAGTTAGGCACGGAAGCGGACGCAAAGGAAGCGAAGGCTATTAAAGTGCCTTGGAAGATGAGCGTTGCGGGAAAAGCCTTAGCGCATGTGGGGGAGAAATGCGAACTTTGGAGGGCTCATGTAACCGAACTGGAGAAGTTAAGGCCTAAGGCGCCTAAGCCCCTAATCTAGCTCATGCGGCTTTCTCATGGTATAAAGTGTGGCTTTTGGATGTTTTGGACCCCTGTTCCCCTAATTATTATTTTTGTGATTATCATTTTTCTTTATGTTTTTGTTTTTATTTTGTGCTTTTGCTTGGATTGTACACTCATCTCTCTTTTTTTGTATTTTTGGTTATTATTATTATTTTTTTTTCAAAAATTTTATTATGGGGGCGTCCAGGGGCCTGGACACCCCTAAGTTCTTTTATTTCGAATTTTTTTGTTTTAATTTTGGGGGCGTCCAGGGGCCTGGACGCCCCTAAGTTTTTTTATTAAAATTTTTTTGTTTTTTATCTTGGGGGCGTCCAGGGGCCTGGACGCCCCTAAGTTTTTTGTTATTATTAAATTTTTTTTGTTTTTTATCTTGGGGGCGTCCAGGCGCCTGGACGCCCCTAAAATTTGAATTCTTTTGAAAAAAAATAAAAAAGGTGGGGGCGTCCAGGCGCCTGGATGCCCCAAAGGAAGTTGATTCTATATATGGGGGGGGCCTCACCCCCCTACTCACTTACACTGTTCATTCTCACGATCTGGCCATTCCAGAAAATCCATTCCCAGTCCCAATGGAGCAAGGAGGCCCGAGCCAGGATGGGGGGAGGCGGAAACGACGAGCTCGTCATTCGAGGGGGTGGAGAGATCATGCCGAGGAGGCTGCCGAGGCGGAGGAGATTGCCGTGGAGGAGGAGATCGTTGCGGAGGCACCTATCCTGGCCGTGGAGGGCCCTGCGGGTGCTGGCGACGTGGGGGAGGACGAGCACGATCCGGTAAGCCCCTTCAGAACTTCAGTTTGTTGGTTTCTTAGGCTAAATGGGCGGACGAGAGGCTATATGGAGAAGACCGGGGAGCGGGGGAAGGAGGCGTCCAGGGGCCTGGACGCCTCCACATCTTCTTTTTTCATTTATTTATTTTTTTTATTTATTTTGGGTTATTATGTAAATAAACTAAAATTAAAAAATAAGGAGGCGTCCAGGGCATTGGACGCCTCCAAAATAATATATATTATTATTTATTTACTTATCATTTTTTGTCTTTTGTGTTAAAAATAGGAAAAAAATAAAAAAAGAGGTAGGCGTCCACGAGGCTGGACGCCTCTAAAAAAGTATATATATGTATATAGATAAATAAAATAAATATTATGTACATTGTTATTTGTTTATCGTGATTCTGATGTGTTGTTTGTTTTGTGGTGTGCAGGGGGTGATGAAGAGCCGGATCAGCTGGTCTCTAGTGGTGGCTGCGTACCGGGGACTGCCCGACTTCCAGAGGGCGCGTGTAGACGCCATGGGTTTTGGACCCTTTCTCAGGATCGAGCCCTTCCGGCTCGACCTTCCTCTTATCCAGGCGTTGCAGGAGCGGTGGCACGCGCCGAGCCGGGCATTTCTGATGCCCTGGGGGCACATGGTGCCGACACTAGAGGACGTGGCTCCGGTCACCGGGCTACGAGTGGACGGCGAGGCAGTGAGCGGGGTCACCTACCCTGACTATCGAGAGAGTGCCCTGGACCTACTGTGGTTGGAGACGAGTGTGACTGATAGAGACGGCAGGGTAGTCGGTCGAGTGGAGATCATGGAGGCGCTTGGGTTCGGTGACCCACGCCAGCGGGTTAGCGAGACTGGAGCGGAGTTTCTGGCATGACTGGAGAGAGACGCCCGCGCAGCTTTTACCCAGGACCTAAGCGAGCGGGAGCTGGTGGATCTAGACCTCCGGAGGTTCCTCTTCTTCTTCTTGGGCCACCTTCTGCTGGGGACGAAGGGGGATGGCATCTACTGCCACTTCCTTGGGATCTTGGCGGACCTTGACAGAGTGGGGCACTACGCGTGGGGAGCGGCTCTGCTTGCCCATTTGATTACTGATCTCTCCCAGACTTCAGAGAGGGAGACGACAGTCAGCGGCTTCACACCTTTTCTCCAGGTACACAATTTATTTATGCATTTTACTGTAGTTAAATATGCAATCACTCGTGCTAATGATGTATGATGCAGGTGTGGAGTTATTACTACTTCCCGATGGGGAGGGCCAGGCAGGGGAACAGGAGAGCCGTTCCTCTAGCGCGACAGTGGAGGCCGGTCGTGGTAGCGGCACCACACAGCTACCAGCTGGCGTCACTTCGTCGGGAGCTAAGCGAGTATCCCGAGGCCATGGTATGATGCGTATGATTTTTTGTGTTTATGTATGTGACTGAATGGTAACTAACATGATGTATGTATGGTGATGCAGGTGGTGTGGAGACCCTACCTGGGCATGGGCGACGCTGGCCAGCCTTGGGTTGTAGCGGGTCTTACTCGTTTCAGGCGGGACGTGTGGGTCCATTGCCTGAACGAGATCGAGCCGCTTCGGCTGAGACTGGTTATGAGGACATTGGGGCTAGCCCAAGAGTGGGTTGATGTAGATGAGCCGGCCCGCATCGGGCGGAAGACCAAGGGGAAGGCGAAGATTGTGGACTGGCGTACGCGCTTCCCAGCACAGTACCAGGACTGGCAGCAGGGCGGGGTCCCAGTGGTGTCCCATGTATAGGACAGTACTGATTACCTGAGACGGTACCGGGCTACGTACTGGGACCGCCTCTTCCTTGGTGGTATGGCAGGGGTAAGTGAAATGAAAATGCTTCACCCTTCTATATGTATATGCATGTGGCACTAACTTATGTGCGATGCAGGATGCTCGTGACAACATGATCGCCGACCTGCGGGCCCAGCTGGCAGACGCCAGGCGACAGTTAGTGGCCATCCGACAGGAGTTGGAGATCCTGGTGAGTTTATGCGATGCATTTTTTATGACCTGGATTTTTGATACTTGGCCTCTAACTGTCGTTCGCTATGTGTTTCAGCGGGCCCACCAGACAGCGACAGCCGGGATGACTGGTGGAGCGGGTTCCAGTTCGCGGGGCCCTCCTCCGGAGGTTTCTGCCCTCCAGGAGCAGCTGGCGTATGCAGTGGCTCGGGCTGAGGAGGCCGAGTGTGACCGCGAGGCTCGAGTGAGCATTTGCCTGACCTCGACTCTCCTTCTGGCTGCTCTCCTTTTATCACTATTCTCTGACGGTGCATGCGTGCTTTGACAGGTGGCCGAGGTCCGAGTGGCCATGGCGCGTGCTGTTCGTGTCGATCAGGAGTGCGACGCTCGGGTGGCGGAGCGTGACGCCCGGATTGTGGAGCTGGAGGAGGAGCGTCGACGGGAGGCTGAGGAGCTCCCTCGTGACGTGCTGGATCTGCGGATCGCCCTCGAGCTATCGAGGAGGGAGGCGGTGAGAGAGAGAGAGGAGAGGGAGAGAGAGAGGGAGGGGCAACAGTGGGATCAGACCGAGAGGAGGGATCTGGAGGCCCAGCTGCTGGAGCTCCGATTGAGTCTCGGCACGGCGGAGGGGAGGCTTCGGGAGAGCGAGGAGCGGTACCAGAGGGCGAAGGAACGCGGGGCGTGACTTCATCAGTCTGGTTCTTTTTCCATGGGCAGCTATCTGGTTTCTTCAGCCGGGGAGCGTCGTCGCGCCTTCGAGGCTGGAGTGCCACCGCAGGGCGAGGCGAGCACGGCTTCTCAGGGTTCGCAGAGGCCCCCTAGGGATCCTCAGCAGAGGAGGGAGGAGAGAGATGACTAGGAGGGTGGCAGCGAGAGTTAGAGAGTTGCTTGTACACGTCACCCTTCTCACTGTATGATGTACTTTGACTATTATATGAAATGGATTTCGTGTGGCGTGCCCTTTTCTTTCTCACACTTTCTTTTGCACCACGTTGTTTACGCTTCACGAGACTTTTGCCCTGGACAGAAGGGAACTACTTTGCACGGGGGGGTTATGTTCCTTTCTCCCTTTTGGGCGCGTCCAGGCGCGAGGACGTGTCTTAATCCTTGAATTCGAATTTAAAGCGTCGGGTGGCCTTTCTTCTCCTGTGCCTTACCCGCAAACGAGCCCGCCTTCCGCCGAAACTCGCTTGCCCCCTTTTTCGTCTTCCTCCTCTTTTGATCAATGGAGTTCGGTGGGCCCGACCATGGTGAAGGTGGAGAGGGACGAGGAACTCCTCGCCCGAGGAGGGACACGCAAGAACACGGAACGGCGTCCATGGAGGAGGAAGGGCCACTTCGGGCCCCCGAGGGACCCGAGGGGCCCGATGTTGCGGAGGGAGGTGAACACGGTCTGGTAGGTCCTCCGATCTCTTCCTCTTTTGATCCATTTTGAGTTTTGAAGCGAGCCGTGCGAGGGGGAAAGGGTTTGGCGAGTGTTGCACTCAAATGATGGACGCGTCCTAGATAGGGGACGCGTTCTTTGTTATGATGCGAGGCCCTTCTTTCTTGGTGCAGGACATGGCGAGGACCCTGGGCCTGGCCGATGAGTGGGCGAGTGCGGACGAGCCGAGCCGCGTCAGGACGGAGTGTCGCGGCAAGGCGAGGCTCGAGGACTGGCACGTACGTCTCCCTGGACAGCAAGGGAGTGTATTGGTGCAGGACAGCGCCGACTTCCTGCGGCGGCAGAGAGAGAGTTATGCGGGGCTTCCCCAAGCTGGGGACATGCGTGGCTTCGGCGGATCGCGCGCCCAACTGTCAGAGGCTAGGCGGCAGCTGGCCGTCGCTCAACATGAGCTGTCGCTCCTGGTAAGTTACGTGCCGCACTTTTATCTTCAGATTTTGGAGTTTCACTGACGGCCGTTGTTTATTTTGTTCCAGCATGCCCAGCAGACAGCGACGGCGGGGATGATTGGTGGCGCATCTTCCAATTCCTCGGCCCCTTTTCTCGAGATTGCCTCCCTCCGGGAGCAACTTGCCGGTGCGGTGGCCGGCGCGACCCGGGCGGAAGAGGAGCGTGATGCCTGGGTGGCGACTGTAGCGGAGCTGCGGCATCGTGGTGAGGAGAGGCCTTCTCCAGACATCCTGGAGTTAAGGGTTCTTCTGCAGATGATGAGGAGAGAGGCAGAGAGAGAGAAAGCCGAGAGAAGGTCCGAGCGTCAGCGGGGTCAGACCGAGAGGAGGGCCTTGGACGCCCAAGTGAGGGAGCTCCAGCTGGGCCTTCAGGCCGTCGTGCAGAGGCTAGGAGGGATGGAGACGCGCTACGAGAGAGCGCGAGAGTTTAGGGAGCGACTCCGTCAGTCCGGTCGCTTTGTCGCTAGTGGCTTCTTCGCCACGCTAGGGGAGGAGCAGCGAGTCACTGCTGCGGAGCAGGCGCCAAGAGGCGAGGCAGGTGCTGCTGCACGAGGATCCCAGAGGCTTCTGAGGGACCCGCACCTCAGGGGAGAGGAGGGGAGCGCCCAGAGAGATGAGTGATGGTGAGGATCGGCGAGCTGGTGGACTCGCCACCTCTCTATGATTGTAGTGTTTATGACAGCTTATGTAGAATTATGAATGGAGTGATTTGATTTTCTACTGCTCGTTTGTTCTCTTGTGCATTCCTTCTTCCGTACACTTCCTCTCCTTTGCACTGTTCCCATGTGATGGGTCTGCCGAGACTCCACCCCAAGCAGAGAATCACGTCTTGTTGTGACCATTTTCCACGGGAATCTACCGTCGAAGTCAATAATGACGGCCCTAGTGCCTTCTCCCGGATGTTGCGTCAAATTTTACGGACGTCCTTCAAAACATGATAGGGTATCCCTAGACAACATAGGGTGTTAGTCGTCATATTCTTCGTCCAATCAATCACCCTGTGCGAGCGGTGAAGTGACACACGGGACCGCATGGTAGGTGCCTCATCGCGAGGGCTATTATTAAAGGTGATGGAGACAATATTGGCCTGCACTCCTTCCATTTCTATAAATTCTTATCCCTTTTATCCTCCTAGGTATATCAAGAGCTAACTCGAGGAGCGCAAGTTGTCACGGGAGAGGAGGAGTTCAAAATTCCGAGAGTTGGATGGAGGGTGAATCTTCCCACTCCTCGAAGAGAAGCAGGTCCAGTGGTAGTAGTTCCCGGAGGCTTTCAAACCTCGAAGGGCACTTCAGCGAAAGGGCCCAATCACAACTCGTAAGCCAAGTTTTCCTGCCCTTTTTTCCATTCTTTTTTCTTCCTTTCTTTCTGACCAAACCTTTCTCCATTTCTTGTATGCGTAGAGTGTGATGAAATCACAGATCTCATGGGAGTTGGTAGTGGCAGCATACCGAGGTCTCCCAGATTTTCAGAAGGCCAGGCTAGATGTGATGGGTTTTGGCACCTTTCTTCGGATCGAGCCGATCCAGCTCGACCGGGTCCTGATCCAATCCTTGTGTGAGAGATGGGACCCAGTGAGTCGGGCATTCCTGATGTCCTGGGGGCACATGGTGCCCAGCCTGGAAGATGTGGTCCGAATTACGAGTCTCAAGGTGGATGGCGAGGCAGTGACCGGAGTCACTTACGCGGACTATCGAGAAGGTGCCCAGAAGTTACTGGGTTTGGACCTAGATGGTTGGAAAAATAGGTCGGTAGCTAGGGCGTCCCTCATGGATGCATTAGGGCTCACCGACACTCGTCGGCGGGATGACGAATCCTCAGAAGAGTTCATGGAAAGGATGGAAATAGGATGCCGTGCCGTGTACTGCACAGATTTTGGCAACTGGGAAAGATGCAACATAGATTTGAGAAGATTTCTCCTCTTCTTTTTGGGGAGATTGGTACTGAGCTCGAAAGGGGATGGTATCCAATGTCGCTTCCTGGAGCTGCTGTTAAACCTTGAAAGAGTAGGATACTATGCCTGGGGAGCTGCCATGCTGGCGCACTTGTTTGCGGGTCTGTTCCAAGAAGCGGACCGTGAGATGACTGTGAGTGGTTTCACACCATTCATCCAGATATTTTTGGTTTTGCTTGTTTTGTATTTTTTTTATATTTTTACAAGGTACTGATGACCTGCGCCGAGCAGCTGTGGAGCTATTATTACCTCCCCATGGGGAGAGCTCGGCATTGGCGACCCGCGATGGTGCCGTTAGCTAGGCGGTGGGAACCCATCATGAGTGCGGCACCCCTAGCCTACCAACTGATGGTGCTAAGGCGGGAGCTACAGGAGTTCCCTGCAGTGACGGTAAATTGGAGACCCTACTCAGACATGGTCGATGCCGACCAGCCGTGGGTTCTAGCAAGTCGTGCCCGGTTCGGACGGGAATTGTGGATGCACTTCCTGAATGAAATCGAGCCGCTTCGGCTACGATTTGTTATGAGGACTTTAGGACTGGCTCAAGAATGGGTGGATTCAGCTGCGCCACCTCGTGTCCGGAGAAAGACGCGAGGACCGGCGACCTGCATTGACTGGCGCGTGCGGTTCCCTGAACAGTATGAGGACTGGCAACAGGGTGGCAAGATTGTAGAATCACATGCGTGGGATAGCGAGGACTACTTGCGTCTATATAGGACAAAGTACGCAGAGCGGCTCCAACCCCGGGGACTTGTGGAGGTAGGTTTCCCCTTTCTCTTTTCTTCTTTCTCCCTTTTTGGGTTTTTTGGTGGAAATGCCGACTTGTATGGCTACAGGATATCCGTGATACGATGATAGCGACTTTACGAACTCGCTTGGGAGAGATGGAGCAACGGTTGGGCGATGCCCGCAGAGCTACGAGCGCCTTGGTAGGTGTACAGTGCGTTCCTAATTAAAACCCCAGATTCCAGAAGTTGGCTGCTAATTCACATGGTCGTAGCATACCCAGATTGGCGCGGCTTCCCCAGCGATGGGACTAGGTGGTGCCTCTTTCAGCTTGTGGATTCCCACCTCAGAACTTGACTAGCTTCATGAGCAACTTGCACATGCCACGCAGCGTGCTGCGGAGGCAGAAGGGATGCTCCGTATACAGGTAAAAGTTTCAGTGTTGAGTTCTCTTTGTTTTACGCCTTATTGCGTATCTGAGATGGTACACTCGGCAGGAAAAGGAGACGGAAGAAGCGCTTGCCACGGCTGCGCAGAAGGAGGCTAGGATAGCAGAACTGGAGAGGGAACTGCGGCGTCATCCTGATGACGACTCCTCTAGGGAGGCCGTGGAACTGAGGATCACTCTCCAGTTGGAGAGGGAAGACCGCGAGAGAGAACGGGCAGAGAGAGAAAGAGACGCAGAGAGAGAAAGAGCCAACAGATTGACTTAAAGGAAGAAAGGAAGGGCCATGGAGGCCCAACTATTCGAACTCCGAATCAGCCTTGGTCTTGCTGAACAGTGGCTGAGAGATGGTGAGGAGCGCTACCGAAGAGCACGAGAGCGCGGCTTTCGTGTTGGTAGCTTCTCTGCTGCTTCCGTGGATCGACGCCGGGATGTGGGAATAGGAATGGGAGTACAGAGCGGTAGGAGTATCGCTTTTCGTAGTTGGGTAGCACCTTTGAGAGCGTTTTGCCCAGAGAGTAGTGGGACGAGTAATGCGGAGAGAGAGGGCGGAACTTGATGTAATTTTTTTGGTTTTTGGAATAAAATACAAGGTTCGGTTTGTTTGGTTTTCACCTTTGCTTCTGTTGCCTGAATCCCTGCATACATCACTGAAATAAACAAATCAGAATTTTTGTTCTGACTTGGCCCCTTGCTCAATAAGCAAATGGTCACTGTGACTGTCCTTGATAACTGGTCAAGGGGCCAAGCCTTTATCAACGTAGGCGAGGGAAAGATGTGGTAATGATAAATGCGACAGGCAAGCACACGAATGCAAGCGGTATTAAAAGCGAGATGTTGCACGTAAATGCAATCATGCAAAATTGATTTATTTTCTTTTTATATTTGGCATTTTTTTTTGTTTTATCATAAAAAAGATTTTTTTTTGCTTGCAAATATGTACATTTTCTCTTTTCCATTTTTTGTTATTTTTGTCATTTCAATTTTTTTTCTTGCTAACGCCTGACAAACACCCAAATGGCACCTAACCTACGTGAGACTGGGGTTTCTTACTAACCTCCCAGGTATCCTAAGTGCACATCTAGGTTGATTTGGGCCTCTAGACCCCTCGAATGATGATCCCGCCGGCTAAGACTTACCTTGATAACAATACCGTCATGCCATGCTTAGGCTCCCAGTCGCTTCCGACCACAGGGATTCACCCAAAAGGTGTTCGAGGTAAATGATTTGCCCGACCCGGGTCTGTTTCCTCACAACTCTAGATGGTATATGATGGAACACCCTGGAACCCTAACGACCAACCGCGCGACGCTGACCCGGAATAAGACGCCGTCGCACCCATAGGTGACGCGCTTGCATTGGCCTAAGCCCGAGGTTAAACAAGAAGACATCAAGGTGGTAAACAGGGGTCTTGACCAGCCAGAAGCACGGAGACTCCTTCGCAGCGATAGCTTTTGCTTTTCAAAGCAGGCAACCAAATGTGCATATTAAAATAAGGTCGCAGACCCTGGGCAGTTTTCACCTTTCAGAAACTCCATCGAACCTTATCTTTAGAGGAAGAAGGAAGAGCGTGGGGTGATAAACCTCCTGAGAGGATCGGCAAAACCGTTAACCCGGTGAGCGAATAAGGGCCCATTAACTCTTCCCTTTCGGACAACTTCGGACCAAATCTCGAGCATTTACATTCCACGGCCCCTTTTGTGGATTCAGACTTTTACTTTGAGGGGTTCCGTTTATTGCAACAGGCACGGTCACGACCAGGCTTTTCTCTTGATTTTGATTTTGTATTTCTTTTTGTGAGGGAGATATAGTCGCTTGACGTTTGTGGGCTCCCTTTTCGTATGCCTGCGGGGACACTGCCCTCTTCTCGTGCTCTGATCGATGCTCGAGGAAATGGATCCTACTCTTGCCTTTAGGGTTTGAGTTTCGATTTCTCATGCTCAGCGTTTTAAGGGCGCCGACTATCTCATTTAGTCGAAGAGAAAAGAATAAAGATTACAGCTTCCGGAGATCTTCTGGGTGGGGCCCCACCGTAGGTGATGCTACCGACTTTTTTGAATAAAATACATAAGTAAGCACATGTTAGCTTCCTTCGAGCGAGCATAGGCCGACGTGGCCGGACAGGGATCTTCACGGTTCTGGCAAACCAAGACCCGGTGCCTGCCAAGCCTTAATGGGCCCTATCCTAACATGAAGGTTAGATGCAGGGACTTAACTACATGGTGACTGCCAGGCATCGGTATTTTAAATTTTCCATATTTTTAGTGATTTTCAATATTTCTTTGTTTTTGATGTTTTTTATCTTTTCATCATTTTTTTTGTTTTGTGCTAAGGGTAGTATTTCTTAAGATAAAGCCCATTCCAAGGGTGGGATAACTCGGTCCCTTCGGCGTTGACTAGCTTGTAGGCGTTGCCAGGGTACACGGCTTGAATTACAAATGATCCTTCCCAATTGGGTTGGAGCTTAGAACGCGGCCCTCCAGGTTTGACAAAAATTCTTTTTACGACCATCTCACCGACTTTGAATTTTTTCTCAACGACTTTCTTTTGGTAAAAGCGAGCGAGTCTATTTTGATACACACACGCGTGCTCGGCAGCGGCCAGCAGCTTCTCATCCAAGACTTCCAACTGGGCGAGGAGTGAATTACGACGATCGTCGAGGGGAAATTCCTCGTCCAATTGTACCCTGAGAGAAGGGATCAGAGTTTTGTACGGGACTACCGCTTCCATACCATAAGTAAGGGCAAATGGAGTCTGCTCGGTGGGGGTACGGATTGAAGTGCGATAGGCCCATAGGGCTTCGATAAGTTTTTCTGGCCAGTCTGAAAACTTACTAGACTCGCAGGTTTTTTTGATGATTTTGAGCAATGTTTTATTGGTGGCCTCCGCTTGGCCGTTACCTTGTGGGTAATAAGGCGATGAATGATGCAATGCGATTGCGTACCTTTTGCAGAGGTCCTGTAGGTCCTGAGAAATGAACTGTGGCCCATTGTCGGTGACGATTGTGCTCGGGACGCCGAACCTGGCAAGGATGTTCTTCGTGATGAACTTGCAGACTGTCGATGCCTTGATTTCCGCATAAGCTTCGGCTTCGGCCCATTTGGTGAAGTATTCCGTCGCAGTAAGGATGAATGATTTCTGCTTAGTGAGGGAATTGGGATCACCTAGGGGACCGATAATGTCGAATGCCCACATGGAGAAAGGCCATGGGGAGGAGATTGGATGAAGTGAGGAAGTTGGTGAATGGATTTTATCGGCGTGAAGTTGACACTTGACGCACCTACGAACATAGACGGCACAATCCTCCTCCATAGTGGGCCAGTAAAAGCCTTGCCTAATGATCTTCTTGGCGAGCATCTGACTGTTCACATGGCCACCGCACACACCCGAGTGTGTCTCCTCTACACATTTCCAGACCTCATCGTCATCAAGACATCTCAACAGAATGCCAGTAAGGCTCCTTCTATAGAGTAGACCCCCAACCAATGTGTATTTCTGAGCCACTCTCCTTATGGCCTTCTTATCTTCTATGGTGGCTCCTTCGGGATAAGACTGATCTTTGCAATATTTGACGATCTCGTAGAACCATGGTTTCTCCTCATCGGTCAGCTCTTCTTCTGCCTCTGCCAACATGATTTCCCTCTTCTCACTGATTTCTTCCTGTAGGATCTTCCTTGCTATCCTGTCTTTGATGTTCACATAGGAAGCGTCATCAATTGCAGGTGCGTGAAGTTTGTAGATGGAAATGGACTTAAACCATCTCCCTAGAGGGAACCTTATGGCCGAAGCCAACGAGGCAAGGGCATCAACGAGGATATTCTGATGACGAGGGACATGAACAAAGATTAATTTGGTGAACAGTTTGGTAAAGGCAGCAGTGAGTTCTTGGTATGGTTTGAGCTTAGGATCGCGAGTGCGATACTTAGTGAGCACCTGGCGAAGAATGAGTTGACTGTCACCCACGACTCGCAATTCGGTGACATGAAGAGAATGAGCGAGTCCCAAGCCAGCTAGAAGAGCTTCATATTCGGCTATATTGTTGGTGACTGGGAATTTGAGTTGGTACGCTAGTGGGAATGTGAGGCCTTCAGGCGACAGGAGGGCAACGCTGATTCCTTTCCCTTGAGAATTCAGAGCTCTATCGAAATATAACGTCCACATGTAATCATCTGATTGGTTGATAGACACTAGTTCCTCATCTGAAAACTCTGATTGGACATGATCAAACATGGGAAGAGGATGGTAAGCGAGATGCTCGACTATGGCATAACCTTTAATTGCCTTTTGCTGGATATAAGTGATGTCAAAATGAGAGAGAAAACTTTGCCAGCGTGCTAGCCTGTCCGTCAGGACGGATTTCTCCAGAAGGAACTTGATGGGATTCATGCGAGCAATCAAATGGACCTCATGAGCCAGGAAGTAGTGTTTCAATTTCTGCACTACCCAAACGAGGGCAGCACAGGTTTTCTCCATGATTGTGTACTTCTGCTCACAGGAGTTGAGGAGTTTGGAGAGGTAGTAGGTCGCCCGTTCCTTACCTTCTTCATCAGCTTGTGTGAGGACGGCTCCCACAGAGTCATCCAAGACTGAGATGTAGAGGATCAGAGGTCTCTCCGGTTTGGGTGGGATGAGAACGGGCGGACTAGCCAAATATTCCTTTAACCCGTCAAAAGCTTTCTGACACTTAGAATCCCAGTGGAATTCTACCCCCGGCTTGGTCAACTCGTAGAAAGGTCTACACCTTTGTGAGTGCTGAGACACAAACCGACGGATGAACTGCAGCCTCCCAATTAGACCTCAAACTTCTCTTAAATTTCTAGGGGGCGGCATATCCCTGATGGCTTTGGCTTTGTTGGGATCTATTTCAATCCCTCTTTTGCTCACAATAAAACCCAATAATTTGCCTGATGACACACCAAACACACATTTTTTTGGGTTCATTTTCAGTTGGAACTCCCTTGATCTTTGCAACACCTTAGCTAAAACCCTTGGATGTTCTTCCCTGGTTCTTGATTTCACCAATAAATCATCCACGTACACCTCTAGATATATGTGCATCATGTCATGAAATATGGCCATCATGGCTCTTTGGTAAGTAGCTCCAGCATTCTTTAATCCAAATGGCATGACCACGTAACAGTATGTCCCCCATGGCATAGTGAATGACGTTTTCTCCTGGTCATCTTCTACCAACCGAATTTGATTATACCCCGAAAATCCATCCATGAATGAAAGGGTCTCATAACCTGCGGTGTTATCAACTAACACATCAATGTGAGGCAAGGGGAAATCGTCCTTTGGACACGCGCGGTTAAGGTCCCGAAAGTCGATGCAAATCCTGACTTTGCCATCCTTCTTCATGACTGGGACAATATTTGCCACCCATTGGGAATAGAGGACGACTCTAATGAACCTGGCCTTGTGGAGCTTGTCGACCTCTTCTTTCATTTTTAGAGCCATTTGAGGGTGGAAACGTCTTAACCTTTGTTTTACCGAGACGGCCCCTGGTTTTAAAGTAAAGCGGTGTTCGACCAGGGTGGGATCCAGCCCCGGCATGTCCTCGTAGCTCCATGCAAACGTGTCCTTATACTTTTTAAGAACTTGGACCAATGCCTCTTCTTCAGAGGGTGGCAGATTATCACTTATGAGGATGATCCTAGGGTCTTCCTCAGTTCCGAAGTTCACTTCCTTGGTGGACTCTTCTACCGTGGCTGACGGCCCGTCGAATCTCCTTACTCCACTAGCATATGCGGCAGCCGCATCCTCATATTCTTCACCCTCATCTTCACTAGGGTATTCCTCATCTGTGATCTCATAAACTCCATACTCTTCATCAATTGCACAGTTATCCTCGCATTCCATTTCTGGTAACTGGATGGGATCTTCTAATAACTGAGGGATGGCAAGGAGGGCCTGACACCTAACGGATAAATCTAGAAGGAACCGACGAGGGATCTGCCTACCCTTGGATTTCTTCCTAGGTACTACCCTTGACCTAGACTGACTGACATTATTTACAGAAGGAGAGAAGGTTGAAGGGGATGGTGAAGAATGTACAGGGACAGGCCCCTCGAAGGAGGGGTGAAAAAGGTCGCTCATCGGACCTTGGACAGGTGGCTCGCGAAGTGAGACGCACCCATGTGAGATGTAGGAGGTTTCCTCAACAAAGATGTGTTGCTGGGGAGTTTGAAAATTGACGTTTTTTTTTCATTTTCATTTTTGATGACAAAACAACGAAAAGAGATCGTAGGGGAGAGGAAGGTAGTTATGGCTAGAGGGTTGGGAGGCTCATGGAGCAGATCGTGATTGAAGACCTGACGTGGGTCGAGAAGTCCGCGCAGGTATGCGAGAAGAGAGGGGGACCTGGGGAGATCATCAGACAATCGTCTGGCCCAGGGAGAAGACAGCAACGGTGGCTGTGATGAGTGAACGGAGAAGATGACGGCTGATAAACCGTCGATAGTGATGGTGACAGCGGATGAAGATCCGCCGATGACCAGGTCCTTCTGGGGAGGACAAGGATAGCTTGGAACCTTGGCAATAATGGTGGTATTCTCTGGCATTTCGGAGGTCAATGACGGCCCCTCGAGCTGCGGAGGCGAGAACATCCCTCCTAGCGCAATAGAAACATCTGGTATATCGAACCATTTGTCCCATTCGCATTCTGGATCTTTGATCTTGCCTCTTTTGGTAATCCTGGAATATCTTTTAGCTGAATACACAACATGTAACCTCCCACGTGCTTCTAGCGGATAATCCCTCATCTGAATAACGGGCCCTTTGTTGAAGTGGTTTGTTAGGGTCCATGTGAGGGGCTTCCAATCCGCCTTGAATGGTCCTTTGAAACCCAGACCAAACCTGTGATTCGGCTTAACTTCTGTTGGCGGCTTCAGCCTACCTTGCAGTTGTGCGCCCAAACCCCTGCCCTGCTGATAGCCGATGTTCCTCATAATCTCCCAACCTTTGGAGTGAAAGGGGAGATGCGGTGTTGTTACCTTGACCAGCTCATTGGGCGCTAGCGAAACGTGAGATACATCACGCACATCCAGCAGCGACAATATGGGCCGGTGAGACGACCAAACGGAGGGTAGAGAGGTGTTGATAGCATCCACCGTGGGAAGGACAGGCGTACTTACCACCTTAATAATTCTTCCGTTGTAAGGAAACTTCAAGCATTGATGGTTGGTGGAAGGTACGGCATCTGCGGCTTCAATATAAGGGCGACCCAGTATGGCCTTGAATGTAGGGTCCATGTGGAGAATATGGAATTCCGTGGAGACTGTCATAGGGCCTAGCCCTACTCTCAGAATGATCATCCCCTGTGGTGGTCTTTTGCTATTGTCATAAGCTGTGACCGTGATCGAGGAAGGTCTGATCTGTTCCTCGTCAACCCCGCACATCCGAAGGGTGCTCATGGAGATCACGTTTATGGATGCGCCTGTGTCTACAAGGCACGGGTTTACGGATACCTCATTAACTTTTATCGAGACACACAACGCATACTTCCGAGCTTCCCTGGGAGCGAGCTCATAGTTGTGGAATATGATGGCTGGTTGTGTGTCCGTTGGGGTCAAAACGGCCGAAATCTTTTCTGCGGGGAGGTGTGGACGCACTTTTCGTTCGTTTATTAAGCTCGTCTATTCGGGAATGGTTGATTCGTCTATTAAGTGCGTGGGCGTGCCAGTCACGAAGTGACAATTTATTCGGGCTCCGAAGAGCCCACGGTGCGCTCGATCTGACTCGGTCAGACGATTGTGTGGTTCGTGTCGGGACCAAAACCCGCCGCGCCATAAAGGTCACGGCGTCATTTACATCCCCCATACGAGGGAACACCCTTGATTAATCACCGGGATTCAGGGCCTCATGGCCAAGAAATCAATTGTATGGAAGGTCTATTACGAGGTATTGAAATCCTCGTGCGAGGGCGAGAAGAAAACCCTTCGCGGTCGTGTCAGTCGTGTACTGACCATTTAATGTTCGGACGAATGTCCGGCTCGAGAAGATCGCGGTTATCGCGGGAAAACCGGAACGCATGTATGCCGAGGTACGGCAAATCTATTGTTCGGAAGAGCGGAGAACGTTCGGCTAAACCTCGGTCAGAGCGGTCAGAAACTAGTAAATCTGTTGGCCCGGTGCAAGAGCAAGCTGCGACCATACTGCGGTGGGCCCCCCGCGGTCGAAACAAGACTTGCATGAGCGTCATTAATATTTCCGGTGCCAAGGGGCAACGAGGGAATATCCCTTGAATCGGCTGAAAAGCCCTGTGTCTAGGGAAGCGGACGTTCGAAACGTGTCGGTCATTCGGGAGACCGTTTAATATTCGGACGGGAGTCCGGCTTGAGAATATTGTAATCGTCGCGGGAGGACCTGGGACATGTGCATGCCGGGATACGGCAAGTTTATGATTCTGAGACACCGAAAACATTCGGTCAAATCTCGGTTAGTGTAGCAGGAAATCGGTGAATCTATTGGCCCGGTGCGAGATCGAGTCAAGACCATACCGGGGGCGCCTCCCGTGGTCCGAACGAGGCTTGCGCGGGCATCATTAATATTTCCGGTGCCGGAGGGCAACGGGGGAGAGTCCCAGGACTAGACTCCAAAACCGAAAACAGTGTTCGAAGGGAGCGGGCTATAGACCGAGGATATGAGCCGAACGGCGACCACAATTGGGACGGACCCGAGGTCTGAGCGTGGCCCACGGAGGTCTTATTGATATTCCCATGAAAGGGGTCCAGGGGTGGCGGAGGAACGTCTCGTTCTATTCCGATTTCGTCGGTCACTCACGGACCTTTTCATGTTCGGGCAAGGGCCCATGTTGAAAGTACGACGTGGGTGGAAACGACCCCGTACAAACGTATGCCGAGTTTACGGCAGTTTCAATGAAAGAACGGGAACGAATCCCATTAGAATGAATCCGATTTAACGGGCTATTGGCCCGGAGCAATGCCGGCTCACGACCATGTCGGGGAGGGAGCCGTTGGCCATATTGGTTGCTCACGGGTCTTTTCATGTTCAGACACAGGTCCGTAATCGAAACGCGGCGAAAATCGAGGTGAACCCGTTCAAATGTCTGTCGAGCGTGCGGCAATTTTAGTAGTTGCTCGGAAGGGATCCGGCCTGAGAAACGAGTCCGGCTTAATCGGAATGTCAGCCCGAGGCGAGGTCGGGCCACGGCCATTTCGGGATAATTCCCAAGACTCAGGCCCAACCTGGAAGGGCGACATTGTTGTTCCTTCAGCACCGGGTCACGAGAGAGACGGGGCTGCAAAGTGGATTTTACCATTTTTTTTGGGTTTTAAATTATATATGTATATAATTTATTGCTTATTTCCCTCTCATGTATTTATTCTGGATGATTTATCCGTTTTGTTTATTATTATTACTATTATATTTTCTCTCCTTTTTTGTTTATTATTATTTTACTTTTTTTGTTTATTTCATATATATATTCAGATTTATTTATTCATCATAGTTTTTATTAATTTTATTATTACTATTATTATTATTATTATACATATTCTTCTGGAGAGAGAGAGTGGGCCGCTGGAGGGCCAAACGGGGGCTGAAGGAGCGTGCCGCTGAAGGTGGAAGGGTGCACCGCTGAGGGGGCTGAGGGAGTGCGCCGCTGAAGGTTCGCGGGAGGTATACCGGGGAAGGGCTTGGCCAAGGGTGCCGGCGAAGGGGCAGGTGTGGTGGCTATGGGAGGCGTACCGATGAAGGAGCCTTAGGTGTGGTGGCTATGGGCCTGGCCGAGCGTGCCGGCGAAGGGTTGAATAGGGGAGAGCGTGCCGGCGAAGGGGTCACGGGAGCGTGCTGTCAAAGGAGCTTGAGGGCGTACCGCCGAAGGGTTGGAGCAGACGTGCCGCTGAGCGCAGGGGGAGCGTGTCGGCGAAAGGCCAAACGAGGCGTGCCGGGGGAAGCTGGGATGGGGCGTGCCGCGAAGGGCGTTGTAGGGTGTACTGGCGAAGGGCGTGTGTCTGCACATTGGCCGGTCGCTGCGACATAAAGTCCGTACATTCATCAGCCCAAAGTCTATACGTTGTCTATTCAACCAGCACACAAAGTCTATACGTTCTTCAGCTCAAAGTCTGTACATCGGCTGCATTCATCAGCTCAAAGTCTATACATTGGCTACATTCATCAGCTCGAAGTCTATGCGTTGGCCAGCTTAAAGTCTGTACATTGGCCAGCTCAAAGTCGGTACATTGCAGCTCAAAGTCCGTACATTGCAGCTCAAAGTCCGTACATTGGCCAGCCCAAAGTCTGTACGTTGGCCAGCTCAAAGTCTATACATTGCAGTTCAAAGTCTATACATTGGAGCTCAAAGTCCATACATTGGCCAGCCCAAAGTCTGTACGTTGGCCAGCTGATCTATACATTACAGTTCAAAGTCTATACATTGGAGCTCAAAGTCCACACATTGGCCAGCCCAAAGTCTGTACGTTGGCCAGCTGAAAGTCTATACATTACAGTTCAAAGTCTATACATTGGAGCTCAAAGTCCATACATTGGCCAGCCCAAAGTCTGTACGTTGGCCAGCTCAAAGTCTATACATTACAGTTCAAAGTCTATACATTGGAGCTCAAAGTCCGTACATTGGCCAGCCCAAAGTCTGTACGTTGGCCAGCTTAAAGTCTATACATTACAGTTCAAAGTCTATACATTGGAGCTCAAAGTCCATACATTGGCCAGCCCAAAGTCTGTACGTTGGCCAGCTCAAAGTCTATACATTGCAGTTCAAAGTCTATACATTGGAGCTCAAAGTCCGTACATTGGCCAGCCCAAAGTCTGTACGTTGGCCAGCTTAAAGTATATACATTACAGTTCAAAGTCTATACATTGTCCCGTCCCTGAAAGTCTATACATCGGCCAGTCCAAAGTCTGTACGTTGGCCAACTCAAAGTCTATACATTATTCATTGGCTGCAGTTCAAAGTCTATACGTTGCAGCTCAAAGTCTATACATTGCTCGTGCAGCCGACACCCGAAGTCTATACATTCTTCAGCTTATTCAGCTCAAAGTCTATACGTTGTCCCTTGGCTGCGGCTCGAAGTCTGTACATTGCTCATTGCTGTGTTTGTACGTCAATCTGCCAAGTCTATACATTGAGTTTGAGACGGTGGATGAGGGTGTACCGGCGAAGGGGGGGAAGAGACAATGGAAAGGGGTGTACCGCTGGGGAATGGAGTGTGCCGGGGAAGGTGGAAACCAGTGTGCCGGCGAAGGGTGTTTGAAGTGTGGAGGCAGGGTATGATGGTGAAGGGCCAGATAAGTGTACCGTTGAAGGTTATTGGAGTGTGCCGCTGGGGGCACGACAGAGCGTGCCGGTGAAGGTTGGAATCTTCTATTATTTGTTTTTAAGGCTTTTCTTTTCTTCGTTTATTGATTTTTATATAGTCTTATATAAACTTCTCCTTTCCTTGGTTCTGTTCAGCCTTTTTGCTCACAAGTCAGACGTCTGATATGTTATGTCGTTATTCGGTTCAGTTCTTTTCACGCTACCGGCAGTGGCTCGATTAGTCGGAAAGTTTTATCGTTGATCGTTCTGTTCGTTTGTTGCTTCCTTTTGCCTTTTTAACATGTTGTTATTTTCTGACAAAAATTCGGCAGCATCTCCCCTTGACCCGAGCGTAAGGGAGATAAAGGGAACGCGCCCACACGGAGTGGCGGAACCCGACAACTGGAGGTGGGCGCCCGGAGGCGGCAACACCTTTATAGAACCTCGAAAAACACGAAGAAAACGATGAACGGGAGGCTTCTAATACTGGACAGGGTGGACGGGGGATTGGCCAAGGCGTACCGGCCAAGGATGAGCATAGGGTGTGCTGGGCTAGGAAGGCTAAGGGCGTACCGCTGAGGCACAAAAGGGGGAGGTGTACCGCTGAGGGCTATTATGGGGTGTACCGGCCAAGGTACCGGAAGGGTGTGCCGCTGGAGGAAAGTGCAGGTGCACCGGACAGGGCTCCAAAAGGGGTTGGCCTGTTAAAGGGGCAGGGTGTTAGGCCGATCAAACCCACAGGGACTTCTGGCAAGGGGGAAAAAGGTTCAAAGGGGCAGACACAGGTGAAGGCACTGGGCTTTACGGGAGGAGGTTCGTGACCTCAAACCATTCAAGATGGTGCCGCATCCGGAGTAAATCGTCGGCATGAGGGATGAACGCAAACACCGGGAAGCGAAGGGAAAGACGACCAAACGCACTGTGGTCCAAAACAACGAGACAAAGAGAAAACCCACTGAGGGGGGGGAAGATCTTTATTAATGGGGAGACAAAGGGCCGTAGCCACCCGTGTACATCACAAAGCATGCCCGAGCTAAGGGTATGGGCAAGAAAGAAAACTAAAGAACGAAAGAACGGAGAGGCGGGAAAACAAAGAACAAAGAGAGGAGGAGGTGTTGGGGATCGAAGCAGGGACGATCGTCCACTGCTCTTTCCCCCACCTTCCCCTACTACATCAAGCCCTCTCTCTCTCT
Organism: Amorphophallus konjac; assembly: GCA_022559845.1. Lineage (NCBI taxonomy): Eukaryota > Viridiplantae > Streptophyta > Magnoliopsida > Alismatales > Araceae > Amorphophallus > Amorphophallus konjac. The sequence continues at coordinate 265,340,503 of CM040119.1, read as the reverse complement.
TACTCTCTTCTCGTTGCCTGGTGGCTGTCGGTAGACTCCACGCCGGAGCCTCTCCCTTTTCTTCTCTCTTCTTCTTCTTCTCGTATGCAACTCCGTCTATTCGTCTCTGCCCGTGGGTCTCTTCTCCGTGTCTCCCTCCCTTTTCTTCGCCGGAATGGGAGTGGTTTTATACTCCCAGCCGCGGGAGCCTTCGAGCACGGCAGTCGGAGGCGGGAAGCAGCTTCATCATGATGACGTTTGACCTTTCCCGTCCTGGCTGTCAGGGGAGTAGCCTGCGTGGCCCAACCGTTGGTTGACACCTCGGACAGCTCACTGCGCGCCAAGGATATGTAGGGCATGGGCTTCACGTCGTTTGGCCGTTGAAAAACCTTCACGCTGTACCGCTGGCGGGCTGAAGAAGCGTGTCGCTGTAAGACACTATAAGCGTGCCGCTGAAGAGGGCAAAAGGCGTGCCGCTGAAGGCCCAGAGAAGTGTGCCGTTAAAGGGCACAAAGAGCGTGCCGTGGGGGGCCCTTCATAGTGTGCCGCTGGGGGCCCTTCACAGTGTGCCGCTGGGGGCATAAAAAGTGTGCCGTGGAAGGCTTGAAGTAGTGTGCCGTGGAAGGCTCGAAATAGTGTGCCGTGGAAGGCTCGAAATAGTGTGCCGTTGAAGGCCCGAAATAGTGTGCCGTTGAAGGCACATGGGGCGTGCCGTTGAAGGCTTGCAGGGCGTGCCGCTGAAGGCCATTGGGGCGTGCCGCTGAAGGGCGTTGGGGGTGTGCCGCTGAAGGCCAAGGGCGTGCCGCTGAGAGGGGCCAGTGGCGTGCCGCTGAAGGGCCTTGGGCGTGCCGTTGAATGGCTAAATGGGCAGTTTTGAGCCCGTTGTGAGCACGAGTTGTGGCCCGTTTGATTTTCTTCGAGGCCCATGGATTGTGGGGCTCTTGGTGGTTGATTTCTCTTCACTGTCGTGACTCTGGAGACGGCTTCACGGCAGTGTGCATATTTGGGGAGTCTGGGTGACTAGTCTCTCCGGGGTTTCTTCACTCGGTGCCGTTGTTGATGCTGGGCCGAGCAGGATATCTGTGCGTGCAATTTTTGGTGTCCACAAATGCCCCCCACCCACGGGTAGCGCAGGCGAAGGATGAGCCGGGCGGTGCCCGCGGGTGTACTGGTCTCTTTTTCTCTTCGTCGGTGCGGACGGGGTGTCGGGAGCTGACATGGTTTGTTTGTCTCTTCTTCTCTTCGTCAGTGCCGACAGGGTGTCGGGAGCTGACATGACTTGTCTGTCTCTTCTTCTCTTCGTCAGTGCCGACAGGGTGTCGGGAGCTGACATGATTTGTATGTCTCTTCTTCTCTTCATCAGTGTCGATCGGAGACGGAGAATGATGTGGTATGTTGGTCTCTTCTTCTCTTCGTTAGTGCCGACAGGTTGCCGGGCGCTGACGTGGTATGTTGGTCTCTTCTTCTCTTCGTCAGTGCCGACGGGGTGTCGGGGACTGACATGACATGTTGGTCTCTTTGTCTCTTCATCAGTGCCGGTGGGGTGCCGGGAACTGAAGCAGTATGTTGGTCTCTTTGTCTCTTCGTCAGTGCCGACGGGGCGTCGGAAGCTGACATGCTCTGTTGGTCTCTTGTCTCTTCGTCAGCGCCGACTGGGTGCCGGGAGCTGACATGATGTGTTGGTCTCTTTGTCTCTTCGTCAGCGCCGACAGGGTGCCGGAGCGGACATGGTTTGTTGGTCTCTTTGTCTCTTCGTCAGCGCCGACAGGGTGCCGGGAGCTGACATGGTTTGTTGGTCTCTTTGTCTCTTCGTCAGTGCCGACAGGGTGTCGGGAGCTGACCTGGTTTGTTGGTCTCTTTGTCTCTTCGTCAGTGCCGACAGGGTGCCGGGCGCTGACCTGGTTTGTTTGTTGGTCTCTTTGTCTCTTCGTCAGTGCCGACAAGGTGCCGGGAGCTGACCTGGTTTGTTGGTCTATTTGTCTCTTCGTCAGTGCCGACAAGGTGTCGGGAGCTGACGCAGTTTGTTGGATCTATTTATCTCTTTTCTTTCTTTTCTTCTCTCTTTTCTCTTCTTCTCTTCTTTCTCTTCTCTTCATTTTTTGTCATCATTTTTTCTCTCTTTTATTCTCTTTTTCTTTTCTCTTCTCTGTTTCCTTCTTTTTCTCTTCTTCCCTTCTCTTTTCCCCTCTTCTCTCTTTTTTTTTTGAAGAACTCCAAGTGGCTGCTGGCGTGGATGCCAATAATATAAGAGCCGTCGGCGCAGGGGCCAACAGGGGAGGCCAAAATAGCCAAGGCTGGAAGTGGGCTTCAAGAGCCTAGATTATGAAAGGTAAGCCACGAGGGCAGAGAGAAGGGTTCATTGATTCAACAGGGGTATTCGTCGCCTGAAGGGATGGAGAGAAGAGTTTGTTGACTCAAAAGCGCCGGGGATTCCGGTTATGAAACCCGGACTCGGGAAAGTGGGCCGCAAGGGCCGGAGTTGGTGTTACAGAAGTAGGCCGTGAAGGCTGAAATCGGGGAAGCAGGCTACGAGAGCCGGAGTGAAGGGAGATTAACGGGCCGCGAGGGCAAGAGGCAGGCCATGGGGAGGCCAAGATTGGGCTCTACGAGCCAGAGCTGGGAAAGTAGGCCTCGACGGTCGAAATTAGGTTTATTGTATGCACACGTTTTTATTATTTATTTATTTTTTATTTTATCATTAATTTATTATTAATTTATTATTTTTATTATATATTTCTTATTTTTTATCATTATTATTTTTTCATTCAAGCATGCAAGCATTCAATAGCAGGCATAACATAAATATAAGTAAGGCAGCTCCCTCGATAGGGGATGGGATAGGGACATCGCCCACAATTCATAGATGCGTGCGGGCCGCGAGGCACAATTGAGGGGTGGTGCACCCGTCAAGAGGATATCGCATGTCTTGCATGCATAGCCTAAATTCACGCATTTCACCTGAGGCAATTCTCTGTAGCGTGGCAGTGCAAATGTGTGAGCAAAGAGCCCTAACCGTAGGGATATGCAGGTTTTCCTACTGACACTCGAGGATCACTCTAGCGACCACACATTAGTTCCAGGCTTTCGACTTTCGGTAGCTTCACACAGCCCCCATATGTTTATTTTGGTAGCGGATTTCACCGTTCGACGCGAGTCTCCTCATGTGTCTCAATGGGGATTCCCGGCTACTAGGATTTGTCCTTATTGTGATTCGCTTCACCATTTCGCGCGAGTCTCCTCATTTGTTTCAGTGGAGATTCTCGGCTACTCGGATCCGCGTTTCTCTCTCTCTTCTTTTTTCTCTTCTCTTCTTTTTTTCCTCTCTCTTTTTTTTACAGTGGGGGTAGGTAGCTTTTTCCTCACGATTACCTTTCACGCGAGTGCAGGAATTCAAGTCTCCGTAGAGTGCTAAGAAGAAATTCAGGCAATCCCTATAGTCGAAGGCTATTGAACACATTAAGTGCTAAGTGTGGGAGCATTGCCTCAAGTTTATTTTGTGAGCTGGGCTTAGCGATTCAGCCATGACTCTTCCCCTTGACGTGTGCACCTACCATAATTGGGTTCCCTTTGAGCGTGCGCCGTGACGTCCGTGCATCCGGAATCGGGGCGATATTATTTAGCAAGGAAGCACGGTCCTAGAAAATTCCAAGGAGGTGTATTATTCTATATTAAGCAACCATGCAAGCAGGGCAATCATGCACTCTCTTCTTTCTTTTCTCTTTCTTTTTTTTGTGTTCGTTTTGTTGTTTTCTTTTTGTTTTGTTTTGTTTTTTTGTTTTTTTTTGTTTTTGTTTGTTTGTTTTTTTTTTGCATAAGAAAATATTACTATTACGTAGAAGTGTAGTGGTAGTAAGGGTATTAGGGAAGCAGACCATGAATGGCTGAAAGGACACTGGGGAAGCGGGCCGTGAAGGCCGAAGTTGATATTGGAAGTAGGCCACAATAGCCAAAAATCGAGGGGAGCGGGCTGCGAGAGCCAAATTATGGGAAGCATGCTGCAGGAGCCGAAGTTATGGGAAGCGAGCTATAGGGGCCGAAGTTACGGGAAGCGGGCCATGAAGGCCGAATTCTGGGAAGCATGCCGTAAAGGCCGAATTCTGGGAAGCAGGCTGCGAGAGCCAAAGATATTGGAAAGCGGGCTGCAGAAGCTGAAATTGGGAAGCGGGCCGTGAAGGCCGAATTCTGGGAAGCAGGCCGCAAGGGGCCGACTTCTGGGAAGTAGGCTGCGAGAGCCAAAGATATTGGGAAGCGGGCTGCAAAAGCTGAAATTGGGAAGCGGGCCGTGAAGGCCGAATTCTGGGAAGCAGGCCGTAAAGGCTGAATTTTGGGAAGTAGGCCGTAAAGGCCGAATTCTGGGAAGCAGGCTGCAAGAGCCAAAGATATTGGGAAGCGGGCTGCAAAAGCCGAAATTGGGAAGCGGGCCGTGAAGGCCGAATTCTGGGAAGCAGGCCGTAAAGGCCGAATTCTGGGAAGCAAGCTGCGAGAGTCAAAGATATTAGGAAGCGGGCTGCAGGAGCCGAAGTTATGGGAAGCGAGCCGTGAAGGCCAAATTCTGGGAAGCAGGCTGCGAGAGCCAAAGATATTGGGAAGCGGGCCGTGAAGGCCGAATTCTGGGAAGCAGGCCGTAAAGGCCGAATTTTGGGAAGCAGGCTGCGAGAGCCAAAGATATTGGGAAGCGGGCTGCAGGAGCTGAAATTATGGGAAGCGAGCCGTGAAGGCCAAATTCTGGGAAGCAGGCCGTGAAGGCCGAATTCTGGGAAGCAGGCTGCAAGAGCCGAAGATATTGGGAAGTAGGCTAAAAAGTCAAGGGACATTGGGAGCAGGCTGACAAGCCGAGAGATGTTAGGAGTAGGTTGTAAAGCCGAAAAGATATCAGAGAGTGCGGTGGGACGGGTGGATTAATCATGACAGTGGGCCTTGGCCGGAATGACTGAGCCAAAGGGTGTCGGGTAGTAGGATACGTGAGCCGAGGAGAAGGGTTTGTGAAGCGGCGGGTTCAAAGATCACGTCTGTCTCATGTCTCTGTTTTTTTCTTCTTTTGTGTGGGGAGACAGGTGCAAAGACCATGTCTGCCTCGTGACTCTTCTTTCTCTTCTTCTCTTCTTCTGTTAGGGAGAGGCGGTGTAAAGATCATGTTCGCCTCATGTCTCTTTTTTCTCTCCTCTTCTTCTTTTGTAGAGAGGCAGGTGCAGAGACCATGTTCGCCCGTGACTGCTCTTTCTCTTCTTCTCTTCTTCTTTTATGGAGAGGCAGGTGCAAGGACCATGTTCGCCCCATGACTGTTCTTTCTTTTCTTCTCTTCTTCTTTTATGGAGAGGCAGGTGCAAGGACCATGTTCGCCTTGTAACTGTTCTCTCTCTTCTTCTCTTCTTCTTTTGTGGAGAGGCAGGCGCAAAGACCATGTTTGCCTCGTGACTGTTCTTTCTTTTCTTCTTTTGTGGAGAGGCGGGTTCAAGGACCACGTCTGCCTTATGTGTCTCTTTCTCCTTTTCTTCTCTTCTTTTGCGTGATGAGGCGGGCTCGAGGACCGCGTCTGCCTCATGTGTCTTCTTTTGGTTCTGCTCTTCTTCTTTTGTGTGAAGAGGCGGGTTCAGGAACCATGCCTGCCTCATGTGTCTCTTCTTCCTTTTCTTCTCTTCTTTTGTGTGATGAGGCGGGCTCGAAGACCACATCTGCCTCATGTGTATTCTTTCTTTTCTTCTCTTCTTTTGTGTGATGAGACGGACTCGAAGGCCATGTCTGCCTCATGCGTGTCTTTTTCTTTATTCTGATCTTCTTTTCTCATTAATGCTTCCACGTTGGAGTGTATTTCTCTTAACGTGCCCCCAGGTTGGGGTGTAGCTTTATTTGGTATGCATCCCCCTGAGGGGTGTGTTTTGCCTCTTTGCCTCTGTGCCCCCAGGCGGGGCGTATTTTTCAAGGCTTCTATGCCCCCAAGTGGGGCGTGCTTCTTCTTCTGATGCCCCTGAGCCGGGGAGTCTCCTCTATGGCTTCTATGCCCCCAGGCGGGGTGTATGTTGCTTTATATGCCCCCAGGGCGGGGTGTAATTCTTGCTTCTTATGCCCCCGAGGCAGGGTGAACTCTTCTTCTTTGCTTATGTGCTCCCATATCGGGGTGTATTCCTTTCTTCATATGCTCCCCCTAAGCCGGAGAATGTTGTTTGTTCGGCTTCAGATGCCCCTAAATCGGGATATAGTTTTGTCTCATATGCCCCTGGAGCGGGGGTGTATTTCTCTTCATGTGCCCCTGGGAATGGGGTGTACTCTTCACGGCTTCTATGCCCCCAGGCGGGGTATGTTTCTTCTTCATGTGCCCCTGGTACGGGGCGTAGCTCTCTTCAAATGCCCCCGGGACGGGGGTGTATCTTTTGCTTCTTATGCCCCCTTGAGGCCGAGGTGTATCTTTTGCTTCTTATGCCCCCTTGAGGCCGGGGTGTATCTTTTGCTTCTTACGCCCCCCTGAGGCGGGGGTGTATCTCTTTACGGCTTCTGTGCCCCCGAAGCAGGGTATGTTGTTTCTTCAAATGCCGCTTGGACGGAGTATATCTTTCTTCTTATGCTCCCAGCTCGGGATGTATGTCTCTTTGTTTCTGTGCCCCGGGTCGGGGTAGATGCTTCTGCTTCTTATGCGCCAAGGGCGGAGTGTATTTTTGTGCCTCCAGGCTGGGGTAGGTGCTTCTGCTTCTTATGCGCCAAGGGCGGAGTGTGTCTCTTTCTGTGCCCATAGGCTGGGATACATTCTTCATGTTTCTCATACCCTTTTCGCAGGGCATATTCTCTTGCTTCTCATGTCCCTGGATCGGGGCGTATGTTTTTTCTTCTGACGCCCCTAGGTCTGGGTATATTCTTTCTTCATGTGCTCCCAGGTCGAGATGTATGCCTCCTCGCTTCGGTGCCCCCTGGTGGAGGTGTACTCTGTCTCTTTGCTTCTGCGTCCCCCAGGCGGGGTATCCCCCTTTTTTTTATATGCCCCCGGCACGGGGTGTATTCCGCTTCTAGTGCCCCCAAAGTGGAGTGTATTGCCGCTTTCGATGCGGGATGTGGTTCTTGCTTTTTTATGCACCCGAGGCGGGGTGAATTCTTCTTCTTTGTTTACGTGCCCCCATATCGGGGTGTATTCCTCTCTTCATATGCTTCCCTAAGCCGGGGGATGTTGTTTGTTCTGCTTCAGATGTCCCCCCCGAGGGGGTGCATGTTGCTTCATGGACTCCGAGCCTGGGGTATGCTCCTTCAAAGGTCCCTAAGCCGGGGTGGATTCTCTTTTCTTCTCATGCTCCCAAGGCGGGATGTAGCTTCTTCAAGTACCCCTAAACCGGAGCATATTCTTTATGCCTTCTATGTCCCCTGGCGGGGTATGCTTCTTCTTCAAATACCCCTAGGCCGGGGTGGACTTCTCTTCATATGCCCCTGACTCGGGGCGTGTTCTTCATAGCTTCTAGGCCCTCGAGGGGAGGTATGCTTCTTCTTCAAATACCCTCGAGACGGGGGTGTGTTTCTTGGCTTCATATGCCCCGGACGTGGGGTATATCTTTTGTTTCTTATGCTCTCGAGTCGGGATGTAGCTTCTTGGCCTCATATGCTGCCGAGGCGAGGGGTATGTTGCTTTACGTGCCCCCGGGGGGAATGCATTTTGCCTCCGTTGCCCCGTGGCGGGGTATATCTCTTGGCTTCTTACGCCCCCCAAGGTGGGGTGTGTTTTCTTCTTGTGCCCCCAGGGTGGGGTATATCTTTCGCTTCTTATGCCCCCCCTTGAGGCGGGGTGAAGTCTTTGCTTCAAATGCCCCTAAATCGGGGTATAATTTTGTCTCATATGCCCCTGGAGCATGGGTGTATTTCTCTTCATGTGCCCCTGGGAATGGGGTGTATCTTTGTTGCTTGTTGTGCCCCCAGAGGGAGGTGCCTTTCTCTTCATGTGCGCCGGGCACCGGGTGTATCTTTGCTTTTTTTTATATATGCCCCCGAGGGGGGGATTCTTCTTCTTCTGCCCCGACATGCTGGGGAATGTCTGCTTCTTGTGCCCCCAAAGTGGGGTGGATTCTCGACGGCTGCTGTACCCCCGTTGGTGGGGTGTATGCTTCTTCTTCAGATTTCCCTAAGGCGGGGTGTATTCTTTGTTGCTTCATGTACCCCCGAGTCGGGGTGGATTCTCTTCATGTGCCCCCATGGCGGGGTGTACTCTCTTTATGTGTCCCCAGGAGTGGGGTGTGGTTTGCTTCCTGTGCACCCAAGCAGGGTGTATCGCTGCTTGCAATGTCCCCCGAGGCGGGGTATCCTTCATCTTCAAATACCCCTAAGCCGGGGCATATTCTTTATGTCTTCTATGCCCCCATAGCGGGGTGTGTTTCTTCTTTAAATGCCCTTAAGATGAGGTGGACTCTTTTCTTCTTATACTCCCAAGGCAGGATGTAGCTTCTTCAAATGCCCCTGAGCTGAGGCGTGTTCTTTACGGCTTCTATGCCCCCAGGCGGGGCATATTTCTTCTTCAAATACCCCTAGGCCGGGGTGTATTCTTGCTACTTCTCATGCTCCCGAGGCGGGATGTGACTTCTTCAAATGCCCTTAAGCCGAGGTGTAGCTTTTGCTTTGTGTGCCCCTCAGTCGGGGCGGATTCTCTTCATGTGCCCCTGGGAATGGGGTGTATTTCTTTTTTTTGCCTCCTATGCCCCCGTAGCAGGGTATATATCTTCTTCTCATCCCCCATGGCGGGGTATATGCATGCTCTCTTCGGGAGTGGTGGTCGTGCTTGGCCTCATTGCTATAAAGCATTCCCCACAGCGGGCAACCATTCACCAAGCTACAATTGTGGCTCCCTGGGTCTTTTAACAACAACTCGGGGGCCGTTTTGTGCTGGATGGAGGCAGCAGAAAGGAGGAACGAGCGGGGTCATTACACCGCAGACTCGGGACCTCCTAGAGTCGGGCGGGATGCCGGGTTTCTTCTTGCTCTTTCAATCGGCGATGCTGGCCAACTTTTTTTCCTTTCTTCTTTATTTCTCCCCTTTTTTGTATGATTGACCAGGGTGGAGGTGCAGGAGAGCGCTCACCCCCTCAGGGAGGGGATGAGTGGTTCGCTCTACCGCACCAACCCCACAGTGGTAATCTTTGTTCAGCATGGGTCTCGACGGACGTGGCCGTACAACCCTCGCTTGCCAATTCTTTCTCTTCTTTTTTTGCTTCTTTCTTTTCTCTTTTTTTTCTTCTTTTCTTCTTTTCTTCTTTCCTTCTTTTCTTCTTTTCTTCTCTTTCTTCTTGAGGGAAAAAGGGGGGCTTGATTTCCCCTCCCTTCTCTTCTCTTTCTCTTCTCCCTTTTTTTATAACAGCCCCCATGATTCCTGGAAGCTGCATATGCTTCGAAGCAGCGTCCTCGAGGCCGCGAAGGTAGCTGCATCGAGTCTAGATTTTTTCCCCATGGGGCTGGCGAAGACAGCACCTGCAATTCATCAAAGCAGGCAAACATCGTTTATTAGGGGGCCATGAGGCCCTGAATCCCGGCGAAGAGATGAAGGGTAGTTTCCGTCCCATTGGGCGTGCCAGAATTGTGGACGCACTTTTCGTTCGTTTATTAAGCTCGTCTATTCGGGAATGGTTGATTCGTCTATTAAGTGCGTGGGCGTGCCAGTCACGAAGTGATAATTTATTCGGGCTCCGAAGAGCCCACGGTGCGCTCGATCTGACTCGGTCAGACGATTGTGTGGTTCGTGTCGGGACCAAAACCCGCCGCGCCATAAAGGTCACGGCGTCATTTACATCCCCCATACAAGGGAACACCCTTGATTAATCACCGGGATTCAGGGCCTCTTGGCCAAGAAATCAATTGCATGGAAGGTCTATTACGAGGTATTGAAATCCTCGCGCGAGGGCGAGAAGAAAACCCTTCGCGGTCGTGTCAGTCGTGTACTAACAATTTAATGTTCGGACGAATGTCCGGCTCGAGAAGATCGCGGTTATCGCGGGAAAACCGGAACGCATGTATGCCGAGGTACGGCAAATCTATTGTTCGGAAGAGCGGAGAACGTTCGGCTAAACCTCGGTCAGAGCGGTCAGAAACTAGTAAATCTGTTGGCCCGGTGCAAGAGCAAGCTGCGACCATACTGCGGTGGGCCCCCCGCGGTCGAAACAAGACTTGCATGAGCGTCATTAATATTTCCGGTGCCAAGGGGCAACGAGGGAATATCCCTTGAATCGGCTGAAAAGCCCTGTGTCTAGGGAAGCGGACGTTCGAAACGTGTCGGTCACTCGGGAGACCGTTTAATATTCGGACGGGAGTCCGGCTTGAGAATATTGTAATCGTCGCGGGAGGACCTGGGACATGTGCATGCCGGGATACGGCAAGTTTATGATTCTGAGACACCGAAAACATTCGGTCAAACCTCAGTTAGTGTAGAAGGAAACCGGTGAATCTATTGGCCCGGTGCGAGATCGAGTCAAGACCATACCGGGGGCGCCTCCCGTGGTCCGAACGAGGCTTCCGCGGGCATCATTAATATTTCCGGTGCCGGAGGGCAACGGGGGAGAGTCCCAGGACTATACTCCAAAACCGAAAACGTGTTCGAAGGGAGCGGGCTGTAGACCGAGGATATGAGCCGAACGGCGACCACAATTGGGACGGACCCGAGGTCTGAGCGTGGCCCACGGAGGTCTTATTGATATTCCCATGAAAGGGGTCCAGGGGTGGCGGAGGAACGTCTCGTTCTATTCCGATTTCGTCGGTCACTCACGGACCTTTTCATGTTCGGGCAAGGGCCCATGTTGAAAGTACGACGTGGGTGGAAACGACCCCGTACAAACGTATGCCGAGTTTACGGCAGTTTCAATGAAAGAACGGGAACGAATCCCATTAGAATGAATCCGATTTAAGGGGCTATTGGCCCGGAGCAATGCCGGCTCACGACCATGTCGGGGAGGGAGCCGTTGGCCATATTGGTTGCTCAAGGGTCTTTTCATGTTCAGACATAGGTCCGTAATCGAAACGCGGCGAAAACCGAGGTGAACCCGTTCAAATGTCTGCCGAGCGTGCGGCAATTTTAGTAGTGGCTCGGAAGGGATCCGGCCTGAGAAACGAGTCCGGCTTAATCAGAATGTCAGCCCGAGGCGAGGTCGGGCCACGGCCATTTCGGGATAATTCCCAAGACTCAGGCCCAACCTGGAAGGGCGACATTGTTGTTCCTTCAGCACCGGGTCACGAGAGAGACGGGGCTGCAAAGTGGATTTTACCATTTTTTTTGGGTTTTAAATTATATATGTATATAATTTATTGCTTATTTCCCTCTCATGTATTTATTCTGGATGATTTATCCGTTTTGTTTATTATTATTACTATTATATTTTCTCTCCTTTTTTTGTTTATTATTATTTTACATTTTTTGTTTATTTCATATATATATTCAGATTTATTTATTCATCATAGTTTTTATTAATTTTATTATTACTATTACTATTATTATTATTATACATATTCTTCTGGAGAGAGAGAGTGGGCCGCTGGAGGGCCAAATGGGGGCTGAAGGAGCGTGCCACTGAAGGTGGAAGGGTGCACCGCTGAGGGGGCTGAGGGAGTGCGCCGCTGAAGGTTCGCGGGAGGTATACCGGGGAAGGGCTTGGCCAAGGGTGCCGGCGAAGGGGCAGGTGTGGTGGCTATGGGAGGCGTACCGATGAAGGAGCCTTAGGTGTGGTGGCTATGGGCCTGGCCGAGCGTGCCGGCGAAGGGTTGAATAGGGGAGAGCGTGCCGGCGAAGGGGTCACGGGAGCGTGCTGTCAAAGGAGCTTGAGGGCGTACCGCCGAAGGGTTGGAGCAGACGTGCCGCTGAGCGCAGGGGGAGCGTGTCGGCGAAAGGCCAAACGAGGCGTGACGGGGGAAGCTGGGATGGGGCGTGCCGCGAAGGGCGTTGTAGGGTGTACTGGCGAAGGGCGTGTGTCTGCACATTGGCCGGTCGCTGCGACATAAAGTCCGTACATTCATCAGCCCAAAGTCTATACGTTGTCTATTCAACCAGCATACAAAGTCTATACGTTCTTCAGCACAAAGTCTGTACATCGGCTGCATTCATAAGCTCAAATGATGTGACACAACCTCGGACCAAATGCAAGCAAGCACAATCGCATTCAAATGGGCCGAATTGGGCCGTCGCTCTCTCGTCGCTCACCCAAGCCCGGGGTAACTTGGCAATGCCAAGGTGAGGTTGAGGGGTTGGGCCCTTGCTGGTAGAGGGCCAGCAAGGCCAATATGTGATTCCCAATGGGATGTGGAACCCAATTCAATGGGGCCGACAAAGTGCCAAGGGCACCGGTTTCACTCTTCCCACGGTGATCACTCAAGGCAATGGGGCTTGAGGATCGGGCTCTCTCTCGCACAACCAGCGGAGCTAAGAAACAAACATTGAAAGACAAGCACAATGAGCAAGGGTTTAGAGCACTTACTCGACCGGTTTGAAGAAACCGGTCCCGCTCGGAGACGAGGGCGAGCGGGGAGGCGGTGGATCCCCACACGCCGCGGCGGTGAAGTTTGACCTGCTCAAACCAATTACAACACTACGCCTCTCGCAGGAGGGGGATCTTGGGGTGGGGGTTAAATGATTACAATCAAAACTACCTCCACACAGGGAGGGGCCTTCAGCCGGCCAAGCGGGGAGGGGAAAACTAAGTCGAAGATGGTGAAGCAACGAAGATGCCGAATCTGCCTCCTTTCAGCCAAAGGGGACAGACAGCCGGTGCCGGAGCTATAGATCTGCCTCTGGAATTTCGCCGGGGACGACACCAGTGGGGAACTCTTCGTTACAGGAGCTGGGATGCTTCAGAATTTTGTTAATTTCTCCTGGGGTCGTTGCCGGTCGGGGCGGGAGCTCGAACAGGGCCTCTGATTCTCGGACTAGCAGTAGCAGATCACCAACAGTGGGAAGAAGAGGCTGTCCCGGCCGCTCCTGAACTCCGAATTAGGTGCCGTCAGCGCCGTTAGAACCGTGGGTAAGTCCTCTTTGCAGCAAAAGAAACGGGGATGCCAGAGGATGCCGGAGACGAACTGTAGAACCAGAAGAGTGAGGAGGGGTCGGTGCAGACTGTGGAAGACAGAGTCGCGCGACCGTGGAAGAAAATTGGTAACTTCTGTTCCCGGATGCTGAATGGACTTCTGATTCTTGTTTCTGAAAGTAGACAGGCCGAGGAAGAACTTTTCAGAAGAACTTGTGGGCTGATTCCTCCGAGGTTCGTCGTGGCAGAGCTTCTAATCCGGTTCTGGTACTCAGCAGGGACAGCTATGCGCAGTCGTGGGAGAATGGGCTTCCTGGGCAGCACCGAGCTCTGATGGGGACGAGACCACTGCCGTTGCGAAGAAGACAGGCAGACGCTTCCAACGATGGCTCTTGGGCTTCTAGGAACGTCCGGAGGAGGTCGGGGTCGCTGCTGCAAGCTTCAGGTCTTCTGCAGGTCCTCTTACTCTAGATGGTAGAAGGTGGGGGTGATGGAGGGGAACAAGGGAAGATGGAGAGGATGAGAGGGGGCCGCCCCTAACCAAAGGGGAGGGGTCTTGGGCGCCCTAGGGCTGTGGAGGGAAGGGGATTTTTGAATTCAAATGGCCTAGGGAAGTGGAGGGTTGCATGGGGGAGAGGGAAGGGTGCTTGGGAAAGGGATGAGGTGGTTGGAGGGTGGCTTAGTGATTGGGGATGCTCCCTTGGGACTAGGGGGTGGAGTAATGGGATGTGTGGGGAAGGGGAGTGGCCTTTAATGGGGGTAGGTGGGAGAGTGGTGATTGGGAAGGGAGGAGAGAGAAAATTTTTGAAATTGGGTGTAGAGGAGAGAGAAAGAGGGGTGAAAGAGAGAGATTAAGAGAGGAATGGGTGGGATTCTCTCCCTAAGGCTTCTCACCTCACTAATGGATTCACTCCACCATAAAAATAAAGATAGAACTCACCAAAATGGCAATTTTTCATTGATTGATTCATTACTTCAAAATGAGGAGAATGGGGTCCTATATATAGGCAACCCACATTTCTACAAAAGTCCCTGACAATTGACTCAATGACAAATAACCGAGGGGGTAGGGGAGAGCCCTTGGGCCAAGCCCAATGAATTGGGCCCAATAGCTAACTAGACAACCTAATGACACTCAAACTTAGGGAAATGAACACAAGACCTAGGAACATGACTCAAATAAAAGGGAAAATACATCAAATGATTCAAATAAAAATTACATAGGACTCAAAATTAAATGATTAGACCATGCCGGATGCAACCGGGGCGAGGAGACGAGCTGTGAACGTGGGCATGGGAGGTGATGTCCCCATCATACTCCCGGGGTGCGGAGAACTCGACTCCGTCGAGTAAGTGTCCTTCCCTCCTTGGGGGTGTAGAAGTGGTACTGCCCTCAAGTCTTCCGAACGAGACCGATCCATCCACCTGCCGAGATAGCGCTCGTATACCTTGCTCCGAGTGGTAGTGACTTGTTCATCCAATATTTGTTCAATTTGTTCACGCTGGGCTCTCTTGGCTGGTGGTCTCTCCTCACGGGTGGGTGCTCTCTCAAGGGAAGAAGTAGGCTCAATCTCCTCACTAGGTACCACCGTGGGTCCCTTATATGGCACTAGGTCGGTAACATTGAATGTGGGACTTATTCCATACTCCTCAGGGAGATCTAACTCAAAGACATTTGCACCAATGCGCCTCAGGACCGGGAAGGGACCAGCCCCACGTGGCCTCAATTTGGAGATGGCTCCCGGGGAGAGTCTCTCCGTCCTTACCATCACAAAGTCACCCACATGAAATTCTTGGTGACGCCGATGAGAGTCGGCCAGCTTTTTATAAGCCTCATTCTTTTTGCTTATGTGCTTGCAAAGGCTTTCATGCAATTTTGTGAATGTTGACATTCTAGGGGTGATGGGTGGACCTGGGCAACCAAAAGTAGACCAATCATGCTTTGATGCCAAGAAGACTTTGATGGAATTTGGAGGGCCGGGGCAACCATATGTGGACTTATCATGCAATGTTATCATGTAGACTTTGGTGGACCTAGGTGGGCCGGGGCACCCGTAGGTGAACCTATCATGCAAAGTGGTGATGAATGTAGGGGGACCCGGACATCCGTAGATACTTTTGACATGCTTAAGACCCATGATAAATGAAGGTGGACCAATACATCCGAATATGGGCCACTCATGCTTCCTACTTGACATGTGGGTGGTATGAATGAAAGGACCCAACATAGTGATCATGCCAAGTGGTGTGGTAGGCCTAGACACATGCATGTGTTTCCCAAAGGTGACCTCCATGTGTATAGGTGTGGGACAACCTTTGAACTCCCATTGGAATGGATCGAATGGATCTAAGAAGGTGGTCATCATGGGGTGGGGCACAACCTTATTACCTAGGGATATGTGGCTCAAGGTCATGGCTCCCAAGGTATAACCCGGGTCATGGATGAGGTGGTTTTGGCCCAATATGGTGGGTGGGGGTAGGAAAGGGTGGGTGGTGGGTAAGATGGTTGGGTCACCCGGGTTCTTTGACTCCCATTGTAATGGATCATAGGGATCATAAAATGGGTTACTAAGGGGAAGGAGCTCCATGTCCTCAAGGTCCTCAAAAGGTGCTAAGTCATCCCTATCAATGATAATTGGGTCAATGCTCTTGGTGAGTGGGTTGGCCATGAGGGGAGGGCTTGGCTCTCTACCCGATATAAAAAGCTCCAATTGGAGGAGAAGGTCGGGCTCATCGGGTGTGGGGAGGAATAGAAGGAGGTCGCTAGTGTAGCAACCAATGGTGCAAACTGAGGTGATAGACCCGATGCATAGGTGTAGGAGGCCAAGGCTCCTAGGTTGTTCGGCTATAGGGGTCAACATACTAGTGAACTCAATTTGCCATGCTAGGCCCTTAAGAAGATCCCCTAAAGTTTCCACTTGGTAGGATGCTTGGATTGTGGTGTGATAGGAGAAGAAGGGCACTAGGGAAAAATTTTGTTCTATGGGAGGGCAAACATGGGCCGAGATCTCTCTAATTAGGCTCTCCCTTAGCCACCTAACAAGGGACTCTTCTAAGATGATTTCGGCCTTATCTAGAGGGGGTGGTGTAGGGTGAAGATCCTCGTGCGAGGCTTCCTCTTCAATTGGGACATGGGTGCTCTCCATGGAGGGGATAGGTTCCCGAGAGGTATTTGTCTTCATGTGACAAAGCGGGTGGACTACTTCTTCCAAAGCTAATGGAGTGGGAAGGTTCTTTGATGGTGGGGTGATGATGGCCGGAGTATGGTGCACCCGGGGTGGTGAACAAGGGCGGGATTCCCGCGGGTGGGAGAATACAAGGTTGTTGAATTTAAAGGTTCCCGAAAGGTGGGGTGGATGCACTAGGCAAGTCCGACGTGTTGGGTCGATGTAGGCATTCCTTTCATCTAACCATTTCTTACCTAGGATTATACATGGACCCGCCAATGTTCCCTTTTGACACCAAGCCCCATCCAAATACTTAGTCTTCCCGAACCATTTATGGAATTCAATGAAGACTTGGTCTCCATTGTGCACAATTTGTCCGGTCCTACAAAGAGAGGTAATGATATCGGGGGACACCCAATTTTCAGATTCTAGGTCAATGAAATCAATTTCTATGGGCTCCCCATTAGGTAACCATGCATGGGATATGATTGGGAGAGGGGCCATGTGACCCAAGACTCAACGTTAACAATGATGGGTTTGCACGGTTCGGACAAGAATGCAAGCATGCCCTAGGACTTGACTTGTAGAGACAAGTCAATGACTTGCTCTGATACCAATTTGATGTGACACAACCTCGGACCAAATGCAAGCAAGCACAATCGCATTCAAATGGGCCGAATTGGGCCGCCGCTCTCTCGTCGCTCACCCAAGCCCGGGGTAACTTGGCAATGCCAAGGTGAGGTTGAGGGGTTGGGCCCTTGCTGGTAGAGGGCCAGCAAGGCCAATATGTGATTCCCAATGGGATGTGGAACCCAATTCAATGGGGCCGACAAAGTGCCAAGGGCACCGGTTTCACTCTTCCCACGGTGATCACTCAAGGTAACGGGGCTTGAGGATCGGGCTCTCTCTCGCACAACCAGCGGAGCTAAGAAACAAACATTGAAAGACAAGCACAATGAGCAAGGGTTTAGAGCACTTACTCGACCGGTTTGAAGAAACCGGTCCCGCTCGGAGACGAGGGCGAGCGGGGAGGCGGTGGATCCCCACACGCCGCGGCGGTGAAGTTTGACCTGCTCAAATCAATTACAACACTACGCCTCTCGCAGGAGGGGGATCTTGGGGTGGGGGTTAAATGATTACAATCAAAACTACCTCCACACAGGGAGGGGCCTTCAGCCGGCCAAGCGGGGAGGGGAAAACTAAGTCGAAGATGGTGAAGCAACGAAGATGCCGAATCTGCCTCCTTTCAGCCAAAGCGGACAGACAGCCGGTGCTGGAGCTATAGATCTGCCTCTAGAATTTCGCCGGGGACGACACCAGTGGTGCAGTCTTCGTTACAGGAGCTGTGATGCTTCAGAATTTTGTTAATTTCTCCTGGGGTCGTTTCCGGTCGGGGCGGGAGCTCGAACAGGGCCTCTGATTCTCGGACTAGCAGTAGCCGATCACCAACAGTGGGAAGAAGAGGCTGTCACAGCCGCTCCTGAACTCCAAATTAGGTGCCGTCAGCCGTTAGAACCGTGGGTAAGTCCTCTTTGCAGAAAAAGAAACGGGGATGCCAGAGGATGCCGGAGACGAACTGTAGAACCAGCAGAGTGAAGAGGGGTCGGTGTAGACTATGGAAGATAGAGTCGCGCGACCGTGGAAGAAAATTGGTAACTTCTGTTCCCGGATGCTGAATGGACTTCCGATTCTTGTTTAAAATGGTAGAGCTTCTAATCCGGTTCTGGTACTCAGCAGGGACAGCTATGCGCAGTCGTGGAAGAATGGGCTTCCTGGGCAGCACCGAGCTCTGATGGGGACGAGACCACTGCCGTTGCGAAGAAGACAGGCAGACGCTTCCAACGATGGCTCTTGGGCTTCTAGGAACGTCCGGAGGAGGTCGGGGTCGCTGCTGCAAGCTTCAGGTCTTCTGCAGGTCCTCTTACTCTAGATGGTAGAAGGTGGGGGTGATGGAGGGGAACAAGGGAAGATGGAGAGGATGAGAGGGGGCCGCCCCTAACCAAAGGGGAGGGGTCTTGGGCGCCCTAGGGCTGTGGAGGGAAGGGGATTTTTGAATTCAAATGGCCTAGGGAAGTGGAGGGTTGCATGGGGGAGAGGGAAGGGTGCTTGGAAAAGGGATGAGGTGGTTGGAGGGTGGCTTAGTGATTGGGGATGCTCCCTTGGGACTAGGGGGTGGAGTAATGGGATGTGTGGGGAAGGGGAGTGGCCTTTAATGGGGGTAGGTGGGAGAGTGGTGATTGGGAAGGGAGGAGAGAGAAAATTTTCAAAATTGGGTGTAGAGGAGAGTGAAAGAGGGGTGAAAGAGAGAGATTAAGAGAGGAATGGGTGGGATTCTCTCCCTAAGGCTTCTCACCTCACTAATTGATTCACTCCACCATAAAAATAAAGATATAACTCACCAAAATGGCAATTTTTCATTGATTGATTCATTACTTCAAAATGAGGAGAATGGGGTCCTATATATAGGCAACCCACATTTCTACAAAAGTCCCTGACAATTGACTCAATGACAAATAACCGAGGGGGTAGGGGAGAGCCCTTGGGCCAAGCCTAATGAATTGGGCCCAATAGCTAACTAGACAACCTAATGACACTCAAACTTAGGGAAATGAACACAAGACCTAGGAACATGACTCAAATAAAAGAGAAAATACATCAAATGATTCAAATAAAAATTACATAGGACTCAAAATTAAATGATTAGACCATGCCGGATGCAACCGGGGCGAGGAGATGAGCTGTGAACGTGGGCATGGGAGGTGATGTCCCCATCATCAAAGGCTATACATTGGCTACATCCATCAGCTCGAAGTCTATGCGTTGGCCAGCTTAAAGTCTGTACATTGGCCAGCTCAAAGTCGGTACATTGCAGCTCAAAGTCCGTACATTGCAGCTCAAAGTCCGTACATTGGCCAGCCCAAAGTCTGTACGTTGGCCAGCTCAAAGTCTATACATTGCAGTTCAAAGTCTATACATTGGAGCTCAAAGTCCATACATTGGCCAGCCCAAAGTCTGTACGTTGGCCAGCTGATCTATACATTACAGTTCAAAGTCTATACATTGGAGCTCAAAGTCCACACATTGGCCAGCCCAAAGTCTGTACGTTGGCCAGCTGAAAGTCTATACATTACAGTTCAAAGACTATACATTGGAGCTCAAAGTCCATACATTGGCCAGCCCAAAGTCTATACGTTGGCCAGCTCAAAGTCTATACATTGCAGTTCAAAGTCTATACATTGGAGCTCAAAGTCCGTACATTGGCCAGCCCAAAGTCTGTACGTTGGCCAGCTTAAAGTCTATACATTACAGTTCAAAGTCTATACATTGGAGCTCAAAGTCCATACATTGGCCAGCCCAAAGTCTGTACGTTGGCCAGCTCAAAGTCTATACATTGCAGTTCAAAGTCTATACATTGGAGCTCAAAGTCCGTACATTGGCCAGCCCAAAGTCTGTACGTTGGCCAGCTCAAAGTCTATACATTGCAGTTCAAAGTCTATACATTGGAGCTCAAAGTCCGTACATTGGCCAGCCCAAAGTCTGTACGTTGGCCAGCTTAAAGTATATACATTACAGTTCAAAGTCTATACATTGTCCCTGAAAGTCTATACATCGGCCAGTCCAAAGTCTGTACGTTGGCCAACTCAAAGTCTATACATTATTCATTGGCTGCAGTTCAAAGTCTATACGTTGCAGCTTAAAGTCTATACATTGCTCGTGCAGCCGACACCCGAAGTCTATACATTGTTCAGCTTATTCAGCTCAAAGTCTATACGGTGTCCCTTGGCTGCGGCTCAAAGTCTGTACATTGCTCATTGCTATGTTTGTACGTCAATCTGCCAAGTCTATACATTGAGTTTGAGACGATGGATGAGGGTGTACCGGCGAAGGGGGGGAAGAGACAATGGAAAGGGGTGTACCGCTGGGGAATGGAGTGTGCCGGGGAAGGTGGAAACCAGTGTGCCGGCGAAGGGTGTTTGAAGTGTGGAGGTAGGGTATGATGGTGAAGGGCCAGATAAGTGTACCATTGAAGGTTATTGGAGTGTGCCGCTGGGGGCATGACAGAGCGTGCCGGTGAAGGTTGGAATCTTCTATTATTTATTTTTAAGGCTTTTCTTTTCATCGTTTATTGATTTTTATATAGTCTTATATAAACTTCTCCTTTCCTTGGTTCTGTTTAGCCTTTTTGCTCACAAGTCAGACGTCTGATATGTTATGTCGTTATTCGGTTCAGTTCTTTTCACGCTACCGGCAGTGGCTCGATTAGTCGGAAAGTTTTATCGTTGATCGTTCTGTTCGTTTGTTGCTTCCTTTTGCCTTTTTAACATGTTGTTATTTTCTGACAAAAATTCGGCAGCATCTCCCCTTGACCCGAGCGTAAGGGAGATAAAGGGAACGCGCCCACACGGAGTGGCGGAACCTGACAACTGGAGGTGGGCGCCCGGAGGCGGCAACACCTTTATAGAACCTCGGAAAACACGAAGAAAACGATGAACGGGAGGCTTCTAATACTGGACAGGGTGGACGGGGGATTGGCCAAGGCGTACCGGCCAAGGACGAGCATAGGGTGTGCTGGGCTAGGAAGGCTAAGGGCATACCGCTGAGGCACAAAAGGGGGAGGTGTACCGCTGAGGGCTATTATGGGGTGTACCGGCCAAGGTACCGGAAGGGTGTGCCGCTGGAGGAAAGTGCAGGTGCACCGGACAGGGCTCCAAAAGGGGTTGGCCTGTTAAAGGGGCAGGGTGTTAGGCCGATCAAACCCACAGGGACTTCTGGCAAGGGGGAAAAAGGTTCAAAGGGGCAGACACAGGTGAAGGCACTGGGCTTTACGGGAGGAGGTTCGTGACCTCAAACCATTCAAGATGGTGCCGCATCCGGAGTAAATCGTCGGCATGAGGGATGAACACAAACACCGGGAAGCGAAGGGAAAGACGACCAAACACACTGTGGTCCAAAACAACGAGACAAAGAGAAAACCCACTGAGGGGGGGAAGATCTTTATTAATGGGGAGACAAAGGGCTGTAGCCACCCGTGTACATCACAAAGCATGCCCGAGCTAAGGGTATGGGCAAGAAAGAAAACTAAAGAACGAAAGAACGGAGAGGCGGGAAAACAAAGAACAAAGAGAGGAGGAGGTGTTGGGGATCGAAGCAGGGACGATCGTCCACTGCTCTTTCCCCCACCTTCCCCTACTACATCAAGCCCTCTCTCTCTCTTACTCTCTTCTCGTTGCCTGGTGGCTGTCGGTAGACTCCACGCCGGAGCCTCTCCCTTTTCTTCTCTCTTTTTCTTCTTCTCGTATGCAACTCCGTCTATTCGTCTCTGCCCGTGGGTCTCTTCTCCGTGTCTCCCTCCCATTTCTTCGCCGGAATGGGAGACGTTTTATACTTCCAGCCGCGGGAGCCTTCGAGCACGGTAGTCGGAGGCGGGAAGCAGCTTCATCATGATGACGTTTGACCTTTCCCGTCCTGGCTGTCAGGGGAGTAGCCTGCGTGACCCAACAGTTGGTTGACACCTCGGACAGCTCACTACACGCAAAGGATTTGTAGGGCATGGGCTTCACGTCGTTTGGCCGTTGAAAAACCTTCACGCTGTACCGCTGGCGGGCTGAAGAAGCGTGTCGCTGTAAGACACTATAAGCGTGCCACTGAAGAGGGCAAAAGGCGTGCCGCTGAAGGCCCAGAGAAGTGTGCCGTTAAAGGGCACAAAGAGCGTGCCGTGGGGGGCCCTTCATAGTGTGCCGCTGGGGGCCCTTCACAGTGTGCCGCTGGGGGCATAAAAAGTGTGCCGTGGAAAGCTTGAAGTAGTGTGCCGTGGAAGGCTCGAAATAGTGTGCCGTGGAAGGCTCGAAATAGTGTGCCGTTGAAGGCCCGAAATAGTGTGACGTTGAAGGCACATGGGGCGTGCCGTTGAAGGCTTGCAGGGTGTGCCGCTGAAGGCCATTGGGGCGTGCCGCTGAGGGCGTTGGGGGTGTGCCGCTGAAGGCCAAGGGCGTGCCGCTGAGAGGGGCCAGTGGCGTGCCGCTGAAGGGCCTTGGGCGTGCCGTTGAATGGCTAAATGGGCAGTTTTGAGGCCGTTGTGAGCACGAGGTGTGGCCCGTTTGATTTTCTTCGAGGCCCATGGATTGTGGGGCTCTTGGTGGTTGATTTCTCTTCACTGTCGTGACTCTGGAGACGGCTTCACGGTAGTGTGCATATTTGGGGAGTCTGGGTGACTAGTCTCTCCGGGGTTTCTTCACTCGGTGCCGTTGTTGATGCTGGGCCGAGCAGGATATCTGTGCGTGCAATTTTTGGTGTCCACAGGAGGTCCTCATTTACCATGACCCTTTGAAGATATTGCATCAAGGCCGCCTGATGTGACGTGGATCTTTGGAGCAGCTCGAGGATGGAGATCCGAGCGGGCGTCCTATCTAGGTGTTTCAGCAAATCATATTGTGTTCCAGGGACGGACTTTTCCAACTGCTCTCCATCCTTTTCTTGCTGAGACTGCTCGGGATTCTGACTGTCCTGGGGGAAAATCCTGTGGAAAATCCTTCCACTTCGGAGCACCATCGCCTGTGGCTTTTGTACCTCTACAGGGGCAGCAGTGGATTGCAGCAGAGGTTTGAGGGGCAGTGACGGGGGAATGGTTGGTAGAGCAGGGGTGATGACGGGAGCAGGGGTCCTGATGAGGGGCTTACTAGGTGGAGGTATGGTGGAGGTAGGGGGAACACCATGTGGGTTACGACGGATGAGGGGCTTGGAAGGTGGAGGTAAGGTGGTGGTGGGTAAGGCTTGAGATGGGCGGCGGGTGATGAGTGGTTTTGAGGGCATTGATGGCGGTGTTGTGGGGGCAAAAGGGGTTGCGCGCGGTTGACGGGTGATAAGGGGCTTAGAGGGCATAGGGGCAACTACGGTGGAGGTGGGCGGTGGAGTGGAGGAGTGAGAGGAGATGGGAAGGTGTGAAGGAGCAACGGGGGGTGTCGGCTGATAGGTTATTGGGGTGCGAATAAGGGGGCACGATGGCAGTGGAAATGGTGAAGGCGATGCATATGCGGGTTGGTGGGAAAGAGGTGCTACCCGGGTGACACAAGGGAGTTGCATGATGATAGGGTTGGTGGTGGAAAGAATAAAGGCATTTTCCAGGTGCCATACTTGCTCCCTCCCGACTTCCGGGAAGGAGGAGATGGGGTTCACCTGATGATTGGGCTGCTGGTGCTCTGGTAGTGGATTTTGGAGGATGCCCATGTTTGGCTGCTGTTGTGGTACCTGCTGAGGTTGTTGTTGTTGTTGTTGCGGTGCTTGTTGCTGTTGTTGTAGCTGTCGTTGTTGCTGTGGTTGCTGTTGTTGTTGTTGTTGCTGTCTAGGAGGAGGTCTCCTGGCCTTCATCATGGTGACGCATCGCCTCATTTCGTCCCAATCTATTTGATGTTCATCGTTCATATCATAGATATAATCTCTGAAATGAAAATAGTTTTCCACTGTATGACCCGGCTGTCTATGGAAGACACAGAAGTGTCGACGTTCGTGGGCCATATGGCTCTCTCCTTAGGCAAGGTGAGGAAATTAGCAGCCATGAGAGCATTGAAGATATCTGATAACGATTCCGGCAAAGGTGGGTAATGAGCTCTCCTAGGTCCAAGTAGCCTCCTCTGTTGTTGGGGGCCATAATCCCCGGGTGGTGGAACCTGATTATATTGAGGAGGTCGCTGTTGTTGTTGTTGAAGATGGAAGGGTTGAGGCATATTGTTCTGGAGGAGATTGCTTTGCGGTGGAGGATGAGAAGGGAACGACCCTTGTTGGAGAGGAAGCATGGGCATTTGTGGAAGCCTGGGGTTTGCCACATAGTTAGCGTCGTTGACCGCATTTACTTGCTCATTCGTCACGACCCCTTCTGTCGTTCCGCCTGGGACGCCAGTGCCCGGCTTCCTAAACACCTTCGGCTTTGGTGGCTCGAACATGTGCATGAGAGGAGAATCTTTCAGTTGCGTCTGGACATACCGAGCCCTCTCGTACAGTTCCTCCATGGTGTTAAGCTTGTTCATTGCCAGGATATGCCTAAACTGGGGGGTAGCATTTGATATAATCATCTTCACCTGCTCTGGCTCTGAGATGGTATCCTTTATCCTTTCTGCCAGGGATCTTCATCTATCAGCGAACTGGATGAAATTTTCATCTGGCTTCATTTTTTCAGCGACCAGGTCAGTGATAGAAAGAGACGGGCCAACTCGGTCCCGGTATCTCTGTAGGAACTTTCTCTGAACCACGTCGAAGTCCTCAGCCTCGCTTGGCTCTAGGGCGTAGAACCATTCCAACGCAGGGCCATCTAATGACCTTTTAAAGAGGTATGCCAGAGATCTTTTATCATTTTTCCAAAATGAGGACTCGTACATGAAGTCCTTCAAATGGGTAGAGGGGTTGCCAGTGCCGTTGTACCTACGGTACGTGGGCATCTCAGAAGGGGGAAGGCTAAATATTGGTAGGATAGGCAGAGAAACCTCAGGGGTGGATTTCACATCCACCCTTTTTTGTAAGTTCCGGAATTGCTCGTCCATCTTATTCAGTTTATTCAAGAGGGACTGGGTGAACGGGTCAATTGGTGAAGGTGGCACTTGCCAGGCAGAAGCGGTAGGCCTCCCAGAGGCCTGAGAAGGAAACCTAGGACAGGAGGGATATTGGGGTCTACCAACGGGTAGGCCCGGTGGGATTTGTGTTTGAAGGGTGGCTTGCGCCGGAGATTGGGAGGGGAGTTGGAAGGAGGGAGGCTGGTGATTTGCCTGCCCGAGAGGTGAGGAGGAGGGAATGGCCTGCATAGACTCTTGGACAGGGGTTGTAGTCGGACTCAGCTCCGCAGGAGGGGGGGGACTGATTTCCCTTTTAGAATGGCCTGGAAGGCCTGAAGTTGCTCAGGGTTGAGTTGGGTGTTGGCGAGGACACCTAACAGGGCGGAGATGTCCTGGGGGGAAGATGTATCCCCAGCAGCATTCGGCACCTCATGTGAGGAGTCGTGGGATGGACCAGCGTCCATAGCGTAGACATGAGGCCCGCCTTGGTAGCCCTGGTCCGGGCTATATTCTACGTAAGAGCCATGACCCGAGTCATGCATTTGAGGCTCATAGCCGAAGGCGTTAGCCTCGAAAGCATCGTAATCATACTCGGCCATCCTTAACACCTTTCCAGAACGTAATAACATACACCAGCACACAAGCAGCAGAGATTAACACACAAGTGGATGCTTTACGTCTCTTTTTGTTTTTGTTTGAACTCTTTTTTTTTCTTTTTAACGATTGTAAAAATTCTGAAAAAATGTGCAAAAATCCTAGTTGCACCTTTGTTTTACCGCCGTGTGAACTAGGGACACTCGACTCACCGCGAATGGGGTAACTAAGCTCCGGGGAACTTCAACGGTACAACCTGCCCAGTGAACGAAGGGGAATCCTTCGCTGTCGGGGACTTATGGAGGTCCCAGTGAAAGAGATCCTAGTCTGTCGAGAGGAATTCCCGACAGAGAGTCCTTCTTTCACTAAGAGGGGGTGATCCTAAGAAAGAAATAGAAAGAAAGATAGAAAAGAGGGATGGACGTATGCGATGAAATGCTGACAATATAGAGCATAACAGGATAACAAGACGATCAAGGTATAACAACGCACAAGAGATGGTAAGGCAAACTACAAGAAGGTGCAAGGGTAACACACAACAAATGATAAAATGAATCACAAGAAGCTGCAAGGGTAATTGTAAGAAAGCAACTGAGAGATGAAGAACACGTAAAAGATGATAAAGCAAGTCAAGGGCTGCAAGAGTAACTAAAAGAAAGCAACTGATGTCCCACCGTGATCGCCAATCTGTGGACTGCCGAATGGAGATCCACTCAAAAGGGAACGAGAAACGCGAGCGACGGGCTACAAACTCGCAATAACTAAAAGCTAATAGGGGAAGGGGTCATGCAACATGTCAACAGAGAAACGAGCATACGTAGGATGCCAAAGGGATGTGATCGCCAGAGGGGTTACCTCAATGAAAAGAAATGATCGTGTGTACCTAGCACAAGGCACGGAAGCTGTGAATCATCAATAGCGGAAAATGGTGGGTTGCTTCTTCCTCCCCCTTCGGCCGGCCGACGGGGAGGGCTTTCCTTGAGTACCCTTGCAAAACAACGACAAACAAATAACAAGTGGATCAAAAAGACGAAGGTGCAGCAATCAATTCTAACGATGCAAGTAACGAAATGACGGCCGGACACACACCTGGTTGGTGTTGTCTTTTAAACCCCTCTCTGACACGAGTAGGAGGAAAATGCTTATGATGGATGGTGATTATACCAACGCAGGAACAGGAAGAGACTCCCCCAAAAGGGGGTGAAAAATGCGATATGATGAATGCAAGATATCTAAGGAAAAAGAGAGGAGAATGGCTTATTGGATGGCCGATGGCGAGATCCGGCGGAGCCTCGGTAGCGTAGGGATGACGGGGGAGCGCGACGGGTGAAGACGGCCTTTCTCCTGCGAGCACGGGCACCCAGGAATCCGGCAGAACCTCACCTACAAAACACCCACGGGTTAGGAATGGAATCCGACAGCCTCCCGGCGCTCTTTTTTTTGACCTCGAACCGAGGGGGGGTAGGCCCCTATTTATAGAGTTCTGGAAGATGGAGGCGTCCAGGGGCCTGGACGCCTCCATTACTTGGATCCTTTTCAAACGACAATCCGACCGGCTGACGGATAGTCAGTGGCCAGGGGCACCCGTGACCTGGATGATGGAGGCGTCCAGGGGGCTGGACGCTTCCATGATTTGGATTCTTTTCAAACGACAGGTCGAGCAACGGTCGGGCAGTGGCCGGGGGTCGCCCGTGAGTTGATTGATGGAGGCGTCCAGGGGCCTGGACGCCTCCATAAATTGGATTCTTGTCACACGACAAACCGAGCAACGGTCGGGCAGTGGTCAGGGACGCCCGTGAGCTGTATGATGGAGGCGTCCAGGGGCCAGGACGCCTCCATAATTTGGATTTCTTTCCAACGACAGGCCGAGCAACGGTCGGGCAGTGGCCAGGGACGCCCGCGAGCCAAATCATGGGGGCGTCCAGCCTCCTGGATGCTTTCAAAATATTTTTATTTATTATTTTTTTCATTTTTTGTCATTTTTATGGAGGCGTCCAGGGGCCTGGACGCCTCTATGATTTTTTTTTAATTTTTATTATTTTTATTTATGGAGGCGTCCAGGCGCCTGGACGCCTCCATGATTTTCCTATTATTTTTATTATTTTTATATATATGAATTTTTGGAGGCGTCCAGCCTCCTGGACACCTCCAAGATTTTTCACGGAAAAATTCAAAAAAATGTGAAAAAATTCAGAAAAATAGGAAATCACCAGAGTAATAAAAAAAGTGAAGTCCGCCTTGGGGTATCATAGTGTAATATGAGATTTACTCACTGTAATGTCAAGAATGGCGTGTCTACACTAGCTCAACAAATCTCGCCCACTGGACTACCAATCAAAATTCAGGATAACCAAACTGTTAAAACAACCCTGCATCGACCCAGCACAAGTGGTGAGTCGAGTCATCATGTCCCAGACAAAGCTAAATTTGGCCTTCAAGCTGAGATGCATCGACGCAGCCCATTCCATAGGTCGATGCACCCTAACCATAACAGAAGCTCTAACGAATATAGAAGTGTGAAGAATGACAAGACACACTAGTCTCATCTTGATTACTCTCAAGAGTACTTTAATATATAAGCATACCTTCCAGAATCAGAAAACCTTCATGAAGAATTCCTGAAGGTATTTTGGAAGAACGTGGAATAAAATAGCTTTTAATAAAACTCAAGGAAGACCAAAATCAAGATTTGCTACCGCCAAACCTGTCAATGCTGAAAACATGAGATTTAATCAGAAGAAAAATACTAGACAACTTTGGATTCCAAAAAACTCACTGAAGGACTTGAATGATACTTTCGGACCCAACTTTTCTTGGGTTCCAAAATTTTCTACTTGATTTGTTTGCAGGTCAGCCTGGTAGCCATGCACAACAGATGGTACTTAGATAGTGGTTGTTCTAGGCATATGATAGGAGACCTAACCAAGTTCAGTGAGCTAGAACTGAAGGTAGGAGGTTTGGTTAAATTTGGAGGAAAGAACAAAGGTAAAATAATTGGGTCAGGCACTATTGGTAAGTTTCCCTCAAACATTGTTGAGAAAGTTTTACTTGTTGAAGGTCTCGAGCATAATTTGTTAAGTATTAGTCAACTGTGTGACAAGGGTCACCAAGTTATTTTTGATAACCATGCATGCAAGATTTTTGAAATAAATTCTGACAGAGTTAAATTTGTAGGGCAGAGAGTCAATAATGTCTACATAGTAGACCTGAATGAAAATTCAACATCTAATTTGTGTTTGTCTGCTAACCTAGATAATTATGCTTTTAATTGGCATAGGTGGTAAGGCCATGCTAGTTACAGCACTTTAAATAAACTAGTCAAGCATGATCTAGTTAGAGGTTTGCCCAAAATTCAATTCAAAGCAAATTCAAAAATATGTGATGCATGTGCATTGGGAAAACAAACTAGAAAATCTTTTAAACTTAGAACAAAATCACTGTCTTCTAGACCACTGGAATTTTTGCACATGGACCTATTTGGTCCCTCTAGAACTCAGAGTTTCAATGGTAAACGCTTTGGATATGTAATTGTGGATGATCATACTAGATTTGCATAGATATTTTTCTTGGCTCATAAAAATGATGCATTTCAAAAATTCAAACAATTCTTTAACAAAATAAAACAATAAGGTAAGCATAAAATTTGCACAATCCAATCTGATCATGGAGGTGAATTTGAAAATTTAATGTTTTCAAATTTTTGTGACAATGAAGGACTGACTCATAAATTTTCTTCTCCTAGGACCCCAGAGCAAAATAGAATAGTGGAGAGAAGAAACAGAACAATTGTGGAAATAGCAAGGACAATGCTCATTGAAAGCGAATTACCATGAAGATTTTAGGTAGAAGCTGCAAATACTGCCTGTTATACAATTAACAGGGTCATGGTAAGACCCATTCATAAGAAAACCCCATATGAGCTTCTGAAAGGTAAGAAACCAAACTTGGCTTATTTCAGAATTTGTGGTTCTAAGTGTTTCATTCATAACAATGATGAAAATGACTTAGGCAAATTTGAAGCCAAGAGTAGTCCAAGGATTTTCTTATGATATTATGAAGTATCAAGGGCATACAGGGTCTTTAACATTTCTGACCAAACAGTAGAGGAGTCCCCTCATGTCATATTTGATGAAACATTGAACTCTACTAACATGGATGATGATGACAGAAAATCAAGAGATGATGGAGAATTTCTGGAGGACAAGCTGAATGAAGAATCACAGGAACCTGTTGCACAAAATGACCCAGTTCAGGGTGAGTCAATCGAGCAAGGTGACTCTTCAACCAATCTCAGATTTCTTAAAGATCACCCTGCACACAACATCATAGGTAACCTACATGATCCTCCTAGGACTAGATCTTCTCATCAGGAAGTCAATAATCAAGATCTAGTAGCTTTAGTTTCACAAATTAAACCCAAAACAATTGAAGAAGCTTTAAAATATGAGTCATGGATAAATGCTATGAACGAAGAATTAGGATAATTCGAAAGAAATAAACTCTGGAATCTAGTTCCTAGACTTGAAAATATGTTTGTCATAGGAACTAAGTGGGTCTTTAGGAATAAGAGAAATGAAGATGGAATAATATCTAGAAACAAAGCTTGGTTGGTGGCCAAGGGCTACTATCAGGAATTTGGGGTGGACTTTGATGAATCCTATGCACCAGTTGTTAGGATGGAAGCAATCAGAATATTGCTGGCATTTGCTTGCTCAAATAACATTAAACTTCATCAAATGGACGTAAAAAATGCTTTCTTAAATGGGTTCATAAAAGAGGAAGTTTATGTTGAGCAACCCCTAGGTTTTGAATTAATTGAGCTGCCTAACCATGTCTTAGATTAAATAAAGCCTTGTATGTATTGAAGCAGGCCCCTCGGACTTGGTATGATAGGCTGACAGAATTTCTGCTCAGCAAGGGCTACAGTAGAGGTAAGGTGGACCAAACTGTCTTTACAAAAATTCTGATTAACTAACTCATTATAGTTCAGGTATACGTAGATGATATTATTTTTGGTTTAGCATGTACTGAACTATGTGATGAATTTGCAAACTTGATGTCTAGTGAGTTTGAAATGAGCTTGGTCGGAGAACTAAAATATTTTCTTGGTCTACAGGTACAACATATGAAGGATGGCTGCTTCATCAATCAAACCAAATATACAATGGAAATTCTGAAACGATTTGGAATGGACAAATTGAAGCACATAGCCACTCCAATGTGTACTAATACTTCTTTGGATGCTGATGAGTCAGGTAAAGAAGTAAATGCAAAACTCTACAGAGGTATGATTGGATCCATACTATACTTTATTGCCTCTAGACCTAATATTCAATTTAGTGTGTGTATGTGTGCTAGATTTCAGTCTAGACCTACTGAATTACATCTTGCTGCAGTTAAAATAATTTTTAGATATGTTTCAGGCACACACAATTTAGGACTATGATTTCATGCATCACACGTACTAGATTTAATTTCTTACACTGATGCAGAGTATGCTAGCTGCAAGTTAGATAGGAAAAGGACAAGTGGCTTTTGTCAATTAGGTGGGTGTTTAGTTTCTTGGGCTTCCAAGAAACATCATTTTGTTTCCCTCTCCACTGCAGAGGCAGAGTATGTAGTTGTAGGGTGTTGTGGTACATAGTTCATCTGGATAAAACACCAACTCTAGGACTACAAAATAGACCTAGGTTGCACACCAATTTATTGTGACAACACTAGTGCAATAAACCTGTCTAAGAACCCTATTCTGCACTCACGCATCAAGCATATAGAAATCAGGCATCACTTCATAAGAGATGAAGTCTCTAAGGGTAACTTTGAATTAATCCATGTAGGCACAACACATCAAATTGCAGATATATTTACTAAGCCTTTAGATAATGAGAAGTTATCTACCTTGAGGAGAGAGTTGGGCATTTTCAGATCATCCTGATTACTAAATTCCATTACTTTTTAGTTTGTGTATTATGTGTGTCCATAGCCTGCCTCGACACACTTAAGTCTCTGCCTCGACTTGTCAGTTCAAGTTCTCCACATCTACAATCCTATGAATAGTCTCTGCGTCAATGCACCCTGATCCCAGGTCGACGCATCTGTGCATTTCATTGTTCTCCATTCTTCTTGCTCATGATCAACCACCCTTGGTATGTAAAATGGTGTTTGGAGAAGGGCAGATTACGTCTGTCTGGAAACCTGCACTACGCGTGAGGTGGTCGATGACCTAAGTGTTCTCTGCCAAGTGCCAAGGTAAATTGATTCATGAAGTTAGGGGGAGATACCTTCCTTAGGTTTGGTTAAGCATTCTTCTTGAGTCCATGCAGTCAAGCTCATAGGGGGAGTATGTCCTTCTTCTGGAGTCTGTCAGTGTTCATTGTGATTATTGAGAACTTATACAGTTCTTTCACAGATCTTGAGACTCAGAATTGTCTTAAAGAAATTAAGTCTGTTAACTAAAATCTTAGCTAAGAAGTTTAAGCTTCATGATCTTGTATTGACAAAGATAAAGACTTCTGAAGAATATCTTACTACAAGACTAATGAGTGCAGAATAATGTTGGAATACCATGCACTGAATTCTTTTAAAAGCTTGAACATTAAATACAAGGAGACAACTCTGGCTGAAAAATCTGTACATTCAAGTATTGTTCTCAAACATTCTACTTCACTAAAATCAAAAGGGGTAAAATTGTTTCAGAGCAATGATCTGGTTTACTGAGAAACCAACTCTTTCACCATGAAGTAGAGTTTAGTTGAGTCATGAAGTGCTAGATTATCTCTAGCTAAAAAGGCTATGCCTATGTAATCATGGCAGAGAAACGGCATAGAATGTTGAGTAACTGGGGCACTTCACCTAAGACATGTTGTGCCTCACGAAAAAAGACATCTATGTTGCTAACTCTGTTCTCAAAAGAGAGTCATTCAGGTTATCACACTGAGTAACTGGGGATTCCTTCATCTAACCAATACGTCTCCTCATGTAAAAAGGTGTAAGTTAACCCACATTGCTCAATGAAAAAAAACACTCATTCAGAAACAATGATGAAAGTATTCTGAGCCCTTATGCAAAATATGGTGTGGTCTGTTTGTTCTCAATACTGCTGAAAAATTTTTACTTGAGAAGTCTCTGAAAATTCAACTAATTAAGGATTTAGACAGCTCATTCAAGGCATCTATATGACAATTTGCTCGCCTTCCTTATTCCTGTGTGGAGATAATTTTAAACACTCCTATTCTTTGTCTCTCTAGATTATCAGAATGAAACATCTAAGCAACTTTTGGTTACCACACTTAAATCCTTAAGAGATGGTCCTGAAAATTTCTGAATCTGTGAACTTACTGTATCTGGTCTCTCTTGCACTTACAAATTGTTCTTCTCTGCCCATTTTTTTGATGATGTCAAAGGGGGAGAGTAAGTTGTTGTGAAGGAGGAGAGTAAGTTGAGTAAGTTGAGGGGGAAAGTAAGTTTGGGAGAGTATATTGTTTTTTTTTGTTTTGTCGAGAGTAAGTTGTGAAGGAGGATAGTAAGTTGAGTAAGTTGAGGGGAAAAGTAAGCTTGGGAGAGTATATTATTATTTTTGTTTTGTCCTCTCATCATAAAAAGACATATCTGTCTGTTTCTATCTTTATTGGTATCATGTCTGTCGTTTTGGTAGCTCAAAATAAACCTTCCTTCTGTATTTTAGTCTATTACTTTCAAATCTCTGATTGTTCAACTATTTCTCAAGGAAGATGAATTTTATTTCATTAATAAGACTTAATAACTCATATTATTGTCATCATCAAAAAGGGGGAGAATATTGCATTCTATGTGTTTTGATGATGTCAATGCAATATGGTTCATTAGCTAATACAATAAATCTTAATTGCATGTGTTCTGTTGGCTAAAGTTGTGTCAAATAGGGAAAGGAAGTTCTGAGTAATGACAGATCAAATTTACCATGAAATAAGGTGAAATTTCCAGAAGCAAAGGTCAACAATACATGATCAAGCCATAAGTTGAGTTTGGTCGACCGAATTGTTCATTTCGATCAACCGAAGTTCCCAGGAAAAGACTCAGAAGAACAAGCGTGTTGTTTACTATCAGAACGTCGATGCAGCATCATCATTGCATTGACGCATTCAGGCTCCCAGAAGGATTCCAGTAATTTGTCTTCATTAGAGAGTCGATGCTTCAGAATTCAGAATACTGCCTCAATGCAGTCACAACCACAGAAGTGATTTTTAGAGAACTGCATCGACACAACAAAGAGCTACACCGACACATCAAGAACAAAATCAGCCATCAAGTCACACAACGTCGAAGCACCAAGTGACTGCATCGATGCACCAAGACAAAAGCCAGCATTCGAAGTCTTCTGGCCAAGGATTCTATGTTCACATTGCACCGACGTATCTGAGGAGTGCATCAACTCACTTCGCTCAGAACCAGCAATTAAAAGTCAACACATCGAAGCTTCCAAGGGCTGCATCAACGCACCAAAGGGCATGCGTTTTGAAGCCAACTGTTCGAAAGCTTTTTAGCTACACTGCCTTGATGCATTAAGTAGCTGCATCGACGCAGCTTGGCTTTATTCTCAAAAACAGGAGAATTCAAGTGAATAACGTGCCAGTGACCTGAATTCATATTGACATGCAATCCAATCCACGTGGCTAAGCTTTGGAAGGATAAAAGGTGTCAGAATATTCCCTCTGCCACCTGGACCGATGATTGAACCCAGGTGAATCACGTGATAGCACTCATGGAACTTTTGGCGTGCAAATTACAACCCACGTGGCTGATTTCTAGAAAGTTCATATCACCAGAATATTCTTTTCCACATGGACCAATCGATTATCCTGGCTGGTGATCGGAGTCTCAAATGGAAGATGATGCTATGCTCTCTATATATATCAGCCTCTCCGTTGAAGGGAAGCTGTTGAAGCTGCTACTATCGTTGCCATTGCGAATTCAGTGAGTGCTCTTCCAGAAGAAAAAGAAAGAAAGAACCGCCTCAAGAGAAAGAGAGAATTGAGTGCAGCCAGCCCATCTCCTTAGGAGATTGCTTCAATTCGAAGCTACATTATTCTTGTCCTTTCTTTTCTGATCGAATTCCTACATTTCTACTACTTTTATTTCTGTTCTTCGTTTCAAACTTGTTTGTGGTTCCCTCTGAGTACTATCAGAGGAAGGGAGAGTATTATCCGGAGTCCCCTCTGTGCATCTGAGGAAGAGAGGTTCAAACCTCTCGTTGCGTGAGCTGTTGGGTGCAGTTCACGAGGTTCCCTCTACGGTCGCAGAGGATGGGAGGTTGTTCCTCTGGGTTCCTTCTGAAAATCCAGAAGAAGTAAAGAGTGTGTTCCTCGGGGGTGAAGCTGTGGTTACAACCATTGTCGCAGACTGAGTCTGCTGTTTGCATTGTTGAGCAAGGAAGCCTCAGTCCAAGGGAATGACGGGTGGATGTAGATTGTGGGTAGCAATCGAACGACCTAAAAATTGCCAGTCTCATTTGTGGTGTGTTCTTATTTGTCACTTGAAATTATACACAACCAGGAAGTATATCAAAAGATGTGGTGGGAAAGATAGGTTACGCCTATTCGGAACATCGCCCCTTGCATGAGGAGATCCTTCGATCAAATCTCTGCCTAATACTATCCCTGGCTTGTGATTAATTGGCATTTGTAGTTCTTATTGATTGTTAGGTTGAGTTTAGTTCTTCTGCTATCTTACTGCATCCTTTATTGTTTATGCGTATATGATGCTTGCTTGGTTGCCTGTACTGCTCGATGTGGTGAATGATACCTTCCTGAGTGCTAGATCTAAGTGCAGTACTTGAGAGTTTTTAATCTGTGAAATTTTTGGTAGTAGATCTATTCACCCCCCCTTCAAGATCTCATCCCTTTTCTCTATCATGCAGCACAACGGAAATATATGTATATATATTAAATCTTTACTCGCGGAGTCAGAAAATGACTACTAGCTCCACACTACAAGTCCAAGGGTTAAGGTGACTTTCCTCTGGAGCTATTTTACCCTTTTATCCTTCCACCGTGAGAGCTTCCGTGAGAGCCGCCGCTCTCTCCTTTTCTCTCCATTTTCTCCCCCCCCCCCATTTTGCACAGCCGCTGCCGATGCTCTCTCTTTCTTTTCATTGCACTCCCCGTTACCGTTTTCACTATTTTCACTGCTCCGGTGCTTCCGTTTTTGCTGTGGCTGTGCTCCTTTTATCATAGTTAAAGCACATATGGGATAAAGGCAACGCGAGGAGGGAGAGAAAGGTGATGAGGATGCCGCGGAGGGTGCCGTGTGGCACCCCCGTGCGTCCCGCGTGCGCGCGGTTTTACACGTGCACGCCTCCGGAGCGAATGGGCCCAATGGGCAGGCCATTTAACAAGGACAAAGGAGCATATGATAGCAGTGGATGCTGTAAGCATATGCAGATTAGTGCAATGGAAGAACCTGCACCTGCAGCTTACTGAACGAGGGAGAAGGAGCATCCCACAGGTTATGATACTACATAGAGCATGTGGGAGGCCGGGAAGGTTTTGAACGTGGTTTGCATGGCTGAAGGTAGTCACCTTGTCATCTAAACAGCAGTGGAAGTGATCAACTGCTCATGCCAAAGTTTTCATTAATATCTAGTGAAAGATGATCAGATAATCATTGCTGCAAGCAACTCGATGCATGCGTAGCATATATATATCATAGCTAGCATGTATCTGCGGGATTTCCTTCTCTCCATGTCACTAGCTAGCTATTTTACTCTGGGCTGGAGTTTTCAACTTTTCTTTATTAGCTTTTGCACTTTCTTCTTTGTACGTATTATCTTAATTAATGCCTCCTCATCATATGCCTCCAGGCTTAAATATTGTTTGCTCATTATAAGGACCGGCCAGTGAAAGATTTATATATATAGTAACATGTCCTGGATTGATTGGATATGTAGTTTCCGTCTCTACCTAATGACGAATCTAGGCTTTATTCCCCATCCAAGTATACGTGGCATTACTTGGAATAATATATATATCCAAGGAAAAGCTACATGCACGCTAATTGCTGCGAAACACAATGGATTGAAGAAATCAAACAATGGAAGAGTGAAAAAGGAGATAGAGAAAAGGGAAAAGATCATCTCTCTTTGATCTGTATTCCTGTTCGTCCATGATTAACTATTGACACCGTACAATATATATATATATATAACACATAATTAATGATGATATATGTAGTGAGAGGCTTCCTGGCCCGATGGGTTTCTAGAGCGATTTTTTTGATGATGTTGGGTATTTGTGGCGAAAGAAAAATCTCCATCGTGCGTTTGCATGGATTCACAGTACTGTTACACATGCATAGCAAAAGTAATAGGCCAGCTTTTCATCCTAAATTCTGCATCATTGGGAGGGACGACCTAACCATGATCGCGTTGGCTGATCTTGGTTGGTGGGCCTACGAGTGGCTGAGGGCAAGTACGTACCGTGTGGTACAATGGAATGCTGAGAGCCTCACTAGCTAGATGCCTGTGAGATCACGCCTGCACCTACTCGATGCATGTTCACGAGATTCCCCAAATGATGATTTTTTCCCTCCTCCTCCTCAGCAGCAGCAAATTAAGAAAGCACCTGCCACTAGCTGAATAAATAAATCCAGGTGATGTTTTACCTATACCTTGCTGGCTTGTGAACGGTTGCATCTAGTTGGCAGTGCTGGATGATTACGATGATGATGTCTTCTTGAGAATATCTTAAAACTGTTGGGATATGATCACTTACTAATTAATGCCTTTTACAGATCTCAAGCAACGGCAGAAAGGTTAGATAGTCTCTCGCAGTTTATTTGAGAGCTTGTAATTAGTCTTAATGTTCACGTGACAGAGACCCGTTTGTCCGGGCATGCCTTACCTAGAACAAGATGATCTGTTTCCCAGTCCGGTGCAACTTGCAGTGTACTGCTGCTGCATTCTGTTCTTAGTGGTAGTGCCGAACAAGTTTGTAGCACAAAGAATAACTCGGTGACCAGCAAGGCCAGCGAGGCAGCTTCCTCAGAATCTAACGCTAATTAGGGAAAGGTGGAAGTAATTTACGCTTGGAAAGAAAAGCTAGCACAATAGCTAGCTAGCTATAGCTAATGGAGGTTGCGTACTATACCTTTACTACAAATTAAGGGTGTGAACTGCATGTGTGGAAGGATGGGAAGAAGCAAGGTAAAGAAACAAGAAAGGAGATGGATGAAGGCAACGTCCAAGTAGTAGCAACCCCCCCCCCCCCCAATTAACCGACAACCAATCTCCTTCCTACTTTATTTTGTTCATCTCAACATCTGCCCATATATAAGGCGTACAGGAACGCAACAGATCTAGTTCTTGCCGTCGAATCGAATTAAGCAACTCGGGATCGATGACTCATAGTACAAGTCTGTCTAACCATAAATGTGGTTATCACAAATGCATTTATCGTAATTCTGTGTATCATAAATGTGGTTTTTATAACTCACATTCGGCTGTTCTATATATATATGTAAACACAGATAATTTTGTGACGAACTACTCTGGTTAATTACGAGAAGAGTCTACCGGGGTAAGCCCCGGATTTGCTAATCTTGTGCTAGGTTTCCCGTCGTCAAAAAAAAAAAAAAAAAGAAAAAAGAAAGAAAGAAAGAAAAAGAGTCTACTGGGATAGTTTAATATAAAGTGCATTTATGGGGAGATTTTGAGTTTACGATGAACTCAATTTATGGTAGCTCTGCTTTCAACCATCTAAACTAAGGTTAAGATAGAAAAGGATCGAGTTTACCATACATCTAAACATGTTTATGCTAGCATCCAGACAGGTCCAACAATGTTTGTTCTTAAGAACATTCCTAACAACATATTAATTATGTTCTAGGCGAACTAATACAGTACTTGTTCCCATGCTCGATCACCAACCTGAGTCTTGTAATTAATTCTGAAATCGAGTTGGTAGCAAGTATATATGAAGTGATTAGTTTGTGGAGGTTCAGTTAAATTATTCCGAGCCTTCATTACGAGGTGGATATATAACATGGAGACCTTCTTCTTTCCCAGCTATAAATTAATCATCTCTGTTCGCGGCTAATTAATTAAGTTTTCCATACAACCACAGTAGCCATGCCCCTAAATGCATGTAGGCCTGGGCAAACTGAGCTTTCCCTTCTAGACAGTAACAGTGTGCGCATTTCTGTGGAGATATGACGATTACGTCAAGAATATTTTCAATGAATGGTTCAAGCTATGGGCCGGATTTATCTAGAAGGAGTGAACCTAGCGGCCTAGCCCATATATAAGTTTATATATGGGCTTGCCCATGCAGAAAGTGAGAGAGTCCTGATTCGCTGTGAAGTGGAGACCCGAGCACTCAAGTATGCCAAATCTTATCCTCGGATATATCACAAGCAAAGAACTGGAACACGGAACCTACCAACCTACACCTCTCCCTCCCTTATCATGATCTGGTGACCTTGCCCACTTCAATCTACCTGCTAGGATATGTTTCGTCACTCTTGTAAAAGAATACGACATATCTACATCATTGAAATGTAACGGAAAAGAACCAAAGGGATTTTCTAGCAAATGTAGGCCTACGGTCTCGACACCTTTCTTCTTGTGTAGCTTCCAACTATTTCAATGGCCTGAAAGTGAACATGGGCTTCTTGTCACTATATATTATCGCATGCCATCCCTCTAAAGATGAAATTAAGATCATTAATTGGTGAAACAAATGGACAACACCACCAGTTGTCACAAGACAAGGTTCCCCAAGCTGGTGGCGGCTGGGCTCTGTAGCACATTAATTGTGAGGTCTCAAGACTATGGGGCTCTTGAGATAAGACTGACAGTTACCACAGCTAATGTGTGAATTGGAAAGCAGATTCCCAGACAAGAAAGGAAGGGATGATTATCAATGGAATTCAGCATGAAAGCTGGATGTCAAGCTCAACACTAAAGAATGTTGGAGAGGGAAGAGAAGGTTTCTGATGCACATTCACAAATGAGAGGCTCCAGGAATATCTTAGGTTTGTGTAGCCTTCAAACAAGGATATCAGTCATTGTTGGACAAAGATCTCTGCTCGAGTTACAGTAGCTGACAGATAATGCATGAGGGCACATTCCTCATACAAGAGGATAGGCACATGAAGGGAAGTTTCAGGTTCGAGTTCATCACAAGAGAAGCAATTGGCAAGGGAAGACAGGGCCTTTGATGCCCACCCACACTGAGAGCTAGAAGGCATCTCCAGTCTTGGGTACCCAATTTTCACCATGCATCATATAGTTCTCTCGAGACATCAGTGCATTCGATCTACACTAGCTATATTGTACACTATTCATAGTGAAATTTCCAATTTCTCATAATTATACAGCTTGAACAAAGGATTTATTTCTCTATTGTCCTTTGTCATCAAGAAGCCACGCTACCAAACAAGTTTTCAACGCAAGGATTTGTGTACTAATCAGTCTACTTACAAGAACCCAAATTTCATGGATGAAGGCTTTGGGACGTAATAGCCTGATCAGTAGATGGACAGCCTGCCTGCAGTCTTACGCAGCGTCTGAAGTAGGGAGGGCAGAAAGCGGGGTGATGAGACATAAAGGATGGAGGGGGAGAAGGTCCAGGTCTCCTTCAAACCTCATGGACCTGAACATTAATCTAGATTCCGGTGGAAAAGGTAATTGCACAAAGCAAAGAATAAGGGATGATTAAGGTAATTTAAATAATAGCATCAAAAGAGAAGTTACCCCATGATTTAACCAGGCAAGGCAAGGCAACTGGGTATCAAACTACATACTCCCTTCAACCTTGTTCCTATTTGTTTCCACTACGCAATATTGTTGCCTTTTTTCTCAGTTTAAAAAAGGTCGATTTGAATGTAAAAGAATTTAAGATGGTAGCCTTGACCAGAGAAATTAGAACTAGATTGCTTAACATAAATCTGGATGGTATTCTGCATTTCCTACCATTAAACTCCTCTGTGTGTCCTATTATTATTTCAAAATATAATGAAAGTGAGTAGACACAAGCTGTAACAACTATATGGAAATATTCCCCCGTTCAGAACAGAAGAATTTTGTGAGTCCAGTTTCAGCGGGTATAAATTGAAGAAACATTGGTGGAAAACAGAAGGGCTCTCCAAACCAAGACGGTTGGGCTGTTTGCCACATTGTGAGGTCCTGAACAATTCTATCCTTAGAATGCAGGGGATCTAGGTAAGAAATAGCAATGGTGAAGAGTGATACTTTTACCCTAGCTAATAGCTGATTGAAGGAGTTCCACATCCACTGCGCGGAGCTCTCTCCTCACTCGCGTCCGTCCTTCTCGCCGGCCAAGGCCGGCGTGGGGGGGAGGGGGCGCTCCTGCCCTCTCCTCCCCTTTCTGGTCCGCCTGACCTTCCACCGTCCTCCCCGGCCGGTCTTCCCTCCCCCCCCGTCGCCGGTTTCTCCTCTGCCGCCGCTGCGGTGTCCTGCTCCTCCGTGCGTGGCGATGGTCGTTTCTCCTTGGATGGAGCACGGCCTTCGTCTACTGCTGGGCCTCCCCCCACCCCTTCCCCATCGCGGTGGTGTGCTTCCCGGCGTTCTTCGTCTCCTCCGGCCTGGCCGGTGGGGGTGGCGGCCATGTGCCTCCCCCTTCCCCTTCTGTTGCAGCCTTCCAGCCGTTGCCTTCTGTCGTCGGCGGCACCGTTGCGTCCCGAGCCGGGTCTTCCGTTCTTGGCACCGTTTTTGGGTCTGGTTCTGTGGTCCGGGTTTCTCCTCCCTCTCCGGCGAAGGCGGCTGGTGTTGTGGCTTGAGTCTCCTCCTTCACCGCCGTTGTCCCCTCCGGTGGGTCTCTTGCTCTTGGGTGCGGTCGTTCGGACGCAGCCGTCTGCGTCTCCTCACCTGCTCCGGCCGGTGCTGGATCTCTGCTTGCTGCCCCCCCCGGCTGCCTTGCTCCGTCCACCTCAGGGGCTCCCTCCGGCGCCTTCCCCGCCCCCCTAGGCGGTCCTGGGCTGCTGGGTGCTCGCCACGTCTTTCTCCCCTCGCACACGCCACCCCAAGTCTCTGCTGCAGAGACGTACACCTCTCCTCCACTCCTCATGTTTCCTTATGCGGGAGGTCCGTTCCACGTCCACTCTGCCCGTGCTTCGTCCTCTGGACCACCTGCTTTCTCCAGCGGCCTCTGTACGGTTCATGGTGCCCCTCCCCCTCCTGCTGGTGGCGGCATGCTGTTTCCAGCCTCTGCTGGAGACCTGCCCTCGCCCGCCGGAGCTGCTCTTCCTCTCCCTCCGCCGTCCGCGCCCGTCGAGGTAGACGGCCTCGTCGCGTCTCCAGCCATTGGTGGTCTGCTCGTGGTCGCCCCTTGGCCGCTCCTCCAGCCGCTGCCGGTCTTTTCCCCTCGCCATTCTCATCCTTCGGTGGTCCTGCTGGCCGTGCAGCTCCCCCCAGCGGTCTTCATCTCCCGTTGCCTGGGCCTCCTTCTCCGGCGCCGGT
This sequence comes from Amorphophallus konjac, assembly GCA_022559845.1. Lineage (NCBI taxonomy): Eukaryota > Viridiplantae > Streptophyta > Magnoliopsida > Alismatales > Araceae > Amorphophallus > Amorphophallus konjac. The sequence goes on along the minus strand of CM040119.1, from coordinate 265,298,808 downwards.
GGCTGCCCTGGCTCGACCCGGTTACGGCTGGTGTCTTGTCCGCTACGTCGCTTGCTGCAGGGAGCTCTGCATCCTCGTCTTCGGGCCCAGCATCGTCTTTTGGCCACCTTTCCTGCCACTGGCAGTGCTGGTTGCCTTGCTTCGCCCACCCTTGGGCTTGCGGTCTCTCCTTCTACTGGTTCGCTCGTCGTCTCTTCTGTTGCTCCTTCATCTTCGGCTGGTCCTTTGCTGTAGCTGATGCGCACACGTCTACAGGGTGGGTGGCCCATCTAGGCGCGCTCCCGACCATCGGCCAAGCTCGCAGCCACCGGCGACCACGTTCTGGGTTCTACTACAGTGCTACCTTGCCCCATGTTTTGGGTCTCGTTTCAGCTTTTGCTCTTTTGGGTTTATTGGGCCTTGCCCACCTGCTGTAATTGGGCTCCTCCCTTCCTTTGTAGGATGCCTCTCCCGGTTCTACTACAGTGTCACCTTGCCCCATGTTTTGGGTCTCGTTTCAGCTTTTGCTCTTTTGGGTTTATTGGGCCTTGCTCAGCTGCTGTAATTGAGCTCCTCCCTTCCTTTGTAGGATGTCTCCCCCGACCTTCGTGGTCCCATGTACTCCCAACCCTTTTTCTTTCCCTTTTGCTTAATATATATAATATTTTCTTGTAAGGTGGCCGGGGTTGAGTTCCTCCCCCTGTCCCTTGCAAGTATGACCTTAGTTAAAAAAAAAATAGCTGATTGAAGGAAGATATTCCCAAGGAACATGGCAGAGATGGGGACAGAAGCCTGGTTGCGCCAAGAAATTGAAAGGTCAGGGTCAGGTCCATCACTTGTGAGGAAGAAGATTACTCTCTTACAGGAGATGAAAAAGTTTGTGATTCACATTCACAGCCAGAGGACCTCAAAAAATTTTGGGTTTCTAGGTTTTTTTTCCACTGGTGTAGGGGTTTCCTTTCTACTGAACGTCAAATCAGTCCATCTGCACCGTCCAAATGAACCCAAAATGGTCTGGAATCTGCGAAGGCGCCTCCCCCTCCCCCTTCCCCTTCCCCTGTAGCACAAGGCTCCTCCTATAAATAGCCGCATTTGCCTTCCACCTCAAATCACCACAGCAGATCCTAGCACTTCTTTTAGCAAAGTCTGCGAGAGAGAGAGAGAGAGAGAGAGAGAGAGAGAGAGAGAGAGAGAGAGAGATGGGAGGAAAGAGGAGGTCTTCATCCACATCCTTCTTTTCCACACTATTGAGGCTTTTCCAGAGGCCGCACCATGTCCATGAGACTGAGGAGGACTACCAGCCAAGGCATGGAGGGAAGGTGAGGACTAGCGACGAGGACCGGGTGCGCTGGGTTGGTGAATATGACATCGACATAAAGGCAACAGAGTACATAGCCAGGTTCCACGAGACCCGTCTTAGTGAGCTGCAAACGTTTAACACCAGTCAGTTAAATTGCTTGGTCTCACATGCTTGAACCCATCAAGTCCTGTGTGTGAATTCCTAGCTTCATAATAGTTTGCTTGGGGCTGTGTTCTCTAGCCTCTTGTAACTCTCATGACGTGAATAAATAATATATATAGAAGCACTTCTCTCTATCATATCTTGATGTGCATAAATAATATATCAAATGCATGCTTCTCTCTCTCTCTCTCTCTCCCTCCCTCCCCCGGGCATGGTCCTTCCCATTGATTTATTGGCACTGATCAGTTCCCAATGGCAGCTCTTTGGATGTTTTTTCTGTTCTTTTCCCTTCTGAGTTATCAAGCAAAATATAGGTGGGCGCATGATGCAGAAACCAATTGAGTAGAGGCTCCATCGAAAGAGTGGAAAACATTTACTTGCTTCGTGAGAGTCGTCGGAGCCTCAGTTTTTAATTATTTTTCTCTTGTTCAACTTCTGAGTTACATATCGTTAATGCAATTATTTGACTATGATCGATCTTGGACGTCCAGCAAGCTAGCCAAAATATTCAAAAATTTCAATTTGGAAGGGGCTGTTGCATCAGAACAACGTGCACTTTCTTTAGCAGCCATTGGTGCTCTTACAAGAAACTGCGATCAGATATAGATACGTACGTAATTTTTAGAGTTTGTTTTCTTCTACTAGCTACAACTGGGTTCCGTTTTCTCAGTCTGAAGCATCAAGTTTTACCATCTCCAACCTATATATATATATATATATACATCTTCTGACAATATGAAACAATATGAGAAGGTGCATGATTAACTGGAATGCCAGTGGACTGCAACGATTAACATAATTAACCCCTCGATTTTTTGGTTAATTCCTTAATATAATTTCCTCTGATTAATTTAGCCCGTTGAGTTGACAGTGGTTAGACCAGTCACAGATGTCTTAATATATATATTTACAGGGGAACACTGATGGCGGTGTTGACATGCAACAAAAAAAATGAGTGAACGCCGAAAATTTCAAATGGTAATTAAATCTATAATTATTCTTTGAAACTCAATAACAAGCCAGACGAATTCAGCTTCTACCCATTTAATAGTCGGCATCTGAGATTCTGAGGACGAAGTCGATACGTGTGAGCCAATATGAGTTGTTCGGACATGCGAACTAGGCGGTACTAATTATATCATGTTATTGTCTTGTACTACTACTCGCTCCATTATTTAACATACAGCTCTCATGTTTAGGCCGACTCTTGGACGTGAATTATGACAAATACGGACTGAATATTGTTCCACAAATTAAGCTAATTAACTCTGTGGTCTATGAAGTATGTTAAATTAACCATCTTAAAAAAAAAAAGAAAAAAAAACTTCATGAATGCAATTAATGGTACCACGCTCATTTCCCACACTCGTGCTATTGGTGCATGCATGGTGCGGGCCACACTGTTTGTCCTTCCACACATATTTTCTACGAAGTCCCGATCCTCTCTCCCTCAACCCAGCTGCAGTCTGCAGACCAAAAGCCTCCCGATGCTTAGCTAGCCGTCAGTAACCTCTCCCAACTCTGCCGCAGATGATCGATGCTGCCTGACGACGTTCGACATCGTACGTCTACCGTGATCCCAGTGTCATTCCCAGTAGTTTCCGGTGCCCTCCTCGACAGGCAGGCATCAGGCGGCAGTTTCCGCAGCTGAGTTGGGAGAGGTCCCCGACGGCATATCCAACGTCGTCCGCCGTCTACCTGACCGTCGAGAGGCTTGTTTCATGGTCTGCAGCTGGGGTGAGGGAGAGAGAGGATACCGATCGACTTCATGGGGAGGATGGAAGGACAAGTGGGTCCCGCATCATCATGCACTGCCAATGGAGCGTACGTGCGTGGTACCTTAGCACATGGTACCGTACCTTCCCTCTAAAAAAACTTGAGGCAACAAGGCAAAACAGGGTGGTAATTAACTTGGCATGCTACCGTAGCGTTCCTCTAAAAACTTGAAGTTAACAAAAAGGGTATGCGCCACGTTACAATTCACGGTTCATCTTAAGATCTTCACTAGATGTGGTCTAGTTAACCACAAAATATCTCAGCTCTCAAAGTTTGCACACGTTCCCTCTTACCTTTTAAGAACTTTCTCTGCTCTGTGCTTTTATGTTTTACTCGTTCTTTGGTCTTTTCAATTAGGAAAAACTATATATCTCTATACTCTTCGAATCTTTCAAAATTATATATACATATATATATATATATATAACTCTTATTTTATCGTATTTATCATAATACCCTGGAAATCTACTAAGTAGAGCTTTTATGCCCTTAAGATTAAAGTCAGACCACGTAAAGATAACAGAAGGGATGAGTGGACCATTTTACCCTCACTCCTGGAGAGAGAAAGGACAGGGTGAGAGAGAGAGCACAAGGGAGGAGAGACGTCGGAGGGGGCTGCCCCTCTGGCGTAGGTCACACACACACAGTGTAGGGGAGGGGGGACACCGGAGGGGGTCTCCCCTCTGACACTGATCACACACACACACACACACACACACACACACACACACACACACACACACAGAGAGAGAGAGAGAGAGAGAGAGAGAGAGAGAGAGAGAGAGAGAGAGAGAGAGAGAGAGAGAGAGAGAGAGAGAGAGAGAGAGAGAGAGAGAGAGAGAGAGAGAGAGAGAGAGAGAGAGAGAGAGAGAGAGAGAGGATGTCGGAGGGGGTCTCTCTCTCCGAAGCCGGTCAAAGATAAAAATAGGGAGAGAGAGAAAGAGAGAGGATGAGGTGAGAGAGAGCATAGGGGAGGAGGATGCCAGAGGAGGCCTCCCCCTCTGATGTCAGTTCACAGAGAGAGAGAGAGAGAGCAGGGGAGGAGACGATGGAGGGGATACCCCTCCGGTGTCGGTGCAAAGACAGAAAGAGAGGGGGGAGAGAGACAGAGAGAGAGGGGACACGGTGAAAGAGAGAGAGTGGGGGGGATGTCAGAGGGGGTCTCCCCTTTCTGTGTCGATTAGAGATAGAAATTAAGAGAGGGAGAGAGAGGACAGATGGTAGAGAGAGATAGTGTAGGGAAGTCGCTCCGTGAGGGAACAACTTTCATATAAAGTGAGTCCTACTTAGAGCGACTTTACAATTTCAAAAATAATAAAAATAAAAAATTTGAACTCGTTCCCACTGGGGGAGAGTTCCACCTTCGCTCATCCCTCTCTGGTCCCCCTCTCCTGTCACCCTCTACACTTGTCACCCCCTCTCTCTGCATTAGGGGGTATTAGCTAGCACCCTCCCTCACTCTTTCTCTCTCTCTCTCCGATTGCCTCTCTCTGAGCACCTCTCACCCCCTCCCTCTCTCATTTGTCTCTCTCCCTCTCTCTGTGGATGCAGAGGATGCCGGTGTCAAAGAGGGAAATCCCCTTCAATGCCCACCTCCCTCTCTCTCCCCTCCTTCAGCCACCCACCCTAGCTCTATCTAGTCCCCCTCTCATGTTACCCCCATCCATTGGCCCACCCCCTCTCTCTTTCACACTCCTCTCTCTCTACAACAAAGGGATGCCGACGCCCTCCCCTCTCTCTCACTCAGACCACCTCCCTCCCCCAGCCTCGATCCCACCCCCTCTTCGGTCCCCCTCTCCTACATCTCTCTCTATCTCTCTCTAACCACAGGGGATGTTAACGCTGGAGTGGGTGGATGAGCACCCTCCCACCTGTGCTCTCTCTCTCTCTCTCTCTTTCTCTCTCACCTTGCGGTAGTAGGTTAGAGATTTAGCTAAGGGTAGGTTAGAGATTTTCATCTCTCTCACCCACCTTCAGTTTATCAAGGTAACAACTCCATCACGGCAGGGGCACAATGGCTCCATCTTAAGGATTTTGAGAGTAGTATGATAAATACAATAAAAGTAAGAGTATAAAGATAATTTTGAAAGATTTTAAGAGTATAGGGATATTTTTTCATTTAATTATTTATTTTTCTTTTCCACCTTTGTCTTCTAACATAATACTTTTCATAGTTTAAACTAGATGGGTAGCTCAGTTCGTTTTTGACCTCGTGGGGAATTCAGTTCAAACCTTTGCTCTCTCGTTAGTTGGGGAGAATCTAATGCCTTGGATTTGTTGGGTCCTAGTGAGTGACAAAGTAATATATATATATATATATATATAATAGTACTTTCCATTGTGGCTTAAAACTTTTTTGGTAACGAACCAATGACAATAGGAGAGGGCATTGAGAAGTCAGCCTAAGATCTGCGACCCATTTTGGTATGCAGCACTTATTTTTCACTGGCAGCCTCCTTCAAAAGAACTTAGATCTAATGGTAGACAGAGTTATAAGTACCAAGGAAATATGTTGAAGCCGCTTTTAAAGGAATTGTTCAATGAAAACATCGAATGGCTCCGACAACACATTTTAAAGAGTGGGGTATACGAGCATTCTTCAGTTTTCCTTTCCATGTACATGACAAAATGACATGAGAAACTGCAATACCAGGAATATGCTTGCGTCTGATGAAGGTTTGATGTGCAGAAGGGACGAGGACAATGAATATTGGAGTAACGTGAATGGAAAGAGAGCGAGATTAATGGCAGAGAACAGAACATTGTGAATTATAGGATACAAGGTACACTGACAGCATCGTGGACAAGTTCCCGAGAAGGTTCAGTTCTGCTGTCAGCTAAACAATAGGTTTCCCAGAGGAACCCAGGGTCTGGCGCCACAGGTTTCTAAGAAAAGAGAGGGATAGAAAAGGGAAAAAAATCTAAAGATCAACAGTGCTGTCCTAGGCATATATATATATATATATATCTTAATTTCTGTTGCATATTACTGGCAGATCTTTTTTCTCCCTTCAAAAACATTTCAATGTGCTCCTCTCTCAGTCAAGACCACCTGGTGTCGATCTTTCAGTCTAGTTACCCATAAGTTTTTCTCTTATTAGTCTGGCACAAATAATATGGTGATGCCTCTAGTTCCATCCACTCCGTTAAGGAGAAGTAGTACAGCACTGTTTTCCTCTAAATTCTTCCAGGACTCTGCATAGCCAAAAAAAAAAAAAAAATTCATAGGAGTCACCATCACTGAGAACAGGAAAGAGGTAAAAGATATGTGGAATATTATTTAATCAAGATTGGCAAAGTTATTCTTAAATAAAGGATACAACGGAAGACATGGGTATTCAAATTGTAACAAAAAATTTCACAACGTACTGAAGAAAAAGACGGAATAAGAGCATTTACCGGACTTGGTTGCTCTCAACCAAAAAGGAAAAGAAAAAAGAAACAACTGAAAGAGAGAAAGAATATGTGGAAAATAATTAGCACGGATAGTTTATGGGCCTGGGGATGAGGATTAATTTCCAGCCCTCCGAGGATGCCACCTTCCATCTCAACCCCACTTTAATTTGTTGTGTCCAACTCAAGACTAGCCCTCAACAAAACGTTCCTTAAAGAAGCCCGATCGATCACCAAAAGAGCTCATGCCAAAGTGATGTCCATATATATATATATATATATAGGTACTTTGGGAGCCATCTGTGTACGTACCAATAACTTTTCTTCCCCATGATTCCATTTCCTTCCTCTCCCAGGAGTTTCACATCCCTGCAATAATAGACCATGCATGGGGGTGTCACTCTCCTCCCACTCATATTCTCTCTGAAGGGTCACCTGGCTGCACGGGTTTCATCCCCTTTTCTTGATGCAGCTCTATGGATGGAGGAGGGTTACCAGCACAGAATGGGTCCTCTTTTTCTGAGGATGCCCAGTGATCCATCTTTCCTAGTTCTACGTACGTACCATGTGCAGCTGCATTCCACCAGTGGCACAAAGCTGCCCCCTATGTGCATCTTTCTTTTATCCTACGAAAAGTAATTAACTAGGGGTACGTCTTTTTAGCATTTACTTCTTCCACTTCCTCTGCTTAAAAGCCTGCTGATGATGCACTCATCATCTTTCATATTCATTGCTCCGGGGCATCGTCCGTCTTTGGGCTCTGTTAGAATAGCTAGCCAGTGAAGGATACAACACTCAATCACGGTGCCACGATCGACCATCCGTACTCATAAAAATGCAAGACTACGTTAACGGCTAGAGACAACATTCAATCACTTGACTATAAATGACAACCTGATGTTTACCTATAGAAATCCGTTTCTTTACGATACTTCTCTTTTTTGAACCATGCATTTTGCAGCTCAGTGCTCCACAGTGGCTACTCTTTTTGACGGCTAAGCCTTATCACCTACTGAGAACAAACGTGACTTGAGTTGGGAATTGTGTGACTCCGTGGCAGTGGCTCCTGTTCGAAGATATGACATGAAACGGTCACTTTGATGTCCGTACTCCGATTTAGTGCTCATTCTTCCTAGATACGCTTCATGCATAGAAGCATTATCATCCCTTTGCAGGTGTCTAAAATGCTGCAAAATGTGGTAATAACTAGCAAGTACTCTTATCTTATGAGATAGGAGATGGAACCGTCTGGAAGATATATACTAGTCCTGACTAATACATATCTGATCAACCCTCAATGCACCACAAAGAGAAAGGGAGACCATTCTTTTCAGAACCCGCAAGAGTTCAGTTGCAGAGGCATCCAAGATTAGAAGGTAGGAGATAGAACCGTTTGAAAGATGAACACCTAGCTACGAGTATCGGATGCCCTCACTGCAGCTCATAGAAGCGTGTCACTGTCATTTTAGGAAGCGGCATGGCGTCAACCGCAAGAGTTTGATTGAGAAATTAACAATGTGGCCATCAGTCCATAGAGGAGCGACAGATGATAGAATCATCTGAAAGATAGCTATCGTCTATCCATTCCCGACAGGATGAACCATCTTCTATGCAGGCCAGACAGGATAAACCATCTTCTATATAGGCCAGACAGGATAAACATTTAAGGAATCGAAGTCATGGCTCTTGAGAGAGAACTCATCTTGAACAAAGTGAGCAAATCAGGCCCATGAAATAGCTGAGAAGGTTGTTTGCTTGTGTGATCTTCTAGCACAATGTGAAGAGCTTTGCGAACCTGCTGCTCTCAATGTCTTTGGATCACACACTACAACAAACCAGATCTCTAGTCACAGATTTTACCTACAACTATGAGAAACGTAGGAAAAGATAATTTTTTCGTATATTTTAAAATTTGCATAGCTAGATATTCTTACGGTTCATTTTTGCACGAGTATATGAGCATCTTATTCTGATGGTTTTCTGTTAAGCGTCGAAAAAGTTAAGGTATTCCTACGTTTTGTTAGTGAACGTGGGAGTAGACCTAACATATTATTTTTCTTTTAATAAAATGGAGGAATAGGTTGTTTAGCAAAAGAAAAAGCAATTAGGTGCCACCGCGATGCGCAACAAAGTTGGCGCCCGATACTTTTCTCCTTTTTAGGGCAAATAGGGGTTTTACCCTACCTCGTTCTCACTCTAGAGCCCAATACTCTTTTAGGTCAAGACCCCCTTCTTCCTCTTTTTCTCATTGGAAACCCTAGCCAAAATCTTGCTCTTCTTCTCCCGTGAAGAGCATTCTTCCCCATCCCGATTGACAACAGATAAGAAGAGCGAGGAGACTACAACCGTCATGACTGGTTTTAACAAAGGGAAAGGAGGCAGCGTTGGTGGGGAACATTAAGGGTCCCTATAGTAGGCACGCCAACACCTCCGCCACCACCACTGGCTGTGGGGGTATGATGCGTCGCAAGGTCCTTCGTTAAAACACACGCGACGACCAATCTCAAAATATTTCTGAACTCGTAACAAAATAATAATAATAACATAGTACAACGATGAGCTTGGGTCGAATCCACGGAGAGGTGTTGATTTATGAATTGAAGATCTTATGTTCTAAGCGGAATGCACACTTTGGTAATTATATGCAACTTAAAATAAAAAATGACATTAAATAAATCTATCTAATGAAATTTGGAATGTTGTAGAGAGAGAAAGGAAAGAGGGAGAGGAAGAAAGAGGTGAGAGAAAATTTTAGAGAGAGAAAAATAAAGATTCATGACTTTCATTAATTAATGTTTACAACGTGAAGTGCGAAAATAAAAAGTACACTCAAAATAAAAATCCTAAGTAACATCAAGGAGGAATGAGGGGCAGAGATGTTGCGACCGTGGTGTCGGGGTGACGTCGTCTCTTTGAGCCTTTGACTTCCACTCAACCCGGAGCCGAGGTCGCCCGTCATGCACCGTCTTTGGAGGGGTTAGAGAGATAGAAGGAAGAAAGAGAAAGTAGAGAGAGATGTAGAGAGAGAAAGAGATAGAGGTGGAGGGGAGTTACTAAAAATAAAAGAAGGAAGAAAAAAATAAAAAAAGGAATTAATGTGTGTGGTGTGTGTGTGTGTGGGGGGGGGAAGAGGCAGACAGAGAAGGGAGCATAGAGGGGAGAGCAGAGACGCAAGAGAGAAGGGGGGAGAGTAGAGGTGAGTAAGAGGGGGTGAGAGATAGAGATAAGAGAGAGAGGGAGGGAGATGTGCGTGGGTTAGAGAGAGAGAGAAGAGAAAGAGAAGGAGTGGGGGAGAAGAGAGAGAGAGCTAGAGGACGGAGAGAGGGGAGAGGAGAGCTATGGAGGGGGGAGTAGGGGAGTGGGAATAAGAGAGAGGGAGAAGAGCAGAGGCAAGAAAGAGTGGGGCAGGAGAAGAGAGAACAAAGCAAGAGGGAGAGAAAGGGAGCAGAGAAGGGAGAGAGGGATCAAAGGAGAGAGAGACGAGAGATCGGCTGTGGAGGGCGGATGAATAGGAGATAGGGAGAGGGAGTGTAGAAGAGAGAGCTATAGGGTGAAAGAGACTTGCGGCAGTGGTGTAGAAGAGAGACAGAGGGAGAGAGTGGAATGACAACAGAAGTTGGGGGGAAGAATTGGCTGGAGGAGCCCCTGTTCCGAACAAGGGCACCGGCCAGCAGGGAAGTGAAGGGGGAGAGGAGAAAGAAAGAGGAGGGGAAGGAGGAAGAAGAAGAAGGCCGGGGAAGAAGGAGAAGTAGGGGGACAAGAGAAGTAGAAGAAAAGAAGAAGCAGAAGGAGAAGAAGGGGAGGGAGATCGGAGGAGAGGGATAGGAGAAAAATGGAGATCGACCAGGGGGGAGAGAGGAGAAGTCTATTTTTAGGGGCCAGGGGTTGCTGCCTCACGCACACCCGTCGCTGTCCTTGTCAGCTCGCCTAGCCATTACTGTCGCGCCTGCGAACACATGCTCTACACGTCAACACCTACCCATGTCTGCTTGCCCATGCCATTGCCATCGCGCCTGCGAACACATGATCTGTATGCCTGCCTCAGCACGCTTGCCTGCCAGTATCTGCCTGTGCACACTTGCCTACCAACGACCCTGCACGCATGTCTACCTGCGAACGCTCCATGCCCAGCCACTGCCATCGCTGCCCTCGCACACACGCTCGCCAACCCTCGCATGTCATGCCATGTTCTTGTTCACAAAGTTTGCATATAATGAAAAAAATTATAATCAAGTCTCTCTGGAAAAAGATTTTTAACAATGAGTACATGTTTTGCCATTGTTCCTCCATTTTGTTAACACAAAGTGAATTTAGTAAAAAAAAAAATTATAGCAAACTTCCTTATGAAATCATTTCATTAAATTTTAATTATGTAATTCTTTTATTTAAAAATATCTCAAGTCCCATTAATTATAAAAAAACTCAATTTTGTGTGAGATTGAGATTATTATGTTAAAATTACATAATTAACTTCATTAAAGCCCACAAAATGATGTGTGTGATATAAATAAATATAGTAAATAAGCGCTTATCACACCCCCCAACTTACTCATTGCTAATCCCTTAGCAATGCAAACATGTTGAAAATAAGGGATAACAAGAGTTTAAAATTTTCATACCTCATGTTAGGATCCTCCTTCATGGAATCAACTACGGATTAGGATTTTAAAATCATTAAAGCATACAAGCCATAGGGTTAGAACATGATGCTCAATTCTTTCTTCGAATACTCCCAAAATTTCATAGCACTTGTGCTCTTGAAATCTAAATCAACAGTTGGACAATTACATCCTCCATATTGTCATTTCAGTTAGGTGTCTTTCAACTCTACACCTCCCAAATCAGAGCTTTGATTGAGGTAACTTTTTTTTTTTCAAATTCATGGTCCTGCACATCCCTTCACTGTTTGATGTGAACCTCAACACTTGCCTTAGGTGAAGAGGCCCGGTTACTAAGATCAGGGATATTTTTCATGAGTTTTTGATATTTTTTTAACACATAGTGTTGCACATCCCTTCACCACTTGACGTGAACCTCAACACTTACCTTAGGTGAAGAGGCCTGGTTACTAAGATCATGAGTATTTTCTATGGTTTTTTTTAGATCTAACTCTTCACTAGGGAGGGCAGAGTATTAGACACCATACCAAATGACAGAAGGCTTGTCCTACCTGCTTCATTAATATGCAAGTGATTTCTTTTAAGTGCTAAGAGACCTTAAGATCGAGATTCTAAATTAGTTCCCATGACTAGACACTAAAAATCATTCCATCATCCATCTCCACAGTCTTCTCCATTCCATAGTCACTTTCATGAGAGCATGAAACAAAAAAACTCAGTTGGGCCTTTTTTTATAACAAAATGCTGCATCAGGTTGTATGAGATTTTCACATTGATTACCCTTACCCCCAACTTAAATGACATTATTTTTGATGATATAAATAATAGATGAATAGAACAATGTGCATATGAATGCTTGGGAAGGAAAGGTACAACCTGGGTTGTGCAGATGTGGTTCTCACCAGACATCCTCCTGGTGCTATTGCTGATTCCTACAAACATGAAAAAAATGACTTATTAAACATTAAAGATGAAATATTGGGTTGCCTCCCAACAAGCGCTAAGTTTAACGTCTTCAGTCGGATGCAACGTGGCTCAATAACAAACAAGTTGATTTCATGATTAGCCACCATATGATCTCATCCTCCTTCAAATTCTAGCCCTTATGCCACTGGAGGAAGAGATGCTGTGCATATGCATGTAAGCTAGAAGTATGTTGGTTGTTAGCATTATTGATTTTGGCATTGTGATCACATGCTAACCAGATTTCTTCCTTAGAGGTCATATAAACATTAATAGCCATGATCCCTGCAAGGTATGGGTGGAGCATTTGTCTAGTGTCGCTCCACTTGTATCCTTGTCTTGTGTCCACCCACTTATCTATCCCTTGTATGGTAAAATTAGATTGCTTTTCAATTCCATGCCCAGGTTCGACATTGTCATTTGTATGTGTTGGCCCCAGTAGGCGAGCGGACAAGAAGGGGGGTTGAATTGTCCCCCACGCGATATGACAAATTTTAAAACTATATTGGCAAGATTAGCAAGTTTAACGAGATTGATGAACATAAACTAAACAGAGTAAACTAAGTTCTCTCAATCTCACCGAACTCACTCAATCATGCAAACATATTTATCAAGCAAGCACGCAGTGTGGTGTTCAGCAGACAAACAAGTAGTGTGTGTGTGAATAATATGTAATTTGAAAATAAGTTTCTGTGAAAGGAATAGAAGATAAGGAATCAATTACACAACCCAAACCATAATGCACAGGGATTTTTAAGGTGGTTCGGGACCACGATGGGCTCCCAACGTCTACCCCTTACCAAACTGGTAAGACTTCACTGCTGGAAAATTAGCACGGGGATAAATCCCGAACATGGAGCGACGCTCCAACACACACGCAGGATGACGCATGTACACACACACGGGGACACGTCCCAACACACACACACGGAGACAGAGTCTCCAACACGATCCGACAACCAGATCAACAACACACACACACACACGCTGCAACAGTCGCAGTACAACCACACACATGATCGCACGCAGGTGATCAAACCACACACAAGTTTCTCCAGGTTTAGAAAATCAAAACAAATATGCAAGACATGCTCAAACTAAAATATAGCTCAAGAAAAACATCAGAGATAGACAGATAAAGATCTACAGTTTGTCCCCCTTGATTTCCAAGGCCAAAACGATGACGATGCTTTAGGCTCAGATCGGATGGACCACAGATGTCATGGCCCGAGCTTTTAATACAGTGGAAGGAATTTCTAGAACGTGAACAACTGGCATGGTAAGCCTCTCGCAAGCAAGAAATCAGATCGCAAGAGAATCACACTAAAGTAATTACACAAGTAAATTTTCCCAAACGTCACTTTATTCCATAATAATAATATCAGAGTACACAAGATTCTTGACTCTTAACACTCTTACATCATCCACTCAAGAAAAATAAAAAATTACAATAAGACTCGACTAGACATTTGATACTATGGCTTCTCTCGATTCGTGTGACCTTCAATCACTCTCGGAACCGTTGCTTGTATACTCCGAATCCGATTCATCTGTACTTCCTGAAAAGATTGGAATAGTAGGGTAATGAGCACACTTGACCAGTAGGTATCTTCGTATCAACATGAAGGTAATATTTAAGTGATTAATGCCTTAGCCCTAAATGTAAGGTAGAAATAAAAATGTGAAAAACAAGCGAGTAACCAAGAATGTAGAGTCATAAGGTAAATAGACAAGATTGAGTATATAACATGAGAGAAGTAAGAGAATGCTTGTAGAAATAAATTTGATCTTTCATGAATAAGAATGTACGAGCAAGTATCTAGAAAGTACTTTACACAACCTTGTAAAGCCTATGTATTAGAAAGTCATTATCAAGCATGTAATTTTAATAACGAGTCTCGTGAATTTCACTCATTTATAAGAGAAAGTACTCTCAGCGCAATGCGACGCCAGTATCATCGTATCCCATGGTTTATAGCACGTTTCCGACAATCCGTCGAGGGGACTAGCATAGAGCCCTTGGACACAATCCGTGCCCGATCTTGCATCTTCAAGTTATAAATCCAGTTACTTCCACGAGATAATAATTTTGGCCAATAAATCAATTCCAAATAATAAGTTTAATGATCAAGTAGCCAAGGCATAGAACGTACCAAAGTTGACATAAGATATCAAAGAAAGATTTAAGGTATATATGCTATGGCGGCCATCCGTCAGCATAACGGTATATTCATTAGGTTCCATAATTCAACTTTAACTTTGTTAAACATAATTTAGGCTCCAGATAATCCTAAGATCATCTAGTAACTCAAGAAAATCAACCCCAAAGGTCAAACCTCGGGTTAGACACAATCAGGAACCAAGCGGTCATTTACTGGACTGTTTAAGAATTCAAGTTGTCTAGTCATGGACCGTTAGTCGGCGCTATGCGGTCCAGTCAAGACCGTTTATGACGAGTCAAGCAAGAAAAAAGTACTTAACTCAGATAACATGTGATGGAGGCATCACCCGTGACTCCCTTTGGCCCGGGTCTTCCTCACACTCCGGCACCATTTGAGTTCGGGCCTCTCTCCATAAAGTCCCAATTATCCTTTTTGTGCTTTCTATTTGAGTCATTTGATGTAATTTTCATTTTCTTGAGTCATGTCTGATGTGACACCACTACGGGGTATGCAGCAAGCCAAAAGTAAACTTAGGACCTATTCCGCATTCACAATCACATAACAATTAAGTTGATAAATCCGGACCAAAACGCCGTCGCACACACGTGAGCCCGGGGTGACTATAGGATGCTAAGGGGAGGTGAAGGATCAAGACCCTTGCTGGTAGAGTGCCAGCAGGGCTAGGGTTGCCCTCCCGAGGGTACGTAGCCCACGCTTATGGGGCTGGCCGGTGCCAATTGGGGCACTAGGTCCCACTCGCTTGCTTTAACCACGGTGACCACACTATGAAGGTGGAACTGGGATCGGACACTCGCTCGCATGCACAACGGGGCTATGTCTACGGATATTAAACAAACAAGCACTCAGAATAATGGAGCAACGTTTAGAGCTCACCTGGTTGGTTTGAAGAAACCAACCCCGTTTGGAGACGAGGGCGAGCGGGGAAGTGTGGATCCCGCACACTGCGCCGATGTCGCTTGAGCTGCTTAATACATGAACTACTCCTCACGCAGGAGGGTTGGATTAGGGGTGGGGAAATCAAACTTACATCAAACACTACCTCCACGCAGGGAGGGGCGCTAAGCCGGCCAGGCGGAAGGGGAAAACTTGCCAACGATGAAGGAGTGGAAGCCGTCGAAGGTTCTGCTCACTTGCTGTGAGAGGGAACAGGTCGCCACTGCCGCAGTCGTAGTTCATCCTCAGGAAATTTTCCGGTGACGAGACCAAGGGGGAATTCTTCGTAACAGGGACGGGGACACCTCTAAATTTTAGCGAATTCTTCTGGAGTCGTCGCTGGCCGCTGCGGAGGCTCGAACAGGACGAGGGATTCTGATGCTGACGGCTTCAGGTCTGATGCAGTAGGATGCAGAGGTTGCCACGGACGCTCCTGGATGCCGAATTACGAACCGTCGGAGTTTCCGGAATCGTGGAAGAAGTCTCTGCACAGAAAAACTGACAGCAACTCTTTCTGAGGTCGGGGTGGACTGGGGGATGCCAACGATCAGTCACTGGTCGCTGCAGACAGCAGGAAGCAGACCCGCGCGACTGAGGGAGAAAATTCGGAACTCTGGTTCCTGGATGCCGAACGAGGTCCCGTTTCTTGCTCCTGATCGGGGACAGGGGAAGGAAGAACTTTGATGAAGAGCTTTCTGTCGAGTTCCTTCGCTGTTGGTCGTGAGGCTGTTTCCAATCGGACTCAGGCTCTCTGCAGAAGATGTCTGGCGCAGTCGTGGTAGAACAGCTCTCCAAGTTGGCCACGAACTCGGAACGGGATGATTCCACCTCGCTTGCGAAGGGGACTCGCAGACCTTTCCGTCGATGTAGGCCATGCCTCTGGATGTATCTTTATGACTCCGGGGTCACTTCTGCTAGTCGCCACCCTCTTCTGCCACCTGCAGACTGATCAGGATGAAGAGAAGGGATGGTGGTGGAACTAGGGGTAGGGATGGGGTTTGGCAATAGTGGAGATGGTGGAGTGGAGGGTCGATGGGAGAGGGAGTGTAGGGGTGTGGAGAGGAGTGGAGCTGGGGAGATGGAGATCCAAGGGGGTGGAGGGGAGAGGAGGCCGCGGCTAGGTGAGAGGGGAATGAGGGGGTCGGCCAAGGCAAATGGGGAGGTGAGTGGGTGGAGAGGGGTGCGCAAGTTTGAAGTGGGGGGGGTTTGATTGCTTGGGGATATGAACGGGTATGTGGGGAAGTGGAGGGGTTGCTTGGGGAAGAGGGATGGTTGCCTTGGAGGTGGGGAAGGTGTGTGGGGGATTGGAAGAGTCACTTGGGGATGTGGAAGTGTTAATGGGAGTTATGGACCTAGGGGATGTGAAAGGGTGGGGGCTGAGGTGGCTGCTGATGTGGCAAGTGGGGAAGGTGAAGGGGCAGGTGCGCCCTAGGGAGAGAGAGAGGAGGAGAGAGAAGGGGTCCGCCCCCTGAAGAGAGAGAGAGAGAGAGAGAGAGAGTGAGAAAGCTAGAGAGAGAGGGGGGAGATGCACTTATGCTCAAAATACTCAATAATTCATTAACCTTCTCATGTGGGAGTTGGGGTCCTATATATAGGGATCCCAACTTTGTACAAAAAGCCCCTGAGAAAAGAACAAAAGACAGATAACCAAGGTGCAAGAAGGGGTGCTCATGGGCCTAGCTCCTCTAGATGGGCCACAAAGCCAAACAAGCCCAATATGATGATCCACTAATATGAGCACCTAGGACAAGACTCAAAATTCATCAAAAAGACTCAAGAAAAGGGAAAATACATCAAGATGTCCATAATAATAAACTCTAATGTCGTCGAGGACCCATCAAGTCATGCAGTCGCAGCCTACCCGTCTCCAGAAGGGAGAGAGGTGTCTAGCCAGAGGGAACGCTGGGTGATGTCCCCATCAACTCCCCCGGGCTGTGAAGAACTCGACTCTGTCGAGAAAGGGTCCTCTCGGCTGCGGTAATGCTCCAGGAGGTCGGGGTCCAGCTGCTGAAGATCCTCCCTGCTCACCCATGAGTCATCTGAAGGGGGCCAGCCCTTCCACCTGACCAAGTATCGCTCGTACGCTTTGCTCCGGGTGACAGTGACCTGTTCATCCAATATCCGCTCTATTTGCTCCCGTTGGCCTCTCTGGATTGGTGGAACTCTCTCATGAGTGGTGGCTCTCTCAGAAGGTGGAACAGGCTCAATTTCCTCACTGGGTGTCACCGTGGGTCCCCTATATGGCACCAAGTCAGCCACATTGAATGTGGGACTTACTGCGTACTCCTCGGGGAGGTCCAACACGTAAGCGTTTGTGCCAATCCTCTTTAAAACCTGGAAGGGGCCTGATCCACGCGACCTCAGTTTGGAGACATTCCCAGGGGAAAGCCTCTCAGTTCTTACCATCACATAATCACCTACGTGAAACTCCTGGTGGCGACGGTGGGAATCGGCCGACTTTTTATACACCTCATTGCTTTTGTTAATGTGTTTGCGGATTTCTTCATGCAATTCTTTCATGTGTTGGGCAAACGACTCAGCACTAATAGACACTCTAGCATGTGGTGGCAAAGGAATGAGATCTGTAGGCTTTCTAGGTTTGTACCCATGCACAGCTTCAAATGGGCTCATCCCTATCGACCTATTCACTGAATTGTTGTATGCAAACTCTGCCTGGGGTAATATGAGATCCCAATTCCCGGGGCGATCCTCAACAAGACACCGGAGTAGATTCCCAAGGCTCCTATTAATGACTTCGGTCTGGCCGTCAGTTTGAGGGTGATAGGCCGTGGAAAATTTGAGAAGGGTCCCCATTAGGTGCCAGAGAGTCTTCCAGAAATAGCTGGTGAATTTGACATCCCTATCAGAAATGATGGTCTTGGGCAGACCATGGAGGCGAACTACCTCATCGAAGAATAGGCGGGCCACATGAGAGGCGTCAGAGGTTTTGGAGCAGGGGATGAAATGGGCCATCTTAGAAAACCTATCCACTACTACAAAGATTGAATCATGCCTTTTTTGAGTCCTAGGTAGGCCTAAGACGAAGTCCATGCTTAAGTCTTGCCAAGGACGGTCAGGGACAGGGAGTGGTGTATAGAGGCCAGTGTTCTGCCTTGTTTGCTTGGCTGAGGCACATATCCGGCACTGTCCTACAATTTTGGCTACGTCCCTTTTGAGACTTGGCCAGTAGAACTGACCCTCAACCAAAGCAATGGTCTTATGCACCCCAAAATGCCCAGCAAGGCCTCCTGCATGTAACTCCCAGATCAGGAAGTCCTGTAGAGAGGTTCTAGGTATGCAAAGTCTATGGCCTTTGAAAATGAACCCGTCCTCTAAGATGAATCCTTGATGTTCCCTAGGTGAGAGGGTGGTCAGAGTGGTGTGGATTCGACCAAAGTCCGGGCAATCAGAGTACTCTTCCTTGAGTCTTTCAAATCCTATGACTTCCACCCGAATAGTAGCTAGCAAGGAAATTCTCCTATTGAGGGTATCGACAGCACGGTTTTCACTTCCGGCCTTATGTTTGATCACAAATGTGTAGGCCTGGATGTATTCGACCCATCGGGCATGCCGAGCATTCAGTTTCTGCTGGGAATTGAGGTATTTCAGGGCCTCATGGTCAGAGAATATGACAAATTCTTTTGGCAAGAGATAGTGTCTCCAGTGCCGGAGGGATTGAACCACGGCATAAAATTCCTTGTCGTAGGTGGAGTATCTCATCCTGGCATCATACAACTTCTCACTAAAATAGGCCACTGGATGTCCTTCCTGACTAAGGATCCCGCCAATTCCTACCCCGGAGGCATCACAAGTCACCTCAAAGACTTTGGAGAAGTCAGGGAGGCATAGTACAGGGGCTTGGGTCATCCTCTCCTTGAGTTCTTGGAAGGCTCTAGTTGCGGACTTGGTCCACACAAAGGTCCCCTTTTTGAGGCAGTCAGTGATAGGGGCTGTGACTGTGCTAAACCCACGGATGAACCGTCGGTAAAAGGTGGCTAGCCCATGAAAGCTCCGGACTTCATGGAGAGTGCGGGGTTCCGGCCAATCGAGGATGGCTTGGACCTTTTCAGGGTCCATGGATACTCCTTCGGTGGAGACAACATACCCAAGGAAGGTAATGGACTTTGTCATGAATTGACATTTTCCAAAATTGGCAAAGAGGCTCTCCTTCCTAAGAGTGGTGCAGACTTGCCTAAGGTGACTGAGATGGGCTTCTTTGGACTGGCTGTAGATGAGGATGTCATCAAAGTAGACTACCAGGAAGACTCCAATGTAGGGCCTAAGGATCTCGGTCATAAGGCGCATGAAGGTACTTGGGGCATTTGAGAGCCCAAAAGGCATCACCAACCATTCATAAAGCCCATCTTTGGTTTTAAAGGCCATTTTCCATTCATCCCCTGACCTTATCCTAACCTGATGATAGCCACTTTTGAGGTCTATTTTGGAAAATATGGTGGCTCCGGCGAGCATGTCCAGCATATCGTCAAGTCTAGGTATGGGGAACCTATATTTGACAGTTATCTTGTTGATGGCCCTACTATCAACACACATTCGCCATGTCCCGTCCTTCTTTGGTGTGAGGAGGGCCGGGACGGCACATGGGCTTTTGCTCAGCCTAAGAAAGCCCTTTCTAATCAGTTCCTCCACTTGCCTTCTTAACTCATCATGTTCTGTGGGGTTGAGGCAATAGTGGGGGAGGTTTGGGAGGGTGGCTCCCGGGACGAGATCTATAGCATGTTGGACATCCCTCATGGGTGGTAGTTGGTCGGGGAGTTCCTCGGGGAATACGTCCTTAAATTCTTCTAGGAGAGGGTGGATTTCCACGGGTGAGGATTGGAGGGGGTTGCCTCTCCAAGACATATGACAATAGCACAAAGTGGTGTCCCTCGGGTTAACTCTTCCTCGAGCACTCTCCTAGTGATGAGGTGGAGGCCTTTGACTGGCCCGGTGGGTTTTTCAAGGGTGGGGTTTTGGGTGGTTGTTTGGGTTGGTGCAGATGAGGCCTTGGGTTTTGGTGGTGTAGGAAGGATTCCCTTGGTGGGTGGTTCTTTTTGGGGAGGGGAGGGGTTGAGGCGGATACTCTTCCCCTCGTGGTCAAAGGTGCATGTGTTCGTTTTCCCATGGATGGTGGCATTGACATCATATATCCAAGGTCTCCCTAAGAGGATGCTTCCTACAGCCATAGGTATGATATCACACCATATTTGCCCTTGGTAGGATGAGAAGGTGATGGGGATAAGACAACATGTGTTGACGGGTAGGGAGTGATTGTTTATCCATGATACACGATAAGGTTTGGGGTGGGGTGTAGGGGTAAGCCCTAGGAGTTTGACGGTGTCCGGAGACACGGCGTTGATACAACTCCCGTTGTCTAGGATGACCTTCCTAACATGGTCCCCGATCTTGACAAATGTGTGAAAAATGGAAGTCCTTCACCAGTCATCCTCTTGTGGTTGGGTAAGGGTGCACCTTATCACCCCTAGGTGGCTGGGGTGGCGGTCCTCTTCGAGTTCTTCCTCAAAGAATTGCTCATTGTATTCCTCTTCCCATCCTAAAGCAGCCTCGTATTCCTCAATAGTACTCTCGGGTGTTTCCAGGGAAGTAGAAGGTCCACTTTCAATGACTAGGTTTGACAAACCCTTGGAGGGACATTGGGTGGCTATGTGGCCATAGCCATGGCATCGAAAGCACTTGACCGAATTGCTCATTAGGGTCTTCCCTTTGGAGTTGTCTTCCCTTCGGGGAGGAGGGTTGGGTGTGGTTGGCTGAGGGGAGGGTTTTGTAGGAGTTCCCCCACTGGGAGGAGGTGTTCTCAATAGGGGAGGGAGGTTGGGACGTGGTCCCGGTCCTTTGGGGGGGGGGCGAACCTAGAGTTTCTAGAGAACCTCTCTACATCCCGAGCTATTTGATAGGCAATTTCAAGGCTATGAGCCTCTCTCATGTAAAGTTCCCTTTTGATGTGGGGAAGGAGACCATTCCGAAACCGTGATAGGGTGACAGTTGGGTCTTCGAAGACACTGCATCTTAAGAGGTATGAGTCAAACTTTTCTATGTATTCCTCCACGGTTTTCCCTTCTTGGGTAAGGCTTTGCCATTCGTCAAGGAGAAGTTGGCTATAGGAGTGGGGAAGATACTTATCTCTAAGTTGTGTCTTCATGTCTAACCATGTGTTAATGGGTTCTTCGCGCCTAATTCTTCTTTGACTCTCTACCTTTAGCCAATAGGTTTTGGCTAACTTAAGAAGGTGCATCTTGGCCAACCTAACCTTTCTCTCTTCGGACATGGGGTACCATTCAAAGTATTGGTCCATGCCATGCTCCCATTCCTCATAGACACTTGGGTTATGGGACCCATCAAAATTTGGTGCCTCTACTTTGATCATTTTTAGGAGGAACTCATCTCGATCCTCGTGAGGTCGTCTCTCATAATGCCGAGGCCGTTGGGGTCTCTCTGGTTCATGGTACCACTCATTCTCAAGGTCTTCCCTACCCGGATCAACCTGTGGAGGGGGAGCTCTTGGGGCCGGGATCCTAGGTGGGGCCCTCACTTCCTCAAGTCTATCCATTCGGGTGGTAAGTCCATCAAGTTTCTCCATAATAGTTCTAAGGGTAGTCTCAAATTGCTCCATTGGGGCTTGTGGGACTTCACTAGGGATGCCTTGGTTGCCCTGAGAATGGGAACTCATGGGGGGATTTGAAGTAGAGTGGTTGGTTTGGTAAACAGTGCCTCTACGGGTGGACATGCACGAGGATGAAGAGACCGACACACAGAGGGTGGAAATGCAATAGCCCTTGGACCTAGGCTTGTAGAGACAAGTCTAAAATTTGCTCTGATACCAATTTGATGTGACACCACTACGGGGTATGCAGCAAGCCAAAAGTAAACTTAGGACCTATTCCACATTCACAATCACATAACAATTAAGTTGATAAATCCGGACCAAAACGCCGTCGCACACACGTGAGCCCGGGGTGACTATAGGATGCTAAGGGGAGGTGAAGGATCAAGACCCTTGCTGGTAGAGTGCCAGCAGGGCTAGGGTTGCCCTCCCGAGGGTACGTAGCCCATGCTTATGGGGCTGGCCGGTGCCAATTGGGGCACTAGGTCCCACTCGCTTGCTTTAACCACGGTGACCACACTATGAAGGTGGAACCGGGATCGGACACTCGCTCGCATGCACAACGGGGCTATGTCTACGGATATTAAACAAACAAGCACTCAGAATAATGGAACAAAGTTTAGAGCTCACCTGGTTGGTTTGAAGAAACCAACCCCGTTCGGAGACGAGGGCGAGCGGGGAAGTGTGGATCCCGCACACTGCGCCGATGTCGCTTGAGCTGCTTAATACATGAACTACTCCTCACGCAGGAGGGTTGGATTAGGGGTGGGGAAATCAAACTTACATCAAACACTACCTCCACGCAGGGAGGGGCGCTAAGCCGGCCAGGCGGAAGGGGAAAACTTGCCAACGATGAAGGAGTGGAAGCCGTCGAAGGTTCTGCTCACTTGCTGTGAGAGGGAACAGGTCGCCACTGCCGCAGTCGTAGTTCATCCTCAGGAAATTTTCCGGCAACGAGACCAAGGGGGAATTCTTCGTAACAGGGACGGGGACACCTCTGAATTTTAGCGAATTCTTCTGGCGGCGTCGCTGGCCGCTGCGGAGGCTCAAACAGGACGAGGGATTCTGATGCCGACGGCTTCAGGTCTGATGCAGTAGGATGCAGAGGTTGCCACGGACGCTCCTGGATGCCAAATTATGAACCGTCAGAGTTTCCGGAATCGTGGAAGAAGTCTCTGCACAGAAAAACTGAAAGCAACTCTTTCTGAGATCGGGGTGGACTGGGGGATGCCGACGATCAGTCACTGGTCGCTGCAGACAGCAGGAAGCAGACCCGCGCGACTGAGGGAGAAAATTCGGAACTCTGGTTCCTGGATGCCGAACGAGGTCCCGTTTCTTGCTCCTGATCGGGGACAGGGGAAGGAAGAACTTTGATGAAGAGCTTTCTGTCGAGTTCCTTCTCTGTTGGTCGTGAGGCTGTTTCCAATCGGGCTCAGGCTCTCTGCAGAAGATGTCTAGCGCAGTCGTGGTAGAACAGCTCTCCAGGTTGGCCACGAACTCGGAACGGGATGATTCCACCTCGCTTGCGAAGAGGACTCGCAGACCTTTCCGTCGATGTAGGCCACGCCTCTGGATGTATCTTTATGACTCCGGGGTCACTTCTGCTAGTCGCCACCCTCTTCTGCCACCTGCAGACTGATCAGGATGAAGAGAAGGGATGGTGGTGGAACTAGGGGTAGGGATGGGGTTTGGAAATAGTGGAGATGGTGGAGTGGAGGGTCGATGGGAGAGGGAGTGTAGGGGTGTGGAGAGGAGTGGAGCTGGGGAGATGGAGATCCAAGGGGGTGGAGGGGAGAGGAGGCCGCGGCTAGGTGAGAGGGGAATGAGGGGGTCGGCCAAGGCAAATGGGGAGGTGAGTGGGTGGAGAGGGGTGCGCAAGTTTGAAGTGGGGGGGGGTTTGATTGCTTGGGGATATGAACGGGTATGTGGGGAAGTGGAGGGGTTGCTTGGGGAAGAGGGATGGTTGCCTTGGAGGTGGGGAAGGTGTGTGGGGGATTGGAAGAGTCACTTGGGGATGTGGAAGTGTTAATGGGAGTTATGGACCTAGGGGATGTGAAAGGGTGGGGGCTGAAGTGACTGCTGATGTGGCAAGTGGGGAAGGTGAAGGGGCAGGTGCGCCCTAGGGAGAGAGAGAGGAGGAGAGAGAAGGGGTCCACCCCCTGAAGAGAGAGAGAGAGAGAGAGTGAGAAAGCTAGAGAGAGAGGGGGGAGATGCACTTATGCTCAAAATACTCAATAATTCATTAACCTTCTCATGTGGGAGTTGGGGTCCTATATATAGGGATCCCAACTTTGTACAAAAAGCCCCTGAGAAAAGAACAAAAGACAGATAACCAAGGTGCAAGAAGGGGTGCTCATGGGCCTAGCTCCTCTAGATGGGCCACAAAGCCAAACAAGCCCAACATGATGATCCACTAATATGAGCACCTAGGACAAGACTCAAAATACATCAACAAGACTCAAGAAAAGGGAAAATACATCAAGATGTCCATAATAATAAACTCTAATGTCGTCGAGGACCCATCAAGTCGTGCAGTCGCAGCCTACCCGTCTCCAGAAGGGAGAGAGGTGTCTAGCCAGAGGGAACGCTGGGTGATGTCCCCATCAATGTCCCTAGGTCTTGTGTTTATTTTCCTAAGTTTGAGTGTCATTATGTTGTTTAGTTAGCTATTGGGCCCATTTCATTGGGCTTGGCCCAAGAGCCCCCCCTACCCCCTCGGTTATTTGTCATTGAGTCTTTTGTCAGGGTCTTATTGTAAAATGTGGGTTGCCTATATATAGGGCCCCATTCCCTTCATTTGGAACTAATGAATGAATGAATGAAAAACTTGCCATTTAGAGAGTTTACACTTCTTATCTAGTGGAGAGATTCCATTTTTTGGGTGAGAGACCCCAGGGGAGAGATTCCCCACCCATCCCTCTCTTAATCTCTCTTTTTCATTCCCCTTTCTCTCTCCTCCACACCCATTTTCAAAAATTTTCTCTCTCCTCCCTTCCCAACCACCACTCTCCCACCTACCCCCATTAAAGGCCACTCCCCTTCCCCACACACCCCATTACTCCACCCCCTAGTCCTAAGAGAGCTTCCACCGATCCTAGCTCCACCTCCCAACCCCCAACTACCCCACCCACTTCCCCAAGCACCCTTCCCACTACCCAAAGCAGCCCTCCACCTTCCAAAGGCACCTCTTCCCATCCCTAAGACCACCATTGATCACCCCACATTAAAGGAAATTCAAACTCACATGCCCTCCACCCACTTGTGCCCCCCCACCTTCCTCCTTCTCCCTCCAAGCCCAAATTCGTAGCTCCTCCTCCCACCACCTGTTAGACCACCTTCCAGACCCTATTCTTCCCCTCCCACACCTTGGAACACCCCCTCCTAGACCCCCTCACAGCCAGGGTTCTCCCCACACTCATCCACCTCTATTTCCCCCCCCATATACCCCATTTCCCCCCACCATCTTCAACCTCTAGTTTTCAGTTCGCTGGCAGCAGAAGAGTATCAATTTACAGAGGCGACCCCGACCACATCCTAGAGAATCTAAAGGCCCAAGAGGTATCTACGGAAGCGTCTACCTGTCTTCTTCGCAACGGCGGTAGTCTCGTCCCCTTCCGAGCTCCGAGCTGACCGGGAGATCCGTTCCCCCACAACTGCGCAGAGCTGCCCCTGCTGAGCACCTGAGCTGTATTAGAAGCTCTTCCACGATGAACCTTGGAAGATTCAGGCCACAAGTTCTTCTGAAAAGTTGTTCCTCTTCCTGTCTACTTTTGGAATCAATAAGCAGAACTTCGATCGACATCCTTGGGCCGGAGTTATCATTTTTCTCCCTCGGGTACGCAGTTCTGCTTCCCACAGCCTGCACCGACCTGTCATCAGTTTTCAGAGTCCTCTGGTCTTCTCCGGCATCTTTTGGCTTCCCCGTCAGTTTTTCTGCAAAGAGGACTCATCCACAATTCCAAAAACTCCGGCGGTACTTGATTCTGAGTTCGGGAGCTGACGGGGCATCCTCTGCAATCTGTTGTTGGCCGCCAGAAGCTGCCAGTCCAAGAATCTGCCTCCCTGCTCGGGCCTCCACCCAGACCAACGTCGGCGCTAGAAGAAATCAACAAAATTTGGACGACTTCCCTGGCCTCCTGCGAAGATTTTCCAGGTGGTTTCATCCCCCAAAAAATTCAGCATCAGTCGCAGAAACCATTTCTTCGATCATCTGTCAGCAGCCACAGAACGTGGACAGAACCGGTGACCTCCCATCTTCGGTGTTCCTCTCTCAAGTTCCCCTCCCCGCTTGGTCGGCTGAAGGCCCCTCCCTGTGTGGAGGTAGTTTTAGTTGTAATATCACTTAACCCCCACCCCAAGATCCCCCTCCTGCGAGAGGTGTAGTATTGTAATCATTTGGGCAGGTCAAGCTACCCCGACGCGGCGTGTGGGGATCCACCTGCCTCCCCGCTCGCCCTCGTCTCCGAGCGGGACCGATTTCTTCAAACCAATCAAGTAAGTGCTCCAAACTTTGCTCTAATTTGTGCTTTTTCTTTCAATATTAGTTCATAAACTCCGCTGGCCGTGAATGAGAGCCCGATCCTTAAGCTCCTTTGCTATAAGTGATCACCGTGGGAAAAGAGTGGAACCCGTGCCCTTGGCACGACGTCGGCTCCCTTGAATTGGGCTGCCATTACCCTTGGAAATCAACTTAGGCCTTGCTGGCCCTCTACCAGCAAGGGCCCAGCCCACACAACCTCCACTTGGCATTGCCAAGTTACCCCGGGTCTTGGTGAGCATCGGGTGAGCGGTCGCCGACATCGGTCCGTTTGATTGCGATTGTGCTTGTTTGCTTAAGTCCTAGGTTGTGTCACATAAATTGGTATCAGAGCAAGTCATTGACTTGTCTCTACAAGTCAAGTCCTAGGGCATACTTGCATTCTTTTCCGAACCGTGCATTGTCAAACCCATCATTGTTAACATTGAGTCTTGGGTCACATGGCCCCTCTCCCAGTCATATCCCATGCATGCTTACCTAATGGAGAGCCCGTAGAAATTGATTTCATTGACCTAGAATCTGAAAATTGGGTGTCCCCCGATATCATTACCTCTCTTTGTAGGACCGGACAAATTGTGCACAATGGAGACCAAGTCTTTATTGAATTCCATAAATGGTTCGGGAAAACTAAGTATTTGGATGGGGCTTGGTGTCAAAAGGGAACATTGGCGGGTCCATGTATAATCCTAGGTAAGAAATGGTTAGATGAAAGGAATGCCGACATCGACCCAACACGTCGGAATTGCCTAGTGTATCCGCCACACCTTTCGGGAACCTTTAAATTCAACAACCTTGTATTCTCCCACCCGCGGGAATCTCACCCTTGTTCACCACCCCGGGTGCACCATACTCCGGCCATCATCACCCCACCATCAAAGAACCTTCCCACTCCATTAGCTTTGGAAGAAGTAGTCCACCCACTTTACCACATGAAGATAAATACCTCTCGGGAACCTATCCCCTCCATGGAGAGCACCCATGACCCAATTGAAGAGGAAGCCTCGCACGAGGATCTTCACCCTCCACCACCCCCTCTAGATAAGGCCGAATTCATCTTGGAAGAGTCCCTTATTAGTTGGCTAAAGAAGAGCCCAATAAGAGAGATCACGGCCCACGATTGCCTTCCCATAAAGGAAAACCTTCCCATAATGCACATCTCCTCCTATCACACCATAATCCAAACATCCTACCAAGTGGAAACCTTCAAAGACCTTCTCAAGGTCTTAGCTTGGCAATATGAGTTGATCAGCTTGTTGACCCCCATGGCTCACCAATCTAGGAGCCTTGACCTCCTACACCTTTGTGTCGGGTCTATCACCTCGGTTTGCACCATTGGTTGCTACACTAGCGACCTCCTTCTATTCCTCCCCACACCCGATGAGCCCGACCTTCTCCTCAATTTGGAGCTTCTTATATCGGGTGGAAAGGTAAGCCCTCCCCTCATGGCCGACCCACTCACAAAGAACTTCGGCCCAATTATCTCATTAGAGGAGGATGACCCATCACCACTTGAGGATCTTGAGGACATAGGGCCCCTCCCCCTCGATAACCCTTTTTATGATCCCTTTGATCCCTTCCAATGGGGGTCAAAGAAACCATGGGACCCAACCACCATATCCACCACCCACCTTTCCCTATCCCAACCCACCATGTTTGACCCAATCCACCCCATCCTAGACCCGGGTTACACCTTGGGAGCCATGACCTTAGACCACATATCCCTTGGTAATAAGGTTGTGCCCCACCCCATGATGACCACCTTCTTAGATCCATTCGATCCTTTCCAATGGGAGTTCAAAGGTTGTCCCACACCTATACACATGGAAGTCACTTTTGGGAAAAGTATGCATGTGTCTAGGCTTTCCACACCCCTTGGCATGAACACTATGTTGGGTCCATTCATTCATATCACCCACATGTCAAGTAGAAAGCATGAGTGATCCAAATTCGGATGTAGTGGTCCACCTTCACTCATCAAGAGTTGTAGGCATGATAGGAGTATTCATGGATGTCCGGGTCCCCCAGCATTTGTCACCCCCATGCATGACCGGATCACCTATGATTCCCCCGTCCTCCCCATTCCATCAAAGTCTTCTTGGCATCAAAGCATGATTGGTCTACTTTTGGTTGCCCAGGTCCACCCATCACCCCTAGAATGTCAACATTCACAAAATTGCATGAAAGCCTTTGCAAGCACATAAGCAAAAAGAATGAGGCTTATAAGAGGCGGGTCGACTCTCATTGGCGTCACCAAGAATTCCATGAGGGTGACTTTGTGATGGTAAGGATGGAGAGGCTCTCCCTGGGAGCCACCTCCAAATTGAGGCCACGTGGGGCTGGTCCCTTCCAGGTCCTGAGGCGCATTGGTGCAAATGCCTATGAGTTAGATCTCCCCGAGGAATATGGGGTAAGTCCCACATTCAATGTCGCCGACTTAGTGCCATATAAGGGACCCACGGTGGTACCCAGTGAGGAGATTGAGCCTATTCCTTCACTTGAGAGAGCACCCACCTGTGAGGAGAGACCACCAGCCAAGAGAGCCCAGCATGAACGCATAGAACAAATATTGGATGAACAAGACACTACCACTCGGAGCAAGGTATACGAGCGCTATCTCGTCAGGTGGAAGGATCGGCCTCCTTCGGAGGATTCATGGGTGAGTCGGGAGGATCTCCAGCAGTTGGATCCCGACCTTCTCGAGCAGTACCACAGCCGGATGGACCCCTACTCGACGGAGTTGAGCTCTTCGCAGCCCAGGGGATTTGATGGAGGCATCACCCGTGACTCCGTTTGGCTCGGGTCTTCCTCACACTCCGGCACCATTTGAGTTCGGGCCTCTCTCCATAAAGGCCCAATTATCCTTTTTGTGCTTTCTATTTGAGTCATTTGATGTAATTTTCATTTTCTTGAGTCATGTCCCTAGGTCTTGTGTTTATTTTCCTAAGTTTGAGTGTCATTATGTTGTTTAGTTAGCTATTGGGCCCATTTCATTGGGCTTGGCCCAAGAGCCCCCCTACCCCCTCGGTTATTTGTCATTGAGTCTTTTGTCAGGGTCTTATTATAAAATGTGGGTTGCCTATATATAGGGCCCTATTCCCTTCATTTGGAACTAATGAATGAATGAATGAAAAACTTGCCATTTAGAGAGTTTACACTTCTTATCTAGTGGAGAGATTCTATTTTTTGGGTGAGAGACCCTAGGGGAGAGATTCCCCACCCATCCCTCTCTTAATCTCTCTTTTTCATTCCCCTTTCTCTCTCCTCCACACCCAATTTCGAAAATTTTCTCTGTCCTCCCTTCCCAACCACCACTCTCCCACCTACCCCCATTAAAGGCCACTCCCCTTCCCCACACACCCCATTACTCCACCCCCTAGTCCCAAGAGAGCTTCCACCGATCCTAGCTCCACCTCCCAACCCCCAACTACCCCACCCACCTCCCCAAGCACCCTTCCCACTACCCAAAGCAACCCTCCACCTTCCAAAGGCACCTCTTCCCATCCCCAAGACCACCATCGATCACCCCACATTAAAAGAAATTCAAACTCACATGCCCTCCACCTACTTGTGCCCCCCCCACCTTCCTCCTTCTCCCTCCAAGCCCAAATTCGTAGCTCCTCCTCCCACCACCTGTTAAACCACCTTCCAGACCCTATTCTTCCCCTCCCACACCTTGGAACACCCCCTCCTAGACCCCCTCACAGCCAGGGTTCTCCCCACACTCATCCACCTCTATTTCCCCCCGCATATACCCCATTTCCCCCCACCATCTTCAACCTCCAGTTTTCAGTTCGCTGGCAGCAGAAGCGTATCAGCTTACAGAGGCAAGCCCGACCACATCCCAAAAAATCTGAAGGCCCAAGAGGTATCCACGGAAGCGTCTACCTGTCTTCTTCGCAACGGCGGTGGTCTCGTCCCCTTCCGAGCTCCGAGCTGACCGGGAGATCCGTTCTCCAACAACTGCGCAGAGCTGCCCCTGCTGAGCACCTG
Source organism: Amorphophallus konjac (assembly GCA_022559845.1). Classification (NCBI taxonomy): domain Eukaryota; kingdom Viridiplantae; phylum Streptophyta; class Magnoliopsida; order Alismatales; family Araceae; genus Amorphophallus; species Amorphophallus konjac. The sequence continues at coordinate 265,268,354 of CM040119.1, read as the reverse complement.
AGCCGTATTAGAAGCTCTTCCACGACTAACATTGGACGATTCAGGCCACAAGTTCTTCTGAAAAGTTGTTCCTCTTCCTGTCTACTTTCAGAATCAAGAAGCAGAACTTCGATCGACGTCCTTGGGCCAGAGTTATCATTTTTCTCCCTCAGGTACGCAGTTCTGCTTCCCACAGCCTGCACCGACCTGTCATCAGTTTTCAGAGTCCTCTGGTATTCACCGGCATCTTTTGGCTTCCCCGTTAGTTTTTCTACAAAGAGGACTCATCCACGATTCTAAAAACTTTGGCGGTGCTTGATTCTGAGTTCGGGAGCTGACGGGGCATCCTCTGCAATCTGCTGTTGGCCGCCAGAAGCTACCAGTCCAAGAATCTGCCTCCTTGCTCGGGCCTCCACCCAGACCAGCGTCGGCGCTAGAAGAAATCAAAAAAATTTGGACGACTTCCCTGGCCTCCTACGAAGATTTTTCTGGTGGTTTCATCCCCAAAAAAATTTGGCATCAGTCGCAGCAACCATTTCTTCGATCATCTGTCAGCACCCACAGAACGTGGACAGAACCGACGACCTCCCATCTTGGCCGGCTGAAGGCCCCTCCCTGTGTGGAGGTAGTTTTAGTTGTAATATCACTTAACCCCCACCCCAATATCCCCCTCCTGCGAGAGGTGTAGTATTGTAATCATTTGGGCAGGTCAAGCTACCTCGACGCGGCGTGTGGGGATCCACCTGCCTCCCCGCTCGCCCTCGTCTCCGAGCGGGACCGGTTTCTTCAAACCGATCGAGTTAGTGCTCCAAACTTTGCTCTAATTTATGCTTGTTCTTTCAATATTAGTTCATAAACTCCGCTGGCCGTGAATGAGAGCCCGATCCTTAAGCTCCTTTGCTATAAGTGATCACCGTGGGAAAAGAGTGGAACCCGTGCCCTCGGCACGACGTCGGCTCCCTTGAATTGGGCTGCCATTACCCTTGGAAATCAACTTAGGCCTTGCTGGCCCTCTACCAGCAAGGGCCCAGCCCACACAACCTCCACTTGGCATTGCCAAGTTACCCCGGGTCTTGGTGAGCATCGGGTGAGCGGTCGCCGACATCGGTCCGTTTGATTGCGATTGTGCTTGTTTGCTTAAGTCCTAGGTTGTGTCACATCAACATGCGGTCATATGCCAGACCATTAGACAAGATACGCGGTCATGGTGACGACCGTTTGAAACTCAGAACTCCGAAAACATCAATGGCGTGAGTGCTTTCTGGACAAATTAGGCTTTTAATGGTACAACCAGCTCGGCGTCCTAGTAGGAATCTCAGGCTCACGGAGACTTACGGAGGCCTTGAAACAAGATCACGTAGTCCGGTCGAAGGAATATCTAACGGAGAGACTTTCAAGTCTAAGATTGTGTGCCTATAAGCGCAAAGGTGTATCTAATGGTCACATACCGAAGTATATGCCATGTACTTAAGAAAATGACTCTTAGATGAGAAAGTTAGTGATAACCAGTGATCAAATCATAACTATTCTAAAAATCAATTTAACTACAAAAGTATATGACTTGGTCACAAAAATATCATAAGTTTAAAATAACTTTAAGTGCATAAAGAATCATGAAATATATTAGAATGAGCTGTTAGCATAACTGGGTATATGAAAATAATGTTAAAAACATGTATAAAACCTACCTAACTAGGCTTAACATATAATAATTTCGACCATTCTGCATTAAGCCTCGGGTTAGCTTAAATACAGAATTCAAAAACGTAAACAGTCTAGTGGGTAACTGTCTCTTTTTGCTAGCGATCTATCGTACGACCGCTAGGAATTCTGGCGGTCTATAGGAAGACCGTTTCTTCCTGTGTTAACAGAAAACTCAATAATAGTAAAATACAAACTAATCTAAGGCACATCATGCATGGAAATCAACATGAACAAACTCTACAGCATGATTAGGTTAGCCAATATGCGTGGGTTTATGTAATAATCAGAGAATTTCCGTTTTACTCAATTAGGGCTAGTTCATGCATGAATGTTATACTAGATGCATAGTCCTAATGAAAACATAAAATTCTCAGTGTACAATGTATGAAATCAACTAGAAACAGATGGCTTTTATCCCTAATGTCATGTTTAAGCCGTTCATGAGATAACCTATCTCAAATAGTGCTCCTAGACTGCCAATTTCTGACTGGAAGTAAGTCCTAGTTCTGCACATCCTATGCTAAACCAGTAACTTCACACCCTTGTATCTCTGGATTACCTTGACCTATGGACGTGAAAATTGGAGGGTAGATAGAAGATATAAAGGGTAACATAAAGTTCTAAAGACACAATCGCTAAATATCTCGTTTAGGGCTTCTAATTTCCTGATCTTCACTGGACTGTTGCACAGATTCCTCGGTTATTGGTGCAGGATCAACAACTTTGAAAGCTTCTAACTCCTTGTAGACTTGATCTCCTAGATCAAAATTTGGTGGAGAGTTAGACCTTAGTATTAGCAACAAAAATCTCTAAAAAACTTACCTCTAACTCTGCCTCCTTACCTTAGTTCCACGCGAGCCAAAAGTAGGGGTCGCGTAGGTCAAATTTGGGATCTATTTATAGGGTTTAGTGAGGGTTTCAAAGATTTTGACGACTTAGAGTCCTAGGTATTAGATCGATCCCTGAGAGTCCCAAGCATGTTTACAAGTCTGCATACTTCGGTCTCTAGGAGTTTGGACGCCAAATACCCAATCTTTTTACACTTTCTTCCACTCACGGAATCTGCAACGCTTAGCGGTCATATGGGTGACTGCCTTCATCTGCTATGCGGTCTCGCGATAGACCGCATTCTATCTGGGCGCCGAATTTGAAATTAATTCAAACTCTTCCCTCCATTATCCATCTATTTATCATATTTATCTCTAAATTCCATGATTATAGCAATTTCTAGCTTCTAGAATATGGGCCAAGGTCCAAAACTATAATTTGAGCCAAAAGTGTTCCAGTAAATGGGCCTAATCCTCTTGGATTAGAGTAAGGCTATACTAATTAAAGTAAATTCATTTAATAGCCCATTTAGTCCATTTAAATACTTAATAAATTCCTAGAAATTTCTCGGGTGTTACACCCTCCCCCACTTAAAAAGAATGTGTCCCCAAATTTAATACATGGATTTATGGAGAGTGTACTTACATTCAAATATCTCTGGAAATCTTTTACGCATGGCCTCTTCGATTTCCCATGTTACTTCATGCGGCCAAGATTTGCTCCATTGAACTTTGACCATAGGGATAATTTTGTTCTGAAGTTGACGCACTTCTTGCTCAAGTATTTTGATAGGTTTTTGTTCGTACGTCAAATCCTTTTGAATTTTCAAGTTATCATAGCTTATAACATGATACAGATATGGAACGTACCTTTTGAGCATTGAGACATAAGATACGTCATGAACTCTAGCCAATTGAGGAGGTAAAGCCAATCGATAAGCTACTTCGCCAACTCTCTCAAGGATTTCAAAAGGGCCGATAAATCTTGGAGTAAGCTTACCTTTGATGCCGAACCTTCGAATACCTCGACCTGGAGAGACCTTGAGGAATACATAGTTACCTACTTAGAATTCCAGGTCACGCCTTCGATTATCAACATATGATTTCTGTCTATCTTGAGCTATCTTGAGTCTTTCTCAAATTAGCTTTACTCTCTCAGTAGTATCCCTTATCAATTCGGGACCTAGCAGTTGTATTTCTCTTACTTTGTTCCAATAGATCGGTGAGCGACAACTTCTCCCATAAAGTGCCTCAAATGGTGCCATCTAAATGCTAGCCTGATAGCTATTATTATAGGCAAATTTCACTAGAGGTAAATGGTCGTGCCAGCTTCCACCAAAGTCCATAACATATGCTCTTAGCATATCCTCCACCACTTCATTGGTTCTTTCAGTTTGTCCATCAGTTTGTGGATGAAATGTTGTGCTGAAACTTAATCAGGTCCCCAAAGAATTCTGTAGACCTCTCCATAATTGTGAAGTGCATCGAGGGTCTCGATCAGAAATAATAATGACAGGGACACCATATAACTTAACAATCTCCTTCATGTATAATGCCGCTAGGATATCCATAGACCATCGGCTTTTAATAGGCAGGAAATGAGCTGATTTGGTTAAACGGTCTATGATTATTCATATTCCATCATGTCCACCTCTAGACTTAGGCAGTCCCATGATAAAATCCATCCCTATACTATCCCATTTCCATTTCGGAATTTTCAAGGGATGCAATTTTCCAACGGGCCTTTGGTGTTCTGCCTTAATCTGTTGACAAGTAAGGCAACGTGACACATAATCTGCTATCTCTCTTTTTATATTGGGCCACCAATAGCTTCTTTTAAGATCTTGATACATCTTGATAGCACCGAGATGAATGGTGTATTTAGATTTATGAGCTTCTTCTAAGATCAATTTCTTAGTTTTAGCATGATCTGGTATATAAACTCGATCTTGGAATATCAATCTTCCATCATTTGTAATTGAGAAATCCGGCCGTTGCTTTATGTTGGCCTTAATCTCCAATAACACAGGGTCATTGTCTCCCAGCTTGACCAGTTCTTCTATTAAAGTGGGTTGAGTCCAGATATTGGCTATAAAGTAATCCTCTTTCTTCTTCATATCAATATCTAAATTTAATTGAGCAAATGTCGAAATGAGATTGGTCATACCTTTCATGAGACTTGATAGCTTTCCCATTGATTTCCTGCTGAGTGCATTGGCTACATCATTCGCCTTGCCAAGATGATATTGGATAGCAAAATCGAAGTCTTTAAGGTACTCCAACCATCTCCTTTGTCTCATATTTAGCTCCTTCTGGGAGAATAGATATTTCAAACTTTTGTGGTCCGAATAGATCGTGAATTTCTCTCCAAAAAGGTAGTGACGCCAAATCTTCAAGGCAAATATGACAGCTGCCAATTCCAGATCATGAACATGATAATTTTCTTTATGTCGCTTCAATTGTCTAGAAGCATAACAGATCACTTTGCCATTCTGCATAAGTACACAGCCTAAGCCAATGCCAGATGCATCAGTATAAACTTCAAATCTGCCACCTTCTATGGGCAATGCTAGTACGGGTGCCGTGGTGAGATGTTCTTTAAGAGCTAAGAAGTTTTCTTCACATTCCCTTGTCCACTCGAAAGGATTTTCCTTCCTAGTAAGTCTTGTTAAAGGAGCAGCGATTTTGGAGAAATCTTTGATGAATCGCCTATAATAACCAGCCAGACCAATAAAACTTCGAACTTCAGATACGGTATTCAGTCAGCTCCAGCTTTTCACAGCTTCTACCATAGAAGGAACTATTGCAATGCCTTCTTTAGAAATTACATGGCCAAGGAAAGAGACTTCTTTAAGCTAAAATTCACATTTGTTCAGTTTAGCATAGAGTTGATGTTCTCGTAAAGTTTGCAAAGTAACTTTTAGATGCTCCCCGTGTTCCTCCTTTGTCTTTGAATAGATGAGAATATCATCAATAAACACGACTATGAATTGGTCAAGATAAGGTCGGAACACATTGTATATCAAATGGTGAATTGGAAAAGGGTAGATTAGGTCTATTTAGATCATTTCACTATGCGTGAGACTTTACTCCGCCTTGAACTAGAATCATTCTATTAATAAATGGGGGTAGAGGTACACCTGAAGGGGGGATAAGTGTCAGAAGGGGAGAGGCGGGAGAGGAAGCGGAGCTCGGCGTTGAGGAGCCTGAGGTGGGTACGCCGGCAGGTGTCGAATCAGTTGCATGAATGCAGTAGGTGCATTAATTAAACCGAACGGCATAACCACAAATTCGTAGTGTCCATATCTACTTCGGAAAGCAGTCTTGTATATGTCTTCTTCCTTAATCCTCAGTTGATGGTAACCTGACCTGAGGTCAATCTTGGAGAAATATTCCGCTCCCGAAAGTTGGTCAAACAATTCATCAATACGCGACAGTGGGTATTTATTTTTGATGGTAAGTTGATTCAACTGCCGATAATCAATGCATAATCTGAGAGAACCGTCCTTTTTCTTGACAAATAGGACTGGCACACCCCAAGGGGATGTGCTAGGTTGAATAAAACCTCTTTCTAGTAGCTCCTGAAGTTGCTTCTTTAACTCCTTCAACTCTATGGGGGACATCCTGTAAGGAGATATTAACACAGGTGTTGCTCTAGGTATGAGTTCAATGGTGAAGTTAACCTCTCTTTCGGGCGGTAGACCCAGTAGGTCAGAAGGAAAAATGTCAAGAAAATTCCTAACTACGGGGATTTCTTCTATCGGAATTTCCTTAGACTCGGTAATTACTACAGAAGCAAGGAAAGCTTGACACCCTTGCAAAATGAGTTTACAAGCATGAAGAGATGAAATTATGGTACGATGTTTCCGATATTTGATACCAAGAAAGGTAAACCGGGGAAGACCGGGTTTTCGGAAAGAGATTATCCTACTGTGACAATTTATGTAGGCATCATGGTCTACAAGCCAATCGACTCCTAGGATAGCATCATACCCCTCCATGTCAAGGCATACTAGATTGGCGGGAAGGTTATGGCCTTCTACAGTGACTTCACTATTGGGAAAATAAGTTTTTAATTCCGTTCCCGACCCTAAAGGAGTGATTATGGTTAGATCTAATGGTAGGGGAACATGTTAAATAGGTAATATTTTTGCAAAGGAATTAGCAATAAAAGAATGAGTAGCACCAGTATCAAATAACACAAAAGCAGGAGGGGAATGAATATGAATTGTACCTTCAATAAGCTCCCCTTCCTTTATTGTTTCATCTTCTAATACGACATTTAATCTAGCCTGTCGTCTCCGCCCACCATTATTCCTCGTGGGTGGCTGTTCTTTCATTAAAGGACAGTCAGGTATACGGTGCTCCCGACTCCCATAACGTAGGCATGCGCCTAACCTCTTCCAACATTCTTCGGCCGCATGACCGAATTTATCACAAAATGAGCAAGCAACCATGACTTGCTTATCTTCCTCTTCCTTGACCTTCTTGTTCCGGCGTTCGTACCTGTCATTCCCACTCCGGGATCTCTTCCTGCTATCCCGAGAATTATAGGTAATGCTGAATTTTTTCAGCTTCTTACCTCGTCAATCAGACCTTCGGCTCGGCTCCTCCACTTTACTCTTGAGTTTATCGGCCTTCTCCAAGGTCCGTTCACATAGGTGTGCCCGTTGGACCATCTCTGCATAGGTCCGGATGTTCTGTGGGCCACGTTGCTGGATAAAAATGGGACGTAACCCGTCTATAAAGCGATTTTCCTTTAAGAGATCTGTTCTCACTAGGTGCTGAGTATAGGGTGCCAGGTGAGAAAACTGTAACTCATATTCGGCTACGGACATCATGCCCAGATGAAGTGACACGAATTCAGCTGCCTTCCTCTCCTTGACATGCTCAGAGAAGTACTTGGCTCGAAAAAGAGTCAGAAATCCATCCCGTATGTGTGGTGCGCCTGCAGGCGGTGCTGGAATTGCCTTCAACTAGGTGCGGGCATCTTTGTTTAACTAGAACGTAGCAAAACGAAGCTTTTCTTAAGCAGCACACTGCATGACCTCGAATATACGGTTCATTTCATCGATCCAGTTTTCTGCCTCATCGGGATTAGAAGAACCTGAAAACTGCGGAGGATTTAAACTCTGAAAATTACGGTGTAGGTCTCCAGCTCTTGCCCCTGCGTCGGCTTGAGTCATATTCTGTAATGCTTGGGTGAGACCGGCAACAGTTTGTTGCATACCATCCCAGTCAACACGATGAGCCATGATGAGAGTAAGGTACCTGAGAAGGGTAACAGAGTTTGTCAATTCTAATGGAATGAGTGGAATTAACCTTAGAGTTAATTCTAATTACTATCTCATCCCAGGTTCTACCCCATTTCCTCTCATAGGTAGGGAGTCTCTTTCCTAGTTTCATAGGTGTGGGTCCTTAAACCTTGGACTTAACCTATGACATGACTTTTTCCCTACAACTTCTAGTCCTACGCTCTTATACCACCTTAACTATCACGCCCCGAGCTTTTAATACAACGGAAGAAATTTTGGGAATGCGCATAGCCAGCATGGTAAGCCTCTCGCAAGCAAGAAATCAGAGCACAAGACAATCACACTAAAGTAATTGCATAAGTAAAATTTTCCAAACTTCACTTTATTCCATAATAATAATATCAAAGTACACAAGATTCTTGACTCTTAACACTCTTACATCATAGACTCAAGAAAAATAGAAAATTACAATAAGACTCGACTAGACATTTGATACTATGGCTTCTCTCGATTCGTGTGACCTTCAATCACTCTTGGAACCGTTGCTCGTATACTTCGAATCTGATTCATCTGTACTTCCTGAAAAGATCGGAATAGTAGGGTAATGAGCACACTTGCCCAGTAGGTATCTTCATATCAACATATAGGCAATAATTAAGTGATTAATGTCTTAGCTTTAAAAGTAAGGTAGAAATAAAAATGCGAAAAACAAGCGAGTAACCAAGAATGCAAAGTCATAAGGTAAATAGACAAGATTGAGTATATAACATGAGAGAAGTAAGAGAATGCTTGTAGAAATAAATTTGGCCTTTCAGGAACAAGAATGTACGAGCAAGTATCTAGAAAGTACTTTACACAACCTTGTAATGCTATGTACTTGAAAGTCATTATCAAGCATGTAATTTTCATAACGAGTCTCGTGAATTTCACTCATTTATAAGAGAAAGTACTCCCAGCACAATGCGACGCCAGTATCATCGTACCCCATAGTTTATAGCACGTTTCCGACAATCCGTCGAGGGGACTAACATGGAGCCCTCGGACACAATCCGTGTCCGATCTTGCATCTTCAAGTTATAAATCCAGTTACTTCCATGAGATAATATTTTTGGCCAATAAATCAATTCCAAATAATAAGTTTAATGATCAAGTAGCCAAGGCATAGAACGTACCAAAGTTGACATAAGATATCAAAGAAAGATTTAAGGTATATATGCTACGGCGGTGATCCGACAGCATAACGGTATATCCATTAGGTTCCATAATTCAACTTTAACTTTGTTAAACATAATTTAGGCTCCAGATAATCCAAAGATCATCTAGTAACTCAAGAAAACTAACCCCAAAGGTCAAACCTTCGGTGAGATACAATCAGGAACCAAGCGGTCATTTACTGGACTGTTTAAGCATTCAAGCGGTCTAGTCATGGACCGCTAGTCGGCGCTATGCGGTCTAGTCAAGACCGTTTATGACGAGTCAAGCCAGAAAAAAGTACTTAACTAAGATAACATGTGGTCATATGCCAGACCGTTAGACAAGATAAGCGGTCATGGTGACGACCGTTTGAAACTCAGAACTCCGAAAACATCAATAGTGTGAGTGCTTTCTAGAAAAAATGGGCTTTTAATAGTACAACCAGCTCGGCGTCCTAGTAGGAATCCCAGGCTCACGGAGACTTACGGAGGCCTTGAAACAAGATCACGTAGTCCGGTAGAAGGAATATCTAACGGACAGACTTTCAAGTCCAAGATTGTGCGCCTATAAGTGTAAAGGTGTATCTAATGGTCACATACCAGAGTATATGCCATGTACTTAAGAAAATGACTCTTAGATGAGAAAGTTAGTGATAACCAGTGATCAAATCATAACTAGTTCAAAAATCAATTTAACTACCAAAGTATATGACTTGGTCACGAAAATATCATAAGTTTAAAATAACTTTAAGTGTATAAAGAATCATAAAATCTATTAGAATGAGTTGTTAACATAACTGGGTGTATGAAAATAATGTTAAAAATAGGTATAAAACCCACTTAACTAGGCTTAACATATAATAATTTGGACCATTCTGCATTAGGCCTCAGGTTAGCTTAAGTACAGAATTTAAAAATATAAACGGTCTAGTGGGTAACCGTCTCTTGTTGCTAGCGGTCTATTGTATGACTGCTAGGAATTCTGGCGGTCTACAGGAAGACCGTTTCTTCATGTGTTAATAGAAAACTCAATAATAGTAAAATACAAACTAATCTAAGGCACATCATGCATGGAAATCAACATGAATAAACTCTACAGCATGATTAGGTCAGCCAATATGCGTGGGTTTATGTAATAACAAGAGAATTTCCTTTTTACTCAATTAGGGCTAGTTCATGCATGAATATTATACTAGATGCATAGTCCTAATGAAAATATAAAATTCTGAGTGTACAATGCTTGAAATCAACTGGAAACAGAGGGATTTTATTGCTAATGTCATGTTTAAGCCGTTCGTGAGATAACCTACCTTAAATAGTGCTCCTAGGCTGCCAATTTCTGACTGGAAGTAAGTCCTAGTTCTGCATGTCTTATGCTAAACCAGCAACTTCACACCCTTGTATCTCCTGATTCCTTTGACCTATGGACGTGAAAATTGGAGGGTAGATAGAAGATATAAAGGGTAACATAAAGTTCTAAAGACACAATTGCTAAATACCTCGTTTAGGGCTTCTAATTTCCTGATCTTCACTAGACCGTTGCACAGATTCTTGGGTTATTGGTGCAGGATCAGTAACTTTGAAAGCTTCTAACTCCTTGTAGACTTGATCTCCTCGAACAAAATTTGGAAGGTAGTTAGACCTTAGTATTAGTAACAAAAACCTCTAAAGAACTTACCTCTAACTCTGCCTCCTTACCTTATTTCCACGCGAGCCAAAAGTAGGGGTCGCGTAGGTCAAATTTGGGGTCTATTTATAGGGTTTAGTGAGGGTTTCAAAGATTTTGACGACTTAGAGTCCTAATTAGGTATTTGATCGATCCCTGAGAGTCCCAAGCATGTTTACAAGTCTGCATACTTCGGTCTCTAGGAGTTTGGACGCCAAAAACCCAATCTTTTTACACTTTCTTCCACTCACGGAATCTGCAACGCTTAGCGGTCATATGGGTGACCGTCTTCATCTGCTATGCAGTCTCGCGATAGACCGCATTCTGTCTGGGCGTCGAATTTGAAATTAATTCAAACTCTTCCCTCCATTATCCATCTATTTATCCTATTTATGTCTAAATTTCGTGATTATACCAATTTCTAGCTTCTAGAATATGGGCCAAGGTCCAAAACCATAATTTGGGCCAAAAGTGTTCCACTAAATGGGCCTAATCCTCTTGGATTAGAGTAAGGCTATACTAATTAAAATAAATTCTTTTAATAGCCCATTTAGTCCATTTAAGTACTTAATAAATTCCTAGAAATTTCTCGGGTGTTACAATAGATGATCTCGATTTCAGCATCCTCTTAATCCTCTCTTCATTCCGCTTCACTTTCTCTTCTCCCTCAAACTCCAAACATGCCTTGGAGGAGATGAAATCTCCCTTTCTTCTTCTCCTTTTCTTTTTCTCCCCTTTCTTCACCTACAAGATAGGAAATGTTAGCTCAATAGGGTTATCTTCTCCAAATTCGTAGGGCAAGTATATATATATACAAAGGAGAGCAAAAGACCAAGAAACCCCTTCTAGAATCTTCCAAAAGACCCCCAATTGGTCTACCAAGAACCCAGGGGCATATGGGCAAGTTTAGAGCCCAAATGGACCATGATAGATGGGTTTCGGATGAGATTCGTCAAGTCGGATCCAGAGCCCGACGGAATCGGTCGACCGAAATTGGCCATCGATCGACCGAACTCTGACACATTTTAGACCTGGCCGTTCTGGCGATTTCGGTCGACCGAAACATCATGGTCAGGTCGACCGAACACTGTGATATTCCAGACTCCTCAATTCTCTTGATTTTGGTCAACCTAAGGCATGATGTTGGTGTAACACCCTCAAATATAGTAAAGTTGTACTCTATATCATCGAGACGCCTTTTCAAGTATCGACTCAGTTCTTGGAAAGAACTCCGAAGTTAAACGTGCTTAATGGGGAGTAGTACTGGGATGGGTGACCTACCCGGGAAGTCCCCTATTCTGGAGCCGATCACTGTTAAAAAGGGATAAAACCGTGAGGCCTGTAGGCCAAAGCGGACAATACCTCGACGGTATAGAGTACGGGGCGTGACAGAATGGTATCAGAGCTATACCCCAGCCGAAGTGTGGGAACTAAGTGCCATGCAGGGCAAAGTGCTACGCTATGGGAGCCACCTCTTGAGTCCGTAATGGAGCAAAGTGCTACATAGTGGGAGCCACCTCTTGAGCCTGTAGGGGCCACCTCTAGAGTCCTACCTGCCTGGGGGCTTGATTGCGTGCTATATGTGCCCAGCGACGAGGACGTCGCCTATATAAGAGGGGTAGATTGTAACACCCTCAAATATAGTAAAGTTGTACTCTATATCATCGAGACGCCTTTTCAAGTATCGGCTCAGTTCTTGGAAAGAACTCCGAAGTTAAGCGTGCTTAATGGGGAGTAGTACTGGGATGGGTGACCTACCCGGGAAGTCCCCCATTCTGGAGCCGATCACTGTTAAAAAGAGATATAACTGTGAGGTCTGTAGGCCAAAGCGGACAATACCTCGACGGTATAGAGTACGGGGCGTGACAGTTGGTCGACCGAAATTCTACAGAAAATATAAAACATGAAAAATTTGTTGGAAAACAAGTTCATGAACCCCAAGAAAAATATCCATGAAGTATAGATATTAAACCACATGTACAAGGTGCATAAGAACACATTGGAAGACATAATTATCTTCAACTTAGGATCAAGATCATATTCCTTTATGCAATGTGATAGCATCATGAACCCAAATTTCATACAATGAGAGAATATGATTCAACTAATCTTTGTCAAGGTTTGCATGAAGAATTCATAACATCTATCCAACTCAACAACCGTTTGAAGAACATGCATGAAGCACATTCATCACACTTAAAAACACATGAAAAGATATGCATGAAAAAGCCAAATGAGTATATGCATCATAATCACAAACATCAACCTATTGACCACAATCAACCAATTCACATAACGTAAGTCAATTCCATAAGTTTAAGCACATAAAAACCCAATCCAAACCAAAAACAGAAAAGAAAAAGGCCAGTAGGAGTCGACTTGGCTTGAATCAGAAGTCGACTTGGCTTGAAGCAGAAGTTGACTTTGGTTGAACCAGAAGTCGACTTGCTTGAATTAGAAGTCGACTTCGCTTGCCTTACCGGATTTGAGAAATCCATGGGCTTACGAATGTTTCTTGAAGAATTTAGACATGATTTTCCACCTATTTTGAATCTTGGACAATAAATATACTCATTGACGCATTCCTTTGAGTTCCAAGTGTGTACCATGGATTTTGATCCTGCAAGCCAAGATATTCAAAGCATAAGCTCCTTAATCAACTAGCATTCATTTGACTTCTAAGTGTGAACCTTGAAACCATCCTTTCACTCATTAAACAATATGTAAACATGTTGCTCAATGAAACACACACAAGCACACTCGGTTTGTTAAACATGTTGCTCAATGATGCACATACACACAAGCACACTTGATTTGTTATCATTAAAATCAAACACCAAAATCAACTCGGGGAATGCAACAATCTCTCCCTTTTTGATGATGACAAAACGATGTGTGCGATAGTTTCAAGAGATAAAGTAGAATCATATTACTCAATGAACTCAATGATAATGAAAGAAGATAAAACATTAAGCACACAAACTAAGCAAACAAACCCATTCTCTCCCTTTTTGTCATCTACAAAAAGATGACTAACAGTGGGATTATTAGAAATGATATGAACATGTGAGGCCTAAAGATATGATACTAATTGATCGAAGATATGCGTAAAATGAAGTGTTCAAAATGATGCAGTTCAAAATATGCACTATATGCATGATATGCAGATATGCATAGTATAACTTTTATCTTCCAAATGCATGTGTATGCACTATGTACATGCTGGAGATGTCAAATATGCAGATATGCACTCCAAGATCTTCAACCTATTCTACCTATGCACATGAGATATCAAGATTAAAGTGAGCATCCTTGCTTTTTCTTCATTTGTTATTAACAACAACAAAATCAATGGAGAATGTATGATCTTGCAGGCACGCAAGCACAAATTTCATGCACGCAAATATGACTAATATTAACTCCCCCTTAATGGGGCATAGGTTAAGAAAAGAGCAAGTGATTTAGACTCAAAATATAAGACATGAAGCATAACCAAGAGATTTGTTCATTCATAACAAGAAGTACTGCATAAACCATGAATATAAACAAAGTCATAGTATACATTCATCACAAAGATACCCATGTGAAATGTGATGCAATAAATAACGAACTTCAAAATATATTGATATTCAGATTTTCTTAAGAACACTAGAAGGTAATCTCCTCTCTACACTTTCACTCTAGATCCTTGACTATCGGTAGCTTCGCACAACCCCATTATTGTTTCTTTTAATGGACTTCACCGTTCGGCACGAGTTTTCTCATATGTCCAATAGGGATTCCCGATTACTACGATTTGGCACGCATTTTAATTTTTTGTGTGGATTTTAGTTTCACCGTTCGGCGTGAGTTTCCTCATATGTCTCATTGGGGATTACCGGCTACTAGGTTCGACATTCCACTTATTGATCATTGTGGGGTAGGCAGCTTTTTCCTCACAATTACTCGTTAATATCTATGTAGAGATTCAAGTTCCCTTTAAAGTGTTGGAAAGAATTTCTCAAATCCTTATCGATTAAATCCATTAATTTCATTATGTGCAAAGTGTCGGGATAATATTTTGCATGTATAAAATGAATTTGTCAAGATACAGTTATGACTCCCCCTAAATGTATGTACGGTCGGAATCAATTCCTCCCCCTTAGTGTATGACATGAATCACATATGAACAAAATCACTGCATTGTTATTTATGAAGGAGGTAAAGCCTTAGAACAGTCAAGACATGATTTTATAAACTAAATACATGCAATCATACAAGAATTTAGAAACATTCATGCAAGCACTCATGAATCAAGATATGCAACTTGCAGATGCTAGTATATGAGGAAGTGAATGATATGCAAAAGCATCAAAGAGTGCATGAGACTCAAATTCACAATATATTCAGAATATATAAATGATATGCAGAAATGTCAATGCAATCTTTTTATGCAGATTTTCAATCTGTATGATGTCTTGACCTTATTTACAAATTGTGCAGTCTAGATCATTCAAGTAAGCATGAAACCAGTAAATTCAAAAAATGAATTTTCATTAAATCTAGAACTGAATCATAAGCATTTTATTTCATATTTCATCAAGAAGAACCATATTCTTTAGAATCCATGTGTTCAACCATGATTCTTTCAAAAATAGTATTGCATGAGATATGAGCTTCAGTTTGAATATGATATGCCCTACATGCATGAATATGCAATATGCTTCTTTGTGTGTATGTTCGGATGTTCAACTTTTTATGCAACTAAAAAAGATTCAGTAGAGTTTAGTAACAACTTATGACCTATGTAAAGTAACTACACAAAGTCATTGAGCTGAAACTAAACCATGATCATTCAAAGACTTTTTTTTTATTCGAGAGTGAACAATTCTGAAGTTCAGATATTTTTGTCTTGTTGAAACAAGAAAATTTTTCAGATTGAATTTAAAAGCAATGCAAATCAAACGTAATTTGATTTCATTAAAAATACATGATTCCTCATAAGCCAAACAATACTAATTATTGAATTTTGGTACCAGGCGAAGATCTTGATCCAAGGATCTAACTCTCGCATAGTGTTTAACTTCTTGATAGACTTAATCTGTCATTTCACATAACAACATTTGATATAGCAAACATTCATAATATGAAATCTTGTATGGCTTGTGAAGAGTTCAGAATCATGAAATGAAAACTATAACAGAATCACAGAAGTAAAAACATCAAAACCACCAAATTTGACAATGAAGATAAGTAAGGTCGGGGTTTTACCAAATGAGTGTGCTTTGTTCCATTTTATTGAACCCCTTTCAATTTTTATTTCCTCAAGGCACACCTACATAAAAGCCAACTCATTTAACAGATTTAGGTACTCAAGCCTTCTTGAGTCCCTTGAGGTTAGTAGCATTCTTGGCAAACACATTCTTCTTCTTTTTCATTGACTCCATGCCATCACTTTCCATTATCCTGCAATCCTCAAGCACATGACTATAGTTTCCATAATAAAAATAATGAGGAGGAGCAGTTTTAGCAAAAGATTTCCTTTTATGAGCATAGGAGTTTTCAAAAGTATTCCATCTCCTATTTGCAAAAGTTCTAGGTTTAGCAAAATCAAACCTAGCATTCATTCTAGAAGCGTGAAAGTTATCATTTATAAAAAACCAACAATTTTTCATAACATGCCCATACTTTCCATAGTGAAAACAATAAGGGGAAGTAGACCTACCAAATGATTTTTCATTATGAGCATGAGTTTTTTCATAAAACTTTCCATTATAAGATGAAAACCTTTGAGCATGGAAAGCATGTTTATCAGTGAATTTTCGTTGAAAGTCAGATTTAGCATTCATAGCATGTAGATCATCGTGTTGCTTCACAAAGTAATTTTTCATCATGTGGCCTAGCTTACCACAATAAAAACAAGAAGTATTTCTTTGTCTTTTAAAGTATTTTTATCTTCGCATGCACTTTGGTCATCTTGTTTCATGATATCACAATCATCCATGGCATGGCCATACATACCACAATATAAGCATTCAATGTTAGATTTCAATTTCTGAGATTTATTTGGCATGGATGATTTTATATTAACATTTTTCATTTTCTCAAAACCATTTTCAGAAGTTTTCGTTTGAGCAATAGGTGGAGGTGCTTTGGAAGTGCTAGGAATATCAGAAGCATGAACAAAAGAAAATTTTAATTTAGATTCAAATGACTTCTTATTCATAGGGGAATATCTATAATGTCCTGAAAATTATAAAGTATTTCTGAAATATTTAAGAATTTTCTAGGAATTTATAAGAATTTTTGAAGACCAAAATAGCTTAAGAAATGGATTTCTGGGTTAAATAAATTATTATTAAGGCCTAAGTGTGATAACCAATTAACCTAGCGTATTTAAATAAAGCCCAAAGGACTTAAGGACCAAGACCATGAAGTTTGGCCCATATTCTAGAAGGTTAATTAGTTTATTCACGGAATATAAGGATAAATACTCATTGTATGGATAATTAACTGAGTAAACCAAAAATAGAGTTTGAATTAAATTCAAATTCGGCGCCCAATGATATTGGCGGTCTATTGTGAAACCGCTAGAGGAATATTAGCAGTCCAGGCCTAGATCGTTACTTACTGTCAGTTCCGTGAGTTGAAGAAAGAGCAAAAAGATTAAATTTTTAACGTTTTATCTCCTAGAGACCGAGGTGGGAGGACTAGTAAGCATCTTAAGGACTCTCAGAAGTCGGGATAGTACCAAAAAGGGACTCTAGAATGGATCTAATCCACGAAACCCTAGCCAAACCCTATAAATAGACCCTAGGTTTCACTTGCGTGACCCCTATGTTTGGCTCGCGAGGAACTATGGTAAGGAAGTATTATCTTAAGTAGGTTCTTTTGAGATTTTTATTCCTAAACCTATGGACTAACTTGCCTCAAAATTTCGTGATAGGAGATCAACCCATCAGGAAGATAGAGGCACCCAAAGTTGATGGTTCCACATCAACGACTCAGGAGACTGTGCCTTCCTCTGCAGCCCAGAGGGAAACCGGAGTAACACTCCCTTCCTCCAAACACTGGAGGGTAACAACTCGAGATCAGATATGTGAAGAAATAAAAGGAAAAACAGAAATGTAAACAAGACCAACGATGAACACAAATCGTTTCAAAAAAATCAAATACAAAATGTAGCTTCCGAAGAAGCAAATAGACTCTTCTCTCTCACTCAGACTTTTCTCTCACAGGACTGCTCTCTAATCTTTTCTCTCTATCTTCTTTCTGGAACGTGGAGGCTCTCTCTCTTTTCTTCTTCTGCTCAGGAATTCTGCTCTTAGGCTTTTTCTCCAGTTCCACCATCTCTTCGCAGAGGGCACCTTTTATATGGCTTTCGTCCTGAGTTTCAGGCCTTCACACGAGGGAGTCTCGTTCCCTCCCTTTCCAGAGCATTCTCAGATCACGTGCCAGGTATCATCCTTGGTTCACGTGCCCAATCATTGACCTGTATCACCTGCAGGCTGAGACAAAGAACTGTGATTAGTTAGTTCAGTCAGATACGAATGTATAGACATTAGGATATCAGATTAAGTAAGTGTGTACACTGAGGGAGTGTACAGACTTGTGAGACTTCAAGCAAACTCAGTGTATAGACTTGTGAGACTTCAAGCAAACTCAGTGTATAGACTAGTGAGACTTCAAGCAAACTCAGTGTATAGACTAGCTGAAGAATGCATTAGTACAAAGGATGAAATGTGTGGACTTCTGTGAAGTGTATGAGGCCCTCGAGTGTATAGACTCAGGGATGCCAAATAGGCAAGTGTGACACAGTGTGAGAGTGTATAGAGTTGAGGTTTTTCAGCGAGCTCAGTGTATGGACTTGAAGTGCAACAGTATGCATTGTATGGACTTCAATGTATAGACGATGATGTATCGACTTCGAAGAGAACAATGCTTGAAGGCATCGAATGTGTAGACATTGAAACATCAGTTAAGCAAGTGTTTCAAATGAGAGAGTGTATAGACTTGCAGTTAACAATCGAGTGTATAGGGTTGAAAGCCTAACTATCGAGTGTATAGACTTGTAGGTTAACTGAGTGTACAGACTTCAACAGTTAGCCAACGAGTGTACACACTACGTTTTGAAGAGGATGCATAATAGAATGAGAGTATGAAAGTTGTGCGATGTACAGACTTGCTCTACCTAAAGCAATGTATAGACTTGAGCCCAAAGCCAATGTATGGACTTGGCGTTTTGAAGCATGCAGGCTGTATAGGCTTGAACACTTACAAGCAGTGTATAGACTTCCTATATGAAGAGCTATGCGATGTAAAGACTTAAACAGACTTCACTCGATGTACAGACTTCAAAGTGCAACGTAGGTAAAAGGCTGCCAATGTACAAACTTTGGTAAAGGCATGAGACGTTCTCAAGACGATGAAGTCTGTACAGACTTTACAGTGAATGGATGCTCAGTGAGACGCAAGTTGAGACGATGCAGTGTACAGACTTTGATGCCCATCAGCCATGTGTAGACTAGCAAGTGAGACGCTTAGTGAGACGGTGAGCAGTGTATACACTAGCCTTTGAGGAACGATGTATAGACTCTGAATCGTGAAAGCAAACTGTATAGACTTGGAGTGTTCGAAGGACCATTGTACAGAGTTGGAATGTTTGAGCCAATGTATAGACTTCTGCAGGGCTGCCAGTGTATGGACTTGTACAGTGCAGCGACTGTACAGACTTTGAGGCCGAAGGCAGTGTGTAGACTTGAGACGCTCGAGGCCACTGTATAGACATGGGGTTCAGCTGAGAATGTATGGACTTTGACGGAGTGAGACAATGTTCAGACTTTGAAGTTACACTGTGGATGTATAGACTTGAATGAGCATGGAGTGTATAGACTTGAAGGTCTGAAGGCGATGTATAGACTTGGAGAGTTGAAGCCAATGTACAGACTTGCAGATGCGAAGCCAATGTACAGACTTTATGATATGAAGCCAATGTACAGACTTGTAGATGCGAAGCCAATGTACAGACTTTATGATATGAAGCCAATGTACAGACTTGCAGATGCGAAGCTGATGTACAGACTTTAAAGGCTATGAACAACAAGGCATGCTGTACAGACTTACTCAATCAAGCCGATGTATAGACTTTGAATGAATTCAACGGAAGAATGTATAGACATGACCCCTTTCCGGATGTATAGACTTTCAGATAAACATGCTACAGTCCTGTTGTATGGACTTGAATAGAAAGGCCAGTGAATGGACTGACTAAGATGATTAATGTACTGAGGGGTCGACTCATCAGCAAGGAGGGGTCGACCCACCACTGTTCAGACTATGCAGACAGAGTGTAGACAGAATCAAGTAGAGCATATTATCTGACAACCATATGAACTGCACTCATTTACATGATGAAACATGAATTAATCTAGAGATAGAAGATTGATTTATAGTGTGAGACATCATCAAAACCGTAGGGATGCAACAAGATACTCCCCCCGAACAATACACACTAAGACATAATTTACCAAAGATAGTTGAGGGAATGTATGAATGAGTTTAGAAAAGAATTATCAAGAAAAGATTGAAAACACAAGGAATGGCCACAAGAATATGTGAAACACTATTGATAGATTTGCATAAGTCCAATTTCATTCAAATGAGATCACATATAATTTAGAAATAAAACTCTTTATCAGACTAACAGACCACTCAGAATGACAAGCTAATACTTCAATCATCTTGCGCTGATTTTGGCCTTTAACAAGATACCATTCAGCAAATAGACATAATAGACTAGCAACATGCAACACTACTTATTCAGTTCAAAAAGACATAGCAGCTCATCAATCCAAAGAAACAGACAGATTTATTCTGATTGCAGAAATAAAAACATCCTCTCTATTTTCTTGTACTAACAACAACAACATTCATATACTTCATTCAGCTCCCCCTTACATCGTGTATGCATTTCAAACCACAACATACGGTCTACCACTCAAGGATATTCCAAATCTTCAGACAATGCCAATTCAGTTTCTTCTTACAGTGAACAACAATAGAAGACATCAGACATTCCTCACATTGTACACAGTTATGCAACTAATTAAAATGCAGATTAACCCTTGGTACATGGCGGAGGTTCAGTCCTCTACGTATGATGTGGGTTTCCAGACAGACATAATATGCCCTTCTCCCAACAGATCATTTGATATACCATAGGGTCATGCATGAGTATGCACTGAATTATGAAAGACTAACATGAAGGATTTCACATGGAATTGCATGAGACAGATCATTAAGATTCATTACCCAAAGCAGGATATCACCAATTAACATAAAAGAATTTAATCTAGTCACATGCAAAATTCCACAGAAAACATTATTCAGGCAACTGCAGCATATAAACAGAAGAATGGGGTTACTGACCTTGTGTGCCCTGATTTTATTCAACCCCCTTTTATTTGATCCATACGGACACACCTGCAACCAAGCAGTTATTTGAAATATCTTGGACCCCAAGAGTTCTTGGGTCCAGAAGGATTAGTAGCACCCCACATTGGCGCTTTCCAATTATTCCAACCACTCATCCAAAAACACTCAGTGGTAGTGTGACCTTGTTTTCCACAGTTATTACAAATGGGAGGTCTATGCATGAAAACAGAATTATGAATTCTTCTAAATACATGAAGTTTCATGTGAGCAGAATGAAATGCATTATGCAAATTACAGTTATGCATATAATGACTCCTTTTTCCACAATAACAACATGCATCAGAAACACATCTTTTCATTGGTGTATTTTTAATAGTATGTACATGTTTGCATGCATTTAACTCATCACTTCTTAAAACATTGCAGTCATCTATTACATGCCCTTTCCTACCACAGTAATGACATGTAATCCTTTTATTGTAAGCATGTAATTTTGTGAGAGAATTATTTACAGCATGTGCATTCACCTCTGTGACAGGTTTATTCATTACATGAGCAGAGGTATCAAAAGATTTCATATGAGAAACATTTTTCTTCTTTTTCTATTTTTCAGGTTTTTTCAGCTTTTTGTTTTGATTTTCAACTTTCTGTGCTGTAAATTGGAAGACAGATGAAGCAGATGGTTTCCCTTGTTCTGAACTCTTTACAAACATAGTAGAAGTCTTATTCCCATCAATTTTCTTATTTATTGGACTGTAGCCCAGTCCCCCTTTCTGAAAATTGACATTTGCTCCAAGAAGCTTATTCAGATTATCTTTGCCTTTGACAAACTTTGACAATGAATTTTTTTGATCTTGAATTTCAGAATTTAAAGCAACAATGTTAGCTTCATAATTAGACAAATCAGCCTCACATGAAATAACTTGTTGATGCAAGACATCATTCAGGTGTTGACACCCATTTTATGACCAATAAGTTGGGTCATCTCCTTGTTCTATCCATGTGATGCTCCAAGTTGTTCACTCTTCATTGAGTCTCCTTCGTCGGTTTGAAGCTCATTTCATGGGTCTTAGCTCCTTGGTTGAGTGTGGTTCCTGGTGGCTTTTTCATTGGATGAAGCTTAGCAAGCTCTTATCAATTTTGATCCTCATTATTTCTAACGGTCCTCTGCATGGGCGTTACATTCTTCTAACGCATTCGCCCTAGGCCGTTACTTCTTGAAGAGTCCTGAAGTTTGAGGTCTTTGTTTCAATCCTTATCTGTTGGCCTGCCCATTGATTCTAATGGTCTGTCGTGCAGCCGTTACTTCCCTCCAACGCGTCCACTCATGGCCGTTAATTTCATTCAAGAGTCCTATTGTTTTGATCTTCTTCCGTTGATCTTATCTCTTTTTGAGATAAGGTTAAATGTAACGGTATCCCCCTGGCGCGTTATTTTCATGTGGCGGTCTGTCGTGTAGCCGTTACATCCAACAGAGAGTCCTGGCAGTTCAGGCCTTTTCTCTGCTACTCCGTGGTCGAGATAAGAGTTTGAATTGATGATTTCTCTTCCAAATCTGATCCTCAGAGCCTTCTGTTTGTTTCTATGGACTCTTGGTGATATTATCTTCAAGGATTTGTTAAGAGTTATCCTCTTTTCTTGCTGGATTATCCTCTGTTCGACCAGAGAATTTGAGGGCCTATAAATAGCACCCTTAACTTCATGGCCCGAGGGAGGAAGATCTGGAATTCGCGTCGAAGTGCTGCCGCATTCTGGAGCCACATCTAACCAAGGAGACTTGTCTTTCACCTCCATCTACTTCACGGTGAAGGGAGTATTCGTTCTATTGAGTTTCAAAGTTCATCATTGCATATTGTGTTCTTCCTCCTCCCTCTCATCATAGGCATTGTCCCTCTCTTTGTTTCCACGTTCTGCATCTGTTTTCATCATCTAAACATCCTTCCTATCTTTTAAAACGCCCAGAGGGGTTAAAAAAACCAAAACTTTCCCGGTACTTCCCTTTCCTTTTGCATGCTCATAACCCTTTTGAGAGTTAATATTACACTTGTTTAAAGGGCTAACCTGTGTTTGTTTTCTTGTGTTTTCACGTTCTTTGGCAGGTTTACAGGTTCACTACGTGAGGCCCAAGTCTTCTGGTCGGCTGGAAGAGTTGGAGTTAAAAGAGTCCATAAGCTATTACTGCAGGTTTTCTGACGGTCTTGTGCAGGCGCGTCAGGCTTCTCTAACAGCTCATCTGGACACCGTCACATTCATGTGACGCATGGGGTCTGGACCGTTACATTCGGTTGATCTGCAGATTTCACTGGTTTTTTCTCTCCCGTGGGCGGGTGCTTCATCCACCTATTTGCAAGGTATTTTCAAGTCTCTGGCTTGTGTTTACTTTGGTGGCGATCACGTTCTTTCTTAGTATTGGGCATTAGCTTTCTCTCCATCTTATATCTCTTATTTCCTTTATTTGCTCCACCCTTGTGGTGTGTTTTTATTTGCTCTTGCTCCACGCCCCGGCGTGTGTTTTTCTTTATTCCCTTAGTTTAGCTTGATGATTGAGATAGCATGCCCATGCTAGAGCTTGTTCTGGTTGCCTAGGTTCATGGTTCACATGTCCTTGGGTTGATTGAGATCTTTGATTTTTGCTTATCATCTTTATTACACATCAAAACAAAAAGAAGAAGAGAAGCAAAACAAATCAACAGATAATTTTTTGGCGATCACGGTGGATCAACTTGTGCCAATCGTGTCTTGATCGCTGTTTAAACCTGCCATAATTTCCTTGTTTAGTTTCCTCGGATTTCCCTCTTACTTCCTCTTGTTTCTGGTTCTCTGGGTAGTCTGACGGCCCTCTGTCCCTGCGTCACTCCACTTTGACGCAGGGTCTTTAGACCGTTACACTCCTCATCCTGCTGTTTGGGCTTTTCACGGATTTCCCTTCTATTTCTGGTTTGTTTT
This sequence comes from Amorphophallus konjac, assembly GCA_022559845.1. Lineage (NCBI taxonomy): Eukaryota > Viridiplantae > Streptophyta > Magnoliopsida > Alismatales > Araceae > Amorphophallus > Amorphophallus konjac. Next base: position 265,244,371 of record CM040119.1, on the reverse strand, counting down.
TGGCTCTCTGGCTCATACGACGGTCCTGGGTCCCTGCGTTATATTGCTTCTGGCGGTCTGGCTTCTGACCGTTATATATTTCTGACGCAGGTCTTCTAGACCGTTACACTCCAGACAGGTACGCATCCCGAGGTGCATTCTATTTTCACAATTTTTGCTGTGATATTCTTGCTTGGGTGTTATCTGACTTCCTCCTTGGTTGGTTTACATACTTACATCGTTGTGTGCATAATTGTTTGCTAGATCCAAGGTTAGAATTTGCATGCACTCCGGTGCACATAGGTTCATTCATACTTTCATGCATTAGATTGTATTTTCCTACCTTGGTGTGCGGACCTCTCGTCTCCATATTCCTTAGGGCCGACTAGGAAATCACACCAGGGACCTCCAGAAGTCCCAACGAGCTGTGGATTCCCACACGGACGCCGGGCCGGTTGTACCTTTCCCACCCCGTGTCTAGGGTTGCATAAGTGAAGGAGTGATCACACTTAGAGTCAAATCAAGCTTTACACCTTCTCCTACCAGGAACCTATTGTTGAGAGCTAACATCAATCAAGCCACTAAAGTTCCAAAGGAGAAATCATAAAAATCTTGTCGCATCATCTTAAACAACTTGGTTGACTTGGAGTGTTTTCATTTCTTGTCACTTACATCTTTGTTAGAAATCATCTAAGTTTGGTTACTCATTGTGTGGTTGTTTGTGTTGTTTGCATCTTGTCAAGGTTGTTCGTTGCATGTGGAGTTGTTTTCGTCCGTTGGAAGCACCTCCTAGAGTCAATTCCTTCTCCATGTTCTACTCAAATCCGCTTTTCGAACCCACCATGGCTTCTTTCAATCCTCCCCGTTCCCAAGAGGATTCCCTTCCTCAAGGACTTCTGGAAAACCCTGCTAGGGTTACCTCATTCTCTTCTGGAGAGGGGACAGCCCCTCTTCCGTCCTCCACCCCCATGGAAGGTGGTCAAGCGACCCCTTCCTTCACTACTCCTTCTGCGGGCTCCATTCTCTAGATGATGGCCCAATTGGATCCGGCCCAACTCCAAACTGTCTATCAGGCCATGCAAGGATCCAATATTTCCCCTCCCACGATTATGCAGGGTCAATCCAATCCTTCCATCCAGCTAACTCTAATTAATCTTACTCCGGTCCAACCCCAGACCATCACATTCACTGGCATGGAGACGGGCCAATCTTCTACTTCGGCCCAGCAATCTTTTGACAAGGGGAAGTCTCCTATCCCTTCTTTCGTTCACGTGGATCATCACATGTCTAACCCAATGGTTCCACAGGTCCTTATGGGCCCCTCCGACTTCCTGCGCCCTCAGTCAGGGGTTGTCCAAGCCCACTCCAATCTGGGTCAAGTTCAGGCCCAATATCCTTCTTATGGGCCCCCTACTTCGGCCATTTATCCTTCTGCTCCTGCTTATGGGCTCCCACCTTCTGCCACAATCTACCCTTCTGCTCCCCAACTTCAGCCATCATCTCTCACTACCCCTGCTCCATCCAGAGAGCAGGAACTACTTGATAAATGGGCCACCATGCAACAGCAACTCAATTTCCTCCAGAAGCGGGTTGGCCCACAATCCTTGGCAGATGTTTCGGTTCCTAGCTTTCAGAACATCCGGTTCCCTCCACAATCCGAGCTCCCCAACTATCGCAAATATGACGGGAACGACAATCCCTTTATTCACATGAGGGATTTCTTGTATGAATCGGCTCAATTCCAATATGATGATCGCCTTATGGCGTATTTATTCCGTCGATCATTGGACAGCGTTGCACTGGAATGGTTCTATTCTCTGCCATTGGAAGAAGCCGAGAGCTTTAAGGTAGTGAAAGATAAGTTCATTCAGCGGTTTCAAGATAGGGTCGGCCCGGAATATTCGTTCACAGATTTGGTGGCCGAAAAGATGAAACCGGATAAGGAGTTTGCTACTTACGCAGATAGGTGGAGGCAAATGGCCGCTAGAGTGCCCGACCATATTCCGGAGGAAGAGAAGGTCAAGTTACTTATTTCCAATGCTACTCCGACCTTCCGAAATATTCTGGCCATGAATGACATAGCCAACATGCACCAACTCTACAGCAGGGCGCGGTTCATCCAGACTCAGTTCAAGGATTCTCCCATTCACTCGCTCTTCGAGAATCAAAAGCCCAAGTACCACAAGAAACCTCAAGGGCCGATCACCGAGGGGGTCCAAACAAACGAGCAAGTTTAAGCCGTTGCCTTTCCGTTCCAAGCCGCACCCTTCCGCTTCCCTCAAAATCCCCGCACTCCACAGAATCCCGCTCCCGAAAACTTCTAAGTCACTCCACAAAACCCTCCGCCCACCTTCACCATTCCGCAAAATACCTTCACCGCTCCACAAGAACCACCACCCCCTCCGCAATACCACAATGTCCCTCCACCCAACGGCTACAACAACAACCCTAACAACAAGCGCCCGACTCCTAAAAGAGCTCAGTACCCACCCTTGCCAGAAACACTCACAGACATCTTTTCAGCCCTCATGTCGGTGAATGCCATACAGCTCCCTCCGGAACGGCCCAAATGGAATCCGGCCATTGATCAGACGAAGTATTGTATGTTCCACAGGCAACCGGGACATACCATTGAAGGGTGTTTCCAATTCCGGGACCTAGTATATGATCTTCATGAAGGACAGAGGATAGATTGGGCCGAAATGCACCGGGCCATCACATAAATCAAAGAGAAGAGAAGGCAGCCGCCGAGGCAGCAAGTACAGCAGCAACAGGTACCGTAGCCACAGCAGCAGCAGCAACAGCAGCCGGTGCAAGACCTGGGGATTCATCAAAACCCAATGCCAAACCATTCTCCTGCTCTGCAGCCTCCGCCGCCGGCACCAGCTCAGGTCAATGTCGTCCAACCCCCGGCTCCTAACCTCGGGTGGTCCTTTGACGATGATAACTCCACGCCGCAGGTCATGGACTTTCACCACAACTACCATAATCCTCCCGCTTCCCCTATCCTTATACCTACACACCAAACTCCTCCTCCACTCGTCCTCCCATTTACCCCTATTCTATCACACGCACCATCACCCGCGCCTCCGTCGCACTCACCATTGCTCACATCCGCTACCATCACCCCGTCCCCGCTCGCGCTTACATCTACTACCGCCATACCTCCATCTAACCCTCCACTCATCACACCTCCGTCCACTTTTATATCCCCACTTCCGCTCGCACCCACTGCCACTAACCCCTCGCCTATCATCCTTTCCACCACACCCTCTTCCGCACCGCTCATCCATCCCACTGGGCCTACTAAATCACTTGTCCTAAGCCCATATGAGGCCGCGGTAGCTTATAACTTCGCCCTACGGAGCGGGCGCATGTTCCACCGAAACTATCCTTCCACTTCCAACCCCCAGTCTTCCCAACCGGCGGCTGAACAAGAAGCGGCCGAGCCACTACCGGGGACCCAATATGATCTATTACATCATTTGGATAGGGTGCCCGCCAAGATATCTGTGCTGGAACTGATTAAGAGATCTACCCTTCACCAAGATGCATTAAGAGACTTTCTTCAAAAGGTGATGGTTAGTGAAGACATGGCAGTTGATAGCTTACCTACCGCATTGGCAACAATCTCCAAGGGGCCAGCCATTACTTTCTCTAAAATCGAGCTAGCACCACCAGAAGCTCAGCAAATGCCGCTGTGCATTACTATCATTTTGAACAAAGTCAGCATCGATGCGGCGTTAGTTGACACATGAGCATCTATCAACATATGCCCGCACAGCACTCTAAGGGCTTGTAATCTGTCAGAAGAACTTCTACGCCCAACTCCCACTACCATAGCTGCTTATGACAACTCTCGGCGGGCATGTCACGGGATTGTCACCATTCAAGCTGAGCTTGGGCCCCTTACTATGCCCATGGAATTCTATGTGTTGGACATTGACCCTATGTTCAAGGCTATCTTGGGTCGTCCGTGGATCGATACCCTTAGCACCGTACCCTCTACTGCACATCAATGCATCAAATTCCCTTTCCAAGGGAGGGTCATCAAAGTCAAAAGCTTATCCACGGTCCAATCAGTGAAGGCTATTTCAGAGAAAGTTCTTCCCACATTGTGGCCAAGCAGTCGGCCCGTTATGTCAGTGCTAGATCTTGACTTTCCTTGGGCTTACACACCTCGCAAGCCCGTCACCGCAGTAGTTGACATCAAGGTGAAGCCTCAGATCCGAGATTCCAAGGGCTGGGACATTATACTGAAGCTAGGCTACCAACCGGGGAGAGGCCTTGGTGCTCAATTGCAGGGACAAACTAAGCCCATTCCTAAGGGCAGGAAAATGAACAGAAGAGGTCTCGGCTACCGAGAGACTGCATTATCTATGATGGGTGATTCTGGGCCACTCACCTGGGACTACCGTCAACACTTTGTTCAAGGGCCTCTCCAGCCTGGCACATTAACTCCACGGCCAGCTCCGCCAAGGGAAGATACAGTCTGTCCGATTGCCAGTCCACCCCCAGTGCTAAGGGGGCCAGTTCATGATGTGATTGACTATGGTCCAGCTCTTCAGGGGCTATTTCATGAAGAAGACTGCCAGCAGCAGCAAGAGGTTTGGCTTGTTCAGTGGAGGCCGAAGAATCAGCCGGCTCAGCATCTGCGGAAGGAGGAGAGCTTGCCGATTATCTTTTCTTGGTCTCCCTCCCGCTTTCAATCTCTCCTACAGCAGAGGGAATTCTTACCCCGTCTTCCTCCCATCATGGTAAATCCATCCTTCATCCATCCACCTGAAATTCTCTTTGTTCCCAGTGCTTGCGGGCATTACCCGCCCATTGATCTATCCACTCTAGTCACTCCTCCTCCCCCCAACGCCCAACTCCATGAGATGTGGTTCTCGTCTTCCGATCCTTTCTTTGATTGCATCTTCCCCGAGTTGTTCCCCATGCAGCTCCCGCCTCTTCCATCTTGTTGGGTAGTCTCCACGGATCTCCAAAAAAAAATATCAAATTCAAAATGGAGATTTCAGTGGAAGATTATGCTACCTTGTCTCCATCCTCCTCCTAGGGGCACTAGTCCCCTGCTCCTTCCCTTCCACTAGGTCTTCTTCCTCCTAGGTTAGGATTAGGGTCTATCGAGTCTAGGGAAGTATAGTCAGTTAGGTCTAGAGAAGTAGGGTCTTGTTCTAGGTCGTCCAACCCTTCCTCCTCTGAGTCGCGCCCGCTTGCGCGTCCTCCCAAATCCGTCCCTGATAGGTTCTTGCAAGATCTAGCTCAGTGTTGTCATGCCCTTTTGAAGTGTCCAGAATTTGTTGCTACGGCAATTATGATTGAAGATGAAGAAGAAATAGAAGGGATGTGGAGCGATGACGGACTCGGCGTCTATGAAATCCTGGATGAAAAAGATCCGATCAATGAGGACAGCGACGTAGATGACACTGCCGATTTATATGCACAAGGACTTAAGAAATTCGACGAGCCATCGTCGGCAGTGGATGAACCTATGAAATAAATCAACTTGGGAACTGAAGAAGACCCAAGGCCCATCATTATTGCCGCTAATCTCCCTCCACAAGTAGAAGAAGATTTAATTAAGGTTCTGAGGGAGTATAGCGATTCCTTCGCCTGGTCTTATGAGGACATGCCAGGTCTTGACTGTAGATGTGGAAAATATGTAGCGTGGCGTCACAAGTCACATAGGCAAGCATATGTGCATAAGTGATAACATAATGTGCATATCAAGTGAACATCATGAACATGTGACTATGTAAACATGGTAGCATGATCATACAACAAGACAAAAGTGATAAAAGATGTAAAAGAATGCCGTGATCACCACCAAGGAATGACAACGCCAAAAGAATATAAAATACTAAGTGCGTTGTGTACCTTGGAAAAAGAGGATGATCACGCTCAATATCAAGATGCGGGGACTATGTGGATTACCTCTCCTTGCCTTCTAGCCGGCTAGAAGGTAAGGGCCTCACTTTCCATGCTTTCCTGCGAAACAAACACAAAACAAGAGGCAAAACCCATTAGAAAATGCTAAGTGTAGAAATCTGCCCAAGTGCATAAAGTAGCATGAAAGATTGAGGGCAAACTTACCGGGGGAGGGTTTTTAACCCCTATGGAAGGGTGCAAACAATAGGTGTGTATATTGTGATGAGATTAACATGAAGAAATTGATTTAATATGCCATGATGAACATAGATAAACAAGATGCAAAAGTGCATGCCACAAGAAAAACTGTGCAAACAGTGTAAAGTGGGTGCAAAGACTGATGCAAACAGTAGGGCAAACGATGTCCAAATGAAAAGAAATTTGATATGACAGAAGACTTGAGTGTTGTAAAGAAGTAGGAATAAGAATCACTCAGAAAGGAGGTCGGGACAGAAAGTTATGACACCGGAGATTTGGGAAAAAATATGGACTGTGCAGAAAATTCAGAACAGTGCACAAAATGGACTCAAAGAATGATGAATATCTCACAAGATAGAACACCAAAAGAGGAAAGAGTGGATGCTATGGAAAGGTGGGAGTGTTGTGGTGAAACTAGGGTAGAAAGGAGAGTTTAAAACGGGGAAGAGACCAGTGAAAAATGGGGTGGAAAACACAAGAAAATAGAGCGGTGCAGAACATGGGAGAAAAATGACTAAGTATAAAAACGGAATGATCAAGCAAAACTCATGGACAAAATATGCATGAAGATGACACGGTAATGAGCCCAAAACCAAGGAACATAAAGATTATACTTCCCTCTAGAGCCTGGAGTTGAAAGGGAGGATAAAGAGTGCCCCACGGCCTCGCACCGGTGACTCAAACATGCCCCCGTCGCAAGAAATCTGAGTTTCAACAAAGTGCAGAACAGTGTGGTGAAACCACACAAGTAGGGGCTTGGAAAAGGGGGAAAAGATATGAGAAATAAGGAAAACATATAATCAACGTGAAGCTAATACTCCCCTCTTCAAGATGGAGTTGAGGGAGGACGAAAAGGATGAAGCATGACTCCGCACCGGCTTGATGAACAGGCCACCGTCGCGAAGTTGTAGCAGAAAATCAGCAAACTGTGATGATTTGCCAAAAGTAGGGGCGAAGTTAGGAGGGCAAACGATAATGAAATCGAGCAAAGAAGGAACCAAAACGAAGCTTATACTTCCCTCTTCAAGCTAGGGTCGAAGGAGGATGAAGAAAATTCGGCATGGCTTCGCCGTCGCCTTGAAAACACGCCCCCGTCGTACAGGAAATCTGGGCAGGTTTATATAGAAAAAGTGGTGAAACCCCCAACTTTCTCCACGATTCCAGAAGATAGAGTCCACCAAATCTCGAGATCTCTGGATCATTCTCGAGATAATAGTCAAGATAAGGCGTAGGAACAAACAGGACTCTTTTTGGTTGAAGATTGTGGAAGTTATGGCTCTTGGAAGAAGCCTCTGGAACCTAATCTGCAGGGTTTTTTGGTTGCACGAAAAGCAGAAAAACCTGATATGACGGCCATGATTCCAGAGATATAGCCCATCAAATTTTGATTTCCATGAACCAAATTAAAGATAATACAAAGGGCTAGAAGTAGGAAAAAACGGGGATCTATTTGGATAAATATTCTAGAAGTTATGGTCGCCGCAAGATAGCCACATCGCGCAGGTTCGTGGAGATAGAGTCCAGAGCAGGCTGGACTCTTATTGGATAAACGGTCGAATGACTGACCGTCAAGGGTTAAACGGTCGTCAACCAACCGTTTACAACAATGAACGGCCATTAACACGACCGTTTAAGGTAGACTTTGCGTGACTTTGGAAATTGGATTATATCTCCCAAACGGGGCAGAATTAGCAAAAGTGGTAGAAGATAAAATTATAGATAACTCAAAAATAAACAACTTTTATGAAGAAAGTAAGATGAGAAAATGATCGGAAGAGAGAGAAAGTGGGGCTAGAACAGAGAGAAAGAATACCGGGACATAGGTGAACAATGCAGTCTGCCAAAAAATTGTAAATAACTTGATATCGGTGCAGAACTGGCCAAAGACGTAGAAGAAGAAATTGTAGGGATTTGAAATATGAACAACTTTGGTGAAGGACATATTTTGAAAAGAGGAAAGGAATGGGGTGAAAAAGGACCATTTTCAAGACTACGCAACGAAAGGGGCCTGAATGCTTGAGGGAAGCCGGCCTAAATGGGCCGTAAGGTGACTTTGAAGGCCGGAAGGTGACAAGATAGGCTCCAGAGCTCTATGAAATAATGATCTCCAATGTTCAAAGGGAATGGAATAATGAAATGGGCTCAAAATCCATCCAAGAAAGGCTCCAAAATAATGGGTAATTCGGGGCATCAAAATGATGAATAAGAGAAATGACTCAACTCGTGGGCTAAAAACGGGTGTCAACAGATGCCCCTCCTTGATGTCTGCTTTGCAAGGGAATGAGCGAAAGTGATGCAGAGGCGAAATGGAAAGGAGATGGAGCGAAAGTGACAGCGACGTGAAATGGAGATGAAGCGGAGATGAAACGGAGAGAACTGATAAGCGGGCATCAAGGCAAAAGACACCCGTTTTAACAAACAAGCGATAGAAATTCTCTCAAAATCGCCGAACTAACCACCAGGACTGGATGACAAGAATGAGACATGTCTGGAGAACTAAACTAATAGGAAAAAAGGGAAGCACGATCAGTCTCATCGGGGACACAATCCACAGACAATGAGGTGGTCGGAAAGAGCACAACGCAAAAAGCAGAAGAAATATAACTGAGATAAAATCCAGACATGAATCACGCTGGCCAACCAGACCAAGCGGCAAGATCAGAGAAATCATTCAAATTCAGAGTGGAATTAGAATCTCTTATCCAAGTGAATTGAAGTGTAATTAACCATTATTGAGGAACAACCTTGAACGGATCACGAGGCATGCGTGCTCAAAATGACATGATGCATGCTGGGTTAAAATAAAGAAATCATCAAAACAAATATAAAGAAATCATAAAATAGAAAGTACTCGAGAATAGTATTGCTAGATTGGAACAATCAGGGTCAAGACACTATCCGCAACCACGGCGTGTGTGATAGAACCATCGCTCCCTAATTTTTCCAACCTAACGGCCTATCCGATGATTAAACATGTGCACCTAGATCATCATCGTTTTTGTTAGAGGGGAACGTCAGATCCTAGAACACATGAATGACCAACCGGTTCTCGAGATAATATAACAATATAGATACCATATAGGAATGCAGCAATGAGTAGGGATAGAAGGCCATACCTGACTTACCTGTGCAGGCGAAATGGCATTTTTTTGATTTTTATTTTCTAATTTTTTTTATTTTTTCATATATAAGACAAATATGATAAACAAGCAAGTGTAAACATAGACGAAATAACATAACTATCAACTGAACGACAAACAACACGACATAACATAACGGTCAAATGAAATGGGAGATAATGCAACATAACATAACAAAGGCACACGAGCACATATGCAATGGCATGAACGAACAACATGCATGCATGAACACGGTGTAACAAGACAACAACGCGGTGGGACAACACACGATTGGGACAAGAACATGGGATATAAAGGGGTGACTAACAACATGTGCAAGACAACTAACAACACTCGGTGAGAGATAAAACAACATGTGTGGGATAATACGGTGGGACATAAACATGTGACAAGGACACGACAAAAGACATAAACAAATACGCCCTTCAATCAAAACCCAAGATCAGAATGAAGCAGAACCGCCAAGTTCATAATCGTGAGGCAAAGCCCTCTCATAAAGATATGATCATTGCAAACAATAGCTAAGAAGGACATGAGCTTCGGAACAGATCGAGAGATAAGATTGAAGGAGAGAACAGATCAAAGATGTGGACAGGAGGCAGAGCCCAAAGATATAGCAAGGAATGCCTGAGTACTTGCAACCTGCACACTTAGCAAACAGATTACGTATCTGTCCTTAAAACAAATGTAAATGTATGAAAAAGACACATTTTTTGGATTTTTATAATCTTTTTTATTTATTTTTTTTTGAAATTTTCAATAGTATTTCATTTTTCTGGATTTTTTGAAGTATTTGATTTTTAGGTTTTTTGAAATATTTGAATTTTTTTTGAAATTGTGAGGTATTTGATTTTTTTGGATTTTTGATAATATTTAATTTTTTGGATTTTTTGATTTTGACATAGCAATCTGCAGTACCTAAAGACGGGCTCAAACTACTGGCCAGGGATCGTCGTTCCGACCCCTCTCATTAAAGGCCTCCCTTAAGCAGGGCGTGCATATGAGGGTGGCTCGCCACAACCAACCGCTTCTAAAGAACGGTGCCCCTACTAAGGCCATACCCGAGATACAACCCAGCCTAAGAGGGAGAAGCAGAAGATAAATTGGAGACAAGCTTCGTGCAGGATGGGAGATATCAAGGCTCGAATTCCTTCCAGGGCACTACCCCTCAAAGAGATAACCTGTTGCGCCGGGGCTTTGTGTCTTTGATTTTTAGACCCATATTTATTAGGCACGCATGCGACCGGGCTCATGACGTCCCGCGGGGAACTGTACTGCCACTCTTGCCATGCCTTTGATTCATAACTTTGCATTGATTCATTTTCTCATTTTTGTAGCCCTTATTGGCTAGATATAGTATGAAAGCTCACTTTTGAGGGTCAAGACTGCCCCTATTTGAGACCTCTCTCATATTGGGGAGTGTCTAGGTTGGTCATTTTATCCATCCATCTCTTGCCCATACACTTGGTCGAGCAGAGAAAAGAAAAGACCTTTGTGCATACCCAAAGTATGGCCAAAGCAGCAACGGTGCGCCTCAGAGAGATCGGCTATGGCTTGCCGTGTAGTGTGTGAAAAACCCATGCCTAAAGGTCACCCTCAACAATCGGGGAAAGAAACTAGACTCCCAGCGCGGAGCTATTACCAGCCTAAGGATGCTGCAGAAAATAACTTTTTTTATTTGACACAAAGTTAAGATCTAATTAAACAAAGACTCCTAAAGCCACTCAATCATGTTAAGAAATTATGTGCAGAATAATAGAAATAATGGAAATGAAAGCACGTTTCTTGCCCAAAATAAAGATACCTTTGCAAATCCATGGCGTGGAAACCAGCATCCTGAAGCGATCTCGATCATCGAGCTTTGAGGAGCGCGAACTTTGTTTTCCTTGCTTGTCAGGATAAAGGATGAAAGGATAGTAAAGGATTGGATTCCTCGACATAGAGGAGTGGCAGACATCATACTGGATAAAGAAGGGATAAAAAGGAAGAGAGACGAGGGCTAGAACTCCCTCGTTAAGGCACTGAGGCCCTGATAACACGGAACCAGATACATAATAAATAAGGATTAACTGAGATCAAGGCGGGCTAAAGTCTCGAAAACAGTAAGAAAAAGGGTGAGAACCCCGAAAGGGTGAGGAGGAAAGAATAGAAAGACGAGGAGAAGAATCATCCAACGTGGTCGGAGAAGGAGAGTAGCGATCACCCGCCAGAGGCGGGGAAGAAGAAGCATAAACACCCGACCAGGTTGGGGAGAAGAAATGAAAACCACCTGACAAAGTTGGAGGAGGATCAGAAAAACCACCTGACAAGGTCGGGGAACGAGTGCAAGGAATCCCCAATAGGGTCGGGGGAAAAGGATGAGAAGCGGAATCCGGATGTATCTGGGGAGAAAAACTAGAAGATGCCCCCGGATCAGGGGAAGAGGAGGACATAGGCCGAGACCTAGAATGGTGAGGATAGGAGAAGATGGTAGAAATATTAGTCAGGTGGTGGAAGGTACACCACCCAAGGATAAGAACTGAGCAAAAGAAAAGATGAATGGACGGAGGAAGGAGAGAAGGAAGTGGACTCTCGAATGCACAACTGACGGCCTTTATACTTATGTCGCCACCTCTTCTTGGCAGAAATCTTCTTGAAACAACTCTGCCTGGCACGGACTCGGGCCTTCGGGCTTCTTGTCTTGCAATACTTTCTTAAATAACGGGCCCACCTGGCAGACGACCTAGCCCGGTTATGAATATGCAGCTTCATCGGGGCGGTTGCCCCTAGACTCATGGTGCTAACATGCTGTGGACATTCTTGAGCAACTGACTCCTCAGGATGATGAGTGTCATGGAACCATGGAGTCTTGTCTCTTGGCACTAGAACATGGAGATTCGGCAACTTTACTCGGCAACTGGGCACGAAGCATAACTCCCTTACTAGAAAAGCAGGACAGAACTGAGGGGGAGTAATGTGCGGCGTTGACGTGGCCGACATACCAATAAACCGAGGGAGATTGCATAACAGATGCAGAATGTCCTTAGAGAATGTAGAAAACACGGCCAACTGCCCCTTGCATATAGAATTCATCAGGCTCTTGGCGGCCGCATGAGTGAGCACCATCTGGGTAGAGAACCCCTCTTGGCCAGTGAACTGAATAGCCATGGAGCGAGGAGAAATAACAACATCGATAGTGAATCCTCCGGTGAGCAGTGAGATTGCCGCCGGCCTTGCTTGTGAAGAAACTGGCACTAGTGCAAGGGAACTCTTCTTTGCAAACATTTCTAAAAATGTAGGCTCTTTATCCCCAAAATAGCCAGGGACTAGGACCCGGATTGGCATGCGGCAAATGACATCTTGAATCTTGAAAAGCATAATCGGAACCTGGCTCGGCTCATTATCTCCCTGGAGACCAGACCCAAGGGGCACCAAAGATAACGCACACCTGCTCCGTGGGGTGGAAGGGGATGGAGAAGTGGAGGTAATAGGCTTGGAAGGTGTGGGTAAAGGCTCGGAAGGCGTAAGTTGGGGTAAAGGCAAATGTGGAGGCGTAGGAGGGGGTAAAGGCGAAGGTGGAGGTGTAGGTATAGCTTGCTCAGGCTCGGGCAACAATGGCGAAGGGGATGGCAAAAGTGGTGAAGATGGTGGAAGTGATGGAATAGGGGTCGCTAGGAGAGGAGGTAGTGAGGGCGGTAGGGGTATTAGAGATGGTAGAGAGGGTGATGTGGTCAATGAAGGTAATGGAGGTGAAGATGGTGAAAGTGGTGGTGAGGCAGAGGAATTGGAGGGTCATGGCACCCACCTTCGACTTATCGACACTACACGTCGAGCGTCGTCGGGAGTAAAAGCGATGGTGGAAATGGAGGAGGAAGAAGAGGTAGCACTAGCCTGAGCAGAGGCTTGGGATGGTGGAGGTTCTGGAGGTTGAATAGGAGATGGTGAAGGTGATGAGGTAGGTGGAGATGGAGGTGGTAACGGGGTAGGCGATGGCATAGGCAGGGAAGTGGATAAGGGGGTAGAAAACGGAGCGGGCGCTATGGTAAACGCAAAATCACAGGGGTGCCCCTGGCCTTGAGATGGAGACGGTTGCTTAGGCGACGCTCCCTGTTGTTGCTGCTTACTACGGAGATATAGAATGACCTCATGAATAGCAGTCCAATCAATCCTCTTCTTCGCTTCTAGATCATAAAGATAATCCTGGAACTCGGGGCAATCCTCAACTAAATGCCCCTGCTGGCGGTGAAATTCACAGAACTGAAGTATATTCCCAACCGCTGGTCGACAAGGCACAACCTGAGGGAGCGACAACGCGTGAGTGGCCATTAAAGCCCCAAAAATGTCGGTAAAACACTCTGGCAATGGAGAGCGAGGAGGAGCCTGCTTCGGGCTAGGGGGATGCCGAGGGATATGGGAAGGTGATAGAGAAGGTTGCGGGGATGGAAGCAGAGGTTGCGTAGGCAATGGCGCATGGCTAAGGGAAGGATTTGGTGAAGGCATATGCGGAGCAGGATGAGGGGGTATATAGACGGCATCCACCTGCTCGGGGTGTGGTGTTTCCTTGACCGGAGGTGGGGGTTCATGCGGTATGAAGAGGCAGAAGGCTGACTCATGGAGGGTTGATATGTGGAGGTATATGGATATGTGGAGGTATATGGGTGTGGGGGAGCGGAAGGCCGACTCATGGAAGGATATGTGGTGGAGGGCTGACTCAGGGAAGGTGATGGATAGGAGGCGTATGTGGGCGTAGAAGGTGGAGAGGACTCGGGGTCAAGGGAACCTAAAAGTTGTTGGTGGATGAAGCGGGCTCGACTATAAAGCTGTTGCCAGGAGGTGATGTCATTCAAGGCTAAGATGAACCGATACTCGGGCGTTGCATTAGAAATGATCATTTTGATTTGCTCTCCCTCCGGAATATGCCCCGGGACTTGCGCAGCTAGGCGACGCCAGCGGTCGGTGAAGGTAGAGAACTCCTCGTCAGGCTTCATCTTCTCATGGACCAGATCAACTATAGAATACTTGGGCCCAACCTGGTCTTGATACTGCTGAACAAATTTCTGTTGAACGGCTTGAAAATTCACCACTTGGTCTTGCGGCAATGTAAAGAACCAATCCCGAGCTGAGCCCTCTAGAGATAGACCAAACAAATAAGCCATCAAGCATTGGTCATGTCGGAATTGGGCCGACTCACAAAGAAACTCCTTCAAGTGCACATAAGGGTCACCGGCTCCACCATAGCAGCGATAAGTAGGAATTTGTGAACGCGGTGGAAGTTGAAGACCTTGGAATGCGAATGGGACACTCAAAGAAGTATGGGGATCAATTCGGTGCTGAAGTTCATCAAGCCTGTGCTGAGTTTGAGCAATCATCTCCTCGATGGGGAGAGACTGAGAAGTATGCAAGCTAGCCTGAGCAAGAGAGTGTGAATTTGGACCAGCATTATGGTATTGGGCTGGATAAAGGGATCTGGATTGAGAAGAGGGGAAGCCCATTCCAGGAGTGGCATGATACATGGGCCTAGAAAAATCATGAACATGAGAATAAGGACCGATTGGGCCAGCAGCAACATGGGGCCCATTAAGAGAATAAGAGGGCCCGTTAAAGGAAGGGGCCCTACTAAGAGTAGAAGAGGGAGGCCCGTTATCAGAATAAGGCCCATTAAGATTAGCAATGAACTTTTGGGCCTGGACTGGGGCCGTTTGGCAGGCGACAAATGATAAGTGGGTCACATGATTTGCTTGCGGGTCAGAAGGGCCACGAGGAGATGGGCCCGCGTGGGAAGAGGAATCTACACGGGAATAAGAAGATGGGGAAGAAGAAGGGTAATATACAGGAGAAAAACGGCGCTCCATGAGGGCAAATGGAGACTTTATATAGGAAAATCAGGGAAATACAATGAGGGAAGTAAGGGCTCAAAGGAGGGGGACTGACTCAATAATGCAAAGAAAAAGAAAAGAAAAAGAAAAAGAAACCTAGGACAATGAGACTAGACAAATGGACACACAAAATGGACTACCCTAAATGGTCCTAACAATAAAACCTATATGGATGATGGGGGATGCAACACAAAATAACACAAGTGGGCTTGGACAAGCCCACACAACACAAACAATATGAAGGATTTCACCCAAGTCAAACAAGTTAATATGATGGGAAGTATTTTATTGTCAAAGTTTTGAGTGGGCCTTTAAATATTTTCAAATTAAGATTAATTCCCTCAAAATAGGTATCCTATAGAGAATAAGGTCCAAACTTTAGGTTGACTAGGGTTAACTCCTTCACAACGTATGTAAATGCAAGTCTATGGGGTGGAAAGGTACAACCGGCCCGACGTCCGTGTGGGAATCCACGGCTCGCGGGGACTTATGGAGGTCCCGGATAAGATCACCTAATCGAGCCCAAGGAATATGGGAGCGAGAGGATCACTTACCGAGAGGGAATGCAACTATAATATGGCAATATGCATGACCCTATGTGCACCGGAGTGCATGCAATTTCTAGCCTAAATCTAACAAATCAAGATATAATGAACATATGTGAACATAACAATATGGATGCAAACAAAGTGAACAATATGAGCATGAAACGCTATCTAAACATGGACATACACACCAAAATCGCAGCAAAGCATGAGACAAGTGATGGGCACTAGATGTCCCACCGTGATCGCCAAAAAAGGGTGTAGATGTGGAAAATATGTAGCGTGGCGTCACAAGTCACATAGGCAAGCATATGTGCATAAGTGATAACATAATGTGCATATCAAGTGAACATCATGAACATGTGACTATGTAAACATGGTAGCATGATCATACAATAAGACAAAAGTGATAAAAGATGTAAAAGAATGCTGTGATCGCCACCAAGGAATGACAACGCCAAAAGAATATAAAATACTAAGTGAGTTGTGTACCTTGGAAAAAGAGGATGATCGCGCTCAATATCAAGATGCGGGGACTATGTGGATTACCTCTCCTTGCCTTCTAGCCGACTAGAAGGTAAGGGCCTCACTTTCTATGCTTTCCTGCGAAACAAACACAAAACAAGAGGCAAAACCCATTAGAAAATGCTAAGTGTAGAAATCTGCCCAAGTGCATAAAGTAGCATGAAAGATTGAGGGCAAACTTACCGGGGGAGGGTTTTTAACCCCTATGGAAGGATGCAAACAATAGGTGTGTATATTGTGATGAGATTAACATGAAGAAATTGATTTAATATGCCATGATGAACATAGATAAACAAGATGCAAAAGTGCATGCCACAAGAAAAACTGTGCAAACAGTGTAAAGTGGGTGCAAAGACTGATGCAAACAGTAGGGCAAACGATGTCCAAATGAAAAGAAATTTGATATGACAGAAGCCTTGAGTGTTGTAAAGAAGTAGGAATAAGAATCACTCAAAAAGGAGGTCGGGACAGAAAGTTATGACACCGGAGATTTGGGAAAAAATATGGACTGTGCAGAAAATTCAGAACAGTGCACAAAATGGACTCAAAGAATGATGAATATCTCACAAGATAGAACACCAAAAGAGGAAAGAGTGGATGCTATGGAAAGGTGGGAGTGTTGTGGTGAAACTAGGGTAGAAGGAGAGTTTAAAACGGGGAAGAGACCAGTGAAAAATGGGGTGGAAAACACAAGAAAATAGAGCGGTGCAGAACATGGGAGAAAAATGACTAAGTATAAAAATGGAATGATCAAGCAAAACTCATGGACAAAATATGCATGAGATGACAAGGTAATGAGCCCAAAACCAAGGAACACAAAGATTATACTTCCCTCTAGAGCCTGGAGTTGAAAGGGAGGATAAAGAGTGCCCCACGGCCTCGCACCGGCGACTCAAACATGCCCCCGTCGCAAGAAATCTGAGTTTCAACAAAGTGCAGAACAGTGTGGTGAAACCACAAAAGTAGGGGCTTGGAAAAGGGGGAAAAGATATGAGAAATAAGGAAAACATATAATCAACGTGAAGCTAATACTCCCCTCTTCAAGATGGAGTTGAGGGAGGACGAAAAGGATGAAGCATGACTCCGCACCGGCTTGATGAACAGGCCCCCGTCGCGAAGTTGTAGCAGAAAATCAGTAAACTGTGATGATTTGCCAAAAGTAGGGGCGAAGTTAAGAGGGCAAACGATAATGAAATCGAGCAAATAAGGAACCAAAACGAAGCTTATACTTCCCTCTTCAGGCTAGGGTCGAAGGAGGATGAAGAAAATTTGGCATGGCTTCGCCGTCGCCTTGAAAACACGCCCCCCGTCGCACAGGAAATCTGGGCAGGTTTATATAGAAAAAGTGGTGAAACCCCCAACTTTCTCTCACGATTCCAGAAGATAGAGTCCACCAAATCTCGAGATCTCTGGATCATTCTCGAGATAATAGTCAAGATAAGGCGTAGGAACAAACAGGACTCTTTTTGGTTGAAGATTGTGGAAGTTATGGCTCTTGGAAGAAGCCTCTGGAACCTAATCTGTAGGGTTTTTTGGTTGCACGAAAAGCAGAAAAACCTGATATTGCGGCCACGATTCCAGGAGATATAGCCCATCAAATTTTGATTTCCATGAACCAAATTAAAGATAATACAAAGGGCTAGAAGTAGGAAAAAACGGGGATCCATTTGGATAAATATTCTAGAAGCTATAGCCGCCGCAAGATAGCCACATCGCGCAGGTTCGTGGAGATAGAGTCCAGAGCAGGCTGGACTCTTATTGGATAAAGGGTCGGACGACTGACCGTTAAGGGTTAAACGGTCGTCAACCGACCGTTTACAACAATGAACGGCCATTAACACGACCGTTTAAGGTAGACTTTGTGTGACTTTGGAAATTGGATTATATCTCCCAAACGGTGCAGAATTAGCAAAAGTGGTAGAAGACAAAATTATAGATAACTCAAAAATGAACAACTTTTATGAAGAAAGTAAGATGAGAAAATGATCGGAAGAGAGAGAAAGTGGGGCTAGAACAGAGAGAAAGAATATCGGGACATAGGTGAACAATGCAGTCTGCCAAAAAATTGTAAATAACTTGAAATCGGTGCAGAATTGGCCAAAGACGTAGAAGAAGAAATTGTAGGGATTTGAAATATGAACAACTTTGGTGAAGGACACATTTTGAAAAGAGGAAAGGAAGGGGGTGAAAAAGGACCATTTTCAAGACTACGCAACGAAAGGGGGCTGAATGCTTGAGGGAAGCCGGCCTAAATGGGCCGTAAGGTGACTTTGAAGGCCGGAAGGTGACAAGATAGGCTCCAGGGCTCTATGAAATAATGATCTCCAAGGTTCAAAGGGAATGGAATAATGAAATGGGCTCAAAATCCATCCAAGAAAGGCTCCAAAATAATGGGTAATTCGGGGCATCAAAATTATGAATAAGAGAAATGACTCAACTCGTGGGCTAAAAACAGGTGTCAACATTGACCCCTCTTTAGTGGAACATCGACTCGTGCTTAAACCAGGGGCAACACCTGTGGAACAACGGTCAAGGAGATTTCACCCCCACATGACCTTAAGGATTAAGGAAGAGGTCGACAAATTGTATAAGGCCAGATTCATTAGAGTTGTTCTATATCCTCAGTGGGTGGCGAACATAGTCCCTGTTATCAAGAAGGATGGAAAGGTGCATATCTGCATCGATTTCAGGGATCTCAACAAAGCATGTCCAAAATATGATTTCCGGCTGCCTCACATCGACGTCTTGGTCGATAGCACCGTCGGGTACGAATCTCTGTCATTTATGGACGGTTACTCATGCTATAATCAGATCCGTCTCGCTCCGGATGATCAAGAGAAAACCTCCTTCACCACGCCCTGGGGCACGTACTATTATGTGGTTATGCCGTTTGGTTTGAAGAACGCAGGTGCCACCTATCAAAGGGCAATGATGGCCATCTTCCACGACATGATGCATATCTATATGGAAGCCTACGTGGATGACATTCTGGTGAAGTCAAGAACCAAAGAAGAACACCCCTCTATTCTGGCAAAGGTGCTGCAAAGAGCACGGGAGTACAAGCTCAAAATGAATCCAAAGAAGTGCATATTTGGAGTCTCTTCAGGGAAGCTGTTAGGTTTCATAGTGAGCAAACAGGGGATCCAGATTGATCCTAACAAAGCACAGGCTGTCATGGACATGCCTCCGCCTAAGAACATTACGGAACTTCGAGGACTGATTGGTCGATTGCAATTCATTAGAAGATTCATATCCCAACATTCTCAAAGGTGCCGTCCGTTTTATGAATTGCTTAAGGCGGGGGTCAAGTTTGAATGGAATCAAGACTGTCAGAAGGCCTACGATGACTTAAAGGAATATCTATCCAATCCCTCAGTTTTGTAACCTCCTGTCCCTGGGAAACACCTGATCCTATACATCTCGGTTATTGAGGACTCCCTAGGGGCGGTCTTAGCACAAGTAGACGATGAAGGGAAAGAGCGGGCTGCGTATTACTTATCTCGGTTGTTTAACCCAGCTGAGTCCAGATACACCGCTATGGAGAAGACTTGTGCCGCCTTAGTGTGGGTAGCTCAGAAGCTTAAACATTACTTCCTTGCCCACCCAGTTAGGTTGATCTCTAGAATTGATCCGATTCGCTATCTCTTAGAAAAGCCTGTCCTTTCTAGTAGGTTAGCTCGCTGGCAGAGCTTCCTCTCCCAATTCGATATCACATTCGTCGTTCAGAAGGCGGTCAAAGGATACGCCATCGCTGAGCATCTTGCCCATCTTCCTATTCCTCACACGACTCTATTCAGGACAATTTCCCTTATGAGCATCTCTCTGCTGTCTCTCATCATCCCTTTTGGTCTCTGCACTTCGATGGAGCACTCAATTCTCAAGGCCGAGGGATCGACGCTGTTCTGCTCACTCCAGAGGGAGTGACTATTCCTTTTGCTTATCAACTGCGATTTCCTGCTACCAACAACATCGCTGAGTATGAAGCTCTCCTAGCTGGACTGAAGCATGCCTATCTCCTAGGTGCGCGCTATTTGAATATCATGGAGACTCTCAGCTCGTCCTACGGCAAGTTCTGTCCACTTACCGCACTCGTGACCCCAAACTCAAGCCTTATCAAGATTTGGTCACGTTCCTTGCTAGGCAATTCCGTAAGTTGATCTATATCCATACTCCTCGCTCTCAGAATATTCTAGCCGATGCTCTAGCATCTCTTGCTTCCTCTCTATCTTTCCCTCTCAGTCGGAACACTGAGACTATCGTCGTTCAGAGATTGGACGCACCCTCCCTTCAGGATCCTTGGTTCATCAACCTTAGGAAGGCTGTAGAGGCGAGGGCTGAGAAGGAAGATCTAAAGGAAGTATCTTTAATAGAGCTAGAAGAGATTCTGGATGAAGAAGAATTACCTTGGTATCACAAATCGAGTTGTTTTGCAAAGAAGGATCATTCCCAGAAGGGGCAAACGCCGAGCAGCGCAAGTCAATAAGAAGAGCCACCTCAAGGTACACTATTGTTGCAGGAGAACTATACAGGCGCGCTACTAATGGAATGCTCATGAGATGCTTAGATGATGATGAGGCTTGGAAAGTGGCTGAAGCAGCCCATTCTAGTGAGTGTGGAGGTCATGTCAATGGCCAGGCTCTAGCGAAGAAGATCCTTAGGCAGGGCTACTACTGGCCCACTCTAGAGGAAGATTGCTCCCTCTATGTCCGGAGGTGTCTTAAGTGCCAACTCCATGCTGATAAGATCCATGCTCCAGCTTCATCTCTCCATCCTCTCTCTGCTCCTTGGCCATTCTCTATGTGGGCTTTCGACGTTGTCGGCCCGCTCGGTGATCCTAATTCTCAGATCAAGCAGAAATCCTTTATCCTTACCGCCACTGAGTACTTCACCAAATGGGCCGAAGCCGAGGCGTACGCAGAGATCAAAGCTTCAACGGTGTGCCGCTTTATCATGAAGAATATCATCTCGCGGTTCGGAGTGCCAAGCAGTATCATCACCGACAACGGACCCCAGTTTGTCTCCCAAGAGCTCAAGGACCTATGTAAGAAGTTCAATATTGCATTGCATCATTCATCTCCATATTACCCTCAAGGCAACGGTCAAGCCGAGGCCACTAATAAAACCCTTCTTAAAATCATCAAGAAAACATGCGAATCTCATAAGTTTTCCGATTGGCCAGAAAGATTAGTGGAAGCTCTGTGGGCTTACCGCACCTCCGTCCGTACTCCCACGGGACAAACTCCCTATGCTCTTACCTACGGGATGGAGGCGGTGCTCCCATATGAGATCTTGATCCCTTCCCTTAGAGTGCAGCTCGATAAGGAACTTAATCTCGATGAACGTCGAGAGGCGTTGCTCGTCCAGTTAGAACTCTTGGATGAGAAGAGGATGAATGCGGCCGATCACGTATCCGTTTATCAAAAGAGAGTTTCGCGTTATTTTCAAAAGAAGGTAATTGAACGTAAATTTCAAAAAGGTGATATGGTTCTGAAACGTAAATTCATTCGGTCTGCAGGACCTAGGTCTAAATTGCAACCTAACTGGGAAGGGCCGTTTGTCGTAAAAGAGGCTTATCCAGGAATGCTTATCGCTTAGTGAACGCGGAAGGTGAGGAGCTCTCTCACCCGTGGAATGGGTTGTACCTTAAGCGGTTCTTTCCTTAAGAGTCTAATCCGTGCCACCCCGGCAGCAAGATGTTCCTCCATTTCTCTAAAAGGGTCCCGAGTAAGGCAACCACACACTACACAACATCCCTGGTCAGGTTTCCCGCTTTAAAAGACACCGTTTCTCCTTGCCATGCTTTGGGGGAAAGTCGAAGTCCCTGTTCGTTCCTTCCTTCGGCTAAATCCAGGGGCAAGAGGTGAATAAGGAGGCGACAACCAATCCAGGCACCCTGACAAGAGGAGGTCTCAAATAGGGGCAGTCCGTTATGACCTGAAGCCACAGGAAAAAGAAAGAAAACAAAGCAAGGGAGCAATCTCTGTGACAAAATCAAAAGCATCATCTCAAAGGTCTATCGATTATAAAAAGGCTCCATGAAGGGCAAGAGAAGAATCTAGGCTTGACAAGAGTGGCAGTACAGTTCCCCGCGGGACGAATGAGCCCGGTCGCATGCATGCCTAGAGTGGACAAAGGTTCGATGACGGACACAAAGCCCCGGCGCAACAGACCAAATATCCAATTGGTTGTCTGGAAAGAAACTCAAGTCCTAAAAGCTTCTAAGTCTGGCCTAAGCTTACCCCCATGTTCTATTTTCCTTTTTCAGGATTGAAACTAGTACCCTGGGTATGGCCCTGGTAGAAACACCGTCATGAAAATATGGGCCTTGGTCAGGGTTTGTCACCTCATTGCACGCCAACCTCGGGACTCTTAATATGATGCGGAGGGCTCACGTTGCTAAGGGAAAGCACTGGATTTCAAAATCCAAAAACAACGTATATTTCAAAATCCAAAAATAACATATATTTCAAAAATCCAAAAATAACATATATTTCAAAATCCAAAAACATCATATATTTCAAAAATCCAAAAACATCATATATTTCAGAATCAAAAAACATCAAATATTTCCAAAACTTACAAAAATTCGAATATTTTCCCAAAATCCAAAAATACCATCATATGCATCGCATGCATCGCATTAGTTCTATTATGTTTTTTCCCGCCTATTTACTAAGGCTCCACCCTTGACCAAATATCAAGAAACAGTTGTTATTTAACTTGCTTCGGGGCAAGGAGTTGAGTCTAAGAACAGATCTAACTTGTTCCATGTTTAAGTGTGTGCAGAACACAGGACCAATAACAAAGCTGAAATCTCATAACTATGCAGGTTCAAGAATGTGACGCGCCAGGTACAGGCCGCCACACTCATATAACGGTCTTTGATTAAACTGTTACTTTCCTTCAGAACGTTGGCTTTGATTCTCTTAGCAGCTCTCTCCCTAACGGCCTGGGGCACGACCGTTATTCTTCCCAATGGTCCATCGTTGGACCGTTACTTCCTCCAGAGAATTTAGTTATCAGAGCATACACTCTAACGGCCTATCTCCCCACCGTTATATCCTTCTAACGGCCCTGATCCGATCCGTTACATGCTTCGGAGGCTCTGTTGTTCAGATCATTCTAGCCAAGACAAGCCACAACTCGTGTCCACTCAACTAAGGCAATCCCATCTTATTCAAATGAACTTAATGCAACACAAGATTGATAAAATTCCAACTCTGATTGTCAATTACATCGTTCAAAAGGAAAATCAAGCTACATTCAGTTTCTTATCCGCAAGAGGGCAGATCTTCCTCAACTCTTTCGCGTAGCCACGGCGCGCTTCGTCGTTCTCTTCCACCTTTTCTTGCCACGGACGCACCTTGCTGATCTCCCACATGGTCAGCGCGTTCCGGACTGCTCTCTCATCTTCCTCGGTCCCCATCTTCCTAGGTAGAAGGGGAGGGTAGTGTGATAGTGCAGGAACTTCAATTCGAGGTAGTCCGATCTGAAGATGGCACCGGTGCGGGTTGTAGATCGCCATGGTAGTATTTCCCACTAGCTGGAGGTCCAGGCCTTGACGCCGCGGTATTCTAAGAAGAGTGCTCCGAAGGATTCTTGGTCGCATGATGAACTTGTCTATTGGAAAGGTGTTGAAGAAGAGGCGCCATTCATCCCGAGTTTTCTTGTCCGTCGTCTTGCATTCAACCTGTGAAGAAAATCCAGATGCCCCTCCAATGAAGAAGAGAGGGTGGCTCCCGAAGATCCGGCTAGCAGAAGTTATGTCTTCCTTTGGTTGGAATTTGATTCTCACTCCCATCCAACACTCAAGGAGTATCATGGAACCGAATAAGGGTCCTCCAAGGCAAGCCGAGCTTAGTCCTTCATAAAGGTATGAGAGGATCGCTTGAGAGATGGACATTCCCCGCCACAACCCACTAATAATGCTGAGATTTTGGGTATCTAAAAGGTGGTCGGTAGTAGTGAAAAGAAAGACTCCACATAAGCAAACCACCACCGCCTTGGCTATTGCTTCATGTCTCTCCCACTTGTTCTTGCAATGAGAGACTATCCACTGTGCCAAGGGTATCAAGTGAATGTGGTGTGGGCTGATCATGGTCCTCACGTCCTTTGGATTATGATGAAATCACTCAAGATCAAGGACGGGTCAATAGGCTCAACCGTGTAGCAAACTAGGTCTTCATCCCCCGCCTTAGTCTTAGGAAGGGCTAGGTAGGTTTCTACCTCCTCTAATAGGACTGTTGCTTCAAAGGAAGGGAAGATGAAGGTGTGTGTTTGTGGATGCCACAATTCTACGAGGGCTGAAATACTAGGCCAATCTAATGTCAATTTCTGGAAATTCTTGCCTAAGACCAAGAGAGGTTGAAGGTGCCACGCTTTAAGAATTGATGTAACCTCTAAAGGGAGTGCCTTTACCATGGGAGCCACCCACTTCAGATTAGAATAGCATCTTGGACCAGGGAAGGGGCTAAGAAGAAAAAAAAAGAAAATCATGAGGAAGAAGATGAAGTGCAGAAATTTCTGAACTTGGTTAAGTTATGGAAGCTTACCACTCTTTGAGCATTAGAGCTTAGATGCTTGGGAATTGAGGTTAGCCTTTGTAGCTCTCCATACTCTTTTCTTGCAGCTTTGGGTCCAGTGTAGACTCTCTCCTCCATAGCCATCACCTCGAAGCTTCTCTTCATCTTGTTTCCTGCCCTTAGGAGGAGTTTTTCAGCCTTCTAGCAGAGAATTCAGAAAGATACGATTTTGGCTAGGTTTTCAAGTTTTAAAGGTTTGGTTTTGGCTTTAAAGTGATAAGATTCGGATTGGAAGGCGTTATCTTAAGTTTGGGAGAAGTCTAGAACGGATCAAGGGCTTCTTATCTCGGGTTTTGCCCCTTACGGCTCAATCCGTCTCGGAGTACAATTCATGATATAACGGTCTGTCGTCGGACCGTTACTTGACTATGACGCGCCAGCTCTGGGCCGTCACATTTTCCTGTGGGTTTAAATTTAGTTCAACTTTGTTCTGTCAAGCTTAACGGTCTAGCATCAGACCGTTATATTCTTGTGACGCGTTCTCGCTGAGCCGTTACATTCTCTGCTGATCAGTTTTGACTTCTTCTTGGTCAATCATGCTCAATGGTCTTGCTCATGACCGTTATCTATCTCCGACGCATTGTGCGTGGACCGTAACATTCCCTGCACATTTTTTTAAGTCTATACATCCCATTCATCATCCTAGTATATACATCATTTTTAAGTCTATACAGCATTTTGTTAAGTCTACACATTGTGTTGAAGTCTATACAGCATTTTGAAGTCTACACATCATGCAGAGTCTACACAGCCTCAAGTCCATACATTTTTGAAGTCTGCACATTTGTTAAGTTTATACGTTCTTCATCCAAGTCTGCACGTTTTGGCTAAGTCTATGCATCCCATTCTTTATCCAAGTCTACATCATGTGAAGTCTATACGTCCCATGCATTTCCCAAAGTCTGTACATCAGATTTGCAGTCCATACATTCCCCAAGTCTTCATCTAAAAGTCCATACATTCTCTAAATCTGTACATTCTTCATCCAAGTGTGTACAACCCCAAGTCTATAGATTCCTTGTCTAAAGTCCATACATTCTCCAAATCTGTACATTCTTCATCCAAGTGTGTACAACCCCAAGTCTATACATTCCTTGTCTAAAGCCCATGCATTCTCCAAGTCTGTACATTCTTGATCCAAGTCCATACATTACCCAAGTGTGCACAAGCCCAAGTCTGCACATTCCTCGTTAGAAGTCCATACATCCTTCAGGTCTGAGCATTCCTTGGCTAAAACGAAGTCTACACATCGTTTGGTCGTCTGCACTCCAAGTATATACATCACTTGGACGAGGTATGTACACTCATGAGTGCATTCATAATTCAGTCTTGTTCTGTCAAGTCTAACGGTCTAGCATTTGACCGTTACATCCTTCTGACGCACCAGCTCTGAGCCGTTACTCTGTCTGCTGCTCAATTCTGCAAAATTGAGCTTTGTCCTCTTTAACGGCCTTCACTTGATGCGTTACTTGATCTTGACGGTCTAGACCTAGACCGTTACATTGTCTGCTGCTAAAATTTGGGCTATTCCTATCTGCCTCTATTTGGACCTGGCGGTCTTACATGCTTTTCATTTCCGTTCATCCTACCCGTCCACACATTATCTCACCATGCACTTTTCTCATCCACACAATCACCCGTTCCTTAACATGCATTCATTCCCACACATCCACATGCGTTCCCTGCATTCCATCACACATTCTCACATTCATTCCTGCCTTCATTCATACTCATCTGTTTGCATTCATTTACATATCCATTCATTCACACATTCACAAAAACAAACAAAAGATCAAAAAGAAAAATTTTCATTCATCCATTTACGTATAAGTCATGTACAAGTAAAAACAAAAAGAAAAACATGCATCACTCGGCCGGCTTATCCGCCGGGCCACCATCATCATCTCCACCCTCCGGCTTCCTCGCCGGTGGTACTATGGAGGCACTCTCCTCCTACTGGCCCCTCTCCGCCCTCTCATTCCTCCGTTGACCAGAGGAGCTAACGAGGTAGTCTGCCGCTGATCCGGCACGAGCAGCACTCCTCGACGCTCCGCTCTGAGAGACGCTCCGCTCCGGTCCTCGGCCCATCATCCGTATGGTCCTCTACAAGGTCCGAACCTCGACCTTCATGTCGTGGGCCTTGAGTCGCGCAGCTCATGCCTCGGACCGGTATCTCTCGAAGTCTGCTGTCTGCGTTTCCGTCCGCGCAAGCTCTCCTCTCAATCGGGCCACCTCTGCTCGTAAGACCTCTGCCTCAGTCCGAGCCAGTTTCGCCTCGGCCGCTGCTGTGGCTAGCTCTATCGCCTGTAGTTTGCTTTGCATATAGTTAGTCGCATAAGCATATTAATTTGCACAAGCATAAGCTTTTTTTTTTTGGGTCTAGCATTTAGCATCTTACCCGCTCCGCGAGGGTGGCCTCCGCCTCCTCGGCCCAGGCAACCGCTCGGGCGAACTCGGCGTCCCGCTCAGCTCTGTCCCCGGCAGGTTGTGAGGACGATGATGGGGCATCCGGTCCCACTCTTTGGGCTCCCTCAGCCCGTTGCATTTAGAGATCATTGGTCGGTCCATCGCATTCGCGTCATAATCATAAACATAATCATTTTGGTCCAAGGTTTTGGGAATCTTACCAGAAGCTCCAAAGCGGTCCGGTACTCATCCCGCTGCTGGACGGTGGCGTGGAGTAACCCCTCGAACTCGGCTATCCTTCCCTCGGGGTCTAGCTACATTTAGAAAATGTATGAGTCAGTGCATATAGGATAAAATTTTCATTCAGAGTATAGGGTTTTATTGCATACCGGTCGTCAGGTACCTCGGTACACTCAGTCCCCGTACAGTCGAGCAAAGGCTTTCAAGTATGCCTCGTCGCTCTCATCCCGCTCTTTCACTGCTCTGCCCCGCTTGTTCTAGTCATGAACGTACTTCGCCTTTCGGGTGCACCAATCTATGTCACCGCTAATTCCTTTTGCTGACTTCCCCGGGCGGTCGTCGCTGTGGCGTGGAAAGGTCACCTCAGGCTGGTGTAGTCCCCGAGTCCTCAGAATCAGTCGGTAGTGGAGAGGCTCGATGATATGGATGCAGTGCAACCATATGTCTCGTCCCCGGTACGAAAGGGCTGCCTCCACCCATGGCTATCCCTCGAAGCTCTCGCCTCTGTATGGGGTCCATCTCACCTGAAGGCATGTTAGTCCATTCATCAGCATATGAGTCCATCATGTAGAACATATAAAAGCATATAAGCATTTAGAAAGCATTTTTGAGTTTCGGGCTTACCGCCGTGTGTGGGAAGGAATCCAAATCGTCCTGGATCGCCCGAGTCAATCTGATGATCGACCCCGGGTCCCTTGCGACCACCCATCGCCTCGCGATCGGGATGCGGCCGGTGTGGAGTAGTGTGCCCCGTCCTATGCCCGGGTGGTACATGTAGCTCCAGAACTGCATTAGAACTGAAGTCAGTAAATTTGCATGAACATTTGCATAAATCATAATAGAAGCATTTAAATTGCATTTACCTGTAGAAAAGGTGAGAAGCCGCCCAACATCGTCTGTCGGTCCGTCGTACTGAGGGACTCGAACAGGAAGGCCAAGACTGCCGCTCCCCAGGCGTACTTTCCAACTCTGCACAAATCCTCGATCATCGACAGCAGCCGGCAGCTGATCACATCTGACCGAGTCGCGAATAGGAGCTTCCCGAACTGTAGCATCAGGAAGCGCCTCAGGGTACGATCTCCCTCTGGTCCAGCCTCTGCCGCCACTCGTGGGCGCACCTGGTCAATCACTCTTCCCAGATGCTCCTCTGGTAGCTCGCCCACAGCTATCGCCGCTCCCCTCAGTCCTAGGCTCTTCTGCAGTACTGATCTCGAGAGCTGGGATGACGTCTGCCCCGGTCTGATCAAATCTAGCCCCAGCAGCTTCTGGGCCATCTCTCGGTAGTTTCTGTAAGTCCATCGTATCACTGCGGCTCCGTGTACTCGCAGCCCAGCAATCCTCGCCATGTCTTCCAGCGTGGGGATCATGTGACCCCACGGGAAGATGAATGCTCTGTTGATCGGATCCCACCTCTCGTGCAAGGCATACAGCAAAGGCGTGTCCATCCTGATCACCTCGATGCTCAGCACCTCAGCGAACCCCATCCCGGCCAATCTCTCTCTCTGGTAATCGGGCAGTGCCTGGTACACCGCCCGGATCTGAAGCCAGGAGATCCTCGTCCACCTTTTTCCCTGCATTCATTTAAATCATAAGTCAGTCAAATGCATCATAAAATCATTGCATAACATTTATAAAATAAAAACAAAACAAAAAACTAAATAATTAAAAACCTAAAAAATAGTTCTGGCCTCTAGTGCATGTAACGGCCCTGGGATGGGGCGTCACATGGCTCTAACGCATCTAGAGTGACGCGTTAGGCTTATGACGGTCCCTGGAAGGACCGTCACATTCCCTGCTAACGGGAATTTTCCCCTTTGCATTCTGTGGCTTCTCACTTTGGCCAAAAGGCCTACAAATGATCCTAAAGAGCTCTGGGACCCATTTTCTACCCCCCATTGCCACATGCATCCACATAAAAACTCAAAAAAATTAAAATTTGAAAAAATTAGGGCGAGAGCTTACCTCTCGGTCTTGCCCTCTCTTCTTCTTCTTCTCTTGTTCCTTGGGTTCCCCTTCATCCAGGGATGCTTCCCCTTGTTCTTCTTCGGCCGTGGGGATCTCTTCCTCCACCCTTGGTTTCCTCCTCGTCCTTTTTTTCCTCCTCCTCCGTTGGCCTCTTCCTCGTCACGGACGGCGGGACGTTCTCTCGTTCTATCCGGCGGTGGAGGTGGCGTATCGCCTTCTTCTTCCCTCTCTCCCTCTTCTTCGGTGGCTGAGAGCCCTCGTCGCCGGCCATCTCCTTCGGTGGTCGCCGGTGGTCTTGGGGTTTCTCGTTTGGGGTTTTTTGGGGTGCTAAGGCTTGAATGCTTGAATGAATAAGGCTCGTGACCGTTCGGTTTGTTTTTTTGAACGCTCAGGAAATGTGACGGTCTGTCGTCCGACCGTTACACTCTCTAACGCGTCTTGCTGAGACCGTTAGGTCAATTGAACTGTTTCATTGAAGAATGTGAACCGCCCAATCTCTAACGGCCCTCGTCTGGTCCGTTACTTCATATGACGCCCTCTCTGCAGACCGATAAAGCTTGCAAGTTTCTTGATGAATAAAATGGTCCATTTGATGATTGAATGACCACATTTTCTGCCATGGCACATATTATTAATGCTTCTAACACGTATGAATGGTTATGCCTTATTTCATGCTCATGTTATTATTGGCTAACCTCTTTCTCATGAATGAAGTTATGAACATCACGCTTTGCCGGCCGGGCAGGTAAGTCAGGTATTGTATCTCGTTCCCAAATCCTTTAATGCATTACTATATGTTATCTATGATATATTATCTCGAGAACCGGCTGGTCATTCATGTGTTCTGGGATCTGATGTTCCCCTTAAACAAAAATGATGATGATCTAAGTTCACATGTTTAATCGTTGGATAGGCCGTTAGGTTGGAAAAATTTGGGGACGATGGTTCTGTCTTGCACGCCGTAGTTACAGATGGTGTCCTGACCCTGATTTCTCCGGTCTAGCAATACTATTCTCGAGTATCTTTATTATTTTATCTTTCTTTGCATTTGTTTTAACGATTCCTTTTTCTTTACCCCAGCATGCATCATCCGCATATTTGAGCATTCATGATCTTCATATGTTCAAGGTATCTCAATGATGGTGAATAACTGTGTTCTTAATCTCGAATAAGGAGAATCATTCCACTTTGAATTAGAAGGTTTCCTTCGATCTACCCGCTTGATTTGGTTGGCTAAAGATTCCTGTCTGGAGTTTGGTCAGATCTCTTTCCTTTCCGTTGCCTCCAGCGGCTAGCCGTGTTTCCTTTCCTTAGTTGTTAATTCCTCCAGACTTGCATCCTTCGGCTGGCTATATCCTTGTGATCAGTTCAGAGTTTTCCAGAAAATTCCTATCGCTTGTTTGTAAAGAACGGGTGTCGTTTACCTTAACGCCCACTTTTTGGTTCACTCCGCTTCACTTCCGCTTCATCTCCATGCTCAATTTGCTTTCGCTTCACCTCTGCTCGCTCCCCTGCAAAGAGGACGTTAAGGAGGGGCATCTGTTGACACCCGTTTTATGACCAATAAGTTGGGTCATCTCCTTGTTCTATCCATGTGATGCTCCAAGTTGTTCACTCTTCATTGAGTCTCCTTCGTCGGTTTGAAGCTCATTTCATGGGTCTTAGCTCCTTGGTTGAGTTTGGTTCCTGGTGGCTTTTTCATTGGATGAAGCTTAGCAAGCTCTTATCAATTTTGATCCTCATTATTTCTAACGATCCTCTGCATGGGCGTTACATTCTTCTAACGCATTCGCCCTAGGCCGTTACTTCTTGAAGAATCCTGAAGTTTGAGGTCTTTGTTTCAATCCATATCTGTTGGCCTGCCCATTGATTCTAACGGTCTGTCGTGCAGCCGTTACTTCCCTCCAACGCGTCCACTCATGGCCGTTAATTTCATTCAAGAGTCTTATTATTTTGATCTTCTTATGTTGATCTTATCTCTTTTTGAGATAAGGTTAAATGTAACGGTATCCCCCTGACGCGTTATTTTCATGTGGCGGTCTGTTGTGTAGCCGTTACATCCAACAGAGAGTCCTGGCAGTTCAGGCCTTTTCTCTGCTACTCCGTGGTCGAGATAAGAGTTTGAATTGATGATTTCTCTTCCAAATCTGATCCTCAGAGCCTTCTGTTTGTTTCTATGGACTCTTGGTGATATTATCTTCAAGGATTTGTTAAGAGTTATCCTCTTTTCTTGCTGGATTATCCTCTGTTCGACCGGAGAATTTGAGGGCCTATAAATAGCACCCTTAACTTCATGGCCCGAGGGAGGAAGATCTGGAGTTCGCGTCGAAGTGCTGCCGCATTCTGGAGCCACATCTAACCAAGGAGACTTGTCTTTCACCTCCATCTGCTTCACGGTGAAGGGAGTATTCGTTCTATTGAGTTTCAAAGTTCATCATTGCATATTGTGTTCTTCCTCCTCCCTCTCATCATAGGCGTTGTCCCTCTCCTTGTTTCCACGTTCTGCATCTGTTTTCATCATCTAAACATCCTTCCTATGTTTTAAAACGCCAAGAGGGGTTAAAAAAACTAAAACTTTCTCGGTACTTCCCTTTCCTTTTGCATGCTCTTAACCCTTTTGAGAGTTGATATTACGCTTGTTTAAAGGGCTAATCTGGGTTTGTTTTCTTGTGTTTTCACGTTCTTTGGCAGGTTTACAGGTTCACTACGCGAGGCCCAAGTCTTCTGGCCGGCTGGAAGAGTTGGAGTTAAATGAGTCCACAAGCTATTACTGCAGGTTTTCTGACGATCTTGTGTAGGCGCGTCAGGCTTCTCTAACGGCTCATCTGGAGACCGTCACATTCATGTGACGCACGGGGTCTGGACCGTTACATTCTGTTGATCTGCAGATTTCACTGGTTTTTTCTCTCCCGTGGGCGGGTGCTTCATCCACCTATTTCCAAGGTATTTTCAAGTCTCTGGCTTGTGTTTACTTTGGTGGCGATCACGTTCTTTCTTAGTATTGGGCATTAGCTTTCTCTCCATCTCATATCTCTTATTTCCTTTATTTGCTCCACCCTTGCGGTGTGTTTTTATTTGCTCTTGCTCCACGCCCCGGCGTGTGTTTTTCTTTATTCCCTTAGTTTAGCTTGATGATTGAGATATCATGCCCATGCTAGAGCTTGTTCTGGTTGCCTAGGTTCATGGTTCACATGTCCTTCGGTTGATTGAGATCTTTGATTTTTGCTTATCATCTTTATTACACATCAAAACAAAAAGAAGAAGAGAAGCAAAACAA
Organism: Amorphophallus konjac; assembly: GCA_022559845.1. Lineage (NCBI taxonomy): Eukaryota > Viridiplantae > Streptophyta > Magnoliopsida > Alismatales > Araceae > Amorphophallus > Amorphophallus konjac. The sequence goes on along the minus strand of CM040119.1, from coordinate 265,211,728 downwards.
ATCAACATCAGGCTTTAAGAGTTTCTATTTCCTGTTTTAGCTTCATTTCATTGTTAACTTCAAATTCCTTTAGAACAGATTTCCCATTTTCAAAGGCAAGCAATCTCTCAGACAATACTATATTAAGAACCATCCGTTTCTTATTTTCCTCTTTCAAATTTTTATTTTCTTTCAACAAAACTTCATTGTTTGCCAAATTCAGTTTTTCTTTGAGTTTTTCTTCAATCTGTTCTAAATCCTTCTTTCTGTCCAAGAATTTTTCATTTTCTTCTTTAAGGGATTCAATCAATTCTTCTTTCCATTTTAGGTCAGATTGAAGACTATCATTTAACCTTTTCATTGACAAACATTTATTGCATGGATTTTCTTTCTTCTTCATGTCTGATTTTAAGTTTTCATTCTCAGTTTTTAGACATACAACTTTTGATATCATTTCTTTTCTTATTTTTTTCTTTTCTAATTTCACTTTCTCATATTTCTCAAGCAGACGTTCATATAATCTTACAAGATCATCAAAACTAAAATCATCAGTGTTGACACCCGTTTTATGACCAATAAGTTGGGTCATCTCCTTGTTCTATCCATGTGATGCTCCAAGTTGTTCACTCTTCATTGAGTCTCCTTCGTCGGTTTGAAGCTCATTTCATGGGTCTTAGCTCCTTGGTTGAGTGTGGTTCTTGGTGGCTTTTTCATTGGATGAAGCTTAGCAAGCTCTTATCAATTTTGATCCTCATTATTTCTAACGGTCCTCTGCATGGGCGTTACATTCTTCTAACGCATTCGCCCTAGGCCATTACTTCTTGAAGAGTCCTGAAGTTTGAGGTCTTTGTTTCAATCCTTATATGTTGGCCTGCCCATTGATTCTAACGGTCTGTCGTGCAGCCGTTACTTTCTTCCAACGCGTCCAGCCATGGCCGTTAATTTCATTCAAGAGTCCTATTGTTTTGATCTTCTTCCGTTGATCTTATATCTTTTTGAGATAAGGTTAAATGTAACGGTATCCCCCTGGCGCGTTATTTGCATATGGCGGTCTGTCGAGTAGCCGTTACATCCAACAGAGAGTCCTGGCAGTTCAGGCCTTTTCTCTACTACTCCGTGGTCGAGATAAGAGTTTGAATTGATGATTTCTCTTCCAAATCTGATCCTCAGAGCCTTCTGTTTGTTTCTATGGACTCTTGGTGATATTATCTTCAAGGATTTGTTAAGAGTTATCCTCTTTTCTTACCGGATTATCCTCTGTTCGACCGGAGAGTTTGAGGGCCTATAAATAGCACCCTTAACTTCATGGCCCGAGGGAGGAAGATCTGGAGTTCGCGTCGAAGTGCTGCCGCATTCTGGAGCCACATCTAACCAAGGAGACTTGTCTTTCACCTCCATCTGCTTCACGGTGAAGGGAGTATTCGTTCTATTGAGTTTCAAAGTTCATCATTGCATATTGTGTTCTTCCTCCTCCCTCTCATCATAGGCGTTGTCCCTCTCCTTGTTTCCACGTTCTGCATCTGTTTTCATCATCTAAACATCCTTCCTATGTTTTAAAACGCCAAGAGGGGTTAAAAAAACTAAAACTTTCTCGGTACTTCCCTTTCCTTTTGCATGCTCTTAACCCTTTTGAGAGTTGATATTACGCTTGTTTAAAGGGCTAATCTGGGTTTGTTTTCTTGTGTTTTCACGTTCTTTGGCAGGTTTACAGGTTCACTACGCGAGGCCCAAGTCTTCTTGCCGGCTGGAAGAGTTGGAGTTAAAAGAGTCAACAAGCTATTACTGCAGGTTTTCTGACGATCTTGTGTAGGCGCGTCAGGCTTCTCTAACGGCTCATCTGGAGACCGTCACATTCATGTGACGCACGGGGTCTGGACCGTTACATTCTGTTGATCTGCAGATTTCACTGGTTTTTCTCTCCCGTGGGCGGGTGCTTCATCCACCTATTTCCAAGGTATTTTCAAGTCTCTGGCTTGTGTTTACTTTGGTGGCGATCACGTTCTTTCTTAGTATTGGGCATTAGCTTTCTCTCCATCTCATATCTCTTATTTCCTTTATTTGCTCCACCCTTGCGGTGTGTTTTTATTTGCTCTTGCTCCACGCCCCGGCGTGTGTTTTTCTTTATTCCCTTAGTTTAGCTTGATGATTGAGATATCATGCCCATGCTAGAGCTTGTTCTGGTTGCCTAGGTTCATGGTTCACATGTCCTTCGGTTGATTGAGATCTTTGATTTTTGCTTATCATCTTTATTACACATCAAAATAAAAAGAAGAAGAGAAGCAAAACAAATCAACATCAGGCTTTTAAGAGTTTCTATTTCCTGTTTTAGCTTCATTTCATTGTTAACTTCAAATTCCTTTAGAACAGATTTCCCATTTTCAAAGGCAAGCAATCTCTCAGACAATACTATATTAAGAACCATCCGTTTCTTATTTTCCTCTTTCAAATTTTTATTTTCTTTCAACAAAACTTCATTGTTTGCCAAATTCAGTTTTTCTTTGAGTTTTTCTTCAATCTGTTCTAAATCCTTCTTTCTGTCCAAGAATTTTTCATTTTCTTCTTTAAGGGATTCAATCAATTCTTCTTTCCATTTTAGGTCAGATTGAAGACTATCATTTAACCTTTTCATTGACAAACATTTATTGCATGGATTTTCTTTCTTCTTCATGTCTGATTTTAAGTTTTCATTCTCAGTTTTTAGACATACAACTTTGATATCATTTCTTTTCTTATTTTTTTCTTTTCTAATTTCACTTTCTCATATTTCTCAAGCAGACGTTCATATAATCTTACAAGATCATCAAAACTAAAATCATCAGTGTTGACACCCGTTTTATGACCAATAAGTTGGGTCATCTCCTTGTTCTATCCATGTGATGCTCCAAGTTGTTCACTCTTCATTGAGTCTCCTTCGTCGGTTTGAAGCTCATTTCATGGGTCTTAGCTCCTTGGTTGAGTGTGGTTCTTGGTGGCTTTTTCATTGGATGAAGCTTAGCAAGCTCTTATCAATTTTGATCCTCATTATTTCTAACGGTCCTCTGCATGGGCGTTACATTCTTCTAACGCATTCGCCCTAGGCCATTACTTCTTGAAGAGTCCTGAAGTTTGAGGTCTTTGTTTCAATCCTTATATGTTGGCCTGCCCATTGATTCTAACGGTCTGTCGTGCAGCCGTTACTTTCTTCCAACGCGTCCAGCCATGGCCGTTAATTTCATTCAAGAGTCCTATTGTTTTGATCTTCTTCCGTTGATCTTATATCTTTTTGAGATAAGGTTAAATGTAACGGTATCCCCCTGGCGCGTTATTTGCATATGGCGGTCTGTCGAGTAGCCGTTACATCCAACAGAGAGTCCTGGCAGTTCAGGCCTTTTCTCTACTACTCCGTGGTCGAGATAAGGATTTGAATTGGTGATTTCTCTTCCAAATCTGATCCTCAGAGCCTTATGTTTGTTTCTATGGACTCTTGGTGATATTATCTTCAAGGATTTGTTAAGAGTTATCCTCTTTTCTTGCTGGATTATCCTCTGTTCGACCGGAGAGTTTGAGGGCCTATAAATAGCACCCTTAACTTCATGGCCCGAGGGAGGAAGATCTGGAGTTCGCGTCGAAGTGCTGCCGCATTCTGGAGCCACATCTAACCAAGGAGATTTGTCTTTCATGTCCATCTGCTTCACGGTGAAGGGAGTATTCGTTCTATTGAGTTTCAAAGTTCATCATTGCATATTGTGTTCTTCCTCCTCCCTCTCATCATAGGCATTGTCCCTCTCCTTGTTTCCACGTTCTGCATCTGGTTTTCCTCATCTAAACATCTTCCCACGTTTTAAAACACCCAGAGGGGTTAAAAAATCAAAACTTTCTCGGTATTCCCCTTTCCTTTTGCATGCTCTTAAGCCTTTTGAGAGTTGATATTACGCTTGTTTAAAGGGCTAATCTGGGTTTGTTTTCTTGTGTTTTCACGTTCTTTGGCAGGTTTACAGGTTCACTACGCGAGGCCCAAGTCTTCTGGCCGGCTGGAAGAGTTGGAGTTAAAAGAGTCCATAAGCTATTACTGCAAGTTTTCTGACGGTCTTGTGTAGGCACGTCAGGCTTCTCTAACGGCTCATCTGGAGACCGTCACATTCATGTGACGCACGGGGTCTGGACCGTTACATTCAGTTGATCTGCAGATTTCACTAGTTTTCTCTCTCCCGTGGGTGGGTGCTTCATCCACCTATTTCCAAGGTATTTTCAAGTCTCTGGCTTGTGTTTACTTTGGTGGCGATCATGTTCTTTCTTAGTATTGGGCATTAGCTTTCTCTCCATCTCATATCTCTTATTTCCTTTATTTGCTCCACCCTTGCGGTGTGTTTTTATTTGCTCTTGCTCCACGCCCCGGCGTGTGTTTTTCTTTATTCCCTTAGTTTAGCTTGATGATTGAGATATCATGCCCATGCTAGAGCTTGTTCTGGTTGCCTAGGTTCATGGTTCACATGTCTTTGGGTTGATTGAGATCTTTGATTTTTGCTTATCATCTTTATTACACATCAAAACAAAAAGAAGAAGAGAAGCAAAACAAATCAACATCAGGCTTTTAAGAGTTTCTATTTCCTGTTTTAGCTTCATTTCATTGTTAACTTCAAATTCCTTTAGAACATATTTCTCTTTTTCAAAGGCAAGCAATCTCTCAGACAATACTATATTAAGAACCATCCGTTTCTTATTTTCCTCTTTCAAATTTTTATTTTCTTTCAACAAAACTTCATTGTTTGCCAAATTCAGTTTTTCATTGAGTTTTTCTTCAATCTGTTCTAAATCCTTCTTTCTGTCCAAGAATTTTTCATTTTCTTTTTTAAGGGATTCAATCAATTCATCTTTCCATTTTAGGTCAGATTGAAGACTATCATTTAACCTTTTCATTGACAAACATTTATTGCATGGATTTTCTTTCTTCTTCATGTCTGATTTTAAGTTTTCATTCTCAGTTTTTAGACATACAACTTCTGATATCATTTCTTTTCTTATTTTTTTCTTTTCTAATTTCACTTTCTCATATTTCTCAAGCAGACGTTCATATAATCTTACAAGATCATCAAAACTAAAATCATCAGTGTTGACACCCGTTTTATGACCAATAAGTTGTGTCATCTTTTTGTTCTATCCATGTGATGCTCCAAGTGGTTCACTCTTCATTGAGTCTCCTTCGTCGGTTTGAAGCTCATTTCATGGGTCTTAGCTCCTTGGTTGAGTGTGGTTCCTGGTGGCTTTTTCATTGGATGAAGCTTAGCAAGCTCTTATCAATTTTGATCCTCATTATTTCTAACGGTCCTCTGCATGGGCATTACATTCTTCTAACGCATTCGCCCTAGGCCGTTACTTCTTGAAGAGTCCTGAAGTTTGAGGTCTTTGTTTCAATCCTTATCTGTTGGCCTGCCCATTGATTCTAACGGTCTGTCGTGCAGCCGTTACTTTCTTCCAACGTGTCCAGCCATGGCCGTTAATTTCATTCAAGAGTCCTATTGTTTTGATCTTCTTCCATTGATCTTATCTCTTTTTGAGATAAGGTTAAATGTAACGGTATCCCCCTGGCACGTTATTTGCATATGGCGGTTTGTCGAGTAGCCGTTACATCCAACAGAGAGTCCTGGCAGTTCAGGCCAAATTTGATCCTCAGAGCCTTCTGTTTGTTTCTATGGACTCTTGGTGATATTATCTTCAAGGATTTGTTAAGAGTTATCCTCTTTTCTTGCTGGATTATCCTCTGTTCGACCGGAGAGTTTGAGGGCCTATAAATAGCACCCTTAACTTCATGGCCCGAGGGAGGAAGATCTGGAGTTCGCGTCGAAGTGCTGCCGCATTCTGGAGCCACATCTAACCAAGGAGATTTGTCTTTCACGTCCATCTGCTTCACGGTGAAGGGAGTATTCGTTCTATTGAGTTTCAAAGTTCATCATTGCATATTGTGTTCTTCCTCCTCCCTCTCATCATAGGCATTGTCCCTCTCCTTGTTTCCACATTCTGCATCTGGTTTTCCTCATCTAAACATCTTCCCACGTTTTAAAACACCCAGAGGGGTTAAAAAACCAAAACTTTCTCGGTATTCCCCTTTCCTTTTGCATGCTCTTAAGCCTTTTGAGAGTTGATATTACGCTTGTTTAAAGGGCTAATCTGGGTTTGTTTTCTTGTGTTTTCACGTTCTTTGGCAGGTTTACAGGTTCACTACGCGAGGCCCAAGTCTTCTAGCCGGCTAGAAGAGTTGGAGTTAAAAGAGTCCATAAGCTATTACTGCAAGTTTTCGGACGGTCTTGTGTAGGCGCGTCAGGCTTCTCTAACGGCTGATCTAGAGACCGTCACATTCATGTGATGCACGGGGTCTGGACCGTTACATTCGATTGATCTGCAGATTTCACTAGTTTTCTCTCTCCCGTGGGTGGGTGCTTCATCCACCTATTTCCAAGGTATTTTCAAGTCTCTGGCTTGTGTTTACTTTGGTGGCGATCACGTTCTTTCTTAATATTGGGCATTAGCTTTCTCTCCATCTCATATCTCTTATTTCCTTTATTTGCTCTACCCTTGCGGTGTGTTTTTATTTGCTCTTGCTCCACGCCCCGGCGTGTGTTTTTCTTTATTCCCTTAGTTTAGCTTGATGATTGAGATATCATGCCCATGCTAGAGCTTGTTCTGGTTGCCTAGGTTCATGGTTCACATGTCTTTGGGTTGATTGAGATCTTTGATTTTTGCTTATCATCTTTATTACACATCAAAACAAAAAGAAGAAGAGAAGCAAAATAAATCAACATCAGGCTTTTAAGAGTTTCTATTTCCTATTTTAGCTTCATTTCATTGTTAACTTCAAATTCCTTTAGAACAAATTTCCCTTTTTCAAAGGCAAGCAATCTCTCAGACAATACTATATTAAGAACCATCCGTTTCTTATTTTCCTCTTTCAAATTTTTATTTTCTTTCAACAAAACTTCATTGTTTGCCAAATTTAGTTTTTCATTGAGTTTTTCTTCAATCTGTTCTAAATCCTTCTTTCTGTCCAAGAATTTTTCATTTTCTTCTTTAAGGGATTCAATCAATTCTTCTTTCCATTTTAGGTCAGATTGAAGACTATCATTTAACCTTTTCATTGACAAACATTTATTGCATGGATTTTCTTTCTTCTTCATGTCTGATTTTAAGTTTTCATTCTCAGTTTTAGACATACAACTTCTGATATCATTTCAATTCTTATTTTTTTCTTTTCTAATTTCACTTTCTCATATTTCTCAAGCAGACGTTCATATAATCTTACAAGATCATCAAAACTAAAGTCATCAGTGTTGACACCCGTTTTATGACCAATAAGTTGGGGCATCTCCTTGTTCTATCCATGTGATGCTCCAAGTTATTCACTCTTCATTGAGTCTCCTCCGTTGGTTTGAAGCTCATTTCATGGGTCTTAGCTCCTTGGTTGAGTGTGGTTCCTGGTGGCTTTTTCATTGGATGAAGCTTAGCAAGCTCTTATTAATTTTGATCCTCATTATTTCTAACGGTCCTCTGCATGGGCGTTACATTCTTCTAACGCATTCGCCCTAGGCCGTTACTTCTTGAAGAGTCCTGAAGTTTGAGGTCTTTGTTTCAATCCTTATCTGTTGGCCTACCCATTGATTCTAACGGTCTGTCGTGCAGCCGTTACTTTCTTCCAACGCGTCCAGCCATGGCCGTTAATTTCATTCAAGAGTCCTATTGTTTTGATCTTCTTCCGTTGATCTTATATCTTTTTGAGATAAGGTTAAATGTAACGGTATTCCCTAGCGCGTTATTTGCATATGGCGGTCTGTCGAGTAGCCGTTACATCCAACAGAGAGTCCTGGTAGTTCAGGCCTTTTCTCTGCTACTCCGTGGTCGAGATAAGGATTTGAATTGGTGATTTCTCTTCCAAATCTGATCCTCAGAGCCTTCTGTTTGTTTCTATGGACTCTTGGTGATATTATCTTCAAGGATTTGTTAAGAGTTATCCTCTTTTCTTGCTGGATTATCCTCTGTTCGACCGGAGAGTTTGAGGGCCTATAAATAGCACCCTTAACTTCATGGCCCGAGGGAGGAAGATCTAGAGTTCGCGTCGAAGTGCTGCCGCATTCTGGAGCCACATCTAACCAAGGAGATTTGTCTTTCACGTCCATCCGCTTCACGGTGAAGGGAGTATTCGTTCTATTGAGTTTCAAAGTTCATCATTGCATATTGTGTTCTTCCTCCTCCCTCTCATCATAGGCATTGTCCCTCTCCTTGTTTCTACGTTCTGCATCTGGTTTTCCTCATCTAAACATCTTCCTACGTTTTAAAACACCCAGAGGGGTTAAAAAACCAAAACTTTCTCGGTATTCCCCTTTCCTTTTGCATGCTCTTAAGCCTTTTGAGAGTTGATATTACGCTTGTTTAAAGGGCTAATCTGGGTTTGTTTTCTTGTGTTTTCACGTTCTTTGGCAGGTTTACAGGTTCACTACGTGAGGCCCAAGTCTTCTGGCCGGCTGGAAGAGTTGGAGTTAAAAGATTCCATAAGCTATTACTGCAAGTTTTCTGACGGTCTTGTGTAGGCGCGTCAGGCTTCTCTAACGGCTCATCTGGAGACCGTCACATTCATGTGACACACGGGGTCTGGACCGTTACATTCGGTTGATCTGCAGATTTCACTAGTTTTCTCTCTCCCGTGGGCGGGTGCTTCATCCACCTATTTCCATAGTATTTTCAAGTCTCTGGCTTATGTTTACTTTGGTGGCGATCACGTTCTTTCTTAGTATTGGGCATTAGCTTTCTCTCCATCTCATATCTCTTATTTCCTTTATTTGCTCCACCCTTGCAGTGTGTTTTTATTTGCTCTTGCTCCACGCCCCGGCGTGTGTTTTTCTTTATTCCCTTAGTTTAGCTTGATGATTGAGATATCATGCCCATGCTAGAGCTTGTTCTGGTTGCCTAGGTTCATGGTTCACATGTCTTTGGGTTGATTGAGATCTTTGATTTTTGCTTATCATCTTTATTACACATCAAAACAAAAAGAAGAAGAGAAGCAAAACAAATCAACATCAGGCTTTTAAGAGTTTCTATTTCCTGTTTTAGCTTCATTTCATTGTTAACTTCAAATTCCTTTAGAACATATTTCCCTTTTTCAAAGGCAAGCAATCTCTCAGACAATACTATATTAAGAACCATCCGTTTCTTATTTTCCTCTTTCAAATTTTTATTTTCTTTCAACAAAACTTCATTGTTTGCCAAATTTAGTTTTTCATTGAGTTTTTCTTCAATCTGTTCTAAATCCTTCTTTCTGTCCAAGAATTTTTCATTTTCTTCTTTAAGGGATTCAATCAATTCTTTTTTCCATTTTAGGTCAGATTGAAGACTATCATTTAACCTTTTCATTGACAAACATTTATTGCATGGATTTTCTTTCTTCTTCATGTCTGATTTTAAGTTTTCATTCTCAGTTTTTAGACATACAACTTTTGATATCATTTCTTTTCTTATTTTTTTCTTTTCTAATTTCACTTTCTCATATTTCTCAAGCAGACGTTCATATAATCTAACAAGATCATCAAAACTAAATTCATCAGTGTTGACACCCGTTTTATGACCAATAAGTTGGGTCATCTCCTTGTTCTATCCATGTGATGCTCCAAGTTGTTCACTCTTCATTGAGTCTCCTTCGTCGGTTTGAAGCTCATTTCATGGGTCTTAGCTCCTTGGTTGAGTGTGGTTCCTGGTGGCTTTTCCATTGGATGAAGGTTAGCAAGCTCTTATCAATTTTGATCCTCATTATTTCTAACGGTCCTCTGCATGGACGTTACATTCTTCTAACGCATTCGCCCTAGGCCGTTACTTCTTGAAGAGTCCTGAAGTTTGAGGTCTTTATTTCAATCCATATCTGTTGGCCTGCCCATTGATTCTAACGGTCTGTCGTGTAGCCGTTACTTTCTTCCAACGCGTCTAGCCATGGCCGTTAATTTCATTCAAGAGTCCTATTGTTTTGATCTTCTTCCGTTGATCTTATCTCCTTTTGAGATAAGGTTAAATGTAACGGTATCCCCCTGGCGCGTTATTTGCATATGGCGGTCTGTCGAGTAGCCGTTACATCCAACAGAGAGTCCTGGCAGTTCAGGCCTTTTCTCTGCTACTCCGTGGTCGAGATAAGGATTTGAATTGGTGATTTCTCTTCCAAATATGATCCTCAGAGCCTTCTGTTTGTTTCTATGGACTCTTGGTGATATTATCTTCAAGGATTTATTAAGAGTTATCCTCTTTTCTTGCTGGATTATCCTCTGTTCGATCGGAGAGTTTGAGGGCCTATAAATAGCACCCTTAACTTCATGGCCCGAGGGAGGAAGATCTGGAGTTCGCGTCGAAGTGCTGTCGCATTCTGGAGCCACATCTAACCAAGGAGATTTGTCTTTCACGTCCATCTGCTTCACGGTGAAGGGAGTATTCGTTCTATTGAGTTTCAAAGTTCATCATTGCATATTGTGTTCTTCCTCCTCCCTCTCATCATAGGCATTGTCCCTCTCCTTGTTTCCACGTTCTGCATCTGGTTTTCCTCATCTAAACATCTTCCCACGTTTTAAAACACCTAGAGGGGTTAAAAAACCAAAACTTTCTCGGTATTCCCCTTTCCTTTTGCATGCTCTTAAGCCTTTTGAGAGT